>CM067486.1:31542115-31555927 GCA_034552555.1 Semaprochilodus insignis | reverse complement strand
TCTCTCTCTCTCTCTCTCTACCTCTCAGTCCTCCTAATCAGTCTCTCTCTCTCTCTACCTCTCAGTCCTCCTAATCAGTCTCTCTGATATTCTCTCTCTCTCTCTCTCTCCCTTTCTCTCTACCTCTCCCTTTTTCTTCTCTGTTGAGCCCAGGAACGACATTTCTCCCGAGTGATCACATGGGAGCCCCCAGATCTGCTAGAGTCACCAGAGCATCATCTCCACCGTGGGTCTCCTGCCCCGGTTCTCCAGCTCATCACCCGACATGATTACAATGACCACAATGACCAGCTTCTGGCTCTGATCATGATCTCTATCTCTCACTTAAACAGAGATCCTATGGGTCGGCTCCACCTTTGTAATTACAGCCTCTTGGATTAATCAGACTGGATCTAATAGATGTTCCGAGCTCCTTTTCCTGTTCTGTCTTTCTCTCCTCACCCGGGATCCACCTGAGGAGGATGGGTTCCCCCTCGAGCCTGGTTCCTCTCGAGGGTTCTTCCTTACTCTAAGGGAGTTTTTCCTCGCCACTGTTGCCTCTGGCTTACTCACGGGGGGCTTGGACCCGGACTTCCTTCCCTACGTCTGTACATGTGTTTTTCCTCTCCTTTATATAAACTGCTTTTCTGTGAAGCTGCTTTGAGACAACGTTAGCTGTAAAACGCGCTACACAAGTAAATATTGATTGATATTGATATACTAATTTATCTCCTGTCTTCCCATCGGGAAACACTTGCTTCCGCTTACACTGGGAACAACTCACAATGAGCAGATCAACAGAAATGTTCCCAAAAATGGCTTGGAATAAAACCTTATTACTCTAATGGAAACTGAAGTTGGGAACGTTTCTCCGACTCCTTTAGTTTCCATTCCAGAGATGATTAGATCCTAGAATATCCACTTCTCTCCCACTTTCCGCACCAGAGCTCACTCACTTCTGAAGCACGTTTCATTATTGGGAATGACCGGAGCGCAGGTGACCAGACTGATGGAATATGAAAGGGCCGCAGTGAGGGATCCCAGTGTGATGGAGTTCGGAAATTGGGTTGAGGAATAAAGAAGGACAAGCCCTCACTTCTATCAGGAATAATGATTAATCACTAATCCTCCTCCAGAGCACTCGTTCGCCCGAAGCTCTCCTCCTTTCCTCTTCTTCTATAGGTCCTCAATCTCCTGGGTACGTTTTCCAAGGTTGCGTCTCAAATTCTAGACTTGCGTTTCATGGACGTATGTACTGCTGGCAAAAGAGATATCGGATTCCCTACGGATGTGTGTATCTCTGCGAGGGGACATACCTGCTCTCCATTCTCCTCATTGTAAGGGTCGGCTTCTTCCTCTCCTGCCTCCTCAGCCTTCTGCTCCTCTGGCAAGTCATCCTGGGCCTGGCAGGAGAAAACGGTGTGCAGATGTTCAGAGATTCAATCAACCGTTATTTAAACTTGGTGTGCATTGAGGGGGACACCAAACATTATATAAAACAAGAGACTGAAAATAGTATATATACACACATTTGTGACAGTAAAAGAAAATAAATAAGACAAACCAATATGTTTAAAACCAAGTTCACGTTACAAAAGCAAGGAACTTCCTTCCGGGTGGATACAGCAGGCAGGATTGACCTGATACAAGAGGATTTTATACTCATCCAGAGGGGGATTTAACCAAAACACGGGACACAAATTTCCCCAATTCAATAACTCCACAACTTAGCGTGGTTCACTTTTCATCCAGTCATGAATTTACACCAGACACACCTGTACCTGCAGAGTTTCAGGTAGAAGTATTCACTGTATAAAGATGTTTATCCACATACACACTGCAAACACTAGAACCCAAACAGGAACCAAGCTGGTGCTAACATTAGTACATGTTCCACCCGCTGGAGGAACAGAACCAATATAATCACTGTGATTAACCACTTTACTAGTCATTTCATGTCACATTAAAGCAGCTAAGTAGGCTAATTAACTAGCTAGCTAACATGCTGTTTAGCTTTTTGGCTGCAACACACACACACACACACACACGTCTACATGTGCACAGAACCGTGTGGAGAATCAAACACAGCTTTTATTTTTCTGTCGAGTGTTAATATGAGCAGAAACACTCGTTCTGAGGCTGCTAGCATAAGCGCTAACAGCGTTAGCTTCTCCTAGCTGGTCTCCTGATGTAGTAATGCTAAACATATGGATCGGAACATCATCACACCGTCCTAGTTTACACTCTGGAGCTCTTATTGGAGTATCATAGTGCTGGTGGAACTTCATCTTCATCTGGAGAGTAAAGGATTCACTAAACTGGGATTAGCTTCAGCTGCTAATGTTAGCAAACACAGAGGATCCTCAGTGAGGCTAATACAGCAGCTCTACCTGCTTTAGAAAGCTGGAAAACGGGAAAAAACGGGAGTAAATCCCTTACATACTCTGGAATATTTAACATAACAGACTTAAACACAATGTAATTTTACTGTTATTGTCTGTTATTGTGAGTGTTTGATCTGTGATGTTTGAATTTATAGTAAACTGAAGCGTAAATTGAGCTACTCCCATTTCAACTGTGTATGTGTTGTACGCCTGGAAACGCCTTGAGATCTATATTTACAAACAACAACTTGTTCTATATACAAGAATCTTAAACAAAATTAGATTAACCTAAATAAATAAATAGAAATAATAATAATAATAATAATAATGACAATTATATATATATGTATATATACATTTTGTTTGTTTGCTTGTTTGTTTATCTAGAAAGGGAGAGAGAGAGAGAGAGAGAGAGAGAGAGGAGTGGTTAGAGATTAACGTGAATGCAGGTGGCTGGAGATTTTATTTGCCCGTGTGACTGACCTCTTCATCTCCCTCTTCCTGATACTGCTCTTCCAAGTTGTCCTCCTGCTGGTCAGGATTTCCTGCCATCTGCACAGACACACAACAGTTTTCAGTTTTTCCACCCTGCACTCCGGATATCATCAACTTATTCCAAACGCCCCGAAAAATACAGTTTTACATCTTAAATACAATACAAAAGACCAAAAGTTAAAGTCATTTTAAGATATGATTTTGGAGTCGTGAGGTTCAGCAAGGCCGACATGAGAATGATGTACCGTGTAAACGTGACCCAGGTTAATGTGACACTCCAGGGATGTTATTCAAAAGTGCTGATGAATAATTAATTAATGTGGAACTTGCTTCTGGATAGCTAATAACCAGGAATGTGTCATTTTTGTATATTGATGATGTAATCACAGCTGCCATTAATGCTCTGGCAATTTGGCAATGGTATCAATAGTCATGTGTAAATGCAGCCTGATAATCTGTTAATAATCTGATTAATAGCTCATTCAGAATAAAACGCATCCATATACACCTCGGAATAGACTAGTCCAATCAAAGTCATTCCGAATACAGCTTCTGTTTGACTGAACGAGGTGGGTAATCCTTTACATAACCCACTAAATAGAAAGATATCCGTGTATGCCCCTAATAACATTCCCAATCTAATAACATTCCCAATCGGAAAGGTTAAGTACGTTCTGCACATGTGCGTTCGCATGGGTGTTTATCGTGGTCAGCATGGCAGGAGTAGAAACCGGTCTGCGGAGGAGACCTTAAAAGACTTAAAACCAGTTATCGGGACGTAAAGCTCGCAGGAACGAGCGGATCAGACGAGTTTCTCCGGTCAGCGTATTCCAGTGTGGTGGTTCCCTGTCTGCCGACTCACCACCAGCTGTTCATCTGCAGGCGGCTGCTGCTGGTTCTCTCTGTGTAAGTGGTTGTCAGGGTGTCCAGCAGGTCCAGGCCCTTCATCGTCCTCTTCTTCATGGCCTGGTTGCTCAGCCTCCTCAAACTCATCCTCCCCTTGGTTGTTGGGATCGTCTGCCGGATCGACCTCGGCCTCGACGGGATGCTAAGTGGAGATACAGAGAGATGTTTAATGATCAAAGGCATCGTGACTTTCCACCATGCTCGTCCATACAGCACTGTGTGTGCTTTAGTCTGTGACCAGTGAGTCAAAGTGACAGTTTGTTTTAGCATTTCTGGAAAAATTTACAGAGGCCGGAATTATCAAAATGGCACTTTCAGCTGTTGGGGAAATGTTCCTGCAAATCAACAAATGCTGAAGAAACATGGTGCTGAATGAATTCTTCACGGAGCATGCTGAGGAGAGACGGAAACCCAATCCTATTTTACCCCTCAGCCCTACTACGAATAGGAGTGTTGTGAGAAATCTCTCGGAATGACTAAAGAAACTACAGAAATCCAGAAATGTAAGTATTTTCTGTTTCTATTTCTGATAATGATTGTGTTGTCATTGTTTTAAAGTCATTCCAGTGCATTTTGGTCCTAATCTTCAAAACAAGGTCAGAAATCTCTAGTACTGTTCTGATGTCTCGTAGCTAGCTAGCTAGTCTGCAGTGATATCAGAGGAGCTTCTGCAGCTAGCTAGCCAGCTAGCTACAGCTAAACCATTAATCCCAATTTGTGCATGACAATTTTAACTTCTTTTTATTTTTAACTTTTGGCTAAATAATTGTAGACAAGGTGAGCTCTGCTTCCGGTTTGCTTCCTGTTAGTTCAGCAGTTACACTGTAGTTTCTGTTGGCTTTTCCACACGGACACGATTCGGCACAGAACGCTTACAAATCGAGCCCATTTTTCCCAACACAGTTAGCTAACTGTACTTGGTGCCCGAGAACCGCTCAGTGGTTTGGTGTAGTGGCGTAGCTATTCCCTGACCGGTCCCTTTATGTCGGTATTGTGTTCCCGCACCTGCTGAAATATGACTATCCAAACAAAATCGAATAAATTCAGTGTGTTCGCACAGACAACTAATAACCGAAAGCAGCACAAACTTTTCAGTCTACCACGCGATAAACACTAAACCACTTCGATCTGACACAAGTTTGTTAAACCATGAGAGAGTAGCTGGTGCCTCAGGGTCCAGAATGTAACCACTGCACCATTTAAGGTGGAACAGGAAAATTCAGATACAGAAGCTCCTCTGATATGACTGCAGACTGCAGACAGGGTTGTCTAGTATCCTGGTAGCGGATGGATCAGTGTTCTCTTCTGTTGTTCAGGTTCTTGAAGGGTTCTGCTATTTCACAGAGGAAGATTCAACCACTACCTCTTTTAACTCAGTTCCAAGGGGCAAGGTGACACTTGAAAACAAGAGGCAGGGATAAAAATGAGAGGTGGGATTGGGCCAAATTTGACCAGACCACTCCCAGTAGTATAGGGTTACAGAAGCTGCATAAGCAGAATGATCATGAAGTCATTACTGCATAAGGAGAACATTTCCGTTCATTCCTGGCCATGATAGGAACCTTCGGTGGAACAGCTGACAGACTCAAATAGAATCTTTTCCTATATCTTTACAGCTTATCCGATTATCTGCTGTTTTTCCCAAATATTGGAACTCCTTCCTGTTTGGCTGTTCTACTATATTCTCACAGAAACATCAGCTTCTACACTTCTTCCCAACCAAACATAGAAATCTGTGTTTGGATAAAAGAGCGATCATGACAAGCTCCCCGGACAAAAAACGAGTCCCCTCTAGAACTACATGGAAATGGGTCGCTTGGTTGAGGTGCTGAGCTGCTGGACAACCAGGTTTCCCCTATAGCTCATCATCTTAGTGAGTAACATTCCTATCCCTGTATTCCAAGATGACAGTTCTGGTGTCCTGAGGGCTGCAGATGTGACTGATTGGCATGATGAACATTCAGGAGCGTTCACACATCTGGACTGGCCCGCTAAATCCCCAGATTTGAATCCTCTTGGAAATCTGTGGGAACCACCTGGAACAACCAATAAATGCCAGGGAAGGCATCCACCAAATCTGGCCCCAATTCTTTGATGTAAGAGTGTCTGAACATTGATGTGGTCTACATCCAGAAACGTGTCCAGTACATGCCCAATCCAGTCACAGCTGGTGGAGGTGTTACACTCTGTTAGGTATGTGGACTCATTAGAGGAGTCATTTACTGTCCGGTGAGCTTATACTGTTTTTCCCGTAAGACCCAAAGGAATTCTTTAAATTCAAATAGGCCAGTAAGTGTCGTAACGGAACACTGATCTAAGAATTTACAACTATTTAATATCAATTAAAAAGAGAAACGGGAAAAAAACTCCTGCTTTCAAACAACAGCTGCAGATCAACAGTGAGAACACCCGCCTCATCGTTTCCGTGAGGAACGGGAGACGGTAGATTGACTGTAACCGCGGCCAGTCGTCAGCCTACACTTTGGAACAAGAATGCTTCCAGTGAAAGACCACTGAAGTGATCCGGTCAGGACCATAAATCCCTAATTCTGGATGACTCATTTATGTATCTGTGTATATGGAAGACTTGTACCTCTTCATGGTGGACTTGCTTTTCCCCCTCGTGCCTGTTATCGGGCCGCACGTTACTCTCCTCTAAAAACAGAGAACATGCACGGTTACAATCAAAGCAAGGCAAGTTTTTGTACAGCACATGTTATACACAATGTACAGAAATAAAGGCGGAGTAAAAACTGGATAAATATGGGAACTGTGGGACAATATCCGGCTTTAATCCCACAATTCCCTCTGGGTGCAACTATTCCATTGATGATGAGTGGACATGTGTATATAGGTAATTTTTGCATGTTGCCCTTAATGTAAACTTGGCAGCCCACCAACGTACCTTGGGAGGGGTGGATTGGAATTTTATGATCATTACTGTGATTATTATTATTATTATTATTATTATTATTATTAATGTATTTTTCTGCTAAATTCTAGGACAAAAGAAAATAAAACAACTGTGTGATAATCATTATTTTAGTCAATTATTATTAACACTGATCTGATTCAGAGATCACTGTGAACCACTAAAAAGTAGAAAGATAATAAATGATCATTTACTAATAAAAGAAAAGAGCTTAGAGGCCATAAATAAGCTGGGTAAAGTGTGGGTGGTCTGGCATTGGAATTGGGAAATGCTGCTACCAAGGATTCCTAATTTTGGGATTCTGACTCCTCCTCTGCATGATCCATGAACTGCCTCCTTAATGCCTTCCATATGTTTCTCTGATCTGTCCAACGCAGGGAGGAAACCAGGGCACGCAGAGGAAACACAGCTTACGCAAACTTCTTACCATCTTCAAGATCAACCCGAGCATCTTCCTCAGCCTGGACACCTCCAGCGTCGAGGTTTTCATACTGTGCCTTCTTCCTGAAATGAGAAATAAATAATAATTATATTAATTTACAGTCCAGGTACAGAAGCTTACTGTGCCTACCCAATACGGCTTCTACTGTAATACACTGCAGGGAGTGTAGGGGGCGATATGACCCACACGGTCATTCTCACAGACTGTAATACACTACAGGAAGTGTAGGGGGCGATACGACCCACACGGTCATTCTGACAGACTGTAATACACTACAGGAAGCGTAGGGGGCGATACGACCCACACGGTCATTCTGACAGACTGTAATACACTACAGGAAGTGTAGGGGGCGATACGACCCACACGGTCATTCTGACAGACTGTAATACACTACAGGAAGTGTAGGGGGCGATATGGCTTCTATTGTTCATTTAAAGGTGTTAGTTTCTCCATAGTTACGTGGTTGAGAACTAAAGTCAACTTTTTTGCAGCCCTCTTGTGATTGTGAGTGCTCCTGTGTCGAACCTGAGCTGTTGCTCTCGGAGCTGCTGTTCTCTGAGATCAGCCTCCCTGTGCTGCTGTTCCTCTCTCTCCTTCTCCAGCCTCAACCTCTCCTCTCTCTCTCTCTGCTGCTGAAGCTGTTGTCTCTGGAGCTCCTCCTGTCTAAGCTGGATCTGCCGCCGCTCCTCTGCCAGCTGCTCGGCCAAGCGTTGCTGCTCCTGCTGCTGCTCCAGCGCAGACTTCAGATGCTCCTCCTGAGGTGGGGCGGCCTGTGGACATAGAGACAAACAGCAGGCTACTGAAACCGCAAGACAGCTTCTGTAAATGATGGCAGCAGGAGCATAGAAAGGCAGGAGGAGCTCTGTACTCTGTACTCTTAATGACAGTGGTATATACTACCTCTATATGGAATTCACCAATGAGACGTCTGGAGAAACGTAATCCCCAGATGTGTTTCTAGTAAGCTTCAGGTGAATTACTCCTTCAGCCCTCTCAGGTTAATGATATGGCATCAACAGCGTCAGGCATTAAATAATACATTGCTGGAATGTTGCATGCTAGTATGCCTGAAGGATAACGGAGTTCCATGTTATCCCTTTCGGAAGCTTTGTAATCCAGCGTTCAACTGCACTGTCTTTATAAAGACTTTGTACAATAATTCCATCTTTATAAATCCAACACTGAATGTGTTCCTCACTTGTCGGCCAATAAGAGGCTGTGTTCTCAACTTGTCGACCAATCAGAGGCTGCGTCCCTGACTTGTTGGCCAATCAGAGGCTGCGTCCCTGACTTGTTGGCCAGTCAGAGGCTGCGTTCCTGACTTGACAACCAATCAGAGGCTGTGCTGCTGACTTGTCCACCTATCAGAGGCTGCCTTGCTGACATGTCAACTATTTAGAGGCTGTGTTCCTGACTTGACAACCAATCAGAGGCTGTGTTCCTAACTTGTCGACCAAACAGAGTCTGTGTTGCTGACTTGACAAACAAATCAGAGGCCGCGTCCCTGACTTGTTGGCCAATCAGAGGCTGCCTTGCTGACTTGTCAACCAACTGGAGGTTGTGTTCCTGACTTGTCCACCTATCAGAGGCTGTGTTCCTGACTTGTCAATCAACCAGAGGCTGTGTTCCTGACTTGTCCACCTATCAGAGGCTGTGTTCCTGACTTGTCCACCTATCAGAGGCTGTGTTCCTGACTTGTCCACCTATCAGAGGCTGCTCCTGACTTCTCCACCTATCAGAGGCTGTGTTCCTGACTTTTCAACGAATCGGAGAGTGCTATGTAATCAGAAGTTGATCTGTTGACACTCTAGACAGTATTACCCAACATAACAAATAACATTAAATACTAAATAATTAATTGGTTTTAGGTTTTACTCCAAAGTTAGCTACATAATAAATTTGATTATCATAAACAAAATCAGAATGAAATATTTCCTCTACATACGAACACAGGATGGTTTAGTTACTGCAGCGTCTGAGTTAAACCTCAGAGGATCTGTGGCTGGGTGCTCTAACCTGATGTGCGCCGTGCTGCTCCTGCTCTACTGCATTCTCATCTGGCTTGTTTTCTTCTGGATCCCGCTCTGGAGCCTTGTGTTCAGGCACCTCAGGTTTGTGATCCATGTCTGTGTTCGCCTGATCCCGCCCCTCCTTCTCATGTGCTCCTTGAGGTTCTGGCTCTGCTGGTTTCTCCTCATGGTTTTGCAGCTGAGGGAAAGAAATGTGAGCAAGCATGTTGGGTTTTGGTGAGGCTTGCTGGACAACACGGGTATTGTTGGGGCTGGATGGGGAATCCGATAATATTGAATCTGCAATGCTGGGAATGGTGGGATTCGTCTGTGTTTGATGAAAATGCTGGATCACTGTTAGATAAAGTTGGATTTCCTGGATAGTGGTGGGTTTTGTTGGTGTTTGTTGGGAAATGCTGGGACTATTCAAAGAATGCTGAGCTTTGATATGAGTTTGTTAGGGACTACTGGTATGTGCAAATAACATTAGGCTTTGTTAGTGTTTGTTTGGTTAATGCTGGGCTTTGAAATTCCTCAGAGAATGTTTTATTTGTGTTCATTGGGAATGTCAGGACTGTTCAGAGAACAACGAGCTTTGTTGGTGTTTGATGGGAAGGTTGGGATTGTTTTGTTAGTGTTTATTGGGGAATGTTCTGATTCTTTGTGAATGTTGGACTTTGTTAGTATTTGGGTTTGGTGTATTTAGTGTGTACTGGAGAATCTAGGATAGTGTTGGTGTTTACTGGAAAGTGTTGTTGGTGTTTACTGGAGAATGCTGGGCTTTGTTGGTGTTTACTGGAGAATGTTGGGTTTTGTTGTTTACTGGATAATGTTGGGCTTTGTTGGTGTTTACTGGAGAATGTTGGGTTTTGTTGTTTACTGGATAATGTTGGGTTTTGTTGTTTACTGGATAATGTTGGGCTTTGTTGGTGTTTACTGGAGAATGTTGGGTTTTGTTGGTGTTTACTGGAGAATGTTGGGTTTTGTTGTTTACTGGAGAATGTTGGGCTTTGTTGGTGTTTACTGGAGAATGTTGGACTTTGTTGGTGCTGGCTCTCATGGATCAAGGTGAAAGGTGCCTTAGCTGTGTGGCTGTGGTACCTTGGACACCAGGTCCTGTCGTTCCTCATGTCCTGTTTGGGGTGGGTGGTCTTGCAGGGCTGCTGCAGGGGGCTGGGCTTCCTCTGGCTGCCTCAGACTGGGCATCTTTTTCAGAGTCTCCTTCAGCTGCTTGAATTCATCCACTTGGACCTACAACCCAGTACAACGTTACCACGTACAACGTTAAGGCTCCAACACCCACTAATAGTAACATGTACAACTACGTAAATATGGTGTCATACTGTTAATGACTCAACAAGATTCAGTTAAGCGTACACTGTTTCTACAGCATTTATGTGACATTTACTGGAACAACAGCTGCATGATAAACACCAATCTCTGTAAAGTTTAACCTACAAACAAATAAATAAAAACAATGGTACTTGGTTATAATGGGTTAGTGAGGGAGGGATGGGCTGGTGGTAAAGACTGACATGAGACTACACATATGAGACTAGACAAATGATATTTCTAGTAAATAGTTAGTAGAAAGGCAGAGACAGACAAACCACAAGAAGCAAGCAGTCAAAACGGTGAAAACATAGCCAGCTAGTTCCAAACATCCACACCAGGCAGGTGGGAACGGTAGACAGGGAAAGGCAACCGGTTAGAAAAGAGAGAATGTGTGTAGACTTACATACAGGGATCGTACACACTCGGGTACCCGTATTTACCTTATTCATTCCAACAGAAAAGAATGAGCCCACATGACTGGGTTCTAAAGAAGTCCCACTTGAATAAATTCCACTTTGACTGGATTAGTCTAATGATAGAAAGTCAGAACAATAATAAATGTGTACAACAAATGGGTGTACTACACCCAACTTCAATTCTTATCCTCAATCACTTTAGTAAAACTACTTCTTATAATAAATCCCTTTAGTAAAACTAATTCTTATAGTAAATCCCTTAGTAAAACTAATTATAGTAAATCCCTTTAATAAAACTAATTTTTATTGTAAATCCATTTAGTAAACGACTTCTTATAGTAAATCTCTTTAGTAAAACTAATTCTTATGGTAAATCCCTTGAGTAAAATTAATTATAGTAAATCCATTTAATAAAACTAATTCTTATTGTAAATCCATTTAGTAAAACTACTTCTTATAGTAAATCCTTCTATACAAATCTATTAGTAAACTAATACCGCTCTGTATTCAGGGGGTTGGAGTGTTGGGGTGGTCCTATGTTGGCTGGCTACTCCAGCATTGGGCCGCTGCTCACTCACTTACCATAATGGGGGTCCAAAACCCTGTATTTCGCACCCTGCCTGCAGTAACTTTCATCTTTACCTGACTCATTACATTTATATAGATTTGATTAAATGGCAAGAACAGCTCAGTGCTCAAAGCCAGGTGGTGAGATCTAACAGAGGAACATGCTCGCTCTTCCATGTTGAGCAGACTGATGGAGCCCCAGACTTTAATGGACGTTCTGGATAGTCTACTAAATCTACACCACAGCACTGAGAGTCCACCATGAGAACACAACATATCATACCTCAGAAAGAGAAAGAGAGAGAGAGAGAGAGAGAGAGAGAGAGAGAGAGAGAGAGAGAGAGAGAGAGAGAGACAGACAGACAGACAAAGAGTTAGAAAGCGTTTTCGAGCTCCAGGTTGTTTCAGCAGCAGGAACAGTACCATGCATCCGAGAATGAAGAACTGAAGAGCAGCGTGTCCCACAAACCCTCCCAGCCCCAGCTCAGCATCAGAGCACAGCAACATGCACACACACACACACACACACACACACGCCTCAACCACACACACTCGCCCTAACCTTGGCTGCCGCTAGTGCACTCTTGTGGTCCTCCAGTGTCAGCACAAGCTGATCGTGGGCTGCTTTTAAATCCTTGTGCTGTAGCTGAGGGGGGTCATCACAGGCAAAGCTCAAAATCAAGCAGCTGTTTTTCACAAAACCACTTCAGGTAAAGTGCAGTTAGCACAATTAGCCAACACACAGACACTTCAAACGACATCCACAACTCGGGACGGTGAACGGGACATTCAAATCTACATGTAATATGCGACATGGACAACATACTAATGAGGTTTTCAGTATGGGAAGATGCTAAAATGGGAACGTCATACCAGCTACAAGAGCTCTGTCCAAAAAGGACTGGGCAAGTCACCTGAGCACTGTTTATCTGGACAGTATGTCTGATTTTGCATGTACATCATCATAATACATACATAATAAATTATAGTATATTATATTATATTATATTGTATTATATTTAAAGGAAAAATAAAAATTATAAAAGTATATTATAAAAAATAAAGAGGTGGGCAAAGTGCCAAAAATGTAACTTAAAAAAGCTTTTATGACAAACAAATTCGTCATTTATATATAGTTTTAGATATATACAATTATTATACTCCAATGTTTATTTAACACAATAACAATACACATTTCCATTCTGCTCAGCCCTAGACAGATGATACCCTGCAAGCTAGTTTAAAGAACTAAGGTTCTCCTAGACGCCTCCAGCATGGATGTGTTAAAGAGGACCGAGTATGCTCATATTCGGTGTTGATGGTTGTGGGTTTGTGTCCTACTGTAACAGATTTACCAAAACACAGTTTGATCCTCATTCTGTACGTCTGTATTCACCCTGTGTCTGAAACGCTCCGTTAGAGCTTCTGTGTCCGTAAGCTCCGCCTCCCAATCAGGCCAGTGTGCACTGATGGGTGAGCTTGCCCAGTCTGTTCTGACTGGCCAAATGCCCCCCGCCACCCCCCAACACCACTTTGGCTGTTCTTATCCATTTGATCCAGAGTCCGATCCTGAAAGTCCAGTACACCAAGCTGGTGGATCCACCTTCCCAAGCTAGACTGGAGCAGACTGGTTTCAGAGTGGTCGGTTTTGGTGCTGGTTTAGCTCTGTGTGTGTTGTGGGAGGGCGTGCTGAGCTGGCACTAAGGACTGTGTTACGAGATGACATCACCTTGTAACTGAGAAAAGGGCTGGAATTCCAACAAGCTGTTTCAGAGTTTCTACGTCTGGCGCGTACTTTGGGCTTTAGAACTATGCAGAACGTTTACATGCACAAAAAGAGAAAACCCGGAGCAGCATAACAGGTCCTCTTTAAAATCCATCACAGCACAGATCGAACACGCTGAGGTATTCATCAGGTAAAGCTGGTACTGGATTATATTTACAGTTAATGCTGGGCATCATTAACGCTCTGACACCATTAAAATCCTCATTTGTACTACTGAAATTATTTATATTTGTATTTAATCTACGTTTAATGTTTTTCTTAGTGCTGAGCAAATAAACATGTACTACCCAGACGAACATCTTAATTTCCTCATCAACACACACGTATTTATTTATTTGTGTTTCCCCTTGGTAATATAACAAACCATTAATTTCATATCTGCTTTTGTATCACTTCTTTGTAGCCAATCTACATTACCCAGACTTCCTGTGGGCCTTACCCTCGTATCTTGAAGCTGCACATGGATTTCCTGATGAGCTTTCCTCAACTGCTTATTCTCCTCCCGCAGATTATAAACATTTTCTACAGAGGGGGGAGAGAGGGAGAGGGAGGGAGGGAGGG
>CM067486.1:31471568-31532222 GCA_034552555.1 Semaprochilodus insignis | reverse complement strand
GTCATTAGTGATTTTCTAAATAAACAGATCTAAATACAATATTTGATCTGGAATTTGGGAGACGTGTTTCCAGTAGTGTAGAGAATCAAACAGAACTGCTCATTTTGGTCCAACACAAACCCAGAAACTGTACAACTAGAGGAACTGATCATTCTCAGGTGGGCTCTTAAATTTCTCCAGAGCTGTATATGGAGGTATATAAGGATAATAATGTATAGCATGAGCAAAGTCGCATACTTGTGCGTTATTAAGTATTATGGATGTCATTATAACTACTTAAACAAACTTATGACAAATATTATATTTACACATGCTGTATAATAATATAATATAACATATAATTTGTAGTGCATTATGAATACAGGACTCATGAGGTAGTGTTACCAAGTTGGTAAGTAGAAGAGGAGATATTACATTGTGGTTTGAAGGTTAATTTTGTTTTTACTAACACAGAAAAATCAAAAATTGAAATCAAATGTAAACAAAATTTGCTGTGTTAGTTTGTAATAATTACCCACGCACTGCAAACAGGAACACACATGGCTGAACAACCATTTTATGACTCAAGAGTGTAAACACAGCCCAGCTGTACACTCCCCCCCCCACCCCCCCGCCAGCTGAACCCCACCAACTAAACAAACCAGGGGTGGTCACTGACTGCTGCACGGTACCATATGACCGGCTCTACAGCTGGAAGGTAAAGTGAGCTCTGCGGTGTGAGCTACTGACCCATTCAGAGGCTGTTTAATGGTGCGGCCCAAATGTGCACCGACTTCTCCTGGGTAACCTGAGCTCTAAAGGACCAACCGGAACTCACAGCAGCTCAAGACCAACAGGGAAGCAGCTCTGAGAGCGATCTGGCTTGTTTGCTTGTGCGGTTTAGATCTTCCACACAGCCCTGCGACCCGAAGGCCTCTCTCTCTCTCTTACGCGTATCTCCGCAAGTGTTTCTCTCTCTGTTAACTTCTGATCCAAGAGATAACCACCACAACCATTTAGTCACAGCTTCAAGGCGGGAAAACTTCAACCCCGTGATAAAACCACACTGTAAATTCCTCAGATTACCATCACTTCCTGTCACGACGGAACAGGCTACATGAGCGCCATGCAAACGTCTCAACACCCCCACTGGCGCGCTCACAGGTGCCAATAAAGGTGCCCTAGACCGTAAGGCTATATGTACACTGTGATGGTGTAACAAGGAGAGTTCAGTACCTAGAACCCACATACCGTGAACCTTAAACACTGTTGTTCCTACTTCAAATCCAAATCCTGCATTTCCAAAAGAGGACGGGAAAACAGGCCAATTCCCAAATCCTAAACTGTTACGGAACAGACTCGTTAATATTTACACCCCCAACATTTACATACCACCACAACGGAGCTACAGAACCAACATGGTGGACTATGTGGAGAAATCCAGCGTTCCAGGCTGGGAAGGGGATGTCAGCACCCTTCATCCCTTTCCCAAGGATCCCAACTGTCAGTGGTACATGGTTGATGTTCATCTTTAAACCAGGCTGAAGTTCTTCCTATTCACCAGCTTCTTAATCCAATGTTATGTTCCACCTTAAATGCTGGAGCTTGTACATGCGCCAGAATGTATTGCAGCCACTTAAGGTGGAATGGAAAATTCCCAAGACAAGCCGGAGAACAGGAACTGCAGCTCCCACATCTTTAACAGGATCCCGGAACAACTTCAATCCTGCAGTCTGCACATTTCACTCCGGACAGTTTCCCAAACCTCTCTAGACAATATGGAGCAGCTCCACTCAGCGTTTGACCCTGAAGAGACTGAAGAGAGGAGCAGCTCCACCTTTATTAGCATCACCACCCCAACAGCAGCCTGTAAGTAGCAGCCATGCTGTGTGATTGTATCCGTGTTTGGCGGTTGAAGCAGATCATCTTAAACTGAGAGTTCCATAGTGAGGATCAACTTTAATCTACTGTGTGTTGATGTCCAGATGGAAAGCCAGTAGCTAGTACAGGGAACGTTAGCTACTAGCATTAGCTCCAAGTAACTAGCCCAGCTAACTAAACAGAATGAGGGCGGAGCTTATTTACACTGAGACTCATTTTATTTAGTCTATTTCCACATGGTGTTTCTGTGTGATCATCGTGGGCGGCGTCTCACTGTAAACCAGCCAATCAGAGCAGAGCTCATCTAATTATTCATGAGATCAGCAACAAAGGGAAAACTGCTTGTTTCATTGTAGAACCAGATCATAGGGGCGAAACGGGGGTGTAGAACCGCATCAACCGAACAAAGTCACATACCCTCTATGTAGAACATCAGAGAACAATTTAAACACTGAATAAATACAGTCTGTGGCTCCTTTAGACACTCAAACCGGCTGTTCTGAGTTGCGGTGTTGCATATTTGTGGTATTTTGTCCACAGCATGTGAGAGATATTTTATCAAGAACCTGGGGAACTGTGTTAAGGGGGAGAACCTTTAAGGAACCGTGGAAGCCCTGGAAGACCACACTAACTGAGCTGTCACAACTACAAAGCACCAACAAGTGAACAAAGTAGAATGTTATGGCAAGTTCCCAACTATAGCACACAAATACGGCACACCAGTAGAACGTCCGGGTTTGTTGGAGTTGGCAGAGAACGCCGGGTCAGTGTGCTCTGGGATTAAAGGGTCTGATTCCGTTCGGAAGGCCAGAGCTCTGATTCTCAAACAAAGAGCTCGGGAGGCAGTTCTGGAGTCAGAGACCAACTGATTGGCAGGACGAACACTGACCCCAACTCCATCTGCACGCGGTCACTCTGCCAACTCGGAACACAGTCCACAGAGTGGGAATAACACGTCTCCAGGGATGTTTTATACCTCCACTGCACACCCCCACCCCCCTCACTAAAGCCCCCTAAAACAACATTTACACTGGTACATGTGCCATTCGCTATTCAGTTTCACATGATCATTTCCGGACCCTTTTATATCCCCTAGAATTAAACAGCGTGTTTAATTATATACAATGACTTTAATAGACTGAACATATGCAAATGAGGTCTGTTCTGATTGGCTGTCCTGCACCGCTGGTCATTCAGAAAGCAGTTCATTATGAAAGGTAACACAAACTCTTAAAATTAGACGGCCTGTGAGAAAACACAAACCCCACCTGCGGGATACTTCGGAAGCTACAATGATCCATTTGCTTCCTGACAGCGAGGAACAGCACGTGTAATCGTCTTCCCATAACATCCGCTCCAATAACTCTGTAGCAGAGCGTCTGCAGGAACAACACTAACTGCTGTAGGCTGAATAGGTGGGGCTAAACTGCTGTAGGCTGAATAGGTGGGGCTAAACTGTTGTAGGCTGAATAGGTGGGGCTAAACTGCTGTAGGCTGAACAGGTGGGGCTAAACTGCTGTAGGCTGAATAGTGTAGCTAAACTGCTGTAGGCTGAACAGGTGGGGCTAAACTGCTGTAGGCTGAATAGGTGGGGCTAAACTGCCGTAGGCTGAATAGGTAAGGCTAAACTGCTGTAGGCTGAACAGGTGGGGCTAAACTGCTGTAAGCTGAATAGGTGGGGCTAAACTGCCGTAAGCTGAATAGGTAAGGCTAAACTGCTGTAGGCTGAATAGGTGGGGCTAAACTGCTGTAGGCTGAACAGGTGGGGCTAAACTGCCGTAGGCTGAATAGGTGGGGCTAAACTGCCATAGGCTAAACAGGTGGGGCTAAACTGCTGTAAGCTGAATAGGTGGGGCTAAACTGCTGTAAGCTGAATAGGTGGGGCTAAACTGCCATAGGCTGAATAGGTGGGGCTAAACTGCTGTAAGCTGAATAGGTGGGGCTAAACTGCAGCTGGCCGAATGGGCGGGGCAAAACTGCTGTAGGGTTAAATGGGCGGGGCCAAACTGCTGCATCAGTTTTTGACTCCCTTTGATTTTGCTTTTTTGTGCAACATTAAAATAGCAACTCCTGTTTCCTCATATGACAACATGCAGCATCAGAGTTCTCATATCCGCCGTGCCCCGGTCTGACCGCTCCAGTAAAGGAAGACCCAGCCTGACAGGAAAAGATCCGCCACTGACGCCACAGGACTGCACTTCAGCAGTGTGAGGCTGTCCTTACAGACACTACAGGCCCTCAGGCGTTAAACCTCTCGTCTGAATTCGCGAGGCTTCAATTCAAACTAGTGGGGGAGTGATCAGGGACAGGTGTGTAACGCTACAGATCAAAACACCTGATTCAACTTAGCACCCAATCATCATCCCCTCTGAGAGACTAACCCGGAGCAGGAGGTCAGACTCAGGCCCTGCAGAGCCGTGCTGCAGCCAGTGTATTTATACAGCAGTGTTTATAACAGCCTCTTATAAAGCATTTATAAATCAGACACCGTGTCAAAACAGCTCAGCCGAAACCCAGAACCGGATCAGCATCACCACCCGGGAGAGGAACTAAGACTACACCTTAGCAGACCCCCAAGAAACAAGAGGTACAGATGCTGGAACATTGCTGTGAGTATTTGATTGAGCGTTAGTGAGGTCAGGGACTGATGAACATTGCTGTGAGGATTTGATTGAGTATTAGTGAGGTCTTGGACTGATGTTAAAACATTGCTGTGAGGATTTGATTGGGCATTAGTAAGGTCAGGGACTGATGAACATTGCTGTGAGGATCTGATTGAGTATTAGTGAGGCCAGGGACAGATGTACTGATGTTAGAACATTGCTGTGAGGATTTGATTGAGCGTTAGTGAGGTCAGGGACTGATGTTGAACATTGCTGTGAGGATCTGATGGAGTGTTAGTGTGACCAGGGACTGATGTACTGATGCTGGAACACTGCTTGGCTTTGGGCAGGGTGACATTAGGCCCGTGGTGACCTCATAGTGGCTGAACCGGTTAGAGGGCTCATTTCCCTACTGTAGCCTCTTGCTACATCGTTAGCATCAGTACCACAACAAGGATTAACAAGTGACCTAGTCTGCAGCGCTGGTGTCCGCCCCTCCACACAGGAAGTGTTTGGTAATTGGCCGATGAGGTAAACTAGGTGTGTTTGAGCAGGAAAACACGACGCCAGCGTGCTGAAGTCATGCCGCCACCCTCGTCTGGACATTCCTGTGAAACCTGAATGTCTGAAAGCCATTAATAGAGAAGGGGAGTGGCTCACGAAGCTCAGCTTGAGCGAGTCACCATCACTGCTGGATCACCAAAGAGCACACATTCCCTTATTTCCTAAAAGGGCATTTTTAGTTCCCACTGATTGGAATTCCGGGTCATTTTGTAGACAACATGGAAAACTGACACACTTTTCCACACTAAAAGACGGTTCTCTACACGGTGAAATGGTTCTGCAGACTGTGCTGTATCCACTGACCAGCCACTTGATTAGGTTCACCCACATGTATCTACACTCATCGTCCATTATAGCAGCTCCACTGACCATATAGGAGTTCCAGACTGTAGTCCATCTGTTTCTCTGTATACTGTATTACCCTGTTCTTCAATGGTCAGGACCCCCACAGGACCACCACAGAGCGGGTATGATGTGGGTGGTGGATCATTCTCAGCACTCCAGTGACACTGACGTGGTGCTGTAGCTGACGCTAGCTAGGCTGCTCCAGATGACGCTAGCTAGGCTGCTCCAGATGACGCTAGCTAGGCTGCTCCAGGTGACGCTGTCCAGGCTGCTCCAGGTGACGCTACAACTGAGGAGTCGGTGTGTGCTCCAGATGACGCTGCCTAGGCTGCTCCAGCTGACGCTAGTTAGGCTGCTCCAGGTGACGCTATCCAGGCTGCTCCAGGTGACGCTAGCTAGGCTGCTCCAGATGATGCCAGCTAGGCTGCTCCAGGTGACGCTAGCTAGGCTGCTCCAGATGACGCTGCCTAGGCTGCTCCAGCTGACGTTAGCTAGTTCCAATGAAAATCAATTTCTTTGGTAAACGAACATGTTGGTGCATCGTCCACCGAGGAGACAACAAGTCCTCACTAACCTACTGGTTCGAGTTTTGAGGTTCTGCTGTTCATTTCAGGCCGTGAAAGTCTGTTTACCTAAAACTACCAGAGTCTGTTTTACTTCTAACACTACTGGAATTTTACTGTGACAGAATCTTTATATGAGCCATAAAGGTCTGTGTACGTGTGTACCGGACAATACAAGACCACAAATAAACCCCACATTAACATGAGGATATAAATGCAAACATATTCAAAATATGGATACAACTATAAACAAAAGGGCCGTACCACAGAGACAGCAGCATAACAGTAGCTCTGTACCCGCTAAACCTGGATCTACCGGTTCACTGTGTTTACACCTCACACCAAACCCGCTCTCAATCACTCTGTACATACCTCACACCAAACCCGCTCTCAATCACTCTGTACATACCTCACACCAAACCCACTCTCAATCACTCTGTATACACCTCACACCAAACCCGCTCTCAATCACTCTGTTTACATCTCACACCAAACCCGCTCTCAATCACTGTTTACACCTCACACCAAACCCGCTCTCAATCACTCTGTTTACATCTTAAACTGATCTAGTACCTGGTATTGGCATCTGGCCGATATCAGTGGATCAGACACAGCAGTGCTGCTGGACACCTCAGTGTCACTGCTGGACTGAGCATCGTCCACCAGCCCAAACTATCCAGCACAACAGCGTCCTGTGGGCAGTGTCCTGTGGGCAGCGTCCTGTGGGCAGCGTCCTGTGGGCAGCGTCCTGTGACCACTGATGAAGGACTAGAGGATGACCAACACTGCACTGTGCAGCAGCAAATGAGCTATCGTCTCTGACTGTACATCTACAAGGTGGACCAGCAAGGTAGGAGTGTCTAGTAGAGTGGACAGTGAGTGGACACAGTGTTTAAACACTCCAGCAGCACTGCTGTGTCTGATCCACTCACACCAGCACAACACACACTAACACACCACCACCACGTCAGTGTCACTGCAGTGCTGAGAATGATCCACCACCCACATAGTACCTGCTCTGTGGTGGTCCTGTGGGGGTCCTGACCATTGAAGAACAGGGTAATACAGTATACAGAGAAACAGATGGACTACAGTCTGGAACTGTACAACTACAGAGTGTCCTATACGGCCAGTGGAGCTGATAACAGACAATGAGTGCAGATACCGGGAGGTGAACCTAATGAGGTGGCCGGTGGGTGTATGATTCTGTACTAGAGCGCCCCCTACAGGTTGGTTTGGACCCTAACTGGCATGCATCCTCAGACCATGATGATGCATGTCTGTACCAATTTTGGTCTCAATCACTCAATGTATGTGTGGGTGGCATATCATAGAGTGTCAAGAACTCCGCCCAGATGGGTTGATTGACATGTTCCAGATACCCAGTGTTAAAAGGTCAACATTTTTTCCATAGATATTCACATACGGGTTCTACGTTTTAGTTTAAGTCCAGTTTTGAGACGGATCTGATGTGGACTGATTTGAGATGATAGTCATATGCTATCTGCGGAATGCTAACAACAGCCTGAATAGCTGGAATTGAACATTTCCACACTGCCCTCTCCAAATCCAGTCCAACAGGTGAAATTCAGCTCTCTCTGTAATGAAACACACAGTCGGTGGTCCAGCACATACTCAGAAAAGCATGTTAAGACACACTGTGGCATAATTTATCGCCCTACTTTCACACCGTCTCGCATTGGAGCACATTTAGAAGATAAGAACTGTGAGGAGTTCTGCAGGCATGTAAACCGGCATGCAAAAAGCCACCGCAGCAGGAAAAACACGCTGCTTCCTGATTTAGTGCCAGCAGGAAGATCACATCAGATCTCATCAGCCCTGCCGGGAATAACGCAGCGAAGCCACAAACTAAAATTAAATACTGCCAAATGACAGACGTTAACCGCCCGGCTCTTAAGGCTGGCCAAATTCCATCACCCTGGATCAGGTGACCTGCTTAGATGAGAGGGAGCAGAGAACCAACATTCTTCTCCTAATTAAAACCCACCTCCCTGAAGCCAAGCTTAAGACACCACTCGGTTTGCAATGCCTCGCTCTCAGTAAAGGCTTCATCTGGAGAGCAATTAAAACAGACACCCCAATAACAAGCCACAGTCTGACCTTATGCTGACCTCACTGTGGGGGTATAATGCTGTATAGGATTAGAATTCAGATTAGAACCATTTTCCAACTGTATTTACACACACAGACCTTTTCCACCAACATGGAAACAGGTTCTGTCCAGTCCGCGCACCTAATTTTGAACCTTAGGGTGCATTTCCATCAAAAATAAACAGGTTCCGAACCCGAACTGTCACTCCCATCTGGAACCCAACAACAGTAGGTTCCTCAGCATGAACCGTGATGACATCCGGGGACGTCAGTTGTTGAGAAAGGAGAAGACATCAATGGTGACCCCTAGTGGTCTCCTGGAGAACCTCTTCTACATACGTCTTCTTATCTCCTGTAGTTGATCCGTGCTGCTTTGTGGATATAAACACACATCTGGAATACCAGCACAAACGCTCGCAGGTCATCCATACGCCCACCATCTTGGTACTACTGTTTACTACCGCTGTGCAGCGCCCCCTGTTGCTGTTGATGTCATATCCTTTGACATTCCTTGGTTCCAATAACAGCTGGTGCAAATGCAGGCTGGTTCCTTGAATAGCACCAAGGTTCTACAAAGACTAAACACAACCAGCTCAAGAACCAGGATTCTTTTGGTCCAAAAAGGCTAACAGAGGAATCTGCTGCATTTAACCTATCCATGCAGTGAAACACCCACATACACACACACACACACACACTAATGAACACACTCGGAGCGGTGGGCAGTCCTATCCCTGGCGCCCAGGAAGGAGTTGAGGGTTAGGTGCTTTGCTCAAGGGCACTTTAGTCATGTGATTAGGGATGCACGATCCAATATTAGGATCGGATATCATTCCCAATATGAACAAAATTACCTGGATGGGGCGTCGGATAATTAGGCCAAACCATGGGGCTGATTCACTCATGTTAATACGTATGTGAGGTGTGCTACGCCATATGTCAGCAGCAAGTGGGCAGCAAGTGGGCAGCAAGTGGGCAGCGTGCCGGTAGACTTGACAAACAATAACAACAACATGGAGTGAGCCGGAGACTCAGCTGTATGGAGGAATTCTGCTTTACATGCTGATGCCTTAAGTCTCACCCTCCCACAGTGAAATATACGGTTTGTTAATTCAACAATGGTATCGGATCAGTACCAGGTATCAACCAATACACAAAGATTATGTACCGTATCAGAACTGCAATGGTCCTATAGCGGAGAACACTGCTATCTAGCATTCAAGCGCAACACACAAACAACTGTCTTCAACAAGTCTTGTGTTTTTGATATTCGATACAGTATCACAAAACGTGACATGGTGATCCGATAGCGCCGATGTTTCTCAATCCAGATGCCTTAAATGTGCTCTACATGGTGAACTATGTGGTTTATTAATTCAACAATGTAATCAGACTGGTATCGGACGATAAGCAAACTCCATGTATCGTATCGGAGCGTAGATATGATGCAAACAAAGGAATTCAGGTTGGTCTAAAGCGCAGCAGCGTGCCACTGCAAATACCAGATTCCAAAAAAGCTGCATTGTTATTTTGCTTAACCTTTATAAATACAGCCTTGTGTGCATTTCACCTGGTTCACAATCCTCCGATAACATCACTATGACACACACAGTACTGAGCACAACGTTCAGGCACGGGGTTAAAAGTCAGAATTTATTCCAGAATAACCAGAAAAGCGCTAATACAAACAACGTTAACACAGTAGCTTGAGATTTCGCCATGCCAGTGTTTGCGTGTAGGAAGTCCCAGGTCTCTTCTCGAGGAAGCCCGGTACTAATCACACATGTTATTCAGTATCTGCTTTGTCTAATCAACATCCAGAATCTGTGTTCTAAGATGACTCACGGCTCTTTCTGTGAAAATAAGAAATTTATCAGAAATGTATTTGTGTTTATTGTAATGATATCTGCGGTTTCATTTATTCTGTCTGATGTACTTGCTCCCATTTTTGGTGGATTTGGACTTTTACATCCATTCAAATATAATTGTCAGAAGAGAAAGCTCATTTCTATATGTCTATTATTGTGTCTTTAGCTCTATTACTGATTGCTTTAGCATCCTGTACTTCATCGTTACCATCATTTAACCCAGTTATATGTGCTATGACTCGACTGTTTTGACAGATCTGTAGTTTTACGCGCACAAAACACCTTTGCTGTCCTGAAAGCCGGGTCGTATACTGGCAGGAACCCAGCGATACGATGTTTATCATGAAGCAGGAGTTACAATTCGATATATTGTGATACATTACACTACTGTAAGCAATTTGATATGTTGCAATTTGAGGAAAATACAGTGCCATAAAAAACACACCACCATATGCAGTAGGTTTGCTAATGCTAATGTTAGCGGTGGGCTCTAATCAAATTATCTAACGGCAGAGAACCCTGCTGTCTAGTGGTCGGGGTTTAAACCAGGGCTCCAAAAATGACTATTTTGAAGGTCGAATAATCAGTTATTCAGATTATGTTATGTTCTTACATCAGGGTATTACATTGGGCTGCGGGTCCAGTAGGGAAAGCAGAGAACCCCAGACAGCCCTGTCCCCCCCACCTTTCTCCAGCTCATTCTGGGGGAACCCAAGTTGTTCCCAGGCCAGCATGGAGATACTGTCCCTCCAGCGGGTCCTGGGACGACCTCTGGGTCTCGTCCCAGTTGGCCGTGCCGGGTAAACATCCGAATCAGATGCCCTAACCAAGTCAGCTGGGTCCTTTCAGGACGGAGAAGTAGCAGCTCTACTTTGAACTCCTTCCAGATCTTACTCTTTCAGCCACGACCTAAAGCACATGGCCACAGGTGAGGGTGGGGATGTAGCCTCACATACCAGACCACACGAGAAACTACAAGTAATGATGGTTACCAGCTTGTAAGGCGGCTTACTACACTACTATCACACTCTATTCCTTTATCCCTCATGAACAGAACGGTTCTAGTGTGAAACAGCTCACGTGTTCTCTACAGTGGTGGTGACGGGAACCAGATATGGACTATCCAGAACAATTCTCCCTCTTTATGTTTCTCTAGAACAGAGCATTTCACTCCAAGCCCCTCAGAGAGACCAAGTTTATGTCTGAACAGTTTCGATGAGGTATATATTTATGTTTTTGGGTTTTGTTTATGCCATTTGTTTTAACTTGACAACAAGAAGAAGTATAAAAGATGGTTCTTTAAGGGTTCTGTAGTAAAGACAGTGGTTTTATTTAGAACTACGACTTCTTTATGAACTCATTTCATGTTTAAATGGTTCCTTGCAGGGTAAAATAGTTCTACTGATGGAGAACGTGCTGGTTCATATATGGTTCTAGACAGTACCACAGACAGCTCTGTTCTATCATTGGACGAGCTTGACATTATAGCAGAACCTTTCTTGATGCTATACAGAACCATATAGGTATTAACATAGCTTAGTATGAGGTTCCACTACAGTTCTACACACTCTAAACAAAAATCCAGAGTTTTACAAATATTGTATATAACTTTTACTATTTTATATTTATATATTACTTAATATTATATAAAGTAATTATTGTAAAGTAAATACATATATATATCATTAATACAACGTAAATTAATACAATATAATCATTAATATAACGTAAATGATGTTTGTGTGACTTTATAAACCAGAAATGTGTAAATTAAACAGGCTGCACTGTTATAATGTCCACTTTACAACACAATGCTAACTCTGGTTTATGTAAATAAGCTCTGATCTGATTGGCTCTGTCTTGTTTTTTGCCCGACTCAGGAAAAAAAACTGTTTGTTGTGGGTGGGCGGGGCTAAACTGCTGTCGTTTGAATAGGTGAACATATGTAAATGTGTGTTGGTTTTTGGAAAGCCACAACAAGCAGCTCAACTTCCATCTATGGACCATATGGACTGGAGGGTGAAACTTCAACAGTCACTGCAAACCACATCAAACTCTTCCAGTCCAATGAAGTCAGGAACGTTTGGACATTTACATCCAGTCAAATACTTTTGCCCACTTTTTATGTCAGTTAACACAATTAGTGTCTGTTTTCGGCTCCTGTGCTCGTGTGTTACTTCCGTTTACTCCAGTTATGCGTCCAATAACCAAACTATTTTTGACGGATTTGTAGGTTTTTGGGACTATTCCAATTCGGGAATGCTGGCGAGGTGATAAGTCTACTTTTTCATAGATGTAGCAAAACTGCTTTGGGCTCCTCCCACCCAAACATAGCCCCCCACCCAAACATCGGTGGCGCATATCCTACATTTTGCATGCACTTTATTATATTGATGCATGTGTGAAAATATAACAGCTCGTTTTTATTTGACCCCTGAGAATTAAGTAGCTTATTTCTGGTTACCGCACTTTTAAGACGAACATATGCAAATGAGCTCTGTTACGACTGGACGTTCTGTATTCTGTCCAGGTACAGCTTCAGAGTGAGTGGGCGTGGCTAAACTGCTGTAAAATGAATAGGCAAACGTAGATGTATGTACATATATTGGCTGCTGTGACATCACAAAAATACTGACTTCCAAAAAGCCTGATTCCGGTGGCTTAGCTTCCATATATGGACCATATGGGCTCTTTAACAGTGTTTTACATATACACCTAAACTCTTTTCATTATGACCAGCAGGGCTTTTGGTTGGTTGGTTGTTTTCCAGGTATATGGGCTCTTTAAGCCTCAGCTCCCTTTTATGGGCCAAACAAGAAAAACTTTCTCCAAGTCTAAAAAGTTGGAAACTAAGCATTCTAGCATGGCATTACGAGAGCAGTCCCACCTTGAAGCTGAGCTGAAAGAGCCTCCTGGTGCTGCTGGTACTTCAGCGCCATGGCCTCGGTCCTCTTCAGCTGCTTGTGGGTCTCATAAGCCACCATGGCCCCGTACAGCCCCCCACAAACCAGGGTGAGCAGAAGGAGCGACTGCAGGATCTTCCTCTGCCTCCTGGAGCAAACCCCGTTGGCCATGGTGGTCTGGCCCGTACTGCTGCTGCTGCTGCTGGCGAAACCTCCACCCAACGTCCCCTCCTGACTTCTAAAGAGAGCAGAATAACTGGGTGCACTCATAAAACCAGGACTTCCAGCAGCGACGTGGTGGAAATCAGCCCTTGCATGCATGAGACGTCCATTCCTGGGATGCAGAAGAGTGGAGAACGACTCCCATGGAGAGAGTCCCAGTTACCCTGCTGCTGGAGAGAGTTCTTCCACCAGATTTAACTTCTTCTAGAAGATCCCAGCCGCTGCCGAAGCTCAGAACATGAAGCTCCTCGCGTGAATCCACGTCTACAGCAACTTTCCGCACCTGTATAAGAGTCTCCAGCTCATGGTGGCTGTGTGGAGGCCTAAAGCTCTGCTCACCAGCTTTACTTTTTTAGTTTACGTGTCACCCAAGTTGCAGTTGCGGCTGCCATCCAACAGTGGACCTGTAGGAAAGCAGGAAGTCCCACCTACCGTGGTCTCCGCCCGTTTTCCGGAAAGCCCCGCCCTCCTCTGTTGGGATTGGCTCGTGGTTCATACCCCACCAAAAGAATACTAGGCTCAGAAGGGCTGAGAAAGCATCAGCCAATCTTAACGCAGAGACGGTCTCTCTACCAGCCAATCCGGATGCAGGAGGCGGGGTTTGTCGGAAAACGGGTGGGAAATAAATGTGTATACTATTAACAAGAGAGCTGAGCACTGTTACACAACACAAACACTTTCAATCCCTAATACTGGGATAATAAGGGAAGTGTGAGGGGTGTAAACACAGTGATTGAGAGCAGGTTTGGTGTGAGGTGTGAACAGAGTGATTGAGAGCGGGATTGGTGTGAGGGGTGTAAACACAGTGATTGAGAGCAGGTTTGGTGTGAGGTGTGAACAGAGTGATTGAGAGCGGGATTGGTGTGAGGTGTGAACAGAGTGATTGAGAGCGGGATTGGTGTGAGGTGTAAACAGAGTGATTGAGAGTGGGATTGGTGTGAGGTGTATACGGAGTGATTGAGAGCGGGTTTGGTGTGGGGTGTAAACAGAGTGATTGAGAGTGGGATTGGTGTGAGGTGTATACGGAGTGATTGAGAGTGGGATTGGTGTGAGGTGTATACGGAGTGATTGAGAGTGGGTTTGGTGTGAGGTGTATACGGAGTGATTGAGAGCGGGTTTGGTGTGAGATATGTACAGAGTGATTGAGAGCGGGATTGGTGTGAGGTGTAAACAGAGTGATTGAGAGCGGGTTTGGTGTGAGGTGGTTCAGATGTTCTGTACAGTGGTGGTGATGGGAACCAGGGTTCTCCATGTCTAGAACACACATATAGACACTTTATTGACTATTTAGAACCACCAGTGAACCTACACGTGTCTTCTGAGTGTATATGGAATGTTGATGATGAAAATCTGGAAAACCTGGAAATAATAAGTTTCTTTGGGGGACTATTTGACCTCCCAGCGCCCTGCAGCATGTATCCCTCCACCATGAATGGAGTTTAAGGCTGAAATCTTCTCCACACTATCATAAACAGCGTCTCAGACATCAGGCAGCGTATTCAGAACCACCTCATGTAGGACCTTCCTGTGAGGGAGCTTTTAGAGGGAGACGTCTGGTTACCTTAGGCACCAAACCATGCAGAATTTTGAACGCTCAGTGGAGTTTCCCTGCAGTGCTGCTGTTCTGCTAGACGTGCAGGTCTTAAATGGCACCTTTACACTATAGTTAAACATAATGGTGAAAGCATTGAGTGAAGGAATGTACTGGACCTGCTGGACTTGTTGGACTGGTTTCTTCTGCACTTGAAGAACAGAGCAGGATACCTTTAGGGCAGCAATATTTTCTCTGAACTGTGTTCAGTGTCCTGTTCTAAGAAAACTATAATGTAGACATGTTCAGTTATGCAGTCTGTTTGAATAGGCATATGTACTGTATACACTCCTCGTCTACAGAACAGCTGCACCCAGAAGGAGGTGTGGGATTGCAGGTCTGTTGGGAAGGAAGATAAAGGTCACCAGGATCAATAACTGATGATCAATTTAGACTGATATGATCAATATTTATTGAGCTACACATACAGAAGTCTGTCTCTCAGTATGGCGTCGGGCCGCCGTGTTTGCTAACCCAACACGCCAGACGTCTCGGCACGGAGTTGTAGAGGTTCCTAATGGTGTCCTGTGATAATCCATCCCATGCAGCTTGAATATCCTCACACAGTTCCTGCAGATGGTGCGGTAGGGGTGGAGGTGGAGTGACACCAGGCCTTCTGGACGTGTGACGCACGACAACAAACCGTTCATCTTGACGCCGACCACGGTGCCTCCACACACGGATTCGTTGGTCGTCTCCACCAAGACAAAAGCGGGACTCGTCACTGAAGATGACCCAACACCATTCTGAGTCACTCCATGACAGTCTGGTACGACACCATTGCAGTCTTTGGTGACGGTGACGAGGTGTTAAGGACAGTCGTGGTAACGGTCTGTGTACATGTAGTCCTGCGTGGTGCAGCCGTATGCCAATGGTGCTGCACTAACAGCATGACTCATGGAGGACACCACTGCTCGCTGGATGTCTGTAATCGTGGCTGTTGGGTCAGTCAGGTACAGTGATAAGGCCCGTCCTTGCTTACGTCACATGGGCGGCCGAGCAGGAAACTTGAATCATTAGCATGTGTCACCATGTCAAACCTACACACCAAGTTTCACTCCTGCCAGGTGATTCCTTCTGGGGGCAGCTATTCTGCTAATGATGAGTGTGTACATATGTGTATATGTATATATATATGTGTGTGTGTGTGTGTGTGTGTGTGTGTGTATTTAAAGTCCAATGGGCTTTATTATCATTTCAGCTATATACACGTATACAGTGACCTCCAGGACACAGGACAGATGCAGTACACTGTACTGAGAAAATGTAGAGCTGTACAAAGAAGGATGTAGCATGCTATGTCATATTAGCAGATAGCCTAGCATATATGACCATAGCAGTCACTGAAGTAGCAGCAAGATGATGTCATTTGTTATGTAACACCTCCACCAGCACCAATAACAGCTGTGACTGGATTGGGCATGTACTGGACAAGTTTCTGGATGTAGGACACATCAATGTTCGGACACTCTTGTTGGGTCAGATTTGGTGGAGACCTTCCCTGGCACGATTCCAAGGAGAATCCCTGTAGACTGGGATTTTAGCCACTGCTGATAGACCCGTATGACCGTATGCTTCCATACACCTGCAGATTCAGCTACTTCCTTCACACTATGGTCTTTGGCCCGTCCAAATGCAGTCACTCCTTTTAGCCAATCATTAACATCTGCTTTGGAGCCATTTACCACACATGGAACAAGACATTCCCTGCACTGTAGCACCTCTTCCCAATCTATGGATCCCGTCACTCACACCCTGCGGGTATTTACAGCCCCATCATCCTTGTGCAGCGCCATCTGCAGGAGCCTGAAGTTACTACCACCTTAGCTCATATGTGTGTATATCGGTGTCCATCAGTTCAGTCTCTGGGAGCTGAGGAATCTGATGGTTTGTGGAAAGAAGCTGTTGCACAGTCTGGTTGTGAGGGCCGGAATGCTACGGCACCTTCTTCCAGACAGCGGAAGAGTGAACATTTCGTGTGATGGGTGTGTGAGGTCATCCACAATGTTGGTTGTTCTTCTGATGCAGCGTTTGGTGTAAACTGAGGATAGGGAGACCCCAGTGATCTTCTCAGCTAAGCTCACTGTTCCCTGAATGGTCTTGAGGTCGGAGATGGTGCAATTCCTAAAGTAGGCAGTGATAAATCTGCTCAGGAAATATATAGCTTTATTCATGTATGCCAATATCTCTGCACTCGACATTCCATAATCATTTATGCATAATTGCGTAATTCATTAGTTATGTAATGGTTCTATTTACATTAGATTGAATTCTGTATTAATAGGGTTGAGCCTGCACAAATTCAGTATCATAATATAGTAATGAAGTCATAATAAAAGTCTAGCATCTGATTATGTAATTGATTCAATGAGCTATGGGTGAAAATCAGTTTGAGGGGGTCCGAGTGGGATTACATCTGATTCCCTGTGTAAAGGAAGGAAATGTGAAGAAGTGAGATGAAGACCGATGATCCGACAGAATCCTGCAGCTCCTGAGCTCAGTAAGGATAGTGAGGTGATGTTAATCATAATGATGACTGTGATGTTGATGATGATGGTGTAGATTTTGGTGTTGATGGTGAAAATGTTAATAATGGTGATAATGGTGATTATGCTGATAAGATGGAGGATGATGGTCAAGGTTGGGCTTGTAATGGTGATTATGAAGGCGATGATTATGTTGGTGGTAATTGTAGTGATGATGTGATAAAGACTGATGATGATGGTGATGACATGTGAATGATGGTGATAATATTAATAGTGATTATGATGATGATGGTGATGATGATGTTAATAGTGATTATGTTGATGTTAATAGTGATGATGGTGGTGTTAATAGTGATTATGTTGATGATGGTGATGGTGTTAATAGTGATGATGGTGATGTTAATAGTGATTATGTTGATGACGGTGATGACATTAATAGTGATGATGGTGATGTTAATAGTGATGACGGTGATGACGGTGATGACGTTAATAGTGATGATGGTGATGTTAATAGTGATGATGGTGATGTTAATACTGATGATGGTGATGTTAATAGTGATTATGTTGATGATGGTGATGGTGTTAATAGTGATGATGGTGATGTTAATAGTGATGATGGTGATGTTAATAGTGATTATGTTGATGACGGTGATGACGTTAATAGTGATGATGGTGATGTTAATAGTGATGATGGTGATGTTAACAGTGATTATGTTGATGACAGTGATGACGTTAATAGTGATGATGGTGATGTTAATAGTGATGACGGTGATGACGGTGATGACGTTAATAGTGATGATGGTGATGTTAATAGTGATTATGTTGATGACGGTGGTGATGTTAATAGTGATGATGGTGATGTTAATAGTGATTATGTTGATGACGGTAATGATGTTAATAGCGATTATGTTGATGACGGTGATGACGTTAATAGTGATGATGGTGATGTTAATAGTGATGACGGTGATGACGGTGATGATGTTAATAGTGATGATGGTGATGTTAATAGTGATTATGTTGATGACGGTGGTGATGTTAATAGTGATGATGGTGATGTTAATAGTGATTATGTTGATGACGGTGATGACGTTAATAGTGATGATGGTGATGTTAATAGCGATTATGTTGATGACGGTGATGACGTTAATAGTGATGATGGTGATGTTAATAGTGATGATGGTGATGTTAATAGTGATTATGTTGATGATGGTGATGATGTTAATAGTGATGATGGTGATGTTAATAGTGATGATGGTGATGTTAATAGTGATTATGTTGATGACGGTGATGATGTTAATAGTGATTATGTTGATGACGTGATGATGTTAATAGTGATCATGTTGTGACGCTGATGATGATGACGGTGATGATGTTAATAGTGATTATGTTGATGACGGTGATGACGTTAATAGTGATGATGGTGATGTTACTAGTGATTATGTTGATGACGGTGATGATGTTAATAGTGATCATGTTGTGACGGTGATGACGTTAATAGTGATGATGGTGATGTTAATAGTGATGATGTTGATGACGGTGATGATGTTAATAGTGATCATGTTGTGACGGTGATGATGATGACAGTGATGATGTTAATAGTGATCATGTTGTGACGGTGATGATGATTATTTTTGTGGTGATATTTTGATGATTGGTGCAGTTCCCCTGGAGGATGATGGAACAGGTGTCTCTGTAGGCCGTGTTTTGTACAGGAGAGAAAGACACCAGGCCTGTTTTTAATACTAGGATGAGGGTGGAAGTGTGGAAGTGTGGAAGTGTGGGAGCTGGTGAAGGTTTAGGATGTTTCTGGTTAGAAGGTTTTAGAAGCTAGACCAAGATACTGTGTATGTGTTTCGGACTCACAGAGAGAGAAATAAAATGTCAACACGTTAGCTCGGTATCGGAGGGGATTAAACAATGCAGGGACTGTAGTGAAGCTCAGCGGGAGTCTGACTGCCCAGAGTTTCATTACACGCTGCACACAAACCTCCATTGTTCTATCCTTCTGTTCCCCATTAATGAATAAAACAACATTAAATCTCCTCTCTCTCTCTCTCTCTCTCTCTCTCTCTCTCTTTTCCCCTCTCTCTCCCTCTCCCTCTCTCTTTCTCTCCCTCTCTCTCTCTCTCTCTCTCCATCTCTCTCTCTCTCTCTCTCTTCTCCCCTCTCTCTCTCAATCTCTCTCTCTCCCTCTCCCTCTCTCTTTCTCTCCCTCTCTCTCTCTCAATCTCTCTCTCCTTTTCGCTCTCTCTTTCCCTCCCTCTCTCTCTCTCTCTCTCTCCATCTCTCCCACTCTATCCCTTTCTCTCTCTCTCTCTCCCCGATCTCCATCTCTCTTTCTCAGTAATATGATAAACTCAGTAATATCATGATAACCCATCCGTCTCCTCTCCTGAACATCATGTGACATCTGTAAACAACACCGTACTGACAGCATCTACACGGTTTACAATCACTCATGACATGCCAAACTTGGGCCCAAAGTACTGAGGCCTAAACCAACCCAGCATGCATCTGCCGCAACACAGCTGGGCTGTGGCCCGCTTATTTCAACCACACTGTTGGGCCACAACAATGACACCAGAATTGGCCCTTAAATGTAGATACCAGTCAAAACTAATATGTCTAATATCTGCCCAGAAGTCAAGCAACACCGGTGCTGCAGTGTCTTTAGAGTGAGACGTTCTGGTGTAAAGACTACTGAAACCCCGTCTGATGATGCGTCTTGAAGGTGCTCTGAGGTGGGTTTTGGAGGTGAGGCTTTGAATGTCCAGCAAAGTTCCCTAGCTGGCTAGTTCAGAGGGCAGACGTGTGTAACATCACGGCTGGGAAGCTGAATATCTTCTTATGCAGCCATGCGACTGTGATCATCACTACAATGGAGAGAAGCTAAAAGCTAAGTTAGCTAAAAGGGCGCGAGGTAACCGGTCACATACATACATACATACATACATACATACATACATACACAGTTGAATCACGTTATTATGACCACTTCTACTTTCAACGGCGGCAGTGCATAGTTCGTGAGGGAAGTCATGTGTGGTGAGCTGGCTTGGTGGGTATATAAGGTGTGCAGTAGACTGTCTGCACACATATCCCTCACTGCTGTCATGGGTAAAAGGGGCGATACATGCTGATTGTCTCCCCAGGGGCAGATGGGATCTTCCAGCAAGACAATGTGACATGTCGCATGGCTAGAAATGTCTGCCGTTGGTTGGAAGGGCATGACCAAGACTTCCAAGTACTACCCTGACCCCCTAATTCCCCAGACATGAACCCAATTAAGCATCTGTGGGATCACCTTGATCACCGTGTGCACTCTATGGATCCTCCCTTTCACCCTCCAGCAGTGGTGGGATAAACTGCAGTCAGCATGGCTCCAGATACCCGGGGCAACCTTACTGAGTCACTCCCAGCCCATCTAGCTCCTGTCATACGCTAGAACAACACCACTTTTGGTTTACTGTGGAAGCTTCTAGTGAATGGTTCCCAAATGCAAAAGAACCATGTGACTGGATGAAGGGTGAAGAACAATCGACGTAGTACCGATCAAAGGCTTCTCCTACAACTGTGCATTCAAGATTATGGAATGTTGTAAAGGCTTCCTCATTTCGTATCAGGCCTTTTCTGTTACCAAGAAAATGTGTCCTAACAGGTCTTAAGTGAAGCTGCTCAGCTCGACTCTCTTGTTTTCTTTGGCAGCTTGTTGGTTACGTACTGACGCTGCTTTCAAGGTCTTTGGTCTTGCTTGAAGATAAACACGGTGTAGCTGTATAGGGTGCAAGCATACCATGCATGATACCATTAAACCATATCAATATACACTCATGGTCATAAGAATAGCTGTTCAAATAGCTGCACCCAGAAGGAATCAACCCACAGGAGTGAAACTTAGTGTGTAGGTTTGACATCATGAGACATCACACATGTGATGTAAGCAAGGACGGGCCTTATTGCTGAACTTGACTGACCCAACAGCCACGATTACAGACATACAGCGAGCAGTGATGTCCTCCATGAGCCATCCTGTTAGTGCAGCACCATTGGCAGACGGTTCGTTGGCAGACTGTTCGTTGTCACGCGTCACACGACGTCGGGCATGTTGGCTTAGCAAACACGGCGGCCCGACGCCATACTGAGAGACAGACTTCTGTATGTGTAGCTCAATAAATATTGATCATATCAGTCTAAATTTATCATCAGTTATTGATCCAGCCACATACAGCATACATAATAAGAAATGTATATGTATATTCGGTAGTTCGGTAGATATTAGACTTCGTGGCGAATATCACAGCAGATTTACTATTAAACAGGCTGGTTTTTGTTACTGCGCCTTTAAGACTGATGTATGTAAATGAGTCTTTCCTGATTGTGTTGTGCCTCATTCAAGAAGCAGGCTGAAACACTCCCTATAGCTTCAGTATGAGTGGGCGGAGCTAAACAGCTGTAGGCCAAATGGGCAGATATATGTAAATGAGTTCTTTTCACAGGAAGAGTGACTTCAAAATAAGCTGGTTATGCAGTTGAGTTAGATTCTGTCTACATTTTGGGGTTCTCCATGATATGGGCCCTTTAAAGGGAAATTCCACCACTTTTTTAAATTTCTGAATAATCCCTATAAGTTCTTGGTATGTGAACAGGTTTGTTCAGAGAGGTGTGATGTGAAATGATTTACTGTAGAGAAACTTACAGACTCTACAGGTAAGGTTTCTTTACAGTGGTGGTGATGGGAAGCAGGGTTCTCCATGTCCACAACACACATATAGCCATTTTAGGTTTTTTTTAAACCACCAGGGAACCTACATGTGTCTTCTGAGTTTATATGGAATGCTGATGATGGGAAAATCTGGAAAACCTGGAAATAATATGTTTTCTTTGGGGGACTATTTTGCCTCACAGCACCCTGCAGCATGTATCCCTCCACCATGAATGGAGTTTAAGGCTGAAATCTTCTCCACACTATCATAAACAGCGTCTCAGACATCAGGCAGCGTATTCAGAACCACCTCATGTAGGAACTTTCTGGGAGGGAGCTTTTAGAGGGGGACGTCTGGTAAACTACATGGGCAGACAACTGAGCTTGTTATTAAAATTATCTACAATTCAGTGAGAATTTGATTTAATAAAATTGATATTATTATTATTATTATTATTATTATTGTAGTTGCAAACAGCTATTTCTAAACTGTATAAAGTGTCTCCTGAACTGGCCAATCAGAAAAATTGCTGGCGTGACCTACTAGCCAATCGCAGAGTAGGGGGCGGGGTTTGCCGAAATACGGCTGGGAAAAATAACTCTTTGTGATCACGTGGTTCCAAATGTCAGGTCTCCTTCTGTCCAGACGGTGGCGCTAAATCTAAACCTGCTGTTCTTCAGCACCAGTGGAGAACCAGATCACAGCAGTCCTCGCCTGCCCCCTGCTGATGGAGGGAGGAAGCTGTGTTGCCGGTGGAGTACTGGTGGAGTAGTTTCACTGATCCGTAGAGAAGAAGCTGGAGGGTGGATGAAGCCTGGTGAAGCTCCTGAGGGTTTGGAGCATGAGAGAACTGGAGAACATGCATAATACAGCAGCAAAGTGGAGGCCTTAGGACGTAGGTGGTACCTGGTCTTGTGCACTGGGGCTAAAAGATTAGCTCTCACTAACTAAAAGGGGACCTCCACCTAATTTCCAAAATTCCTGCATAATTAAAGGGTTGATTTGCAAACAAAGTCATTCAGAGTGGATTTGATGTGGTGGTGATGAGAACCAGACATCCACCTCAGACAAGCTCCCTCAGAGAAAGTTATTGCATGATGCTCTCATCATCAAAGGAACAGCTGGAGGTGTGGGACTGCAGGTGTGTTGGGAAGGAAGATAAAGGTGACCAGGATCAATAACTGATGATCAATTTAGACTGATATGATCAATATTTATAGAGCTACACATACAGAAGTCTGTCTCTCAGTATGGCGTCGGGCCGCCGTGTTTGCTAACCCAACATGCCAGACGTCTCGGCATGGAGCTGTAGAGGTTCCTAATGGTGTCCTGTGATAATCCATCCCATGCAGCTTGAATATCCTCACACATTTCCTGCAGATGGTGCGGTAGGGGTGGAGGTGGAGTGACACCAGGCCTTCTGGACGCCGTGTGACACGTGACAACAAACCGTTCATCTTGGCGCTGACCACGGTGCCTCCACACACGGATTCGTTGGTCGTCTCCACCAAGACAAAAGCGGGACTCGTCACTGAAGATGACCCAACGCCATTCTGAGTCACTCCATGACAGTCTGGTACGACACCATTGCAGTCTTTGGTGACGGTGACGTGGTGTTAAGGACAGTCGTGGTAACGGTCTGTGTGCATGTAGTCCTGCGTGGTGCAGCCGTCTGCCAATGGTGCTGCACTAACAAGATGACTCATGGAGGACACCACTGCTCGCTGGGCGTCTGCAATCGTGGCTGTTGGGTCAGTCTGCACGTTCTCTCTCTCTGTGGTTCGTGTAGGTCTCCCAGATCCTTCATGTCGCTGGTGCGTGTCTTCTTCTATCCAACTGCTGAAGGTATACTTCACTTGCCAGGATGCTACCAACACAACAGCACGAGTCAGAATGGACAGCACGTGTACATATAGGTATAGACATGTGTATATGTTGTCCTGTTTTGAATGTTCCAGCTTATTAAGGCTCATTATCGCAGCGCTAAAACACTCACTCACTCATCTTCTAAACCACGTCATCCTTCTGGGTTGTGGGGGGTGCTGGAGTCTATCCCAGGGCAGAATACACCCTGGACAGGCAGAAACAATAAGTCTTGGGGCTCAAATTCATAATCCAATCAGCGTCAAAGTGAGCCTTCCACTTTCCGTAGCTGCAGTGAATGCGGCTCCTGAAGAGGCGGACGTGAATTTAAGGGGGACCTGAATCTGACCACCGTCATTGTTTAACGCCATCTCTGGACGGTGCCATGTGAGGTGAGCCCTTGTGTTTGTAGCATTCCCAGAGTATTTTATTTCCTCACAACATTCCTTGGTAATCGCATGGTGTAATTCGTTCCTTCAGCTGTCCTGACCTCACCAAACACCACCTAGTGGACTAATGATGCAACTGCAATATTGCCAGACAAAGTATTTCCTGCATCACTCCACTAGAGTTCCAAACTGCCTCTAGAAGCAGCATCAGCCCAGGGACTGTTCATCAGGAGCTTCATGGAATGGTCCTCCATGGCTGAGCAGCCGCACACAAGCCTAAGATCCCTATGTGCAATGCCGAGCGTCGGGTGGAGGGGTGTAAAGCTCCACCACTGGACTTTGGAGCAGTGGAACCGTGTTCTCTGGAGTGATGGATCACGCTTCACTATCTGATGGAAGAATCTGGGTTTGGTGGATGAATCCAGGAGAACGCTCCCTACAGGCCGAACAGTAAAGTTTGGTGGAGGCGGGGGGATAATGGTCTGGGGGAGGCGGTTTCAGGGTTTAGGCTCGGACCCTTAGTTCCAGTGAAGGGTGGAGTTAATGCTACAGCACACAAAGACATTCTACACAGTTCTATGCTTCCAGCTTTGTGCAGCAGTTTGGGAAAGAACCCTTTCCTGTTCTAGCATGGCCATGTGTGTCCCTGTGCAGCTCCATAAAGACATGGTGTGAGGAGTTTGGTGTGGGGGAACTCCAGTGGCCTGCACAGAGCCCCACTGGACACCTGTAGGGTTTTGAATCAGACCTTTTCGTCCGACATCACTGCCTAACCTCACACATGCTCTTGTGACTGAATGGGCACACACTGGTTTTGGAATGGGATGTTTAATAATCTCATGTAGGTGTGACGGTCAGGTGTCTACATATTTTTGGCCATTCACTATACTACACAGTATGCGAGAATAGTTAGTATGTCCGAATACGTAGTGTTCATAAAACAGTACGCGGAGAAGTCCACGGATGACGCACTACACCGGGGGAGATTTTGAAGTATGTGTCCATGTGGAAGTGTTCATCGCGGAAACTAACAACACCGAACGCTACTTTTGTTAACAGATGGTAAAGATTTTGCCGACTTTTGGCTTTTAAAGAATGGGGTTCGCCGCCATTACGTGACGTCAGCGGAGATCCAGGTCAAAGGACAGGCAAGATGGCAGATGTAGTGCATCCGAGGATGTGCACATACAGCGCACTCGCATACTAACAGTACTGAGCCGTACGTACTAGATCCAATTCAGTACCTACTGCTTAAGTATGCCATTTCGGACGCAGCCCTGGTGTCCTGCTGCCCCAAACCCATTTACTGTAGAAAAAGGAGATATAGGTGTTCTTTGATTTTTACTGAAATATAATATTCTGTTGGATTAAAGGAAAATAATTTGGGGGGAATGGTCAGAAAATAACTTTTAGTTTACAGCCGTTTAAAAATGCGATTTTCTGCTAATTCTTACTACCGCGCATGCGCATTTCTCCATATCAGGGGACTGCGGGTTTGTTTTTCCCGCCTGCGGTTTTACTAGCAAGCTGATTGGCTCTTTTTTATCGAAGGGCGGAACTTTCTCCGTAAACAGACGCCATGTTGAGTATTACGAGCTTCACCATTAACTTTTCAGGGTCTCCTGCTATGTAATGTGTCTGGATAGACTCAGATCACGTGGTGATAGTGCAGCGCTTCTTGCAGTATTGCATACGTGCAGGTGGTGGCGCTGGTTCTCTGTCTGCGGTTCTCCGCCACTAATAAAGCGGCGAAGAAGAGCCTGCTGTGATTAGCATTAGCTCGAGTCTCCGCGGCGCACAGAGACGGAGAAACCCGAGCCGCCCTGTTAAAGGTACTGACACTGTTTACACCGCGGGGTTTCCCTCATTTCTGGAGAACTGTTCGGTAAACGTTCGGTTTTTAACCGGCAGAGACCCGAGAGGTAACTCCGAGGCGCCCCTCGGCACTCGGGGCTAGTTAGCTTAGCTCCTGTTTCTGATAGCTTAATAACGTTCTCCTGGTTCTGTTCAGGATTTATATTCAGTGTCTGTACCGTAACAAAGACAAGTCTGTCCTTGTGAAACTAAGCTTTTCATTTGTGCTCAAACCAAGATCTGTAGGACTCATGGTTCTAAACGGAACCATTCACTTACTAAAGAACCCTTAAAGAACCGTTCCTAAAAATGTGTTTTGAATCAGTGTTCCATAAAACGTTCCGAGTGGTTTGGTGTGACAAACTCTGTTCTAGATACAGTCAGAACAGTTCTCAGTGGTGGTGAAGGTAACCAGACGTCCCCCTCTAAAAGCTCCCTCACAGAAAGTTCCTACATGAGGTGGTTCTGAATACGCTGCCTGATGTCTGAGACGCTGTTTATGATAGTGTGGAGGAGATTTCAGCCTTAAACTCCATTCATGGTGGAGGGATACATGCTGCAGGGCGCTGGGAGGTCAAATAGTCCCCCAAAGAAACTTAGTATTTCCAGGTTTTCCAGATCACTCTGTTTACACCTCACACCAAACCCGCTCTCAATCACTCTGTTTAGAACCCAACCACTGAATTATGGAGAAGCTCATAATTGTGATATATGTGTGAAGTGCACCTGGAAAAGTAGTTTTGACATTGAATAATAATAATAATAATGATGATGATGATGATAATAATAATACTTTATTCATATATAGTGCTTTTAAAGAACCCAAAGACGCTTACAGTTGTGAGTACACGAGCATCAGACAACCAAGACATACAAATAGGCAATGTGAGCAGGATCTGTGAAGAACAGTTTAGGTCTGAGGCAGGTTCTGAGCGAGAGGAGAGATCTAAATCTGGATTTAAATACAGAGAGAGAATTAGACTGTTTGACCAGCGGTGCAAGAGAGTTCCAGAGTCGAGGAGCAAATCTAGAAAATGCTCGGTCACCAAAGCCATGCAGGCTGGACGGAGGAACGGTGAATACGCCAGCTGTAGGAGACCTAAGAGAGCAAGAGCAGGTGTGTAAGGAAGGAGTAGATCAGACAGGTAAGAAGGAGAGAGTGTTCGGAGTGTTCACTTGCTGTCTAAGTTTTCTCCAGCAGGGAGCGCCATTATCGCACAAATTCCCCAAAGCTCTCAGAAGCTGTTGGATTAATCAGTATTATATTATTTAATATGTGGTCATTTCAGAGATTTTCATTAAATCAGTTCATGTTAAAAAAACTGATAAAAACCAAAAATACAGGTTAAAGATCACAGCACACCATGTGTACTTGTTTTTGGGGAGCACTGGCGTTTTTATACGGAAATTTTAGACTGAATTGTCTTGGAATTCTCTTTTGGTCATCAGATTCATCCGCTCAGGGGAGAGGGGCCGAAGCCCATTCTTCTGTACCCTGCATGCAGTTACACATTTCCACCAGAGGGGTCTCCAAATCCCTAGAACATACATCAGATGCTTTAGACGTAGTTAATCGAGAAGCTTGTTAAATTGGTAATTGGTGGCTATTAAGAGGGTTGCAGCTGGAAGATTAATTAGAACCAGAACCATAGGTTCCTATTTGGTTCCTGCTAGTTCCCCTTTTTGAATATTCTGTGGAAAAATGGCCTTAGAATGGAAAATTTTGGATTGTGTCTTAAACTGTTTTACACTGTCCAGCAATTCCGTCATACCTTTGATGTATTTAACACTGGCATTTTTCCTCTTTTTTTCCAGCAAAGAATGACGTCCTGTTACGAGTCCTCTCCGGCCCACTTCCCTGCGTGGCTCGCCTCCTCGGACGCCTCAGGAGAAGCCTCCAAAGAAGAATATGTCAAACTGCTGAAGACGGAAGACATTAAAGTTGAGAATGTCGACTTCGGAGAGAGCTGTAGTTCTCAGCAAGCCTCCGTGGATGCCCTCTGCGCCGAAATGCCGCAAGGACGATTTCGGAAAAGTGCGGAAATGGACATAGTTTACCACTGCTCGGATTGTGGTAAGAATTTCAGTAAACTGGGCAATCTCCAAACACACCAGCGCATTCACACAGGAGAGAGACCCTATCTCTGCTCCGAATGCGGGAAGGGTTTCATCACGCTGAACCATCTCCAAATACACCAGCGCGTTCACACCGGGGAGAAACCGTATCAGTGCTCGGAATGTGGGAAGAGTTTCAATCAGCAAATAAGCCTGAAGGAACACCAGCGCATCCACACGGGAGAGAAGCCGTACGACTGCTTGTTCTGTGGAATGAGTTTCAGGCAGAGAGGCACCCTCAGAAAGCACGAGCGCGTCCACACCGGAGAGAAACCGTACATCTGCTCGGAATGTGGGAAGAGTTTTAGCCTGAGGAGTAGCCTCCAGAGACACCAGCGCATTCACACCGGAGAGAGACCGTACTACTGTTCATACTGCGGGAAGAGTTTCATACAGTACAGCAATCTCAAATTACACCTGCGCAGCCACAAGACCGAGAGGCTGTATGGGTGTCCGGAGTGCGGGAAGAGCTTTACTCTGAAGAGTGGCCTCCAAAGACACCAGTGCGTTCACACAGGGGAGGAACCGCATGACTGCTCGTGATGTGGGAGGAGTTTTGAACCACATGGTAATCTGGAATGGCAGCGAACTTCAGTCTTGCCGAAACTTCAGACATTCAGAGACTGCAAAGCAACATAAGCACATCAGGGCGGAGGAGGGGACTCATGCATGACACCCGCTGGGCTCCGCTGGGCTCCACTGGGCAGTGTGGTACAGTACAAGAGAACCAGACCGCACCGGGTACCCTAGGCAACCGTATTTAACAACTTAAGTAAATGTAGAACGTTTATATTAGGGATGCTCCAAAATGAAAATTTTGCCGGAAGCTGAAACCAAACTAATCAAATTTATTTATGAAGCGCTTTTTACAGCTGCTGTTGTCTCAGAGCAGCTTTACAGAAATTCAGTAATATTAATTCATTAAGGAGAGAAAAGAAAAGTCCCCGGTGAGCAAGCTGGAGGCGACGGTGGCAAGGAAATACTCCCTCAAGTTGGAGGAAGAAACCTTGGGAGGAACCAGACTCGCATGGGGGGACCCATCGTCCTCCTCTGGTCCGAACTACATTCTGAAATTGTTCAAAGTAACATCATTTGAGTATCTAATTATGCTGATCTAGTCGTCGTGGTGACGAAGTTAATGAAGAACTGATTGTGTAATAATAGTCCGATGCAGGTAGCAATAGTGGAAAAATGAGTCTGCAGCGGGAAAGCCTGGTTAGTCCTTCATCAGCGTTAGGCTGGGCAGGTAAGCAGCTTGTCATGGGCAGGTAGCAGGGAAACCCGGTCAGTCTCCCTTCGGTGTCTGGCTGAGCAGGTAGGTAGCTGGTCAGAGGCAGGTAGCAGGGAAACCCGGTCAGTCTCCCTTCGGTGTCTGGCTGGGCAGGTAGGCAGCTGGTCAGAGGCGGGTCGCAGGAAAGCCTCAGTGTCAAAATGACATGTTTGGTTGAAGGGCGAATACCGAACACGGTTTTTCAGTGTTTCATTAATTTTTTCACCACTGCATAAATTAGGCTAAATCCCAGAGAACAAGCGGATGTGGGCCACATCTGGCAAAGATGTGGCACTGCTGGCTCACTGTCGGCACCGGCAATCTTCCCACATGTTTACAACATGCGTTTGGCCCACCTGTCCCAAAACAGATCTGGTCCACTTCTGGCACAGATACAGCAGACCTGCCTACTTTTGGCTGAGGTGTGACCCTAATCTGGCGTGTATGTGGCCCACATCTTGCTACTGGGAGAAGTCCACTCAAGTGCTGTCAACCCATCTCGCAAGTGCGCCAGGTGAAAATGAGGAATGTGGGCCAGATTTGGGCCAGAACAGTTTTGCTGTCTGGGATGTATTTTTGTCTCGGTTTTCAAAGAAAATACAAACACTAAACTGCAGATTCAACACACTTACTGAACACGGAACATCTTAACATCCCAGCAGACGTATTATCACAGCACAGTATGACTTAAACCCGTCCCAGCCGACATGCTGCATTCACAGAGAGAGAGAGGGCTGAGATCCTGCTGTCTGCCTCGCTGTATCGGCTCTGTTCTGGTCTTTACTCTTTCTGGAGCTCCGTTTGGCTCAAATGCTTGAAACGCAGTAATAGCTGGGAAGTGTCAGCTCGCTCCGGTGTGACTCGTAGTGGATAAATAACTCGGTAAGGGAGCTTTTACCCCTTAGCAGATGGCGCTAGCCCTAGACTAAGGAGAAGTAGTTCCACTCTGGGAACTAGACTAAGTTCACAGCGTCATTGAAACCATCATTGTTCAGCATATTTTTTTTTTTTTCACTTACTTGGCCCAACACTGAAAGTGGATTTTGTTTACCAGTTTTGGCCAAACAATTTCGGTTGCCGAACATTCGGTGCATCCCTAGTTTTTATTGGTAGTAATTGTAAGAACGGGGCCAGCACAGTGGGTAGTGCTGGTACCCCCCAGCAAGAAGGTTCGATTCCCCATCCTGGCAACCTGGGAGTTTGCTTGGATTGCCTGCGGGTGCTCAGGTTTCCTCTAACTGACCGAGAATGAGCAGTCAGACGACTCTGTGTTTCTGCCGTTTGATGCTCTGACAGTTTGTCCAGGGTGTGTTCCGTCCTTGCCTGAATCAGCTGGCTGAGTGAGAAAGCTGGCTAGTCTCCATGCTAGGCTAGGCTAATGTCTAACAGCTAACCCCAAGAGACTGACTTCTCCCTCCACTCTCCCCATTTAACTCTTTACGATCTGATTACATGTCCTAACAATAAATTGGACTAACTGACCTCAGACTGCAGCTCATCACGCAAGAGGTGCAGGTTATGTAGATCTGTGCATACCAGTGTAATGCCAGGGGTGGACAGAGTGCACCAAAGAGTTAAAGTAGATCCCCAAGGTAAAATCCAGTGTCAGTTCCTCCCTTTAGACCTCCACTGGAGTAACAGTACTAAAGTATTTCCCTTACTTAAGTATGGAGTACTCCAAAGCATGTTTACGGCTAAGGTGGTGCAGCGAATTGCTCGTGTTACCGCCTCCCGCGAGAACTTTAGCTCCACAGCATTTGCAGTAAGTGATTGTTTGATTGTTTGGTCCGACCTTTTAAACCCGAAGTACCTCCAGACAACAGACACGGCTCCTTTTTCAGCAGAAGTTCTTCTGGGTCATCATCTTCTGCTTCGATGTCTGGTTCAGAACTTTCCCTGTCCATTTTCACCACGCTCAACAACTCCACTAATACTTGCGCTCCATTTCATGCGTGTTTAGCGGCACAATGAAAAATGTCCCCTGTGAAACAGTTTACCGCCGCGCTGCGTTCCGGACTATTCCAGGCTATTTAAAGCGGTGTGGCCGGTATATGAAAAATTATCATAACAAAAATAAAAAACGGTTTTCGGTGCGACCCGGTATACCGCCCAGCACTACTCACTGTAATGCTTATTAGCTGATGGATTCAGTCGGGTATTTTTAAGTCCTGAAGTGCTGAGGCCTGTGAAGACGGGGGTCTGACCGGGATGGTCTTGTTCCCATCACCTTTTCAACAGTTCTAATGTGCAAAATGACATTTGTTACTATTGTAAACTGCTCTCCTCTAACAGGTGCTTTACCTGGTGGTCTTAAACCGCCCTGGTGAAGCCTTCGTTGTAAAATACGGACCGTAGGATGGGTCTTTCTGTATGCAGTGACTTCCTTGTTTAAGTAAAGTTCTTGTCCTCAAACAATGAAGTTCCAGTCTGGTTTCTGTGTGGTGGCTTACCCCAGGCTTAGTCCTTTTACGGTCTTGGTGCAGCTTCAGATATGTCTGAACACAAGGTTCTAATCCACTGTCTTCAAAACTCCACGTTTCTTGTGTGGAGTCCTCCAGGGTTCAGTTTTAGGGCCTTTTGGGTTTTGTCTCTTTGTATCTGAAAGAGGTTTCCACAAGTAACTGAAGCCAAACCTTCAAATATTGATTCTTGGTACTAAAATTTCAGAGAAAGAAATTTACACAAATTTGGAAATTTAGCTTTTCATCATTTGAGAAAAACCGTATCACTTAAGTTCAGTCTTAAAACTGTTAAAGGAGCTTAGTGTTGCTAAAAATGAATGGGAGTCTATTTGAGGAACGAGGGATGAATGAACGACACAGAGGAGTGAGGGTCAGTGTGTCTGTGGATTAGAGTTTGGGGATCTGTCCTGAGTGAGTACGTGCAGTTTGGTGGCTGTAGGTTAAAGGAGACGGTAGGGTTTGAATGGGGGTGAAAATGAATGGGAGTCTATGGGAGGAACGAACGATGGGGAGAGACAAACAGACGAGTGCAGGTCAGGTAAACATTGAATTCCTGCCCTGAGATGGTATCATAGATGGTGTCTCTGGGTCAAGCAGAAGTACTGAGATGGGCGTGCACTTTTCCATCCCATTCATTGTAAATGGGAAAAAATTCCCAAAAAATCAGCTGCTACACGGAAACTGTGCATCTGATCAAAAAGCTTTATGGATTTGGAAAGGTGTTGATATCCTTCACCACAGACCGCTGTCTCTGCCCGGACCATTTCCAGGAGCTTAGCAGAAGGGAATTTGGTGTCATGGTGCCCATTACGTGTCCTGTTATTGACAGCCAGCCACCGTCGCCTTCGTTTGCAGGGGACAAGAAACCTGGTCTGCTACGGACTGGAACCATATGGTCTTTAGCCACGGATCCAGGTTCTGTTTGGGATCCGACAATAGTCGGGTTCATGTGTGGAGGCCTCGTGGTGAGCGCTTCAGTCCAGCCTTTGCTGTGGAGTTGCAAACTGTCCCAACTGCTGGTGATATGATCTGGGGAGCCATCGCATATGCGAGTTGGACACCCCTAGTAGTGATACGAGGGACACTAACAGCTCAGCGATATGTGTGCAGGACGTCCTCCAGCCTCGGTATTAAAGTACCAGGACCGGACAGTCTGTAAATAAACAATGTTCTAGAACGTCTCAGTTCTTCGTTCATTCATTTTTGCTGTATGATATCCGAAAACCACACGTCACACATGTTGGAATGATCTCAGTTTATTTGTTTCTTGAACATAAACGAAGCTGGTGACCGTGACGGAGGTGCTTGTACTGTCAGTAATAATACACTCAGTTCAAAACAGCATAAACAGTAATAGTTCAGCCACAGCACTTTAGTGTCACAGTACAGCTGGGAGGCGAACAACATATAGAGGCAATATATACACATATAGTTATGGAAATATATATGGTCCAGGTTGAAAACCCGAAATGATGAATCCAGTAAATAAAAGCCATATCGTAGTGTCTGGTGGTGAAGCTGAGCTGACCTGCCACTTCAGTTCATGTAATGCACGTCATCAGCCTAATGAAACACTTCACACGGAGTATGGCCCTGGGGTTTAACTGACCTTCCACCGTCTCTGAAGAGCGTCTGGACTGCAGTGGTCAGTCCTGTGGTCAGTAGCCCTGTCTCAAAGCTAAAGATGCACTGTGGACTGTTAGAGGAAGCAGAAGGTGTAAATAAAGTGGCCAGTTAGTAGAACCAAAAGGCAGGCATTTCCAGTAAAGTGGTCAGTCTAGAAGTACAGGGTAGGTGTTTCCAGTAAAGTGGCCAGTTAGTGGAACCAAATGGAAGGCGTTTCCAGTAAAGTAGCTTGTTAGTAAAAGTACAACATAGGTGTTTCCAATGGAGTGGCCACTTAGTAAAGGCAAAAGGCAGGCGTTTCCAATAAAGTGGCCAGTTAGTGGAAGCAAAAGGCAGGTGTTTCCAATAAAGTGACCAAGCTTGATTCTGATTCTGATTCATTACAAAACAGCCCACATCTCACACATGGAACCTACAGACGAACAGCAGACGAGATTCAGAATAAGGACTGGCCCAGGAGAAAGACCCGTACAGAGTTAGTGCATGATTAAAAGTTTATTAATATTATTATTATTATTATTATTATTATTACTCACTATTATTTTTAGGCTTGGTGTCCACTGGGGGTTGACAGGCACTCTCGCTCTTTACTGATGTTCCCGTTTCCATTATAGTGGCATCTTTTCCTTTGACCCTCCATTTGAAGCTGCTGAATTTCTCCTCTCTGCCACAGAATCACCATCAGCGAGATCACACTCACACCTAGAAGTGGAACCCCCATCAGGCTTACCAACCACTGCGGCACAGCAGCTTCTGTAGCTCTGTCTGAAGGTGGATGGTCATCTACAACACAAAACCGAACACAGATAACTGATATGATAATATAATGATGAAGTTAAAACCTCCATCAATCAGGCGTAACACTACGACCACCTGAAAGTACCTCCACTTCATGGTCAGTGGAGCTGATAGAGTGATAAATTTATACCTCGGACCGTCACGGTGTAGATGTGGACCTTCTCTTTCCTCTTTTTCCTCGTTGCGAAGTGACGGATGGTATAAACTCCACTATCAGACGGCTTCATTCCTCTCAGCTGAAGAACCGATGTGAGTGTCACTCTCTCTGCGTATCCAGGTTTGAACTGTAGGGAGCGTCCATCCACTGTACCAATCGGACCACCAGATGGTCCAGCTGCACCCGCGCTGGTGTAAATCACCTCTACTGGCTCCGATACGTCCCAGGTCAGACTCAGTGTATCACCAGACACGATCTGGACTGGAGTACTCAGGGCTGAGGTGGGAAACAAACAGGAGCCTCATCAGTTTCTGACACTCTCCATCTGAACCGCTCGGTCTCTGTAACAGTGAGGAGAACAGGTGAACACTTACGGCCGATCTGAAGCCGCACGTCACAGAAGCATACACCGTCACACGAGCAGGTGTACATGTTCCTCTTACTGAAATCAGCACCAGTGATCCTCAGGTGGAGATTTCCCTTCAGGTACTCATCATGGCGCATCTGAAATCCCTCCTTTGATTGACATAAAGTCTGATTACACTGAGCCAGAACTTCACTGCGTTTACCGAGCAGGGTCCATTCAGCCACACCAGAACATCTCTCAGAGCAGGGGAGAACAGCAGGCTCATGAACCTTCACCTTTACTGCCGGAGCAGCTGATCCAGATACTAAGAGAGAGACAGAAATAAAGTGCTGTTTATTAGATGGTATATTTTAGGAGTGATCAAGGAATGATTTGAGGAAATCTAATTGACATTTTTTCTGACCAGCGGTGCAAACTGTAATTTTTGTTGTTTAAATAGCAATTATGACTGTATTATGCAATTATTAAGCAATTATGACCAGTCCAGGAAGACTTATGGCAACACAGTTATAAAAACGCAGCTCATGCTGTTTGAATATTGCATCTTTTCAAACGATTCATCTTTCAGACCTACCATCAAGTTACTACTATTACTTGTTTAAACCCACCACAGAGCAGGTATGATGTGGGTGGTGGATCATTCTCAGCACTGCAGTGACACTGACGTGGTGGTGGTGTGTTAGTGTGTGTTGTGCTGGTGTGAGTGGATCAGACACAGCAGTGCTTCTGGACACGTCAGTGTCACTGCTGGACTGAGAATCGTCCACCAACCAGAACTGTCCAGTCAACAGCTTCCTGTGGGCGGCGTCCTGTGACCACTGATGAAGGACTAGAGGATGACCAACACTGCACTGCACTACACTGCAGCAGCAGATGAGCTATCGTCTCTGCGGGTGATCCACTCACACCAGCACAACACACCCTACAACACACCACCACCACGTCAGTGTCACTGCAGTGCTGAGAATGATCCAGTCAAGGGTGCAGTTAACGCAGCATACCGTCTGTATCAGTGTTCAGTTGGATCTTTATGTGCAGCTGCCGTAAAAACTTACCAGCAGAGAACATACACAGCAGTAGCCATAGGACACGGTGACCGGTGCTGAGGGACTGCATGGCTGGACTACAGAGACAAGGGGAGGAAATATATCAGAGATTAGGCTTACTGTAGTTTCACAGAATCTCAGAAAACACATACAGGAACCTAAAGGCCTTTATTCGCCTTAAATGTTCAGCAGTGGCCTTTAAATGTATGTGTTCGTACATACTGAGCTTTTTGCATACTTAGTTCTCAGAGATGATCTGTTTGACAGGCCTACCTTAAAGAGGCCCAAAGCACCCACTAAGCTTTTTCGGCTGAAAGGAGATCAGGAAAGGTCTCCATATGTCTTAATTACTGGTCAGCCTTCAGTGGGGCTGCAACAAATGACTATTCTGATAGTCTATCCATTACTACTAACAATAAAGCCAGTAAAGACGAATACCGTATTCAAACGTTCACTGTTATAATGAACTAAAGGATAAAATATAACAGCAATAAAATATAACACCAAATCAGTAATATAAAACACTCTCAATTTACATCTAAACGTTATGCCTATATGACATATTCATAATTGCATAGTCTGTTACTGTACTATCCTTATCTGCAGTTACTGTATATATACTCACTGTCATGTATCTTGTACTCAGCATATGTACCATTATTTACATATATGCTCCCACGGTACATACAACCTACTGTACAGTGTATTCTCTCCACTCACTCTGTATATGTGTATATTATATTTATATTAACATCTGTATTGTTCTACCACTGCACTGCAACCTCAGCATCGCTTGCCATGTTTACTTTCCTGTATGTAAATAATACCGTATTTTGCACTTCTGGTTAGATGCTAAATGCATTTCATTGGCTCTGGACCTGTACTCTGCACAGTGACAATGAACAATCTAATCTAATCTAATCTAATCTAAACAGAGCATTAATCCATGCTTTCTGCATCCTGCTGTCTGTCTACACTCTGCGGCAACTACAGGTCTACTACACTCACAGGTCTTGTACTGACTGAAATGGAGGAAATGACATCACCAACTAATGTTTGTAATGATGCAGTTGCCTCATTACATTAATTGTTCGTCTGTAAATGGGTAAATAATATTAATACTGTAAATCTAAAACTTGCATTAACATTAATGGTAGATTAAGTGTTAGTCGTGCTGATGAGAGCAGGCTGGAAGGCTGTACTGTGATGCAGACACAGCTACAGCTAATCTGATCTGGCCTCTTTCTAGGTCTATTTTATTAATTGAAGTAAAAACCAAGAAAGGCTGGCGGTGAGACCGCTGAGCTACGTTACAAGAGCTAAACGCACGTTAGAGTTTAGCAGCTGAGCGTTTTCGTTATTTTAGCTTGTTTTAATGTGTACTCACAATTAATCATTTCAGCCGCATGGCCCTCACGTTTACTCTCGTTTATCTTCCTCTACAGGGTTTTCCTCTGTACTACCGTCCACTACCGCCACCTACAGAGCGTTGAATACGCCTTGAGAACATACACCCATCAGCCATAACATTAAAACCACCTCCTTCTGTCTACACACACTGTCCACTGTATCAGCTCCACTGACCATACAGGACACTCTGTAGTTGTACAGGTCCAGACTGTAGTCCATCTGTTTCTCTGTGTACTGTATTACCCTGTTCTTCAATGGTCAGGACCCCCACAGGACCACCACAGAGCAGGTATGATGTGGGTGGTGGATCATTCTCAGCACTGCAGTGACACTGACATGGTGGTGGTGTGTTAGTGTGTGTGGTGCTGGTGTGAGTGGATCAGACACAGCAGTGCTGCTGGACACCTCAGTGTCACTGCTAGACTGAGAATCATCCACCAACCAGAACTATCCAGTCAACAGCTTCCTGTGGGCGGCGTCCTGTGACCACTGATGAAGGATTAGAGGATGACCAACACTGCACTGTGCAGTAGCAGATGAGCTATCGTCTCTGACTGTACATCTACAAGGTGGACCAGCAAGGTAGGAGTGTCTAATAGAGTGGACAGTGAGTGGACACAGTGTTTAAACACTCCAGCATGTATAAATGTGGGTGTGGTGATTGTAGTGGGGTGTGTGTTCATCAGAATGAGCCTCCGAAAGTTCAAATATACAGGTCTGAAGATTAATAATAGATGAACTCCACAGCATCCACCTAGCAACACCTTAGCAACCTCCTGGAATACCATAGCATGCACCTAGCAACAGCCTAGCAACCTCCTGGGATGCTATATTATCCATTTAGCAACACCTTAGCAACCTCCTGGGATACCACAGCATCCACCTAGCAATACCCTAGCAACCTCCTGGGACACCATAGTGCCTACCTAACAACACCCTTTAAATGCAGAGTTCAAAGGGTCAGAACTAAAACCGGTACACTAATATGTTTTGTTGTTCATGATGCTGATAGTCTGTTAGATCTGTCTTCATAAGTTGTCAGACTGAACAGACTATTTTATTATCTAGAGAATATAAATATACATAAAATAAAAAATAAGCAGAAAGGACAAATGGTTCTTAATCGGTTTCAGTGCAGAGGGTCAGAATAAAAATGGTACCGTCATGTGTACTGATTTTCATACTATTGATGGTGTGTTAAATCTATTTTCATACATTTATTATCTATTTAGTTCATAAAACATCAGATTCATCAGACAAGTTGATGATCTGGATTTAGGACTAAAGGAAACACTAATAGCCTGTACTTAAAGCTAGTGATATTGAGTATTGAGATGTCATTGTACATGTTATTATACTTCAGGAATATGATCAATCACTACTGTGCTTTAAATCTTAATATGAGGTTCCACAGGTGGTTTGATAATCTAGACTAATGTAAATAATCAGCCTCTGTGCCGGTATAGAGTCCAGTTCTCAGGTCATATTCCATGTTCTCTGGGTTAAACTGGTTAAACAGCCTGTTATTATCTCCTATAGTCCAGTATTTAATGATCTGTTACTTAGAGGATTATGATGTGGTGTGAGATCTGGTCCTCCAGACCCAGTAGACATGCTCATAACGGCAGCTGTTGATTTAGCGAATCGGTCAAATACTGACACCTACCGGCCAAACACTGCTAATGCCTCGAATATGAAGCCACCCCAGCCTCACACGCTGATGTCTGAGATGCTGCTTTATGATGGTTCTGTGATTAGGTTTTGGCTTACAAGGATTACTGAATCCATTCATGGTGGAGGGATACACTATAAAAAATAGTCCCAAAAAGAGAGCTTATTATTTCCAGGTTTTCCAGATTTCCCATCATCAGCATTCCATATAAACTCAGAAGACACGTGTAGTGGTTTAGATGGAGACCCCTGGTTCCCATCACCACCACTGTAAAGAACGTCTCACACCAAACTGCTCTGTTTACGCCTCATACGCTCAATTACGCAGGAATTTCGAAAACTTGGTGGAGTTGCCCTTTAAGCCTTGACGCTATTGAGATCTAAATGACTCATTAACGGGCCAATCGGAGCTTGAACAGTTTCCTACCAGCCAATCACAGCGCGGGAGGCGGGGCGTATCACTGTCTTGTGACATAAATACACAGCAGCAGTACAACAGAACTTTAACAGGGTTCCTGTAAGTGCTAGAACGTACTAGAGTGCTGGAGAACATCGCACATACTGTGATATATAGACTGTTGTACAGCGCCATAGGACTGTCCTGCTGTATTACCGTTTAACTCCATAGAGATAGTCGGAAGCGCAGATCCACCAGCAGGTGGCGCCACCTCTGTGAGTGAGGTTCTCCGCCCAGAGAGAGGTGGAGAAGAAGATCCTGCTGTGGTCAGCAGTGCTGCCTCCGCTCTGCTGCAGAGCTGATGGAGGGAGAGAACCAGCAGCTGCGGTTATACAGGTAGACCGATCACACTCGCTGCTTAGTAACTCTTTAGCTGAGGTTCTCTCTGAAACACAGAGTCTAGAACCTGTAGCCCAGCTGGGAAGCAGCTCTCGCTCAGGCTTAGCTCAGCAGGCTAATGTTAGCTCTTCTGACTGTCTGTAGATGATTGATTATTAATAATTATAGAAATATACAGTATATCAGAACTGCACTACAAAGATGGTTCTTCAAGGGTTCTTTAAGGAAGGGAAATCTGTGTATAGATATTTGCATGCTTGAATGGTTCTATGCATGATGAAATGAATCTTCAGATTGATGGACAATTGTATGTATACATATACTACAAGATTGCTGTCATGCTTGTATAGAACCATATACATCACGTTCTCCATCAGTCAGTCTGAAGAACAGCTTCATCATGCAAAGAACCTTTTAAGCATTGCTAAAGAACCCTTGAGCCCTGCAAGCCAGCGGTTGTATATAGAAACATAAGCAATCAAAAGAACCGTTTGCATTCTTATGAAATGGTTCTGTATAGAACTCGTGGTTCTAAACAGAACCATTCCCTATTTGCTAAAGAACCCTTGGAAATAGTGGTTCTATATACAGTAGAAACATGAACACTTGCATGCTTAAACGGTTCTTTGCATGCTGAAATGGATCATCAGGTTGGTGGAGAGTGTGTTGTGTATGTTTCCATGTAGAACCTTTATATGGAAGTGGTTCCATATAGCACCAAAAAAGGGTTCTGCTATTGTACAAGCTTGTAAACTCCTTTTGGTGCCACGTAGAACCGTATACATCATACATTTCACCATGCAATCAATCAATCAATCAATCAGTAACTAAACTGTGTGTCTGAGAATAGAATAGTTCTGTATAGAAATCATGGTTCTAAGTACTGAGGAACCCTTAAAGAACCATCTTTTTTTCAGAATGCAGCCCTACTATACATTCACCTAGGTGCTGTTCTTATCAGTAATCATCAATAGTCATTAATAACCCTCGAACACTTGACGATGACGGTTTCTATATAGAACCACAAACACTCAAAGAACCATTTGCGGGTTAGCTGGTTCTTCACACATGTTTTCAAGTACTTGTTGAGGTTATTGAATGTTTGAACACTGTGTCCACTCACTGTCCACTCTATTGGACACTCCTACCTTGCTGGTCCACCTTGTAGATGGACAGTTAGAGACGATAGCTCATCTGCTGCTGCACAGTGCAGTGTTGGTCATCCTCTAGTCCTTCATCAGTGGTCACAGGACGCCGCCCACAGGACGCCGCCCACAGGACGCTGCCCACAGTACACTTTCCGGACACTTTTCCATCATCAGTGGTCACAGGACGCTGCCCTAAGGACGCTACCCTCAGGACACTGCCCACAGGACACTGCCCACAGGACGCTGCCCACAGGACACTTTCCTTAGGACGCTGCCCACAGGACACTTTCCTTAGGACGCTGCCCACAGGACACTTTCCTCAGGACGCTGCCCACAGGACGCTGTTGTGCTGGATAGTTTTGGGTGGTGGATGATTCTCAGTCCAGCAGTGCTGCTGGACACCTCACACCACCACCACGTTAGTGTCACTGCAGTGCTGAGAATGATCCACCCCCCACATCACACCTGTTCTGTGGTGGTCCTGTGGTCCATATTACCTGCTTGTTCTTGACCAGAATGCCCTTTTCCGATGTGTGGTGTGCCTTTACTGACAGTAGAATCCGGAACAATGCTAAAAATTCCCTCTCTTTTTCTCCTCTAGGAAATAATGACGTCCTGTATCGAGTCCTCACCTTCGCCGAGAGTCCAGGTCAACGCCTCCACGGACACGTCAGAAGCCCCCAACGAGGAATATGGCACGCTGCTCAAATCAGACGAGATTAAAATCGAGAATCTGGAGGTCAGAGAAAGCTGCAGTTCTCAGCAAACATCTTCCGGCTTTCCCAACAATAACGCTTCCCACAGACGGTCAAATGCGGGCAAGGAGAGATCCTACCACTGCTCGGAGTGTGGCAAGAGTTTTGGCCAGCTGAGTAATCTCCAAACACATCAGCGCATTCACACGGGAGAGAGACCGTATCAGTGCTCGGAATGCGGGAAGGGTTTCACGACGCAGAGCCATCTCCAAGCACACCAGCGCATCCACACCGGAGAGAAACCCTATCAGTGCTCGGAATGCGGGAAGAGCTTCAATCAGCAAAGGAGCTTCAAAGTACACCAGCGCATTCACACTGGAGAGAAGCCGTATGACTGCTCGGTGTGCGGACGGAGTTTCAGGGAACGGGGCACCCTCATTAAGCACGAGCGCGTCCACACCGGAGAGAAACCGTACATCTGCTCGGAATGTGGGATGAGTTTTAACCAACAAACCACTTTCCAGGTGCACCGCCGCATTCACACGGGAGAGAAGCCGTTCGACTGCTTGGTTTGCGGGAGGAGCTTCCGAGAAAGAGGGACCCTCAGGAAACACGAGCGTGTCCACACCGGAGAGAAGCCGTATTTCTGCACGGAGTGTGGGAAGAGCTTCAGTCTGCAGAGCAGCCTCCAGAGACACCAGCGCGTCCATACCGGAGAGAAGCCGTATTACTGCTCGTACTGCGGGAAGAGCTTCAAACAGTACAGCAACCTCCAGCTGCACCTGCACAGTCACACCGGAGAGAAGCCGTACAGCTGTCCGGAATGCGGGAAGTGTTTTACTCTGCAGAGTAGTCTCCACAGACACCAGCGCGGCCACACAGGAGAGGAACCCTGTGGCTGATCATGTTGCCGGGGGAACCCTGATTTGACGTTTAACTCGGTTATGGATGCCTTATTATGGTTATGTAGAGTGGGATTTGTGCCGTACATGTTACCGCAGCACTAAAGTTTCCCATTTCTTCCATGGAAAACATGATTTAAAACTCGGGACATTTCCGGGTTAGTTTTACTGCTAATATTCCAGATTTGTGGGCAGCAATCCGTACAGCCCATTACAATCCCGGGAAAGAGGTTAATGGTCTTAGCATGAACAGGAAGCGTCTCCGCTTTACCGTCATCTACCAAAAACGTGTGAACGCTGCATCCTGACCCTGGAAGCAGCCATTCCATGGCAGTGCAAGCAGCTTTGGATGTCAGATTTGGCAGTGTCTGGTCAGGTCGGGTCTAATGGTCTACACTAGAGCTTTCTTCCGGACCCAGGACCGCTTGCTCTGCGAGTTAGGTACATTTGTTTAAAACCTGGGAATGAATCAAATTTGATCCTGAGAAAGTTTGAAAACTCGGAACATCCAGCTCCGCTTACTGCTAATGTTCAAGTTTGGTGTTCAGACTCGCAGCACTTCAACTTGCTCGTGTTCGTACGTGCCATTACAATCCTGGGAAGCAGGTTAATGGTCTTATCATGAAAAGGAAACGCTGTTTTCCGAACCTGGGAATCGTTCAGAACTCGGGACATTATCGGATTACTTCTACTTCTAATATTCCAGATTTGTGTTCACACTCGCAGCACAAACTGCATTAATGCCAAATGTGCGAATTCATACAGCCCATTACAATCCCGGGAACGTGGTTAATGGTCTTAGCATGAACAGGAAGCATCTCCGCTTTGCCGTCATCTACCACAAACGTGTGAACGCTGCATCCTGATCCTGGAAGCAGCCGTTCCATGGCAGTGAAAGCGGGTTTGGATGTCAGATTTGGCAGTGTCTGGTCAGGTCAGGTCGGGTCTAATGGTCTACGCTCCAGCTTTCTTCCGGACCCAGGACCGCTTGCTCTGCAAGTTAGGTACATTTGATCAAGTGCAAAAGCTGTTTTAGAACCTGGGAATGATTCAGATTCCTGGGAATTTGATGCAGCACCTAAACTGGATTTTTGCAGGATACTGGCGTTCCTACAGGCCCTTACAATCCTGTGAAACAGATTGACAGTCTTAGCAGGAACCGGAGCCAGCTCTGTTATTTCTGAATTACCAAATATCCGGTTTGCTGTCATCCGTCTACGGCAAACGTGAACACGGCACACTGTCCGTGGAGCAGCTGTTCCATAGGAGCGTGAGCGGGTTTGGATGTTTGATTTGGCAGTGTCTTGTCGGGTCCAGAAGCCCACACTAGAGCTCTCCTCATCCAGGACCACTTGCTCTGTGAATTTGGTACACTGGTCAAGTGCATAAGCGGTTTCCGTTCTGGGGAAAGATCAAACTCAGGACGTTATCGGGATACTTTCACTACAGATGTTCGAGTCTTGCGTTTACACTTGCAGCACTTAAACTTGCTTGTGTTCATACATGCCATTACAATCCTGGGAAACGGGATGAGCAGGAAACAGCCCTGTCATTCCTAAATTGTGGAATACCTTGGTTGATGTCATCCGTCTACCGCAAACATGTGAACACAGCATCCAAAGTAGCCATTCCACAACAGTGCAGGCGGGCTTGGATGTCAAATTCCGCAGTGACTGGTCGGGTCACATCTAAAGGCCCGGATCCAGGACTGCTAACTCTGGTATGTTTGGTCAAGTGCAAAAGCTGTTTTCCAAGCCTGGGAATCATTTAAAACTTGGAACGTTATCGGTTTACTTTTACTGCTAATGTTCATGCCTGTCGTTCCCACTTGCAGCACTTAAACTGTATTTTTGCGGGATGCGCGCTTTCATACAGCCCATTAGAATTCCGGTAAACAGGTTGACGGTCTTTCGTGTACCACTGGAACCAGCCGTTCCACAGCAGTGCAAGCGGGTTTGGATGTCGGATTTGGCAGTGTCTGGTCAGGTCGGGTCTAATGGTCTACGCTCCAGCTTTCTTCCGGACCCAGGACCGCTTGCTCTGCGAGTTAGGTACATTTGATCAAGTGCAAAAGCTGTTTTAGAACCTGGGAATGATTCAGATTCCTAGTTTTAAATGAACCTGGGAATTTGATGCAGCACCTAACCTGGATTTTTGCAGGGTGCTCGCGTTCATACAGGCCATTACAATCCCGTGAAACAGACTGACGGTCTTAGCATGAATCGGAGCCAGCTCTGTCATTTCTGAATTATGGAATATCCAGTTTGCCGTCATCCGTCTACGGCAGACGTGAACACAGCGCAGTGTCCGTGGAGCAGCTGTTCTAAAGTCTAAGAGCCCACACTAGAGCTTTCGTCTGCACTCAGGACCACTTACTCTGGAACATTTGGTCAAATGCAGAAGTTGTTTTTTGAACTTGGGAATCATTTAAGACTCGGGATATTACCTGGTTACTTTTATTCCCGGTGTTCGAGCTTCGCGTTCACACATGTCGCACTTAAACTGTATTTTTGCGGAATGTGCCCACAGGTTGACAGGCTTAGCGTGAACAGGAGTCCTCTCTGGTTTGCCTACGGGCCTGCCCCAGAGCTTTCTTCCGGATCCATTACCGCTTGCTCTGCAAGTTTGGTACATCGGATCAAGTGTAAAAGCTGTTTTGGAACCTCGGAATGACTCGAAACTCGGGATGTTATTGGCAGCTCTATCGTTTCTGAGCCGTGTACTCCCACGACTTCTTCCCCTCGCTCCCAAACGTTCTGCTTTGCTGGCCAATCTGCATCTGAAAAATTCCGACTGCAGGGTCGGAACATAATTTCTGGATCCAGGACCGCTTGTTCAGTGAGATTGGTACCTTTGGTCAAATGTGGTGCTGCTTTTAATCCCGGGATTAGCCCAGAGAACTGAACTCCGTTCCTGGGGGGGTTTGGAGTTCACTTCCAGTGGTACTCCACTGTGTATTTAAGGTGGAGAAAGGCAGGAGGAGCTCTGTACTGTGTATTTAAGGTGGAGAAAGGCAGGAGGAGCTCTGTACTGTGTATTTAAGGTGGAGAAAGGTAGGAGGAGCTCTGTACTGTGCGTTTAAGGTGGAGAAAGGCAGGAGGAGCTCTGTACTATGTATTTAAGGTGGAGAAAGGCAGGAGGAGCTCTGTACTGTGTATTTAAGGTGGAGAAAGGTAGGAGGAGCTCTGTACTGTGTATTTAAGGTGGAAAAAGGCAGGAGGAGCTCTGTACTATGTAATTAAGGTGGAGACAGGCAGGAGGAGCTCTGTACTGTGTATTTAAGATGGAGAAAGGCAGGAGGAGCTTTGTACTGTGTAATTAAGGTGGAGACAGGCAGGAGGAGCTCTGTACTGTATATTTAAGGTGGAGAAAGGCAGGAGGAGCTCTGTACTGTGTAATTAAGGTGGAGACAGGCAGGAGGAGCTCTGTACTGTGTATTTAAGGTGGAGAAAGGCAGGAGGAGCTCTGTACTGTGTATTTAAGGTGGAAAAAGGTAGGAGGAGCTCTGTACTATGTAATTAAGGTGGAGACAGGCAGGAGGAGCTCTGTACTGTGTATTTAAGATGGAGAAAGGCAGGAGGAGCTTTGTACTGTGTAATTAAGGTGGAGACAGGCAGGAGGAGCTCTGTACTGTGTATTTAAGGTGGAGAAAGGCAGGAGGAGCTCTGTACTGTGTAATTAAGGTGGAGACAGGCAGGAGGAGCTCTGTACTGTGTATTTAAGGTGGAGAAAGGCAGGAGGAGCTCTGTACTGTGTGTTTAAGGTGGAGAAAGGCAGGAGGAGCTCTGTACTGTGTATTTAAGGTGGAGAAAGGCAGGAGGAGCTCTGTACTGTGCGTTTAAGGTGGAGAATGGCAGGAGGAGCTCCGTACTGTGTGTTTAAGGAGGAGAAAGGCAGGAGGAGCTCTGTACTGTGCATTTAAGGTGGAGAAAGGCAGGAGGAGCTCTGTACTGTGTATGTAAGGTGGAGAACGGCAGGAGGAGCTCTGTACTGTGTATGTGTGGTGGAGAACGGCAGGGGGAGCTCTGTACTGTGCGTTTAAGGTGGAGAATGGCAGGAGGAGCTCCGTACTGTGTGTTTAAGGAGGAGAAAGGCAGGAGGAGCTCTGTACTGTGTATGTAAGGTGGAGAACGGCAGGAGGAGCTCTGTACTGTGTATTTAAGGTGGAGAAAGGCAGGAGGAGCTCTGTACTGTGTATGTAAGGTGGAGAACGGCAGTAGGAGCTCTGTACTGTGTATGTAAGGTGGAGAACGGCAGGGGGAGCTCTGTACTGTGCATTTAAGGTGGAGAAATGACCCGTGACCCAGAAGGCTAGGCAGCTTAGAAGATGAATGGATGAATGGTCGGGTTAATTTTAAATGCTGTTGGGTTCGGGTTGGGTCGGGTCTGGTCGGGTTGGGCCTAAGCAGATTCCAGATAATCCAACTTCACCAACACATAGCTGAAGAGGAGAACCTGTACTGTGTGCAGATGTTAGCTTTGGAGCTAAGCTAGCACTCGTTCCTCAACTAGCACCACACTAGCTAACATTAAATGCTAGCTTCAACTAAGCTAGCAGCTAACAGCTTTATTAATCATGTTATTAAGAGCTTTGTAGTTTAGATGCTAACGTGTAGCGCTGTAGTCTGAGGGATCAGGACTCGGAGATGAGTGAGCACGGCTCACTCGGCTTCACCTCCGGCTGGACGATCTTCAGGGTGGCTTCACACCAGGAACATGCGACAACGAAAGCAGCATCATTTACACGCCAAACTGAGTCACATGACTGTGATCATGAAATATGAGGTCTTCTGTTTATACCGTCTCTCCAGCTGTTTGCTGCTCCGGTGTTTTTGTTTGTAAATAACTTGTTTAATAATAATTTATATTCTTTGATGCTGATGTACAGCAGGGATAAATAAACCTCCCGTCTTAAAATAAAACCGCCCCGTCTGTTTCTTCCTGCTATTTTAGAGCTAGTATCCATATTACTGCTACCAAAACCTCGTATCTCCACAACGATAAACGACACAGGAGAACGACATAAGACGTAAGTCTATGGAACATGATGTTTGGGGTCATTTTGGGTCATTTCTTTTGTTCCAGCCCTTAAGAAGTTTACACACAGGTGACCAAATTATGTGTAACACCATAATTCTGTGTACACCCTTCAGTCAAAACAACAGCTGCTCCCAGAAGGAGGTGTGGGATTGCAGGTGTGTTGGGAAGGAAGATAAAGGTCACCAGGATCAATAACTGATGATCAATTTAGACTGATATGATCAATATTTATTGAGCTACACATACAGAAGTCTGTCTCTCAGTATGGCGTCGGGCCGCCGTGTTTGCTAACCCAACACGCCAGACGTCTCGGCATGGAGCTGTAGAGGTTCCTAATGGAGTCCTGTGATAATCCATCCCATGCAGCTTGAATATCCTCACACAGTTCCTGCAGATGGTGCGGTAGGGGTGGAGGTGGAGTGACACCAGGCCTTCTGGACGTGTGACGTGTGACAACAAACCGTTCATCTTGGAGCTGACCACGGTGCCTCCACACACGGATTCGTTGGTCGTCTCCACCAAGACAAAAGCGGGACTCGTCACTGAAGATGACCCAACGCCATTCTGAGTCACTCCATGACAGTCTGGTACGACACCATTGCAGTCTTTGGTGACGGTGACGTGGTGTTAAGGACAGTCGTGGTAACGGTCTGTGTGCATGTAGTCCTGCGCGGTGCAGCCGTCTGCCAATGGTGCTGCACTAACAGGATGACTCATGGAGGACATCACTGCTCGCTGAGTGTCTGTAATCGTGGCTGTTGGGTTACTCTACGCATGTCGGACATTCGTCAGTTCTCTCTCAGTGGTTCGTGTAGGTCTGCCAGAGCCTTCGTGTCGCTGGTGTGTGCCGCCTTCTATCTGCTGCCGGTAGCAGCATGCTATTGATTGATAAGACCATCCCGCTTCCCGGAGCCCTACTATGCGAACTCTTCCAGCTACTCACATTGCTTCTGAACTCTTCCCTGAGGTATGTACTTCACTTACTAAGGATACTACCAACACAACAGCACGAGTCAGGACGGAAGGCACGCGCAGCAGGACGACCTTACATAGGCAGTCAGGTACAGAGATAAGGCCCATCCTTGTTTACGTCACGTGTGCGGCCGAGCGTGAAACCTGAATCATTGGTATGTCTCACGATGTCAAACTTGCACACCGAGCATCATTCCTGTGGGTGGTCTCCTTTTGGGTGCAGCTGTCTTTTTGATGATGGGTGTGTGTTAATAATCTGGGTTTGGTTCTGTGTTGCAGATGACCCTCCAGCTCCAGTCCAAGATAAAGAAGTGGCTCTGCCGAAGTGGTTGTTGGCAGTGCTGATGATTGCTCTTGTTATAGGGGTGTTTGGGTGTGTGGTGTCACTAATGGTGATTGTACGGCAGAGGAGACAGATCCGGCAGCTTCGAATGGAGGGTCAAGGGAACCTGTATTGTATGAATGGAAATGGTACCAACAGTTCAGAACAAGAGTGTCTGCCTAAAAACCAGGACATCTAGAAGTTAATGGGCCCCCACGGCCCCCCCCTTACCTTCTGTCCTGGTATCGGTAAAAGGGTGTGTGTGTGTGTGTGTGTGTGTGTGAGAGAGAGAGAGAGGAAACGGTAACCTCAGGTCCATTTCCTGCGAGCGTCCTCCTTCATTCCTGCACTAACTTGAAGCGGGTCTTGTTCCTGCTGTTGAATGTAGCCAGATATTGCGTCTGTAGGTTCCATGTGTGAGATGGGGGCTGTTTTGTAATGGTTTCCAGTCCTACACTGGATTGCACTATTAAACTGATCGTTCCTTTTGTACTCTGTGGTCGGGGTATCTAGAACCTGACTGTGAACTGCAGGGTCAGTGATGAAGAATGAGGTCACTGTAACGTGCTGTGATCTGTTTGAACGGTACTGTAATATTTTGTATTATTATATATTTTTGAACATTTTATGTTCAGATCATTCAGTTTTAAATGAGGCCAGATGACAAATGTTGTCCTGTCACATGGTCTGCAGCAGAAAAGTAGCGTTATTAGTAGTTAAAGTAGTTTAGCATTAAAGTAGTTTAGGATTAAAGTAGTTTAACATTAAATCAGGAAAGCAGAAGTATTGCACACACTAACTGCGGCGTTCGTTTAGGAATGGCAGTTTTTGTTTGTGAAACATTACGTTACATCCACTGTTGGCTTTATTGGAAACGCCTGCTGTTTACTATCACTAACTGGCCACTTTATTGGAAATGCCGGCCTTTTGCTTCCACTAACTGGCCACTTTATTGGAAACAACTGCCTTTTGCTTCTACTAACTGGCCACTTTATTGGAAACACCCACCCTTTGCTTCCACTAACTGGCCACTTTATGCCTGCCTTTTGCTTCCACTAACTGGCCGCTTTATTGGAAACACCTGCCTTTTGCTTCTACTAACTGGCCGCTTTATTGGAAACACCTACCTTCTGTTTCCTCTAACTGTCCCCAGTGCATTCTTAGCTTTGAGACAGGGCTAGTGTATCAGTCGCCCTACTTATCCATCATGCTTTAGAGACTGACCACAGGCCGAGCAGAGACGGTGGAAGGTCAGTTAAACCTCAGGGTCATGCTCTGTGTGAAGTGTTTCGTTAGACTGATGACGTGCGTTACACGAACTAAAGTCGGGTTTGTCTGATGTTTGTCACCAGAAACTATGCTATGATTTTTATTTACTGAAGTGTCTTTTATTTACCTGTTGGTGAGATTAGCAAAATCACAGAATTATGAGATATGGTTTTATGCTTATTTTTTTTTAAAATACATTTTTATTATTATTATTGTTATTATTTTGTTGTAGCTGAGGATTTTTTAATAATTGATTTTCAACCAATTAATCTCTATATACTTTGGTGGTGTGTTAGTGTGTTGTGCTGTGTCTGATCACTAACACACCACCACCCCCACGTCAGTGTCCCTGCGGGGCTGAGAATGATCCACCACCCACATAATTACCACGTAGGAGGTGTTGATAACGTTATGCCTGATCAGTGTACATTGTTTGCCTAAACTCAGCTGTACTGTGACACCAGAGTACTGTAATTGAACTGTTACTGTTTATGCTGTTTTGAATGAATGTATTATTGCGTAAACTACAATATTTACACTTGACGTACTGACAGTACAGGAACCTCTTTTTTAAATAAACAAATAAACGGAGAGTGCGTATTAAAATGTGTGGCGTGTGGTTATCTGAAATCATACAGCAAACATGAAATATGAAGCACTGAGATGTTCCAGCAGAGACTGTCCGGTACTAGCGCCGATACGTTCTTTAATACTGTGGCTGGCTCTGCTTTCAGGCCAGCAGATGGCGCTGTGGCTGGATAAACCTGTGGCCAAGCAAAATTGGAGACATGTTAGCAGCAGTGTGGGTACCGCTCAAAATATAATGACTGAGGAGAGAAATGTGAGGGCTTTGATGATGGTACTCTGAAGATCTCGAGGAAAACGGGTTTTTATATTTCTTACTAATGTAATGAAATGAAAGTAAAGTGTTAACCAGCCCAGGAATCACTGACACGAAAAGCCAAACTGTCTAGGGTCTAATCAACCTGCCCTGACCCTCGCTGCAACAACCCCCATGTGGTCCAAGGTGAAAGTCAGTATCTATAAAATATAGATCATCCCCCTCTAAAGCGAGTTCATCGTTTATTAATCTTCAGACCTGAATATTTAACTTTCTGAGGCTCATTCTGATGAACACACACCCCACTACAATCACCACACCCACATTTACACTCGGAGTGGGCTGCGTGTAGCTCCCCAGTGTTACCCGCCGCCATTTTCTCTGGCTGACTCAGGCTGAGATAAGGTGACATGTCCAGTTTTAGGCCGGACAGTCCGGTTTTTCAACTCCCGGTCCTCCGTCCAGTGCAGTACCTGGGCGAACGCCTATTAGTCCTCTTTTTGGGATGAACTATTTAAAATGTTCACTCATGTCTGTGTCAAAAGACATGCCTTGCATTTCATTGGTTTACCAAGGTCATGTGACATCATGACTCGCCTACCGACTAACCGCAGGTCAGCCCTCTAAATGCTAGTCAATTAGTGAGCTCCCGTCTGACTCACCAATGTCATCCATTCCACCCAGTTAGCTGAGTAAAGCATCATGTATGGGTTATATAGGTTAGATTATGATTTTAATTCTGTTCTAGTATCGTGCCCGACTGGAGTAGAACACCATCCGGGTATCTCCAGTACACCACGAAGATAGCTCCCCCTGTACACTAGAACACCTGACTGGAGTAGAACACCATCCGGGTATCTCCAGTACACCATGAAGATAGCTCCCCCTGTACACTAGAACACCTGACTGGAGTAGAACACCATCCGGGTATCTCCAGTACACCATGAAGATAGCTCCCCCTGTACACTAGAACGTCTGACTGGAGTAGAACACCATCCGGGTATCTCCAGTACACCATGAAGATAGCTCCCCCTGTACACTAGAACATCTGACTGGAGTAGAACACCATCCGGGGATCTCCAGTACACCATGAAGATAGCTCCCCCTGTACGCTAGAACGTCTGACTGGAGTAGAACACCATCCGGGTATCTCCAGTACACCATGAAGATAGCTCCCCTTGTACACTAGAACGTCTGACTGGAGTAGAACACCATCCGGGTATCTCCAGTACACCATGAAGATAGCTCCCCCTGTACGCTAGAAGTGGTGTTCTTGCCGACCCACCGGCTTGCAGTATGAAGGCTAACTAGTGCCTGCATTCCCTATCTTTAACCCAGGACTGATAAGAGCTTTGTTCAATGTTCGTTAGCATCCGAGCTGCTGCGTTTGTGAGAGTTGTGGTGGATAGACCTTATTATAATGTTAGCTCCTACTCCAAAATGGAGGTCCACATTTCACCTCATCCACCCACCACTCCACCATCACGCCCCATGTTATAGTTAGTGTTTATCTACCCCTACAGGAACCACATTTAGAGGACTGTCTCTCTCCACAGCGCTGGATAAAACGGCATTAGGAAAAGGAGATTAACACTAAACGTGGCTGAAGTGGCTAATGCTACATGGGGCTAACCTTATCCAGTATTCTAGCCCAATCTGTTAGCTGTTAGCGTTCCCTAAATCTACCAGTTTTGTGGGGAATAATCCACTAACATGCTTTAACGCACATGTTAACCTGATTTAGATGTGCTGATCATATACAGTCTGAGTGTTTAAACCTCTTAGCTCTTGAATGTGCATCACAATCGCTTTATGCTGCTGCAGCTCTACTGCACTGCTATAATTTGCTAACTTCCGGGAAATTCCATTACTGGAAAAAATGGTCCATTGGGACCAACAGAGTTGACACGACTCTCTCTACATGGCCCTGGACTTCGTGCCGCCCCATGAAGAACTGTGAGTAAACATTAAAACATACTGAAATAGCTGCAATTAATGAGGAAAACGTTCAGCTGCTGAACTCTAATGTCCGTTTTAGCTCTTGTAACACAGCACAGTGGTCTCACCGCTTCACCACCAGGCCTTCTTGGTCTTGACTCTAAGAGATCTTTACGGAAATGGATGAGCATGAACGGACCGGGCCTTTAGACTGTATATACAGCTCTGGAGAAATGTAAGAGCCCATCTGAAGATGATCAGTTCCTCTAGTTGTACAGTTTCTGGGTTTGTGTTGGACCAAAATGAGCAGTTCTGTTTTATTCTATACCCTACTGGAAACACGTCTCCCAAATTCCAGATCAAATATTGTATTTAGATCTGTTTATTTAGAAAATCACTAATGACCCTCCAGAAGCCTGTTTTTAGAACCATGCTCGCTGTGCGTTTCACCCCAGCCACCACTCGCCAGTCTCTCTGTAGGTCACTTGAGGTCATCTTACGGTGGTTAAGGGACTTTGGAATGAGGTGGCGCTCATCACGGTCAGTAGAGAGGGGTTTTGGCCCTCTGCCAGTCTGTAGCTGTGTTGTCCTGTGTGTTTGCTGCTTGACCTTGTTCTTATGAACCAGACGCTCACTGTATCTGCCAGTAAAGCTAGAACCCAACCTTCTGTTCCTCACTAAGAACCTGCTGTACATGTGGAGATGCTGATTTAAGAAGGAACTGGAGTGGGCTCTTATTTATTTCCAGAGCTGTGTATCTCCATATACCGCCTGATGTTTTGTATGTTCTGAATATTTGCACACCCCTGCGCAGTCACTTCACACATTAATAACTAATTTATTTATATTTATATTGCAACCGTTGCAGTATTGCCCATTTAAGATATGTAAATGTTGTTGTATGCAGAAAAAGGATTCCACTTTTTATAATGTTTTCATAACAGCTTATAACATCTGCCCGTAAGAACACTGTGGACAGTCATGCTTTAATGCACCATAGCACTTTATAGAGTTCATGCCAGACCATTACAGGAGGAGGTGTGGGACTGCAGTGCTGTTGGGAAGGAAGATAAAGGTTACCAGGATCAATAAATGATGATCAATTTAGACTGATATGATCAATATTTATTGAGCTACACATACAGAAGTCTGTCTCTCAGTATGGCGTCGGGCCGCCGTGTTTGCTAACCCAACACGCCAGACGTCTCGGCATGGAGCTGTAGAGGTCCCTAATGGTGTCCTGTGATAACCCATCCCATGCAGCTTGAATATCCTCACACAGTTCCTGCAGATGGTGCGGTAGGGGTGGAGGTGGAGTAACACCAGGCCTTCTGGATGTGTGACGCGTGCCAACAAACCGTTCATCTTGGTGCTGACCACGGTGCCTCCTCACAGGCATTCATTGGTCGTCTCCACCAAGACAAAAGCGGGACTCGTCACTGAAGATGACCCAACGCCATTCTGAGTCACTCCATGACAGTCTGGCACGACACCATTGCAGTCTTTGGTGACGGTGACGTGGTGTTAAGGACAGTCGTGGTAACGGTCTGTGTGCATGTAGTCCTGCGTGGTGCAGCCGTCTGCCAATGGTGCTGCACTAACAGGATGACTCATGGAGGACATCACTGCTCACTGGATGTCTGCAGTCGTGGTGGTGCAATCATGTGTGTAACACAGCTTCTCCACTCGTTTCAATCAGGAATGACTCACATACAATCTTTCTCTTGCAGTTGTGTACGAGCATCGGTCCAGGCTGGAGAAGTCTTTACAGAAAGAGCGCCTGGAGCATAAGAAAACCAAAGAAGGTAAGATCTCCTCTCCTCAGCGTGTGCTGCACTTCACTGCACTTACTGTTAAGGCTTTAAGGCTTTATTGGAGGCAGCTGAGGACACTTAGGCAGCGTTTCCTGTTCTGGTCATGTAATAATTAACTCGGCAGCGTTTAGACCAGAGTTGGAGACCTGAGTTTTTAGACGAGGAGCTGAAAGCAACTGGGTCAACCTCAGAATCAGAGGCAGCTCATACTGAGTTAAACATGATGTGATGAGTCCATAAACAGAATACAGTAAGAAGAAAAAGATCAAAGAAAAAAAAAAACCCTGAGATTCATAGAGTTTTTATTGTGTATTGTCTTACTGCTGTTAGTACAAAGAAACACTGTACCGTCCTCGTATCTACACTCACTGTCCACTGTATCAGCTCCACTGACCATATAGGACACTCTGTAGTTGTACAGTTCCAGACTGTAGTCCATCTGTTTCTCTGTATACTGTATTACCCTGTTCTTCAATGGTCAGGACCCCCACAGGACCACCACAGAGCAGGTATGATGTGGGTGGTGGATCATTCTCAGCACTGCAGTGACACTGACGTGGTGGTGGTGTGTTAGTGTGTGTGGTGCTGGTGTGAGTGGATCAGACACAGCAGTGCTGCTGGAGTGTTTAAACACTGTGTCCACTCACTGTCCACTCTATTAGACACTCCTACCTTGCTGGTCCACCTTGTAGATGTACAGTCAGAGACGATAGCTCATCTGCTGCTGCACATTGCAGTGTTGGTCATCCTCTAGTCCTTCATCAGTGGACACAGGTCCCTGCCCACAGGTCCCTGCCCACAGGACGCTGCTGGCTGGATAGTTTTGGTTGGTGGACGATTCTCAGTCCAGCAGTGACACTGAGGTGTTTAAACACTCCAGCAGCACTGCTTTGAGCTGTTGACCATAAGGATTTGGAGGGAAGCTGGTTGTTTGGATGTAGGTTACATGGTTTGAGCCCAGAGACTACATTTAAACTGAACAGCAGATGTAGGCTGCTAAAGTAAGCTGGGAATGCGTCGGAAAAGGTGTCATTCAGGAATCCGTACGGAAGTCAGTGTATCACTGTGAAACCATTAACCACTGTTGTCTGCTGAAGGTGTAGTGAAGTCTGTGTACCTTACCCAAACAATATACCAGGATTGCTCCTTGTCTGGCTGCTTTAATCCAGGATATAATCTGTATTTCCTGTTTGTGTCTTTTTCCTCTTTCAGATTACCTGGTGTATAAACTGGAGGCCCAGCAGTCGTTAAATAAGGAGAAGGTGAGGCGGAATGTGATGGTAGTATGTATGGTGTTATGTAGATGTTGTATGACGAGGGAGTACGTAAATCAAAATGCTAGCATGCTAGCTAACTAGCTTATTTACCTGGTGCATCTACAGAATGGGTTCAGCTAGAATATCCTCCATGTTTCAGAATGCAGAGGCTTTGTAATTACCAGTTTGCAACCAGGAAATAGGAAAGCAGACAGTCGGTTCAGTGCCTTTGGGTTCATTGATGGCTGACAGTAATGTTGAAGTCAGAGATTCTAGAGCAAAATATGTGAGTGTGAGGTTTTGTTGATTGCCTAGCTGAAAATCCACCAATAGGACAACCACAGGTCTAAAAAACACCAGTGGGAAAATGGCATGGATAGGCATTCACCAATAGGAGAGCAGCTCAGCTAAAAATTCACCAATATGAGAAAGACACGGTTAAAAAGAACTTGACAGTCAAAACCCCACCAACAGAAGAACACAGTTACTAAAAACGGACTATATGAGAACGCCATAGCTAAAGATTCACCAGTAGGAGATCAGCACAGCTAAAAACCCACCAGTAGGAAAACCTCACAGCTGAAAACTCAATAATGAGAACAGCATGAGTAGAAGTCCAGTAAAACCACAGAACACATCACTAACAGAGGAACATATCTATAAATCAACCAATGGGAGAGAACAACAAGGCTAAAGCTCCACCTATATAAAACATTATATATTAACATATAAAACAGCACCACTAAAATCCACCAATGTGAAAACAGCGCCACTAAAAATCCACCAATGTGAAAACAGAACCACTAAAAATCCACCAATGTGAAAACAGCACCACTAAAATCCACCAATGTGAAAACAGCGCCACTAAAAATCCACCANCCAATGTGAAAACAGAACCACTAAAAATCCACCAGTGTGAAAACAGCACCACTAAAATCCACCAATGTGAAAACAGAACCACTAAAATCCACCAGTGTGAAAACAGCACCACTAAAATCCACCAATGTGAAAACAGAACCACTAAAAATCCACCAATGTGAAAACAGAACCACTAAAAATCCACCAGTGTGAAAACAGAACCACTAAAAGCACATCCTGGCTAAAAACACATCAGCAGAATGGGATGAACCACAAGCTGATGGGTGGAGCTGACGGATGACCCCAGCAGAATGTGGTGATTTTCCTGTAGGCTGGTCAGAGAATCTGTACGCTGTACGGTGTTAATTCAGAGTCTGGCGTACGGTTTGCTGCGGGCCTTAAAGTGGTGCCTTGACCAGAAATCGAATGTACATAGTTTACCCTCTTACCCCGAATGCTAGTGTTAGCTACATTAGCCTCCTAGCTCTAAGGCTAACACTGAGGAAGCACCAAACACCTCTTGCCTGGTGGACTGGATTTGGGGTGAGGAGGTGGGAGACAGGTGAAGTTTAATATCTGACCTTTTGTGAGGATCATACAGGCAGGTGGTTATGGTGTGTCTGAGCGTGTGTGATGTGAGGCATGTATACATTCCGTCCTGCAGGTGAGGACATGCCTGTGGGTTCAGCTTTATGGTGTTGAATGGCTGTGGCATGACATGGCTGTGATTCATCAGCGTGTTGTTGTTGTTGTTTCTCCGCAGCAAGACGCCAGCAGCAGGCTTAACTCCCTGCATGGGCAGCACCAGATGCTGAAGGTCAGTGCGGCTTGGCGTCTTTTCCTCCCCTCGGTGTTAAATAACGAGCATGACCGTGAATTCTCTGAGATCTGAGAGTTTGAAACGTCTCCTTCTAAACATATTTGGAGTTTTGCGCATGGAAAGACCAGATGGTCCACCGTTTTGATCTAATTCAGCTCCTAAAGTACTTGAGCCATGTCATTAAGATCAGTGAGTGGCTATTAGAGTTGGACTCTGAGCTTAACGAGAGGAAACGTGTGGGCTGTCCAGTGCGGCCTACAGTTGAACACAGTTGAGCGCGCCATGGCAAGGAGACCTGAATTATCGGAGTTCGAATGACCCATGGTGGTGGAATGCCTCGATTGGGCTCACGTTGGGCGAACATGCAGGCCACACCATTCGTCTGAGCTCTCCAGAATTCTCCTCAAACCAGTTCTAGACAACTTGGGCCCGATGGCACGGTGCATTATCCTGCTGGAAGATCCCATCATTGTGGGGTACATGAAGTCCTTGAAAGGCAGCAAATGGTCACCAAGCAGTGAAACGTAGAGGCTGCTGGTCAGTGACATGTTTAGGCAGACCAGTGGACCCAACCCATGCCATGAGAACACACCCCACACCAGTATGGAACCCCTACCAGCCTGCACAGTGCCTTGTTGACAGCTTGGTCCGTGACTTCATGAGGTCTACGTCATACAATGAACCCTACCAACAGCCCCAAACAACGGGTACCGTGACTCATCAGACCACGCCACATGTCACCAGTCCTCTTGGGTCCAGTTAGCAACCTTATGAGCCCAGTTGAGGCGCTGTGTTCGGTGTCGGGGTGATCCACAGGGGCACTCTGGTGGATGGTCTGCTCCCATATCCCATGGTAGCTAAAGAACGCTGCACTGCCCTGCGGGATATGCGTGTGGGGCTCCTGCATTGAATGTGGATGTGATTCCTGCCAGAGTCGCTCGTCTGACCAGCGCTGCCGGTCACCATCATTAAGCACCCGTGGGCGGACACTGCGCTGTCCACTGCACTGGTAATGATTTCTATGATGTATTCCCGGGACACACGTGACCTTGTGGATCGAGGGATGTTGCATGCCTGCACAGCTTGGGAAGTGGAATGTCCCATCCGTCTGGCGCCCACTATCATGCCTCATTCAAACCCTGATAATTCACGTCTCCTTGCCATGAGAACGCTGACCGGTGTTCAACCTCACTCACTACATAACACCTCACAACTTAGACAGGGTGGACTTTAGAATTGCAGAGAACAGTGCGTGTAGTTCATCAGGTAAAGCTGCTCTAGACTGCCCTTTCCTTGTTGTCTGTCTGGGTCCTCAGACGCAGAACGAGGATCTGAAGAAGCAGTACTACGAGCTACAGGAGCAGCACCAGGCTCAGGGTGATGACCACAGCAAGACCCTCAACGAGCACCGGCAGAGATACGACCAGCTGCAGAAGACCAAAGAGCTGGAGATCTCCAAACTCAAAGGTAGCACCTTCTAGTCCACTGTACTTCATGCTCACCTGCATGTACCCGCGTCAGCCAAACGCCAGTACCATTAAGCACTATTCATCCTATCATAGCATTAAAGGTACGCTCATCATCAAAACAATAGCTGCACCCAGAAGGAACCAACCGATAGGAATGGAATCGCTGTACCTGACTGACCCGACAGCCACGATTACAGACACTCAGCGAGCAGTGACGTCCTCCACGAGTCATCCTGTTAGTGCAGCACCATTGGCAGACGGCTGCACCACGCAGGACTACATGCACACAGACCGTTACCATGACTGTCCTTAACACCACGTCACCGTCACCAAAGACTGCAATGGTGTCGTACCAGACTGTCATGGAGTGACTCAGAATGGCGTTGGGTCATCTTCAGTGACGAGTCCCGCTTTTGTCTTGGTGGAGACGACCAACGAATCCGTGTGTGGAGGCACCGTGGTCAGCACCAAGATGAGCGGTTTGTTGTCACACGTCCAGAAGGCCTGGTGTCACTCCACCTCCACCCCTACCGCACCATTTGCAGGAACTGTGTGAGGATATTCAAGCTGCATGGGATGGATTATCACAGGACACCATTAGGAACCTCTACAGCTCCATGCCGAGACGTCTGGCATGTTGGGTTAGCAAACACGGCGGCCCGACACCATACTGAGAGACAGACTTCTGTATGTGTAGCTCAATAAATATTGATCATATCAGTCTAAATTTATCATCAGTTATTGGTCCTGGTAACCTTTATCTTCCTTCCCAACAGCCCTGCAATCCCACACCTCCTTCTGGGAGCAGCTGTTCTGTAGATGATTAATGTATTAGGAGAACCTTCTGTAATGCCCATAACATGTAAAATCTGTTTTTTGGGTTCTGAATTTGGAGAAAAGCAGCATGATTCACGAGTCAGCCTCAAAACTGCTTTAGCCAGCGGGATCTCAGAACACAGGCAGTGTTTGTGTGTAGGTGTGGTTGTGCCGAGTATGGGTGGAGTGAGTTCTTTAAAATTGGCTCATCTCTGGAAATTACAGTTAGTAAGAAGCGAGTGGACACAAAGTGTCCCGACATGCTGAAATGTGTGTCCTGGGTTTTTCCTCATTCGCCCTTTACTGCCTTAGTTTATTACTGTGCTGCCACCTAGTGGCTTTAACATGTACGGACTGTCAGGGTTCATTCTGAGCCTGTGAGATGTTTGGGTTTACCATATACACCCATGACCATATGACTGCTTTACAAACAATGTAATCTTTGTACTGCCTTTCACTGGCCAATTTATTAGAAACACCTACATTGTACTTCCACTAACTAGCATCTTTATTGGAAACCGCTACATTGTGCTTTCACCAGCTGGCCACTTTATTGGGAACACCTACCTTGTGCTTTCACTAACTGGCCACTTTTTTGGAAACGCCTACCTTGTGCTTTCACCGTCTGGCCACTTTATTGGAAACAGCTACCTTGTGCTTTCACCATCTGGCCACTTTATTAGAAACGCCTACCTTGTGCTACCATTGACTGACCACTTTATTAGAAACGCCTACCGTGTGCTTCCATTCACTGGCCAATTTATTAGAAACACCTACCGTGTGCTTCTACTCACTCTTGGTACTCTCTATCCCTCCCTCCCTCTCTCCCTCTCTCTCTCTCCCTCCCTCC
>CM067486.1:31452279-31471068 GCA_034552555.1 Semaprochilodus insignis | reverse complement strand
GCTAGTATAGTTCTGGTTAAGGTTTAGGCTAGTATAGTTCTGGTTAGAGTTTAGACTAGTATAGCTCTGGTTAGAGTTTAGACTAGTATAGCTCTGGTTAGAGTTTAGACTAGTATAGTTCTGGTTAAGGTTTAGGCTAGTATAGTTCTGGTTAAGGTTTAGGCTAGTATAGATCGGGTTAAGGTTCGGGTAAGTCTCCAGGAAATGAATAGAAGTCGTACGTAATGGCCCCACAACTCACCGAAACAAACATGTGCGTGTATTAGTGTGTGAGTGCGGCGGGAGGGGGAGTTCCAGATAAGCCAACGAATTGCAGGGAAATTACACTTTAGAGAATATGGCAGTGTGAACCTCACCAAACGGTGCAGATGATCTCAGATGTTTTGTGCAGTTATTTATAGTATGATCATCAAAGCTGGCATTCCTCCAAGTTCAGCTGTCTTCAACTTTCTCTTACTCTCTCTTTGGTTGCTCCTGAAATGAATGTCAAGAATGTTCAGTTCTTCACCAAACAGGCTTAAACATGTGCTTCGCTTTATTTTGGAAATGCCCCACTGGCTCTGCATAATAAGGGACGTCTTAAGTGCCCCAGTGGAGATCCTTATCTCAACGTCTTGAAAGTGGGTTATAATGCAGTCTGCTGTTTACTTCTACTCCGGTATATTAGTGAGGACACGAATCTACTTTATACTCACTTAAACTCCAGATGCTCATATTTATAGTTACTTCCTTTTTGGAGTTTAATTTCACTCTGCGTTGTTGTTGAGAATGTGTACAGCTCTGTGATTGGTCACATTTCTGACTTTGGAGCATTAGCTTTTTATTTTAGGCCAAAATAATAAATCAAATAGAAATATAGAGCTGTACAGACGTCAGCTCCTGTGCTTATGGATGCTGGATTTACTAAGAAGCTTCACTCAAGTTCTACAAGTTACTCAGTACTTCAGTAGTTTTGATCTGATGGTTTTGTACTTTTACTCAAGTAGTTTTATATGAAGGTACTTTTACTAGAGTACTGATTTAGGCTACTCTACCCAGCTCTTGGTGTTTCCAGTAAAGTAGCCAGAGAGTGGAAGCACAAGGTCAGTGTTTCCAGAGGTGGGTAGTCAGTAGTTAAATTTACATGTACTTCAGTAAAGTACTGATATTGTAGAAGTTACTCAGTACTTCAGTGGTTTTAACCTGAAACTTTTCTACTTTTACTCAAGTAGTTTTATATGAAGGTACTTTTACTGGTGTCAGTATTTCACCCAGATATCAACACTTTTATTCGAGGATTAATTTAGCCTACTCTATCCACATCTGTGTTACAGGCATGCACACAGATAGACCCCAGGTGGGGCTCAAGCCCCTGCCCTTTGGGCCTCTGAGTATTCATCAGTTCTCGGTTAAAACCATGCTCTGAAGCCCATCAACTGAATTTCAGCTCTAATACTGTGAGAGCGTTTCTCCCCCATCCCAACTTCCTCTTCGACCGTTACAGCACATGTAAATCGAGCACCCTGTGGAGCGGCATGTCTCCCTGACCTGCCAGGTAATGATAGTGTTTATTATAAGCCTCTTCCAGGCACTGTTTACCACTGACACCAAATTAAACCACTATTAAACCGTCTAAATACAGCCAGACTAACTGAGGCAACACCCCACCATTAAAGCTGCACTACATCTACAAGCCTCAGCGCACAAGACCGATCTCTCAAACATGATGAACGCCCGGTAGAGATCTGCATCCAGATCAGTAGCATCACATGAGTGAACCACGTGCTTCGTGAACTGCAGACTAACCAGCAGAACGAGCCTTTGCTGCTAAGACATTGGGTTCTGATCAGCTCCCAGCAGCTCATTAGAGGGAGACTGGCACAACAGTTACCTGACTGAACCTTCACACCAAAGAGAGCCTACAGCCTAACACAGAGTCTCACAGTGTTAGATTAGTTTAGCATAGTGAGCTAAAGATGCTGGCTGTTGGTGCAGCTCTCAGGGGGACTGAACACCAAACCTGAGCACTTTAAACTCATTCTGGAGCAGCATTCGGTGACTCTGAGCTCTGTTCAGGTTCTCAGAGCGTCTCAGAGCCACACTCAGCAGGTTATCCTCACTTTTAAGCCGTGTGGAAACACAGAAAGCCGTGGTAGATACCATCACAGTCAGTCTAAACAGATCTCAGCCAGCGTTACAGTCCAATCTACTTCAGCTCGCTAACAGAGAGCGCTCAGTAAAGTAGTCAATTGATACCAAGTGTGATAAGGATGAATCAACTTTCACCAGCAATAAAAACAGTATGATGGGGTTGAACTCAACCCCCAGGCGCGCATCACATGACCGTGGTCTTGTGATAATGTGGTTATTATCACAGCCCTATGGCCTAAGCTTACGACAAACCAGCTAGTCTGTTGTAAAATGGCATCATCATTGTAATCCCGGCCGCTGAATCAAACAAATATGCATTATGTGGTTCTGTACTCATTTGGATACTGTGACTCACTTTACTGGGCATGAGTAAGTCAGTACGACCGTCCAGGAAGTACACAAGCTCAGATATGATTATTTATTGTTCATCTACTCAGTGGTACATGAAGTACACAAACCCTGTTAAAGTAGAGATCCCCACGGTAAAATACTCCTCCAGTATTTACCTTCAAATGTACTTCAGTATGGAGAGTAACAGGAGCATGATTTATTATGGCTCTAATGTCCTATTATCATTTCTGGAACAAGACTCTTAATCAGCTCAGTGTAGGTGAAGAGACTCGAGTGTCTCTCAGTCCACCAGTCTTTAATAGAAGATCATAAATTAGTCTGACACTGACGTCTATTACAATCATCATCAGCACAGAACACTGAAGGAGAACAGGTTCCATTAGCTAGAACCAAGCTCTGTCCAACAGCTCACCAAAACACTACCTACAATACACTGACGCATTACACTTACCGAGTTACCGTACACCAACACTACTTACAGCACACTAACACATTATACTGACTGAGTTACTGTACACCAACACGCTACTTACAGTACACTAACACATTACACTGACTGAGTTACTGTACACCAACACGCTACTTACAGTACACTAACACATTACACTGACTGAGTTACTGTACACCNCTACTTACAGCACACTAACGCATTACACTTACTGAGCTACTGTACACCAACACGCTGCTTACAGCACACTAACACATTACACTTACCGAGTTACCGTACACCGTACACCGACACGCTACTTACAGTACACTAACGCATCACACTTGCCGAGTTGCCGCACACCAACACGCTACTTACAGCACACTAATACATCACACTTGCCGAGTAAGGTGCCTTACTCAAGGGCACTTCAGTCATTACTGTCGGTTCAGGGAGGTGAACCGGCGACCCTCCGGATACAAGGCTGGTTCCCAAACCTCCAGCCCACGACTGATTTGAATAGGATGGTTTGATCTCTGGTGTATCCCTTTAGCATCAGCTGTGATGCTGGATTGGGGAGCATTTCATTCCATCAGTCCCAGATAATTCTGGAGTCAAGAGTCAGAGTCAATGCCAGAAAACCCAGAGTTGTGCGTCACTGTAGCCCAGTAGTCATTTTCCATGATAAGATCTGTTGATGGAGGTTCAGCAGGTCGTGGTAGAGACAGTGACTTTGAGAGACACTGTGGAACGAAGAACACAGCAGTGCTGAGGATATTTGTTCTTGTGAACTGCCTGTAAAGGTTAAGGTAGTGAAAAGATGGATGCCGGAGGTTAAGCCAATAATATACCTTAAATAAGGACCAAACTAAGCCAAACACAGCTGTGACTATACTGAAACAAAACCTGGTGTACGCTATATATTGCCAACAGTATTCGCTTGTCTGCCTTCACACGTTTATGAACTTGAGTGACATCCCATTCTTAATCCATAGGGTGTAATATGATGTTCCACCCTTTACAGCTAAAACAGCTTCAGCTCTTCTGGGAAGGCTTTCCACAAGGTTTAGGAATGTGTTACAGGGAATTTCTTCCAGAAGCACATTTGTGAGGTCAGACACTGATGTTGGATGAGAAGGCCTGGCTCTCAGTCTCCGCTCTAATTCATCTATCGGGTTGAGTTCTCGTCCATCTCGTAGTCTCGTCCATCGGACTGCCAGATGTAGAAGCGTGATTGGTCACTCCAGAGAACGTGTCTCCACTGCTCTAGAGTCCAGTGGCGGCGCTTTACACCACTGCATTCCACGCTTTGCATTGTGCTTGGTGATGTAAGGCTTGGATGAAGTCTTCTACACACTGTTCTTGAGCTAATCTGAAGGCCACATGAAGTTTGGAGGTCTGTAGCGATTGACTAGGGAAGCCTGCTTCTTGCAGAGGACCAGAAGCAGTTGGGGGAAGTCTTGGCTTTAATGATATGGTTTAATAAGAACAGCCTAGACCAATCAGAAGTAACCACCCAGCAAACACCCACAAGCTCTGTATTTGATAAACATAAATTACTGGACTAATTGAACTGTGACAGAACCAGAGAGACGTGCCATAGACCTATGTTGCTATGTACACGTGGTGTAATAGCGTGATTTAGCGACAGTGCCCTGCGACAGTCCGGTGGACTTCCTGTGAATCCTGTATTCATAATTGCTTTGTAAGTGCTTTTACAGGATGTTATATGGCATATGTGGTGCCTTGTAATGGTTGTCATGTGCGAGCATATTTTGAAATGACCCACATATCAAATAAATAGGTGCACTAATAACTGCACCCAGAATGAAACAACCGACAGGAATGAATATTGGTGTGTATGTGACGTAAGCAAGGACGGGCCTTATCTCTGTACCTGACTGACCCAACAGCCACAGTCATCCTGTTAGTGCCAGCACCATTGGCAGGCGGCTGCATGTACTAATACTTCAGTACTGGTACTCCAGTGGATCTAAAGGGAGAAACTTCTACTGATACTGGAGAAGTAGTTTACCTTGGGGGTCTCTACTTTAACTCAAGTACATGTTATGTGTAATTCGTCCACCACTGGTAGCTTCAGCCATTGTTTACAGGGCAACTGGTCATTTGTTGTAACTGTTTATGCTTCAGCATTAATGAAGGTGGGAGTGTGAGAATAGTCCATTGTATTTTAGTAAAGAAGTTGAGCAACATGAAGATGATTCACTAGAGGCTTTGTTTTTCAGCGTGTTACTACGGAGAAGCAATGTCATGTTACATTTCACTGTGTTCCACGGTCGGGATCGCATTTCAGCTTGGCCCTAATTCCTCTCCATAGTTAGGATATTAATAATAACCCAACTCTGATTCGTACATCACTGTACTTCACTGAATTATGGATTAACGAATGAATGAACAGTAAGCAGGGCCCTGTGATGGACTGGCGGCCTGTCCAGGGTGTTTCCTGCCTTCTGCCCAATGAGCACTGGAATAGGCTCCAGCATCCTCTACGACCCCATAAGCGGCTTAGAAGATGAACGAATGATCTACTACCACACCCTGAAGATGGGCTTGCGGACCCCCTAGTGGGTCCTTCACGACACACTGGTCGTCCGCAGCCCACAGGTTGAGAAACACTGCTGTAGTGGACTCGGGGGACCCTAATCTACTAATTATGTGAGGTCTGAAGTAAATCATAGTAAAGGGGGTGAATAAAGACTGCTTTTAAAAAGAGCCTAAATTTCACCACAGCTTGCACGTTTTCATCGTCAGTGGCGTGTGGTATGGATGTGCTTTGGTTACAGACATACTATTCAATAGACAGGCCCATAAAAAGACAGGTGTGTTGGAGGGTGGCAGTAGGGGCTCAGACCTGGACATCTGAACAAGCCCACTGGAGTTGAAAGAATTTAACCCATCAAAAGGTTCACAGGTTCCCTCAGGGTTGTTTGATTTCGACATCTACAGGCATGTCTGCACCTGGAAATGGCTGTTACGTCAGACTTAAGAAACAGGTTTACAAAACAGAACTAGTGCAAATAGCCAGGCTGTGTGGTTAGTGCAAAATTCACTTAGTTTAAATAGACCCTTATTAAACATCCACAATCATAAACTGGCCTTCAGCCCAGTGAGCGCTGGGATAGGCTCCAACACCTCCGCAAGATCCTGGAAGGATAAGCGGCTGAGAAGATGAATGAATGAATCACAGAATCACTAAAAGGATCTAAATAAAGAGAAAGCCCAAATGGCCAAGTTGATTGTCTACAGACATTAAAACCACAGACTACACTAATAAGCAGAGCTGGTCGGCCCTGTAGGTGGGGGCTTTTCCCCCTAGTGCCACAATATCGCTGACCTTCCTCACCCGCACTGAAACCAGCGAGCTGATTGGATCTTTTCCTTGAAGGGCGGGACTTTCTCTGCCTATTCTTGTTTTAACCAGTGACAGATATACCCACATGCTTCAGAACAATCTCACCTCTCTCTACAAGACCCCATCTGACCTAGAGCGTGTGTGGAGACATCAGTTTGCCCAAAAGCTGAAAATCTAAAGAGTCCGCTTTAGAGTCCACTGGCATTACAGCCCACTGGCATTAGAGTCCGCTGGTATTAGAGTCCACTGGTATTAGAGTCCACTGGTATTAGAGCAAACTGGCATTAGAGTCCACTGGTATTAGAGCACACTGGTGTTAGAGTCCACTGGTATTATTAGAGCACACTGGTGTTAGAGTCCACTGGTATTAGAGCACACTGGTGTTAGAGTCCACTGGTATTAGAGCACACTGGCGTTAGAGTCCACTGGTATTGGAGCACACTGGTATTAGAGTCCACTGGTATTAGAGTCCACTGGTATTAGAGCAAACTGGTATTAGAGCACACTGGCATTAGAGTCCACTGGTATTAGAGCACACTGGCATTAGAGTCCACTGGTATTAGAGCACACTGGTGTTAGAGTCCACTGGTATTATTAGAGCACACTGGTGTTAGAGTCCACTGGTGTTAGAGCACACTGGCATTACAGTCCACTGGTGTTAGAGCACACTGGCATTAGAGTCCACTGGTGTTAGAGCACACTGGCATTAGAGTCCACTGGTATTAGAGCAAACTGGTATTAGAGCACACTGGCATTAGACTCCACTGGTATTAGAGCACACTGGCATTAGAGTCCACTGGTATTAGACCACACTGGCATTAGAGTCCACTGGTATTAGAGCACACTGGCGTTAGAGTCCACTGGTATTAGAGCACACTGGCATTAGAGTCCACTGGTGTTAGAGCACACTGGCATTAGAGTCCATTGGTATTAGAGCACACTGGTGTTAGAGCACACTGGCATTAGAGTCCACTGGCATTACAGCACACTGCTGTTAGAGCACACTGGCATTAGAGTCCACTGGCATTAGAGCACACTGGTGTTAGAGCACACTGGCATTAGAGCACACTGGTGTTAGAGCACACTGGTGTTAGAGTCCACTGGTATTATAGTTCACTGGCGTTAGAGTCCACTGGTATTAGAGCACACTGGCATTAGAGTCCACTGGTATTAGAGCACACTGGTGTTAGAGTCCACTGGTATTAGAGAACACTGGCATTAGAGTCCACTGGTATTAGAGCACACTGGTGTTAGAGTCCACTGGTATTAGAGCACACTGGCATTAGAGTCCATTGGTATTAGAGCACACTGGTGTTAGAGCACACTGGTGTTAGAGTCCACTGGTATTATAGTTCACTGGCGTTAGAGTCCACTGGCATTAGAGCACACTGGTATTACAGTCCACTGGTATTAGAGCACACTGGCATGAGAGCACACTGGTGTTAGAGTCCACTGGTGTTAGAGTCCACTGGTGTTAGTGCACATTAGCATTAGAGTCCCTTGCTGTTAGAGCCCACTGGCATTAGAGCACACAGGCGGTAGAACCAAGTGGTGTTAGTGCACACTGGCATTACGGCCAACTGGTGGTAGAGTCTACTGGCATTGAGTTCCTTGCTGTTAGCGCCCGCTGGCATTGAGTCCCTTGCTGTTAGCGTCCACTGGCATTTGAGTTCCTTGCTGTTATCACCCACTGGCATTTGATTCCCTTGCCATTAGAGCACACTGGTGTTAGAAACCACTGGCATGAGAGTACCTTGCTGTTATAGCCCACTAACATTAGAGTTCATTGGTGCTAGAGTCCACTCGTGTTAAGGCCCACTGCTGTAAGAGCCCAGTGCTGATTGAGTCCATTGGCATTAGAGTCCCTTGCTGTTAAAGCCCGCTGGCATTGGAGCCCACTGGTGTTATAGCTCTGTGGTGGTCCTGTGGGGGTCCTGACCATTGAAGAACAGGGTAATACAGTATACAGAGAAACAGATGGACTACAGTCTGGAACTGTACAACCACAGAGTGTCCTGTATGGTCAGTGGAGCTGATATAGTGGACAATAAGTGTAGATACAAGTACCTAATAAAGTGGCAGATTGTGTTGTCTAAGCTAGTGGAGTTCTGAGCTCATTACTCGTTGCTGACAGTCTGTGGGTAGCTGGCTAACTGAAAAGTTACCTACAAGTGAACTATCCAGATTTTACCACAGCTGGTGTTACAGTCAGAGTGAGGTCCCTTCCTGGGGTTTCAACAGTCAGAAAGACTCATAATGTCCCAGTATGAAAATATTTAATATGACATTTAATAACATCCAATTCAACACTCAATAACAACAATTTGCTTCAATTTACAGGTATCAAACTGGACCGTGGCTGAAGATGAAAAGACAGCCTACATGGTTTGCTTTGATTTTGCTTCTTGTGGCATTCAGCATCCTCTGGTTAAAATATGGACGAAATATAGACCAAAATATGGACCTAAAATATGGACCAAATATATTTAAAGGAGTACAGACTGTTCCATACCCTGGCATCAAAAACGACAGTGAAACCTCACAGAATTCCATAACTCCCATTAAACACACGGATCATTTAATGGTGTCGGCGTTCATCGACCACAGATTCAACAAGGCCATACGGGTCATCAGCATAATCAGAAGAGACAAACTGCAGCCTCTGTATTGCAGCTACTGCGTCGAGTCCTACTGCCGGACTGTTGAAGCGGAAGTGATGATACACAGTGATCATTTCGGCTTCTCGTTTGCAGCTACAGATGTTCTGTGTCGGGGGCCCGACACGGAAGCTGCAACAAAGGTAGCTGTAACTGCCACTGTACCCAACAAGTCAGGCGGGCTTTACCAGTTTCAGGATGATGATCATGTCAACTTCCTTCAGATACGGAACACAGTGGAGAAGAACACCTTTAAGTACAACTTCACCGTCTGCATATCCAGCCTTTTCGGGGCCTACAACAACGTTCTGCAGTTCGTCCAAACCATAGAGATGTACAAGCTTCTGGGCGTGCAGCATGTAGTGATCTACAACACCAGCTGTGGTCCTGACCTGAAGAAGGTCCTACAGCACTACGAGACAGAAGGAATTCTGGAGATCGTTCCGTGGCCTATAGACCAGTTCCTTACCCCATCGCCAGGATGGAACGCGAAGGAGTTCAGCGGAGACCTCCACTACTATGGGCAGTTGGTGACCCTCAATGAGTGCATTTATAGACACATGTACCAGTCTAGATATGTTCTGCTGAACGACATCGATGAGATCATCATGCCTTATAATCACACTGATCTCCCGTCACTGATGCAGAGTCTTCAGCCGACGGACGACTCTGTGGGTGTGTTTCTCATTCAGAACCACATCTTTCCCTACACACAGTTCGAGGAGACTGGAAGGTTCAAAAGGTCCCAATGGAAGGATATACCTGGCGTCAATATCATGGAGCACATCTACCGAGAACCTGATAGAGCGTCTGTCTACCACCCAAGCAAGATGATTATCAACCCAAGGAAAGTGATTCAAACCTCAGTGCATTCCCCCCTCGACAATCTGGGAAACGTCTACAAGGTCCCTTTCGATCTGTGTCACATTGTTCATGTCAGAGTTCCATTGCAGGGTCATCTCTCCAAACAGCAGTTGTTTGTTGACACGAGAGTCTGGGACTTTGATAAAGTGCTGGTACTGAATGTTGACGAGGCCCTGCGACGTTCAGGTTTACTAAAGTAGACTGTTTGATGTGTCGTAGACGTGTGTATATGAAGTGTTTATTGATGGGCTCCGTTTCCTACTGTGGACTTTTATACCACTGTATGTTTTATACTACACTTTCAGTTTGTGCACATGTTGCTAGCTTCACTGTGGGCCAATGCAGTGTTCCAGTTAGCTGGGTTCTATTTCATGATTATTACTTTTAATACTCCTTTCAGAGGCTGAATCATGGACGTAGGTTTGCATACAGTAGGGACATATGCCTACCAGTCCTTGGGAGTTACCACCTCAAGCATCGGTGTAAATCTAGTCCATCTGATGACTTGCTGCCTTGGCTCTTCTGCATGCCCTGCCAACATGTTTTGGACTTTATAGAAATCATGTCACCAAAAGTCACAACAATCATCAGGAGCTTTTTCACCACCCAGAGTGTCTGGGTGCATTTGGTACATTTGGTCCAGTGTGAAAGCTGTTTCCGATCCCGGGAGCGGTCCAGAGCACCTTGGAGGGAGCATGGGAGGGGAACAGTTGAGTTAAATATGATAGCTCAGTGTTGTTACTGCTATCCATCAATACATGGATCGGTCCTGGGTGCGGACTCTATAATGGCCCTATAGTTTGGAATTCTGGGAAGGCCTTGGGATTAAAGTTGGTGTTGGATATTCAGCAGATAGAAGCTGGAGAATCTCACATCAGAATTTGCCCTCTACAATACATAAATGAGACCCCAAATTTTCTCACATGGAAATATGGGGGGTGGTCCTCCCTATTTCCTCCCTACTAAATATTCCACAGTTGACTGTCAGTGGGATTATAATACAGTGGAGGCGATTGGGAACGACAGCAGCTCAGTCACAAAGTGGTAGGCCACGTACAATGACAGAGCGGGGTCAGCGGATGCTGAGGCACATGCGCAGAGGTCACCAACTCTCTGCAGAGTCAATCTCTACAGACCTCCAAACTTCATGTGGCCTTCAGATCAGCTCAAGAACCGTGTGTAGAGAGCTTCATGGAATGGGTTTCCATGGCCGAGCAGCTGCATACAAACATGTTTTGCACATGTTTCTTGTGGGACACAAAGGGTGAAGGAATATTCTGGATACAGAGCCACATAATTATTTTTGTTAATCAGCTGTTGATTCTGAGTTATAATGATCAAATCTCATGTTATATGTACAGTATGTATGTATGTCTATATTTGTTAATTATTATTAGTATTCGAGGGAGCAGTGGAGGGGACAGTGGAATATATATATATATATATATATATATATGTATATATGAATAGATTTATATTTTGTAAAATTAGTGCTCTCCTGTACGCAGTACTGTAGTGACTTTGTGGGTCATGGAAGAAGACAGCAGCGTGTCGTGTGGAGGTTTAAAAGCTTCGGCCTTGTGAGACACCCCAAATGACTTTACAAGGTCCTTCTCTCGTACTGAGGACACTTCTTGAAACTAATGGACGGGTGAAGCAAAAGGGAAGGAAGGTGTGCGGCAGCGGGAGGTGGTGGATAGTGTACGCAGTGTAGAATAAAGGAGCAGGTGAAAAGGTGGGATCTCCACTGAACATGCAGTCCGGCTGATTTCCAGCTCAGTCTGTAGCTGCTGGCCTGTTCATGAAGTGGTAAACGGAAGCCAGGGACGGACCTGATCTCTCACTGCTCTTAGCTAGCTAGGCTAACCTAGCTAGGTTACCGTCTTAGGTATTATTCTAGAAATTAACGATAAACTTTCAGGCCTTTAGCTTCACCGTTACTGCAGTGATGTTATCTCTCAGGGAATGATATTTAACTGAGTTTAAATGTTGTTTGCAATTTAAAATTAAATATATTCTGTACGTATCTTCTACCATACGTGTGTTAACACTGTGGCGTAATTTTACTGTCCTGTCATCAAGCTTCACCACCCTCACCACAGAAAACAGAGGAGCAGCAGTCTTCACTTCTTCCCTCTTCAGACAGTGATAAGAAGATCCATTCTCATCAAGCCAAATCATGTGTTGTATTTAGGAACTGATTATTTCAATGTATTGTTCATAATGTGTTTACACAAACTGTATATCTCTGTGGGCCACAATGTGAAGAAGGGGCATCTTGAAACATGGGAACACACTTAGCCCCACAACAACTGGTATCTTGACATGCATCACCCAAGCATAACTTGGTAAAACTCTGGGATGTTATTTCTGTGATGCTCTCATTGTAACATTTGGGATTTATCAGATCAGCTATGTGCTGGATCAAAAAAAGCCAGGACGTGAGTTGATTGTCCAAGCCAAGAAGGCTTGCCCTTCCTGGTCAAACATTGGGACTTAGACCAACAAATGGAAGCAACTGTGTATACAGTATATGCTATATGCGTATACAGCACATATCATCATTAACATGTATCTGTTTATCAGGTGGGACATGCTTGCTTTGATTTGACTGAGAACATTACACTCGCAAAGGTATGGGATATTGTGTATACCTATTAAACAGTATCTCAAACCTCATGTTTTTATTGGTGGCTCAATTTTTAAAAATTTACTTTCCGTAGGGGAAGGGCATTTATTTTGCAGATTCATGTTGTCCCAACACGGCTCCCACCAACAGCTGCAACTCACTGCTCGGTTTTCCTGTAACTGCTAGTCTTCAACTAGTCTGCTTTGTATTCTGGGGTTTGCTTTATATGGGTTGAGACTTTAAGGTATTAATGTTTTTCTTTTTGTAAAAATAGTAATTAAAATAGTTTGTTGTTTGACTGTCTTGTCTGCCTTTCTGCTTTAATATCTCACCCCCTTCTTTGGTGTTTGGCTTTCTTTCAGAGGTTTGGCATTGATGGAGGCGTCTTCATGTTGTTGGCGAGACATTATTTTGATTAAGTAAGCTGCTGTACTGTACTGTAGCGAGTGGTTTTAGAAATTTTATAAAATATTTATATTTCGTAAAATTAGTGCTCTCCTGTATGCAGTACTGTAGTGACTTTGTGGGTCATGGAAGAAACGGCTGTTAGTCCTTGTCTTTCGAGTTCAGATTGTTATAGGAATATGAACAACTTTTGCTGGTAACTAATAGTTGCTGTTCAATTTACAATAAAAGCAGCAAAGGCAGCGACGTGACGTGTGGAGTTTTAAAAGCCTCCACCTCTTGAGAGACCCCAGATGACTTTGCAGTGCCCCCCTGCTGGAGCTGCGAGAAACGGGCTTCTCGCTGGAGGTCTGAAATAGCCAATGCATTTTATGTGAAAATGGCTAATTGTACTGTAATCTGATGCCACATTTGAACATGAGGAACCATATGTGTGTTTCCACTTGAAAAGTTATTGAAACTTGTGTTTTTGTACTTATCAGGAACCAACAGTAGTGGTCCATTTCAGGGTTGCCGCACTTCTCGCTTTTACTTGCTTTCAATATAATAATCGACGGCATAATTATTAAAAACTTACAGGAAGTTCACTATTCCATCCGTAAATGTGCAGTGGCTAGCAATAAGCTAATGCAGTAAACAAACACAGTAACGCCACCGTGGAGCTTTAAAAACGAAACGAAACTTCCAGCTCTTGTGAGAGAGGCCGGATGACGTTACAGGGTCCTCCTCTCCTGCTGAGGACACTTCTCCAAACTAACGGACGGGTGAAGCAAGAAGGAAGAAAAGTGTGCGGCAGCAGGAGGTGGTGGATAGCGTGCGCAGTGTAGAGTAAAGGAGCAGCAGAGGGTTAAAGTACGAGCAGATGACTGAAAAGGTGAACATGCAGTCCGGCTGATTTCCAGCTCAGTCTGCAGCTGCTGGCCTGTTCATGGAGGTGGTAAACGGAAGCCAGGGACGGACCTGATCTCTCACTGCTCTTACTGCGCCTGTAAAAGGTAGAGTACATGATCTTACAGTGCTCCAGGAGGGTCAGTGTGGTCATCGGTGCTTCATTAATGTGTTCAGTTCTTCATAAAACCCCACGAACTCAACAATCACGTGATTATCCCGTTTTTTTTTCTTTATATCACCGAGAAATTAAACACCGGAAAACACAGCGCTCGACAGGCTTCCTTCCTAAAACCGATTAGTCGATTAATCAGAAGTAAAATAAAAGCAGATCTAGGCGAATGTCCCTACTTCTCCTCTAACTGCGGCTCCTGTACGGGCAGAAACTGAAAGTACGAGCCGAAGGAAACGGCCCGAAAGGGAGCGCGCGCACACGCCGAGCAGGCGCTCAGCATGGCGGACTAACGGGGCAGCGGGTAGCGTTCTAGTCTGCTCCCACCAGATTAACCCTAGAACACCAACAAGCAGTGACGGAGCGTGTGTTTGTGAGGACCTGTATAGGATAGTATGAAATGTTTGGTAAGGTGAGGACATGTTGCTGGTCCTCACGTGGTTTTCACCATAAATCATATATTTTTTTGAAAATCTAATAATGCAGAAATTTAGTCTTCTGAATACTGAGGTGAAGGTTGGGGTTAGGTTTAGGGGTAGGTTTGGTTTTAATTCGGTACAGTAATACAAAGATCAGTAGAACTCTATGGATGACCTCACAAATATAGTAAGACAAACGTGTGTGTGTGTGTGTGTGTGTGTTTACCAGGTTTACTGGGGACCAAAGCCTGGGCATATACTCACTTTGTAGGGGGCTGGTTCCCACTATGTAAATCAGTAAGTTTTAAGGTCAGGGTCTTTCCTTGTGGTGAGAAAGAGGAGTGTCTGCAGCTGATAAGCTGAGTTACAGTTCTGACACCAGTGAAGGAAAATAAAGTTTGGTGGCTCTAATTTTAGCCAGCTAGCGAGCACCTGGCAAACTCCAAGCGGTCTATTTGCATATCTCCTGGATACAGTCTGTGGGTTTTAAAGGGTGTTTCATGCTATATGTTCCTGTTGTTAGGTGTTTTTATGTGCTGCTCAGTTAAAGTGCAGACAACTAGCCATAGGTACACAGCTCCTCCTTAGCTAGCTAGCTGGCTGTCTTTATCAGCTCATATGACTGACAGCGCTAAGAACCCGGAAAAATGAAGATGTGGGTTCGTAGCAAGAGACACCTTATAAAACCAACAGACGGTATAGAGATCTGCAAATAGACCATTTGGATTTCTTCATTGGTGTTGAACTGTAACTCAGATTATCACCTGCAAACTCTCCTCTTCTCTTTCTCACCACAAGGAAAGAGCTAGAATGATAACTGGGTAGTTCTTTGGATCCAGATCTGTTTAAACAATGAGAACCTCAGCCAGGGTAGGAGTCAGGTGTGAAGGTCGACATGTCATCATGGCTTGACAAGCAGATAGTTCTGGTTAAGGTTTGGATGAGTCTCCCGGAAATGAATGGTAGTGTATATAATGGCCCCACAATTCACAGAAACCAGTGTGTGTGTCTGTGTGTGTCTGTGTGTGTGTGTGTGTGTGTGTGTGTGTGTGTGTGTGGTTAGGGTTTAGGCTAGTATAGTTCTGGTTAAGGTTTAGGCTAGTATAGCTCTGGTTAGAGTTTAGGCTAGTATAGCTCTGGTTAGAGTTTAGACTAGTATAGTTCTGGTTAAGGTTTAGACTAGTATAGTTCTGGTTAAGGTTTAGGCTAGTATAGTTCTGGTTAAGGTTTAGGCTAGTATAGCTCTGGTTAGAGTTTAGACTAGTATAGCTCTGGTTAAGGTTTAGGCTAGTATAGTTCTGGTTAAGGTTTAGGCTAGTATAGTTCTGGCTAAGGTTTAGGCTAGTATAGTTCTGGTTAAGGTTTAGGCTAGTATAGTTCTGGTTAAGGTTTAGGCTAGTATAGTTCTGGTTAGAGTTTAGACTAGTATAGCTCTGGTTAGAGTTTAGACTAGTATAGCTCTGGTTAGAGTTTAGACTAGTATAGTTCTGGTTAAGGTTTAGGCTAGTATAGTTCTGGTTAAGGTTTAGGCTAGTATAGATCGGGTTAAGGTTCGGGTAAGTCTCCAGGAAATGAATAGAAGTCGTACGTAATGGCCCCACAACTCACCGAAACAAACATGTGCGTGTATTAGTGTGTGAGTGCGGCGGGAGGGGGAGTTCCAGATAAGCCAACGAATTGCAGGGAAATTACACTTTAGAGAATATGGCAGTGTGAACCTCACCAAACGGTGCAGATGATCTCAGATGTTTTGTGCAGTTATTTATAGTATGATCATCAAAGCTGGCATTCCTCCAAGTTCAGCTGTCTTCAACTTTCTCTTACTCTCTCTTTGGTTGCTCCTGAAATGAATGTCAAGAATGTTCAGTTCTTCACCAAACAGGCTTAAACATGTGCTTCGCTTTATTTTGGAAATGCCCCACTGGCTCTGCATAATAAGGGACGTCTTAAGTGCCCCAGTGGAGATCCTTATCTCAACGTCTTGAAAGTGGGTTATAATGCAGTCTGCTGTTTACTTCTACTCCGGTATATTAGTGAGGACACGAATCTACTTTATACTCACTTAAACTCCAGATGCTCATATTTATAGTTACTTCCTTTTTGGAGTTTAATTTCACTCTGCGTTGTTGTTGAGAATGTGTACAGCTCTGTGATTGGTCACATTTCTGACTTTGGAGCATTAGCTTTTTATTTTAGGCCAAAATAATAAATCAAATAGAAATATAGAGCTGTACAGACGTCAGCTCCTGTGCTTATGGATGCTGGATTTACTAAGAAGCTTCACTCAAGTTCTACAAGTTACTCAGTACTTCAGTAGTTTTGATCTGATGGTTTTGTACTTTTACTCAAGTAGTTTTATATGAAGGTACTTTTACTAGAGTACTGATTTAGGCTACTCTACCCAGCTCTTGGTGTTTCCAGTAAAGTAGCCAGAGAGTGGAAGCACAAGGTCAGTGTTTCCAGAGGTGGGTAGTCAGTAGTTAAATTTACATGTACTTCAGTAAAGTACTGATATTGTAGAAGTTACTCAGTACTTCAGTGGTTTTAACCTGAAACTTTTCTACTTTTACTCAAGTAGTTTTATATGAAGGTACTTTTACTGGTGTCAGTATTTCACCCAGATATCAACACTTTTATTCGAGGATTAATTTAGCCTACTCTATCCACATCTGTGTTACAGGCATGCACACAGATAGACCCCAGGTGGGGCTCAAGCCCCTGCCCTTTGGGCCTCTGAGTATTCATCAGTTCTCGGTTAAAACCATGCTCTGAAGCCCATCAACTGAATTTCAGCTCTAATACTGTGAGAGCGTTTCTCCCCCATCCCAACTTCCTCTTCGACCGTTACAGCACATGTAAATCGAGCACCCTGTGGAGCGGCATGTCTCCCTGACCTGCCAGGTAATGATAGTGTTTATTATAAGCCTCTTCCAGGCACTGTTTACCACTGACACCAAATTAAACCACTATTAAACCGTCTAAATACAGCCAGACTAACTGAGGCAACACCCCACCATTAAAGCTGCACTACATCTACAAGCCTCAGCGCACAAGACCGATCTCTCAAACATGATGAACGCCCGGTAGAGATCTGCATCCAGATCAGTAGCATCACATGAGTGAACCACGTGCTTCGTGAACTGCAGACTAACCAGCAGAACGAGCCTTTGCTGCTAAGACATTGGGTTCTGATCAGCTCCCAGCAGCTCATTAGAGGGAGACTGGCACAACAGTTACCTGACTGAACCTTCACACCAAAGAGAGCCTACAGCCTAACACAGAGTCTCACAGTGTTAGATTAGTTTAGCATAGTGAGCTAAAGATGCTGGCTGTTGGTGCAGCTCTCAGGGGGACTGAACACCAAACCTGAGCACTTTAAACTCATTCTGGAGCAGCATTCGGTGACTCTGAGCTCTGTTCAGGTTCTCAGAGCGTCTCAGAGCCACACTCAGCAGGTTATCCTCACTTTTAAGCCGTGTGGAAACACAGAAAGCCGTGGTAGATACCATCACAGTCAGTCTAAACAGATCTCAGCCAGCGTTACAGTCCAATCTACTTCAGCTCGCTAACAGAGAGCGCTCAGTAAAGTAGTCAATTGATACCAAGTGTGATAAGGATGAATCAACTTTCACCAGCAATAAAAACAGTATGATGGGGTTGAACTCAACCCCCAGGCGCGCATCACATGACCGTGGTCTTGTGATAATGTGGTTATTATCACAGCCCTATGGCCTAAGCTTACGACAAACCAGCTAGTCTGTTGTAAAATGGCATCATCATTGTAATCCCGGCCGCTGAATCAAACAAATATGCATTATGTGGTTCTGTACTCATTTGGATACTGTGACTCACTTTACTGGGCATGAGTAAGTCAGTACGACCGTCCAGGAAGTACACAAGCTCAGATATGATTATTTATTGTTCATCTACTCAGTGGTACATGAAGTACACAAACCCTGTTAAAGTAGAGATCCCCACGGTAAAATACTCCTCCAGTATTTACCTTCAAATGTACTTCAGTATGGAGAGTAACAGGAGCATGATTTATTATGGCTCTAATGTCCTATTATCATTTCTGGAACAAGACTCTTAATCAGCTCAGTGTAGGTGAAGAGACTCGAGTGTCTCTCAGTCCACCAGTCTTTAATAGAAGATCATAAATTAGTCTGACACTGACGTCTATTACAATCATCATCAGCACAGAACACTGAAGGAGAACAGGTTCCATTAGCTAGAACCAAGCTCTGTCCAACAGCTCACCAAAACACTACCTACAATACACTGACGCATTACACTTACCGAGTTACCGTACACCAACACTACTTACAGCACACTAACACATTATACTGACTGAGTTACTGTACACCAACACGCTACTTACAGTACACTAACACATTACACTGACTGAGTTACTGTACACCAACACGCTACTTACAGTACACTAACACATTACACTGACTGAGTTACTGTACAC
>CM067486.1:31411178-31451779 GCA_034552555.1 Semaprochilodus insignis | reverse complement strand
GAGTGTATAACTCTAAGCTCTAAATGTAGGTACTGTGGTATAAACTGAGTACTCAACAGATTTGTGGGCAGAGCCTAGGAAGGTTAACAGGTGCAGTCCTACTATACATAGCCCCCGAACTCACAGTGTGGCAGACTGCTCATCATCCTCATCCTCTTCATCCTGCTCCAGGGTGTGGTGATCAGTCCCTGCATACTCTGGACTCTCTGGACTGCAGGTAAAGTTCTGCTGTACATCCGTGGACTCTGTTTCTCGACTCATCTCTCTTTTCACCTCTTTCAGATTCTCCAACAAGCCTTCACGAGGTGCACCCAAGTGCCAGTGCGCCTCCTGGAGGAAATCATGGGAATTCAGTTGAGTTCAATGACTGGATGATTTCAGTGTGTCGATTTTGTCTGATTCAGTGATTTTTTGCTTCTCCAGGAAAGTAATTTTTCAGACAGAACAGTAGTTCAGCGAAGAACTGATGTTACTTCAACTTGTGCAAAGACAATATTGAATAATACATGGTTGATACATGAATAATTCATAGCAGTAACTGAAAAATTCATAGTGGATGCTGAATAATTCATAGTAGATACTGAATAATTCATAGTGGATACTGAATAATTCATAGTAGATGCTGAATAATTCATAGTGGATACTGAATAATTCATAGTAGATGCTGAATAATTCATAGTGGATACTGGATAATTCATAGCAAGCACTGAATAATTCATAGTGGCTATTGAATAATTCATAGTGGATACTGAATAATTCATAGTAGATGCTGAATAATTCATAGTGGATACTGAATAATTCATAGCAAACACTGAATAATTCATAGTGGCCACTGAATAATTCATAGTGGATACTGAATAATTCATAGTAGATGATGAATAATTCATAACAGTAACTGAACAATTCATAGCAGATGCTGAATAATTCATAGTGGATGTAGATACTAAATTATAGTAGCTACTAATAGTTCACAGTAGTTATTTAATAATTTACAGTAGTTAATTAATAATAGTAGTTACTGAATAAATGATCATAATTAAAATCATTTTTATTAATTTAATTATTTTACTTAATAAATTATAGTTGTCACTGAACATGTGTCTGATCCACTCACACCAGCACAGCACACATTAACACACCACCACCACATCGGTGTCACTGCAGTGCTGAGAATGATCCACCACCCCCATCATACCTGCTCTGTGGTGGTCCTGTGGGGGTCCTGACCATTGAAGAACAAGGTAATACAGTATACAGAGAAACAGATGGACTACAGTCTGAAACTGTACAACTACAGAGTGTCCTATATGGTCAGTGGAGCTGATACAGTGGACAGTGAGTGTAGACAGAAGGAGGTGTACTTAATGAAGTGGTCAGGGGATGTATGAGGTGCTACAAAAACTGTAAGTCGATGGAACTGATGGACTGAAGAACATCCAGGTCAGAGGAATGATTTGTTTGGTGAGTTGGAGCTGTTTTAGAGGAAAGGCTGAAAGCACTGCAGATGCAGCTCTGATGTACCGCACATCCGCATGGCCCCAGGCTTCCACAACAACAACAACAAGAAAGGAGGCAAAACTTTACAAACATAGCCCTGAGCTGTTCTAATGCGGGCCACGGCAGTTTGAGATGTGTATGCTCCTGTAACGAGCTTCCCCGTCATTCTCAGAGCCTCGCTGTCCAGCACTAGAGAAGAAGATCTCAGGCTTTTATCACAAATCAATACAGACTAAAAGTCTGACAGTCTCTGTACGCACTCCGCACAGCATGACAGCAGCATGGAGACCTGAGCTCAGAGCGATAGTTCAGAAGACTCACACAGTTTCTCTCCTACCCCATGTGTTTTACATGATTTACAAGTAATGGAAGTCTACACCCCGTAAAGGCTTTAGTGCTGAGAGGCTGTGATGGTGTGCTGCTGTGAAGCTGTAATGCTGTGAGGCTGCAGTGCCGTGAAGTTATGGGGCTGTGCTGCTGTAAGGCTGCAGGGTTGTGATGCTGCACCTCGAGCCCTTCGCGCTTCAAGTACAGCTAGACTCGAACCGCCATCCCTGAAGTCTCATGGAAGACAAGCGTCCAGACTCTTCTCTGTCCTGGCTCCCAGATGGTGGAATGAACTCCCACTGGGTGTTCGAACAGCGGAGTCTCTCGCGGTCTTCAAACGCAGACTAAAGACCCATCTCTTCATAACGCACTTAAGTGAGTAAGCACTAGTAGAGGTGTAAGCTGTGTATGTACTTGTGTTGTGTTGCACTTATAATGACCTTATAATGACCTTTTCTTTTCTGTAGGTGTGAGCACTGGGCTGGGGTTGCCAGGTAGTGCTCTTTTTGCTCTATATATATGTGTATTGATCTATCTAGGTATCAGCACTGGCCCCCTGTTCGGGCAGTGTCTGAGCTCAGGGTGAGTTTTAGGCTCTAAACTTCCTGTACTAGCTGGAATATTATCCAACGGAACACTAAGCACAGTTGTAAGTTGCTCTGGATAAGAGCGTCTGCTAAATGCCGTAAATGTAAATGTAAATGCTGCGATGCTGCAGTGCTGTGTTGCTGTGAAGCTGTAATGTTTAAGGCTGCAGTTGTGTAATGTGTTGGGGCTGTGATGCTGTGAGGGTGCAGTAGTGTAAATTTTGGGGGCTGTGATGCTGTGAGGCTGCAGTGGTGTAAATTTTTGGGGCTGTGAGGGTGCAGTGGTGTAAAGTTTTGGGGCTGTGATGCTGTGAGGCTGCAGTGGTGTAAAGTTTTGGGGCTGTGATTCTGTGAGGGTGCAGTGGTGTAAAGTTTTGGGGCTGTGAGGGTGCAGTGGTGTAAAGTTTTGGGGCTGTGATTCTGTGAGGGTGCAGTGGTGTAAAATTTTGGGGCTGTGATGCTGTGAGGGTGCAGTGGTGTAAAGTTTTGGGGCTGTGATGCTGTGAGGCTGCAGTAGTGTAAAGTTTTGGGGCTGTGATGCTGTGAGGGTGCAGTGGTGTAAGGTTTTGGGGTTGTGATGCTGTGAGGGTGCAGTGGTGTAAAGATTTGGGGCTGTGATTCTGTGAGGGTGCAGTGGTGTAAAGTTTTGGGGCTGTGATTCTGTGAGGGTGCAGTGGTGTAAAGATTTGGGGCTGTGATTCTGTGAGGGTGCAGTGGTGTAAAGATTTGGGGCTGTGATTCTGTGAGGCTGCAGGGTGTAAAGTTTTGGGGCTGTGATGCTGTGAGGCTGCAAGGCTATGGTGCTGTGGGCATGGAGTGCTGTGAAACTGTGCTGCAAGGCTGCAAGGCTGCAAGGCTGTAAGGGTGTGAGACTGCATGGCCATGATGCTATGAAGCTGTGATGTTGTAAGGCTGCAGTGCTGTGAAGTCATGGGGCTGTGGTGCTGTGATGCTGCAATGCTACGATGCTGCAGTGCTATAAGGCTGCAATGCAGCGAGTCTGCAGTGGTGTGAAGTTATGGGGCTGTGGTGCAATAAGGCTGCAGGGCTGTGATGCTGTAAGGCTGCAGGGCTGTGATGCTGTAAGGCTGCAGGGCTGTGATGCAGCGAGGTTGTGAGGCTGCGAGACTGCAACTGTGACACTTTGAGGCTGCAATGCTTTGGGGATGTGGAACCGTGATGCTGTGAGGCTGTGATGCTCTGAGGGACAATGCAGGACACGTAGAATGCAGGACATTTAGCCCTTTAACATGGACACGTTTCTCCTTGGATGTATCCTAAAAATTGTAACTTCACTGGAGATGGATAAACCCACCTTGACCAAAGATCCCTATGGTGGGTCCAGGCAGGGAGCTGAGGGCCAGGCTGCAGTCTGTTGAGGCGCTGAGGAGGAAGAGCTGGTCACTATGGATGCACATCTCAAGGTGGGTGATGCAGTCAAGGTGAGGGCGGAGACTGGATAGCAACACCGGAGCCTGATTGGTTACAGCCTCAATGGGGTGGCGGCAGTAGTCCTGATAGAAAAGGAGCAATTACAGTCTTTACTCTTCCCTGGCCACTTTATCAGAAACACCTTTACTGTAGCTCCACCATGTGAGAGGCCAGTGAGTGAAAGCATAAGGTGGGTGTTTCTAATAAAGTGGCCAGTGAGTGAAAGCATAAGGTGGGTGTTTCTAATAAAGTGGCCAGTGAGTGGAAGCACAAGGCAGGTGTTTCTAATAAAATGGCCAGTGAGTGGAAGCACAAGCAGGTGTTTCTAATAAAGTGGCCAGTATGTGTGCTGTAGTTTTGTGTATATGTACAAACATTATTAGATGGATAGATGGATGGATGGATGGATAGATGGATAGATGGATGGATGGATGGACAGATAGAGACTGACCTCTGACAGACAGAAAGTAAAGCTTTGGGCTAAATGATCTGTACAGAAATCCACAGGGGTAATTGGGTTATAACAGGGGAGGTTTAGTAGACATGCAGTGGAACAGACAGATGCTTGAATCAAAGCCATGTCCTCCTGGAGAGAGACCATGGCAATCCATTAGAACGCCTGTGAGGCAATTACATCAGACAAGTGGGCCGTCCAACGGCTAAATGTGAGGCCACAAATTATCATGAGCTGTTAAAGCGGTAAAATGAAAACGAACACCCAATCCATCCTCATCGGAGCGAGCGCTTGTATTTCGGGGGAAAGTTATGGGGGAATTGACAAACACCCCCTTCTCCCGTCATCAATCACTCTGTTTGGCTGTCAGCCTCCCTTCGTCTCTCAAGGACAAAAACGTGCTCCTGACAGCAGCAGTGACGACTGAGGAGGCAGTAAATCTCCTCAAAACACTGCGGAGAACAATGTTTCACAGGAATTCCAGACATCACTCCGAGTTTAACTTGAAGATGTCTTGGAAAAACTGCTAATCTGGGAAAGTTAAACACTTCCAGACTCTTTCCCAACCACTTAAACCCTGTATGTGTTACTCTGGAGGGGTTTAGGATAACAGTGTTATTTAGAATTGTTTGGCTGTGAGAACACAGCTGTTATGGTATTCCAGGTGGTTGCTAAGGACTGCTAAGTCATTGTTGTGCTATCAAAGATGTTCCAATGTGGTTGAAATGGGGATCCAGGTGGTTGCTAAGGTGACGCTATGTAGTTCCTGTGGTTTTCCAAGATGCTGAGGTTGTTGGCTGATGCTATGGTATCCCAGAAGGTTGCTAAGATACTGCTAAGCTGTTGCTATGCTATCCCAGATGTTACTAGGTGATTGCTATAGAGATCCAGATGGTTGGTAAGGTGTAACTAGGAGGTTTCTGTGATTTTGCCAAGTGTTACTAAGCTATTCCTATGATATCTCAGGTGGTTGCTAGGTAATCGATATTCCTGATTGGTTGCTATGGGGGCCCAGGTGTTTGACTAGGTGATGCTGGGTGGCTCATATAGTATCCAAGATAGCTGATAGGTTGCTAGACTGTTGCTATGGTAACCCAGGTGGTCGCTGTGGCACTGCTAGGCCATTGCTTGGCTGTCCAAAGTAGTTGTTATCCCAGGTGGTTGCTAAAGATTGCTAGATTGCTAGACATTCCCTGTGGTAACCAAAATAGCTGAAGGTGTTGCCCTGCTGTTGCTATGGTATGCCAGATGGCTGCTATGGAACTGCTAGGCTATTGTTATGGCTATCCCAGGTGGTTGTTATCGTATTCCAGGTGGTAGTTAAGAATTACTAGGCCATTGCTGTGCTATCTCAGATAGTCCTAGGTGGTTGCTATGTGATTCATGGTGATTGCTAAGTTGTTGCTAGGTGGTGGATGTGGTATCCACCACCTTGCTACAAAGGTGTTGCTTGACTGCTACTATGGTATCCCAGGTGGTTGCTAAAGATTGCTACCCCAAGATGTTTGAGTGTTGTACACTTTCAGTTGAACCGGTTATCAGCTGACAAAGCTTCTTGGTTCTAGCTCAAAAGCTGTAGGTGGAATAGCACTGTGGATTTTTGCTGTAGAATAATTAAGTGAAAAGAACTAGTCTTACCTGTATGTCCCACACCTTCACCCCTCCATCCATGTCTGCTGTGGCCAGGTAGTGTCCCCTGTTGTCCACAGCCAGAATGATGGACCCAGAGTCCTTGTGGGCCACAAACTCACCCACAAGACGGCTGCTTATGGTATTCCAGAAACGAACAACACCCGAACCCCCACAGGACACAAGATCGGCCCCACCTAGCACCAAAGCCATACAACCCATACAGTCCAAATATCGATAAAAAGCTCTTCAAGTTCTTCAAAAGTGACTTATCTGAGGTTACTTTACCTGATGCAGCTGTTCCCTTCCGGCCTTCCAGAAAAGCCAGTCTGGTTATGCCGAAACTCTCAGAGTCCTCCTCACCACAGAGGGCGATGTAGAGCAGCTTGGAAGCTGAGTTTGTTGATGGTCGTCTAACATTTGAAGTGCTGCCTTTACGCAAGGTATTATCTGCAGTGAAAACATAGGGCTGCCTCTTACTAACTGGCCAGTTTATTAGAAACACCTCCCTTGTGCTACCACTAACTGGTCACTTTATGAGAAACGCCTACCTTGTTTTGTCACTAACTGGCCACTTTATTAGAAACACCTCCCTTGTTTTGTCACTAACTGGCCACTTTATTAGAAACACCTCCCTTATTTTGTCACTAACTGGCCACTTTATTAGAAACACCTCCCTTATTTTGTCACTAACTGGTCACTTTATTAGAAACACCTCCCTTATTTTGTCACTAACTGGTCACTTTATTAGAAACACTGACCTTGTGCTTCCACTAAATGGCCAATTTATTAGAAACACTGACCTTGTGCTATCACTAAATGGCCACTTTATTGGAAACACCTCCCTTGTTTTGTCACTAACTGGCCACTTTAGAAGAAACACCTCCCTTTGCTCCCACTCACTGGCCACTTTATTAGAAACACCTCCCTTGTGCTTCCACTATCTGGCCACTTTATTAGAAACACCCACCTTGTTCCTCCACTAACTGGCCACTTTATTAGAAACACCTCCCTTGTTTTGTCACTAACTGGCCACTTTATTATTACTACCTTGTGTGGATGGCGGGAATCTTGCTAAATGTAACTAAACGGTGAATTTGTGCCAAAGGTTGTTTAGGGAAGTATTTCTTCACTGCATGTTAAAGGACTAACCTGGCTTGGACTTCAGGTCCAGGTGTCGAGTGTCCGAGTGGAGTTTCCGAAGGGCATTTTCAGTGCTGTTGTTCCAAATGATAATAGTTCCATCACTGCTGCCTGCACAAAACACACCAGAAACCACAACGAGGTGGAACAACGTGCCGCAAACAAGATCTGCTGCTTCACACTGTGTTCATATTATCGTTTATGAATGCGGCAGTAACGTCTTTACACCAGCTGCTCTCTGGAAAAAGGTATCCGGTAACGTATTAAAGTAATAGTCATCACTATTGTTCACCACTGACACTTAATCCAGCCATTTTAATATGTTCTGTAAACCTGTATGTACACCGTGACTCCTGTAGATCCACAGAGTCCCATCACCTGATTACCCAATTACACTATACTGCCATAAGTATTCGCTCGTCTGTCTTCACAAGCATATGACCTTAAGTGACATCCCATTCTTAATCCATAGGATGTAATCCATAGCTATAACAGCTTCAACTCTTCTGGGAAGGCTTTCCACAAGGTTTAGGAATGTGTTTATGGGAATTTCTGACCATTCTTCCAGAAGCGCATTTGTGAGGTCAGACACTGATGTTGGACGAGAAGGCCTGGCTCGCAGTCTCTGCTCTAATTCATCCCAAAGGTGTTCTACCGGGTTGAGGTCAGGACTCTGTACAGGCCAGTCAAGTTGTTCTACACCAAACTCCCTCATCCATGTCTTTATGGACCTTGCCTTGTACACCGGTGTGCAGTCATGTTGGAACAGGAAGGGGCCATTACCAGACGGAGAAGCGTGATTGGTCACTCCAGAGAACACGTCTCCACTGCTCTAGAGTCCAGTGGCGGTGCTTTACACCACTGCATTCCACACTCTGCATTGCGCTTGGTGATGTGAGGCTTGGATGCAGCTGCTCGGCCATGGAAACCCATTCCATGAAGCTCTACACACGGTTCTCAAGCTGATCTGAAGGACACATGAAGTTTGGAGGTCTGTAGTGATTGACTCTGCAGAAAGTTGGTGACCTCTGTGCACTATGCTCCTCAGTATCCGCTGACTCCGCTCTGTCATTGTACATGGTCTACCACTTCGTGTCTGAGTTGCTGTCGTTCCCAATCGCTCCCACTGTGTTATAATCCCACTGACAGTCGACTGTGGAATATTTAGTAGGGAGGAAATTTCACGACTGGACTTGTAGCACAGGTGGCATCCTATCACGGTACCACGCTGGAGTTCACTGAGCTCCTGAGAGCGACCCATTCTCTCACTAATGTCTGTAGGAGCAGTCTGCATGTCTAGGTGCTCGGTTTTATACACCTGTGGCCATGGAAGTCATGGGAACACCTGAATTCCGTGATGGGGGAGTGAATACTTCTGACAATATAGTGTATGTTCAGTTTTGATGGTGTGTGGTTGTGTTTGTTTCAACATCCAAAAAATAACAAAACCATTAAAATCATAAAAGATGTTTCTTTCCTCTCCACAATCTGAGAACAAAATAATACCTTCCAGTCAAATTCCGATCATAATGAAATATCTCCTCTTCCAGGTACACGGATGGATTGGATTGAAGGTTTAGAGTCTGGACTTCTAGAAGTAGTCTAGTTCTTTTCAAGGCTCATATTGTACCATCACTCAGTGAGAACTCCAGCCCTCAAAACAAACACCCTTCTCTGTACGGGGTTTAGGTTTCATTTGTGCTGGTTCCGGGATGTGGTTCCTGCTTTGAGTGCACACACTGTGGATTGTTAGAGCTCCTCAGAGACAGACGATGTGACCTGACCAGCCAGCAGTGTCAAGTGCCCTCTGTCTGCCGAGTCGGTTAATTGATTCAATTCAGTTTATTAGTAGGGCTCTTTCTGAAACGGACAATGTCTGTAGGAGCAGTCTGCATGTCTAGGTGCTCGGTTTTATACACCTGTGTCCATGGAAGTGATTGGAACACCTGAATTCAATGATTTGGTTGGGGGAGTGAATACTTTTGGCAATATAGTGTACATGCAAACACAGTGAACGGTGATTTCGTGCAATTATCAGATTTTAAGTGCATGTACACTGCAGAAAAACTTGCATGAGCATATTTTCGCTGGTCAACCAGCAACTTACTGGCATGGACCAGCATGGACCAGCATGAACTCCATGCTGGTCTTGACGTTTTCAGCAGAGTAAACACACTAAGAGGTGCACATTTATGCTAACTGTTGTTTGGCCTCACACCACATTCTGACCTACAGTTACTGTCCATGCACTTTTGCTGTTACAGTTACTGTTCATGCACATATGGGGATGTTAAGTCTGATGGAAATAGCCATTCCGGGGGCCAAATGTGCCCACAGACCCCCAAAACCAATGAAAGCTTATAAACCTTTTCACAGTTGGTTCCTAGTTTATTCCGGCGTCACTGTGGGTTAAAAAAAAAAGACTAAATTCGTTTCACTCCAATCCGCTTGTTAACAGGTCTGGTTCTAAGCCTCTACTGAGCCGGCTGAGGTTCTGTCTCTTCAGCAGGCTGCAGTTCTGTGTTCCTTGTTGTTGTTTGAGTCCAAAACAGTACTCAGGTATCATTCTACCTCTTTCCTTGCGGTGAGAAAGAGGAGAGGAGAGTCTGCAGTTGATAAGCTGAGTTGCAGTTCTTACACCAATGAAGAAAAACAAAGTTTGGTGTCATTGGGCTCAAATGCTAGCTAGCTAGTGAACCTAGCTAATGTTAGCACCCACTGGCAAAATCCAAACAGGCTATTTGCAGATCTCCTTGATATAGTCTGTGGGTTTTATGGAGTGTTTTTTCTTTGAACCCTCATCTCTATGTTCTGGTTGTTAGCTGCTTTCATGCACTGCTCAGCTAACATGAACATAGCTAGCCTTAGCTAGTTAGCTGTCTTTATTAGCTCGTCTGACTGACAAGCCTGAGAACCGGAACACAAGATGTGGGTTCATAGCCAGAAACACCTTATAAAATCCACAGACTGTATCAAGGAGATCCACAAAAAGTCAGCTTTTGTCGGGGGGTGGTAACGCTAGCTAGGTTAGCTAGCTAGCTAACATTAGAGCATTGGTGTAAGAACTGTAACTCAGCTTATCAACTGCAGACCCTCCTCTTCTCTTTCTCACCTCAAGGAAAGAGCTAGAGTGGTAACTGAGTAGTAGTTTGGATCCAGATGTGTTTGAACAAGCCAGAACCTCAGCCAGTACAGTAGAGGCTAGGACCCAGATGTGAAGACTGATATATCATGGCTTAACAAGCGGATTGTTTATTTATCTTTATAACTGCTGCACTGGAAAAGTAGCCTGGTAGTGTTTTGTTACACTTTTCAATTCAATGCAATTCAATTCAATTCAATTCAATTCAATTCAATTCAATTCAATTCAATTCAATTCAAGAAACATGAGGGATGGATCAAAAAGAATACATTTGATGGGTTTAAACCATTTTAACTAATATGCACATAACTAACAACTAGCCATCTAGCTGCTACTCCTACCACGTCATTGTTCACTGAGCTAATGCCAGTTCTAGGCTGGCTAATGTTATGGTTCCGGCAGTCCTGATGGAGAACCGGGAAGGTGTCAGAAGGTGGCCACCGCTCTTCACATTCTACACCTAAAACATGCACCATCACAGCTAAGCCCCATCAACCGCTGAGAGCTGGAGATGGAAGCTGACTTTAAAAGAGGAGCGTTTTTAAGAGCAGCGCCTGGAGCTGCGGGTCCAGAGGAAACGAGAGGCAAAGCTGGACCTCCATTATTCATCTGCCCAGTGGCTCTACTTATCCAAGGCTGCTAACAACATCCACTCCGAAGCAGGCTGCAGCCCATTCTAATCACCACTCTAATGGGGAAGCCGAGGCGAGCGCTGATGGCCAGAGGCGCCAGCTGCTCTCTCTCCTGACTTACCGGCACACGCTCAAAGACTGCACTGCTAACACCGGTCATGACGGGACGTCAGAGGAGACGATGGGACGAGTACAAACATGAAATCTGATTTACACGGTCGCGCCACAAATGTAGCCGGTCAGTCAAGACGCTACGAGGAACGGAACTTTAAGGTGGCTTATCCAAGACATGGCTACGGTATCCCGGGTGGTTGCTACACTGTTGCTAGACCATTCCTGTCGTTGCAGATTGTGTGTGAATGTGGTAGATAATGTCTTTATGCAGTGTCGTAAAGCAAAATAGTCCCATTGTTTCCAGGGTTTCCCGATTTTCCCATCATCAACATTCCACATAACACTCAGAAGACACGCGTAGGTTCACTGGTAGTTTAGAAAAGTGTCTTTCCTGAGGAAGTTGCAGAGAGATTGCACAGCTTAGGTTTGTTCATGTGTCTGTAAAAGAATGGGAATCTATGGGAGGAACAAGGGATGAATAAATGACACATGGAGAACTGCAGGTCAGTATGTCTGTGGATTAGAGTTTGGGGATCTGCCCTGAGTGAGTACATGCAGTTTGGTGGCTGCAAAATGAATGTGAAATGGGGGAAACGAGGGATGGAGGAAAAAAGATAAACAGCATTCCTGATCAGACCGAACATTCCGGAGTTTAAACGGTGTTGATATCTCAAAAACTATGGGACTAGTTAGCATCCCACCTAAAAGAAGTGTACCTGAAAGAAGAAGACAAAGAAGAAGAAGAAGAAGAAGACGACAAAGAAGACGAAGAAGGAGAAGAAGACGAAGAAGGAGAAGAAGACGAAGAAGGAGAAGAAGACGAAGAAGACAAAGAAGAAGATGACAAAGAAGAACACAAAGAAGACGAAGAAGGAGAAGAAGACAAAAAAGGAGAAGAAGAAGAAGACGACAAAGAAGACGAAGAAGGAGAAGAAGACAAAAAAGGAGAAGAAGACGAAGAAGAAGACAAAGAAGATGAAAAAAGAAGATGATGAAGAAGACAAAGAAAAAGAACACAAAGAAGACGAAGAAGGAGAAGAAGACGAAGAAAAAGAAGAAGAAGACAAAGAAGATGAAAAAAAGAACAAGATGAAGAAGACGAAGAAGAAGAAGTCAAAAAAAGAATAAGAAGAGGAGAATAAGACAACGGAGAAGAAAAGACAGAAGAACAAGAAAAAAAGGACAAAGACAATGAAGAAGACAAAGAAGAAGAAGACGACAAAGAAGACGAAGGAGAAGAGAAAGAAGATAAAAAAGAAGAAGATGACAAAGAAAGAGAGAAAGAAGAAGAAGATGAAGAAGAATATAGCATCAGATGACAATAGTGGCCATATTGTGTGTTGTAGACATGGTGACCCCTGGTTCCCATCACTTCCACTGTAATGAATTCCCCTTTAAGCTGTCCTTTAAAAGTTTGGGGACACTCCTGGGGACACTCCTGGGGACACTCCTGGGGACACTCCTGGGGACACTCCTGGGGACACTCCCACCGTCTTTAGAACCTGGAGATGCGGTTGACAGGCGATGTACACTGTCCGTGTCGAACATCTGGGATCTACTGCAGAGCCGTATGTATTATTGAACACCTGTCAGGTTTTAGGTATTGATGAGGACTCGGGCTTTTTTAACAGGCTGAAATATTAAAGGTGATATTTGACTCTGTGTTCTGATTTATTAACGGTGAGAGTCCGACCCACTACTGACTGAGAGAATCTGCGTCCTTGCCAACAGCACACCTCACTCTCAGACCTCACCTGAATGTTTCATGCTGTTAACATGTGGGAGCCTACAGCAGTTTACTACAGGCATCGTAGAAGCAGCACATCCTTCCTGATGTATAAGCTATGAAAGCCTCTACCAAGTTTCATTGTCTCCAATCCGTGGGGCGGGAATTTTGTGTGGGAAGTGCAGATCCTAAACCTTCAATCCATACTACACAGTAGAGGAGTCCTGCAAGTCCTGCATTCACAATAATGTCTAAAGGCATTTATAAGGTCAATATATGTGTCCCCTTGCGTGTTTAAGGTGGTAGTAACTTGAGGCTCCTGCAGATCATCCAGCTGCACGAGGATGATGGGGCTATAAATACCTGCGGGGTGTGAGTGACGGGATCCATAGATTGGGAAGAGGTGGTACAGTGCAGGGAATGTCTCATTCCATGTGTGGAAAATGGCTCCAGAGCAGATGTTAATGATTGGCTAAAAGGAGTGACTGCATTTGGGCGTACCAAAGACCATAGTGTGAAGGAAGTAGCTGAATCTGCAGGTGTATGGAAGCGTACGCTCATACGGGTCTACCAGCAGTGGATAAAATCCCAGTCTACAGGGAATTCTCCTCGGAATTGTGCCAGGGAAGGCATCCACCAAATCTGGACCAACTGACCAATTCTTTGATGTAAGAGTGTCTGAACATTGATGTGGCTACATCCAGAAACATCCAGTACATGCCAAATCCAGTCACAGCTGTTATTGGTGCTGGTGGAGGAATTACACACTGTTAGGTACGATTCAGTCACAGGGGACTCGTTTTTTGTCAGGTGAGCTTATATAATAATGCCAAGCGGAAGGGAACTTGGTGTGTAGGTTTGACATTGTGAGACATGCAGATTATTCTAGTTTATGCTCGACCACACATGTGACGTAAGCAAGGACGGGTCTTATCTCTGTACCTGACTGACCCAACACCCACGATTACAGACATCCAGCGAGCAGTGATGTCCTCCATGAGTCATCCTGTTAGTGCAGCACCATTGGCAGACGGCTACACCACGCAGGACTACATGCACACAGACCGATACCACGACTGTCCTTAACACCACGTCACTGTCACCAAAGACTGCAATGGTGTCGTGCCAGACTGTCATGGAGTGACTCAGAATGGCAGCGGGTCATCTTCAGTGACGAGTCCCGCTTTTGTCTCGGTGGAGACGACCAACGAATCCGTGTGTGGAGGCACCGTGGTCAGCGCCAAGGTGAATGGTTTGTTGTCACACGTCACATGTCCAGAAGGCATGGTGTCACTCCACCTCCACCCCTACCGCACCATCTGCAGGAACTGTGTGAGGATATTCAAGCTGCATGGGATGGATTATCACAGGACACCATTAGGAACCTCTACAGCTCCATGCCGAGATGTCTGGTGTGTTGGGTTAGCAAACACGGCGACCCGACGCCATACTGAGAGACAGACTTCTGTATGTGTAGCTCAATAAATATTGATCATATCAGTCTAAATTGATTATCAGTTATTGATCCTGGTAACCTTGTTCCTCCTTCCCAACAGCACTGCAACCCCACACCTCCTTCTGGGTGCAGCTATTCTGTTGATGATGAGTGTATGATTTCTCGCTCGGTTCAGATAAAGCCTATAATAGCCTGTTGTACAAGCTCATGCCAGGTATTATAAGGTGATATGTATGCTGTGTAATGGCTTAATAAAAGTCTTATGCATTAAGAATACAGGATTCATAGGGAGCGTCACTGAGAACTTCTGAGTGCAAGTAAGACACCTATGCAGAAGGAATGGAATTCTAGGGTGACCTCGCTTTGAATGTATTCCATAGCATAAGGAAAAAAGACTGTAGACTTCTAAGAGTCAAAGAACACAGTACAGTTCTTCTGTGAGGTGTTTTGGGATAGAGACACATGTTCCCGCCTGTTCTGTCAGTTTTATCAGGGTTTTTATCCTCCCTCGCTGCGCAGTAGTGAAAGTTGAAGCTGAGTTCAGTGTTCTGCTGGATGAGGAGCGGAGCGCCTCTGAGGAGCACAAAACACACTCCGGTGAGTGAGGGAAGGGATGTGTGAGAGCGGGAGAGCTGGATGAAAGAGGCACAGATACTAATAAAGTTTTAATTATTCCCTGATGAGCCAGGTGCCAGAGCGGATTCACCAAACCCTCTCCTTATTACTCCATTCTCTCGCTTCTGATTTATGTCATTTTACCCCCCATTTCACTCCACCATTACTGTCCTCTTAGGGGCTCAAACGCTCATCATCCTCCTACCTTGTACTTGCGCTCACGGGCCACTTTATTAGAAACACCTACCTTGTGCTTCCACTAACTGGCCACTTTATTGGAAACAACTACCTTGTGCTTCTACTACCTGGCCACTTTATTAGAAACACCTACCATGTGTTTCCACTATGTGGCCACTTTATTAGAAACACCTACCTTGTGCTTTCACCACCTGGCCACTTTATTNTGTGGCCACTTTATTAGAAACACCTACCTTGTGCTTTCACCACCTGGCCACTTTATTGGAGATAACTACCATGTGCTTCCACTAACTGGCCACTTTATTGGAGACAACTACCTTGTGCTTCTCCTACTTGGCCACTTCATTAGAAACACATACCATGTGCTTCCACTACCTGGCCACTTTATTAGAAACACTTACCATGTACTTTCACTACCTGGCCACTTTATTAGAAACACTTACCATGTGCTTCCACTACCTGACCACTTTATTAGAATCACATACCATGTGCTTCCACTACCTGGCCACTTTATTAGAATCACATACCATGTGCTTCCACTACCTGGCCACTTTATTAGAAACACTTACCATGTGCTTCCACTACCTGGCCACTTTATTAGAAACACTTACCATGTACTTTCACTACCTGACCACTTTATTAGAAACAGCTATAATCTGCTCCGCTAAATGGCCATTGTACTGGAAACACCTACCCCGTGCTTCCACACACTGGCCACTTTATTAGAAACACCTGACAACTCAAAGGTACCCTACAACTTTCAGATCAGACTGAGCCTTTCTCACAAGTCACTGAGCTCTTCAGTATGACCCATTCTATGCCCATTGTTTGTCTAAGGAGGCTGAATGACTATGTGCTTGATGTTATACACCTGTTGAGTGTATGGGAGGAATGGGAGTGTCTGAAACACCTGAACAGGTCGGAGGAGTGTTTGAACAGATCTCACAAGCCAATTGCTCATGAACTCACAGAACACACAGCATGTCAGTCAGACTGAGCCTTCCTCACAAACGTACAGGATGTTTAAACCCACACATGGTCAGAGAACCGGGCACAGTAAGCTCTGGGTAGAACAAGGGTTCTCTAGAACCAGGGTTGGGAGCCAATTAGGAACCAATTGTAGAGTGAGAAGGATGGAGGGCAGAAGAACATGAAATGCAGGAATGTACCTGTAACCAAAGTCTGAGGTGATCTGAAAGCTGCACACAGAACATCGTCCCGGTGTTGAACTCCGCCCTTCCACTCCGCCGGCTGGACGTAATACTGGGAGAATGAGTTCAGCCTGAAGACGGTGATCATCCTAACCAGAGACAGAGAGAGAGAGATGAACACGAGGACATCCAGAATCACCATTCAGAAAGCTTCAAGATGGTAAAAGAGAGAGAGACAGCCAACCGGTCCTCAGAGACCCTCAGAGCCCCTCAGAGCGTCCACTTCTACCATAGACCGACAGGGCGTGGCTGTTGGTGCCATGCCTGCTTTCCGGCTGTTTCAGCAGTGCTGAGTACTCTGGTACTCTGTCTAATGGTACTCAGTCTGTCTAATGGTACCCTGGTACTCTGTCTAATGGTACTCTGGTACTGTCTGATGGTACTCTACTCTGGTACTCTGTCTAATGATACTCAGTCTGTCTAATGGTACCCTGGTACTCTGTCTAATGATACTCTGTCTGTCTAATGGTACACTGGTACTCTGTCAAATGTAGCTTGTTTTAACAGTAAATTCTTAAATTTTAAGATTTACTGACTAATTGTGGGAAACCTTGGGACATATATAATATACCATAAATTTAAAAAAACTAACGTTTAATACATGATCATTGATCTCATATTCCAGGTCTGAGATTTAAAATATGGGCTTCGAACTATTTATAGTGTGAATTATTTTTACTTGTTTTAAGTCATTTTCTTATCTTATTCCATTGGCAAATCGTTTATATTTCACAAAATAATGATTGAAATAAGTCAAATCAAATCAAATCAGTGAGGCCAGTTATTCTCTGAGTAGAGAGTTTTTGAGCCATTTTGTGCCATTTGTGATTTTCACACAGAGTAATTTGTATTCCGCATTTAACCCATCCGTGAAGTGAAACACCCACATACACACACACTAGTGAATACACACACTAGGGGGCCGTGAGCACACTTGCCCGGAGCGGTGGGCAGCCCTATCCACGGCACCCGGGGAGCAGTTGGGGGTTAGGTGCCTTGCTCAAGGGCACCTCAGTCGATACTGTCGGTTCAGGGAATTCGAACTGGCAACCCTCCGGTCACAAGGCTGGTTCCCTAACCTCCAGCCCACGACTGCTCCCAGGCCCCAGAATGATCTGGAATAAGACACATTTAAGATAAAACTACTTAAAACAAGCTTATAATATCAAGATCTATATTCATACAGCAATTTCATAATGAGACAATTTCGATTTTAGATATATTGTCTAGATTTAAGATATTTTCACCTGAGATATTCTATTTGCAATAACACATCATATACCCCATTCTGAGAAGTATTTTTATTTTTAGAAACTCAACATATTTTACGCAGTGTTGTTGATTTGCAGTGTTGTTGACAGTTTTAAAAACACTTATTTGAAAGTAAGTTTTCTCCACTATTGAGATTGAGGATGGGAGAATTCTCATTTTAGGACATTTGGACCAAATTACGTCTTACGAATTTAAGGAAACTGCTTAAAACAGATTTTAATAAAATCGCAATTTTTTCCCAATCTTTAGTTTTCCTCATTATTGGAAATTTGATTTCATGATAAATGGATATAGAATAGAAATGCTGTAAACAGTTTCAAATAAAACCTCTTTATGTTAACTTACATATGTTAACTTACAAAAAGGTTTTTGTTCTTTATTGTTATTAACTTGGAAAAAAATATTATTTTATTTTTTTGGACTGTGATAATTTACTAGTATTTTTAGATCATTATGATGACATCAGATTAGATTAGTATTACTTTAGCCTGGTCACAGTGTCTTAAGACAATTAACTACTTACTGAGTTTAAGATTATAAAAGTGATTAAAATATTTTAACTTTGAGACAATTTAGCTTTTTTTCACAGATTTTTTTTTCTTTTTTCTTTTTTCTTTATTTTTTTACAGTGTGTACATAAGCAGTAAAGATCCTATAGCTAATCTTAAAATTCTTAGTTTGAAAAAGCCAATTTTCAGATTATTAAACCCCATTTCCAATACTTTTTTAAACTTGTTTTAAGTGACTGTAAGCCAGATTTTCTCACTACATTGGCAGATCATTTTTATTAAACGTGCTGAAACCAGTCAAAGTATATATAGTGACAGTATATATAGTATAGCCACTATGGTGAGAAAATTTGGCTTACTAAAATCACTTAAGTAAAAATGCCTGAAAATAAGTTCAGTGCTGTTACAATAAGCCAAAGTAAAAAATAAGACATCAAAACTAGATATAAGATCATTTTATTGACAAGATTTAATCGAGATGTTTTGGCAGTGTGCATGTCCAGCGCTGAGATGGGAAGGTGATGGGAACTGACTGTAGGAACCGGAAAGTGTCGGAGTCCATCTACCAAAAGTCTGGGTACTCTCTGTTCTGACTGCCTGCTGTGTTTTTACGGCTCCTAGCAGCAGCAGGAGCAGCAGCGCTCTCGGCTCATCAGCACTGACACTAACCAGCGACGAAGGGCTCGCCATCATCAGCGTGAGATGAAGAGAGAGAAAGACACGCATATACAGACAGAGGACGTTCCTGGAAGCATGAGAGGAAAAGCTATGAGAGATGAGAGATGGAGCGCGTTAACCCCCGGCAACATAAACCAGACGCTGGAATGTTAGTAATGACAGCAATGACAAACACCCAGCACGCCGTCATCCTTCACATGCTTGTTTTCCCTCATTATCTTCCTCTCCTTCTTCCTTTCACTGCCTCTAGACCTTGTTGTGATAAAGGAGCTTGTTTCTTTGAGGTTACCTCACATTCCATCTCCTTCTCATCTCACGGCAGACTCATTAGCATATGATGTTTTACAGCAACACTATACTCCAGGGTACGGTTCATAGGGCTACATAATATGACATAAGCTTGTCATAGCAACTGACACAACCTGACATAAATGTTGATCCATGCTCATTCCCATCGGTTTCATCTGTCATAAAGGCTTCTTTAGCCAACATAGCACAAGAGATCTATTGGATAGCCATTTATAAGCATGTATGCGGGGCTATGTCAATTGTTATGACAAGGTTATGTAGGTCTATGAACAGCACCCTATAGTAAAAAGGACATACTAGTGTGTAATGCGAGCACGAGCACGACAAACAGCTGTGACTGGATTGGGCATGGACTGGACAAGTTTCTGGATGTAGGCCACATCAATGTTCAGACACTCTCACATCAAAGAATTGGTCAGTTGGTTCCAGATTTGGTGGATGCCTTCCCTGGCACAATTCCGAGGAGAATTCCCTGTAGACTGGGATTTTATCCACTGCTGGTAGACCCGTATGACCGTACGCTTCCATACACCTGCAGATTCAGCTAGTTCCTTCACACTATGGTCTTTGGCACGCCCAAATGCAGTCACTCCTTTTAGCCAATCATTAACATCTGCTCTGGAGCCATTTTCCACACATGGAACGAGACATTCCCTGCACTGTAGCACCTCTTCCCAATCTATGGATCCTGTCACTCACACCCGCAGGGATTTATAGCCCCATCCTCCTTGTGCAGCGCCATCTGCAGGAGGTACTACCACATTAAACACACAAGGGGACTCATTTTTTGTCCAGGGAGCTCAATGCTGTTGGTCTGGGGTACACTTATGTGCTGTGTACATGTTGTTGCTGTTGGTCTGTGGGGGTCTGTATTTCTACCTTAGACAGACAGTGTGGCTGCTGGGGTCCTGCCTGCTTCCTGGCTGTTTCAGCAGTGCTGAGTGGAGGTTATGTTCAGTAAAAGGGCATCAGCTTGGAGAGCAGAGATTCACACGTCTTGTTCTGCACCGCTGCCACAGCCACACTGGTGTCAGTAGTGGGATAGCATCCATCAGCGGACTGAAGAGGAATGGCACCTCCATGAACACAAAGGACTTGCAGCAAAGAAGTTCAAGCCCGGCCGAGGACCGCGGAAGAAAGCGCAATACCGTGTGGATGCTCGGAGAAGACAGTGGATCAGGCAGAGCGACAGCGACTAGCAGCAGACCCACTACAGGGAGGACGGGGAAAGAGGTGGTAGCAAGGACACTTGGACAGTGGCTGGCAAGGACCAGCATGGTGGCCTGGCAGCATTAGCCACGGCCCTCCAGTGATTCTTCAATCTGGCAGTGGAGCTGAGTGCAGCCTAGGTCGGCACATCCAGCTCACTGCACCGGCCAGCCTTCAAGCCTTCACACAGCCCAGCGCTCAGACTCTCATGCTGCGGTGTAGCAATTTAGAGGATGTGGCCCCATGAGCAGAGAGGTGGTGCGTACGTGTGTATTCGTGGACCTCTGCTGCAGAGAGACCATGGGATGGGGTGGTAGGCAGCGTGCCCTTGTGCTAGGGACTCTTCTGGAAGTCTCAGAGGTCACTGGGACCTTTATGGGAGCCTGTGGGCAGAGTGGCCACGGGCACAGGCTCAGGGGAGGTGCCACATTCTCGGTGCAGAGAGAGTTTGGTTTTCCCATGCTGCCATTTCCTGCATCTTACTCTACACTGATGCCACAATATAGACTATACTATATAGACTATTTATAGACATTTCTACAGTCATTAAATACAATTAAATTTCATTTAAATAATTAATTTTCATTCTTTTTAATAATTTAAATAGCACAGTAGTGTTGCTCTAATACAAGATAATTTCACCTGCATTATGAAGTCACGAGAATGGATGTAGAGGATGTACTAAATTATTTACACTCAACATGCAACACAACAGCTTCTCTCTCTCTCTCTCACCTGTCCCAGCCGAGCACCAGCACTGTCCTCTTCAGCACCAGTATCTGAGAGATCTCCACCGCCAGGCCTCGGCCTGCATTTAGGCTGTGGTGACAGTGTCCGTTAAAGTCCCACACCTGCAGTACCCGGACAAATAGATAGCATCACATTAGCATAATGTAAACAAACAAAGCCAGACAGCAACACATAATGCAGGAGGATGGGTTTGCAGGGAGAATGGAGGAGAGCAGAGAGAGAGCTGCACAAGTTCTTGTGTGGAGAGTCGGACTTCACCACACACGATACCTCAGACAGAAGGATGATCCAAAAGGTAAGTCTGACCTTTCAGTTCACCACTACAGGAGTGCAGCTACAACCACTACCAGTACTGCTACTGCCACTACTGAAGCTACTGCTAGTACTTTTAGTATTGCTGCTGCTACTACTACTTTCACTTCTAATACTGCAGCTACTACTGCTATTACTACCTACTAGTAATGCTACTACTAGTACTAATGCTACTGCTACTATTAGTTATAATACTAATACTGGGACCATGACTAGTACCACTTCTACCTTTGCTATTACCACTACTGCTGCTGCAGCTACTAATAATAGAACTATTATCATTACTGCTGGTACTGTTACTACTATTAATACTTACTAGTACTGCTACTGCTATTACTGCGAATGCTATTACTAGTATTACTACTAACTAGCACTGTAACTACTAATACTACTACCACCTCTGGTACTACCACTATTACTGCTGATACTGTTACTACTAATAATATTTACCAGTACTGCTACTGCTATTACTGTGAGTATTATTACAAGTATTACTACTAACTAGCACTGCAACTACTACTACAACTACCACATCTTGTACTACCACTATTACTGCTGGTATTGTTACTACTATTAATACTTACTAGAACTGCTACTGCTATTACTGTGAGTATTATTACAAGTATTACTACTAACTAGCACTGAAACTATTAGTACTACTACTACCTCTGGTACTACCACTATTACTGCTGATACTGTTACTATTATTAATATTTACTACTACTGCTACTGCTATTACTGTGAGTATTATTACAAGTATTACTACTAACTAGCACTGCAACTACAACTACAACTACCACATCTTGTACTACCACTATTACTGCTGGTAATGTTACTACTATTAGTACTTACTTGTACTACTACTGCTATTACTGTGAGTACTATTACTAGTAGTACTGCTAACTAGCGCTGCAACTACTAGTACTACTACCACTATTACTGCTGGTACTGTTACTACTATTAATATTTACTAGCACTGCTACTGCTATTACTGCGACTACTATTACAAGTATTACTACTAACTAGCACTGCAACTACTACTACAACTACCACATCTGGTACTACCACTATTACTGCTGGTAATGTTACTACTATTAGTACTTACTTGTACTACTACTGCTATTACTGCGAGTACTATTACTAGTAGTACTACTAACTAGCGCTGCAACTACTTGTACTACTACCACCTCTGGTACTACCACTATTGCTGCTGGCACCGTTACTACCACTAACTAGTTTTGCTACTAATAGTACTACTACTGCTGCTACAACTGCCACTGCTGCTATTACGTCTAGTAATGCCAACAACTGTTACCACTGCAACCTATCTCTGATATTACCACTACTATTAGTTCTTGTACTGCTACTACTACTACTAGTTATAGTACTAATTCTGGGACTACTACTAGTAATACCAATTTGCCATAACCACTATTAGTACTATTATTACTACTGCTACTGTTATTGTTATTCCTACTTACTAGTCCTGCTACTGCTATTACTGCTGGTACTATTACTACTAACTACTGTTGCCACTGATAGCACTACTACTGCTACAAGTACTACTGCTGCTACTACTTCCAGTGTTGCCCCAACAACTATTACCACTGCAACTTCTATATCTGCTTTACCACTACGATTACTTCTTGTACTGCTACCACTACTACCATTGCTTCCTCTGCTACTATTACTGCTACAGGTTATAATTCCACTACTGCCAATACTACTAGTAACCCTGCTATCTCTGCTATTATTACTACTTTATTACTACTACTACTACTATTACCGCTGCTGCTACAACCATTCTTACTAACTGGTACTGCTACTGCTAGTACTACTACTACCACTGGTTCTGGTACTGCTGCTTCCTCTGCTGCTACTACTGCTACTGCCATTAACACTCGTACTATTACTTCTAGCTGTGCTACTGCTACTGCTACCTCTGCTATTACCACTACTGCTGGTACTATTGCTACTTTTTGTATGGCTTCTCCTACTTTTACTAGTACCACTGCTACCACTAACAAATACTGCTACTGCTACTACAAATAGTACTAACTACTGGTGACACAGCTACGTCTGCTGTATGAAATGTGCTGTAAGAACTGCTGCTACTATTATTATTACAACTACTATTATCACTACTACCGCTTCTGGCACTACTACTAGTACCACTACTGCTGCTACTACCCTTATTACTTCTAGTTTTGTTGCCACTGCTGCTGCTACCTCTATTACTACTGTTACTACTACTACTGTTAAGTACTGCTGCTACCTCTATTACTACTGTTAAGTACTGCTGCTACCTCTATTACTACTATCACTACTATTGCTATTAAGTACAGCTACTACCTCTATTAGTACTGTTACTACAATTACTATTAAGTACTGCTGCTACCTCTATTACTACTGTTACTACTATTACTATTAAGTACTGCTGCTACCTCTATTACTACTGTTACTATTATTACTATTAAGTACTGCTGCTACTTCTATTACTACTATTACTATTAATTACTGCTGCTACCTCTATTACTACTGTTACTACTACTGCTGTTAAGTAGTGCTGCTACCTCTATTACTACTATTAAGTACTGCTGTCACCTCTATTACTACTGTTAATATTATTACTATTAAGTACTGCTGCTACTTCTATTACTACTATTACTATTAAGTACTGCTGCTACCCCTATTACTACTATTACTACTATTACTATTAATTACTGCTGCTACGTCGAGTACTACTGGTACTACTACTACTGTTAAGTACTGCTGCTACCTCTGTTACTACTGTTAATACTGCTGCTACCTCTATTATTACTGTTACCACTATTACTATTAAGTACTGCTGCTACCTCTATTAGTACTGTTACAACTACTATTGTTAAGTACTGCTGCTACCTTTATTACTACTATTACTACTGTTAAGTACTGCTGCTACCTTTATTACTACTATTACTACTGTTAAGTATTGCTGCTACGTCTATTACTACTACTACTATTAATTACTGCTGCTACCTCTATTACTACTATTACTACTACTACTGTTGAGTACTGTTGTTACCTCTACTACTAGGACTACTGCTACTACTTCTGCAGCTTCAGTGAATAACAGAAACAGTATAAACAGTATAAACAGAGGTGGAAGTTTTGTGCTGGGTGAAACTGAAATTCAAGCAGCAGTAAAGTGTTAAGTAGCCGTTAAAGAGCACACAGAGAGAAACACGTATTGCCTTCGGCTCCACATCTTAAAAATCAATGAAGGTGTCTTTTGTCTGGTTGTGACTTCTGACCTTGACCACACCATCCATGCCTGCAGTGAAGAGTCTCGTCTGCGTGGCGTCCAGCGCCATGGACGAAATCTCTGCATCGCCGTGACAGCGATGAAACTGCTTGACCTTTTGGCCTGTGTCTATGAGCCAGCAAGTCACTGTTGAGCCGGCGTCACTGCTGACAACCTTGAATGAGAGCAAAGGCAGGAACAGCGTTACTTACAGGCACAGTCTCATAACACTTCTCAGGAGAGCAGTGGTCATAAGGCTACATGAGACTTACATAAGCCATAAATTATACACCTACATGAATGTTTAGAATTTGCCTTTAGGGCTCCATTTGCAAAGTTTGTCTTCATAAAACTGATCTTTTAGAGACTTCAGGTGGAACAGACTTTGTAGCTCAGTGAACACTACATGGTCAAAGGTGTGCGGACACCACTGCTAACTGCTGGGTTCAGGTGTTTTAGCTTCACCCATTGTGAACAGGTGTATAAACTTAATCACATAGCCTGTGATAGACACACAGCCTCCATAGACACACACACGCAGTGGAATGGGTGGTACTGAGGAGCTCGGTGACCATGTTTAAACATGGCTTTATGGAGTAGGCTGGAGTCCGATACCCTGTTTAGGCACCCTATACTATGACAATACCAATACCAGGAGAGTCCAACAAATGCCATAAATTCAATTGTAAGTGTAATGTGTTAGTGTGCTGTAAGTAGTGTGTCGGTGTACGGTAACTCTGAGTGTAATGCATTAGCGTGCTGTTAGTAGCGTGTCGGTGTACGGTAACTCTGAGTGTAATGTGTTAGTGTGCTGTAAGTAGCGTGTCGGTGTACGGTAACTCGGTAAGTGTAATGCGTTAGCATGCTGTTAGTAGCGTGTCGGTGTACGGTAACTCGGTAAGTGTAATGCGTTAGTGTACTGTAAGTAGTGTGTTGGTGTACGGTAACTCAGTAAGTGTAATGCGTCAGTGTGCTGTAAGTAGCGTGTCGGTGTACGGTAACTCGGTATGTGTGATGTGTCAGTGTGCTGTAAGTAGCGTGTCGGTGTACGGTAACTCAGTAAGTGTAATGCGTTAGTGTACTGTAAGTAGCGTGTCGGTGTACGGTAACTCGGTGAGTGTGATGCGTTAGTGTACTGTAAGTAGCGTGTCGGTGTACGGTAACTCAGTAAGTGTAATGCGTTAGTGTGCTGTAAGAAGCGTGTCGGTGTACGGTAACTCGGTAAGTGTAACGTGTTAGTGTGCTGTAAGTAGCGTGTCGGTGTATGGTAACTCAGTAAGTGTAATGCGTTAGTGTGCTGTAAGTAGTGTGTCGGTGTACGGTAACTCGGTAAGTGTAACGCGTTAGTGTGCTGTAAGTAGCGTGTCTGTGTACGGTAACTCAGTAAGTGTAATGCGTTAGTGTACTGTAAGTAGCGTGTCGGTGTACGGTAACTCGGTAAGTGTAACGCGTTAGTGTGCTGTGAGTAGCGTGTCGGTGTACGGTAACTCAGTAAGTGTAATGCGTTAGTGTACTGTAAGTAGCGTGTCGGTGTATGGTAACTCAGTAAGTCTAATGCGTCATTGTGCTGTAAGTAGCGTGTCGGTGTACGGTAACTCAGTAAGTGTGATGTGTCAGTGTGCTGTAAGTAGCGTGTCGGTGTACGGTAACTCGGTGAGTGTGATGCGTTAGTGTGCTGTAAGTAGCGTGTCGGTGTACAGTAACTCGGTGAGTGTGATGCGTTAGTGTACTGTAAGTAGCGTGTCGTGTACGGTAACTCAGTAAGTGTAATGCGTTAGTGTACTGTAAGTAGCGTGTCGGTGTACAGTAACTCAGTAAGTGTGATGTGTCAGTGTGCTGTAAGTAGCGTGTCGGTGTTTTGAGCTTGTTTTGACCTGTTGGACAGAATTTGGTTCTAGCTAATGGAATTGTTCTCCTTCATTGTTTGAGCTGCCTGAAATGTTTGCAGTGGTTGCGAAACAGGGAGACGGCACAACCTCGCATTACAGAACATCACCTGGGAAAGGTGTTATGTTGATTTGACATCAAAGTTGACTTAAGCTGCCACTGTAAGAGAGACAGCTAATGGAATAGGCCTTCATAGGTGTTCATGGCAAGCGTATGTAGCCTTATGAACACTGCTGCAGGGTTAACCAGTGTCTCACTCATTCTCTGTGCCTGTCTGTTAGAGGCACCGACTGCAGGTGTTTGAGCATTCCCTGCGTGCTGTCCTCTCCCCTGCCCGTCCCCATTTCTCAATTTGACAGATTAAAGAGGGCAAATCTGCTCCTTTAAAATCTTGCGGTAAACAACAAAGCAACAGATGCAGGACCAGTTTGGAGCGTCTCACACAGCAGATATCTTCCAAACACAAGAGCGCAAGGTGTCTTCTTCCCTCTCTCTCCAGACGCTGACCCCAGAGACGGAGAGAGGGATGGCGCGCTTTGACAGCACCACACTGCCCCCACCTGTCTGAAGAGGGAGTTGTAGAGGACGCAGGTGACGGCGCTTTCGTGGCTCCTCGTTCTCATCCCTGACTCCTTCTTCACCTCCAGCAGGACCAGAGCGCTGTTGAAGGACAGGAAGAGGCGCGATCGCTCCTCATGGAAGAAGAGGAGGGTCCTGCACTCCTGAGTCTTAGGGAAGATTCCCGCAATGCGCTGGACACACAGCTGACTGGACACATCCCACACTCTTAACACCTGAGAGAGAGAGAGATAGAGAGAGAGAGAGAGAGACAGAAAGAAAATCAGACAGAGAGAGAGAGACAGAGAATGTGTAAGAGAGAGAGACAGAGAGACAGACAGAAAGAGAGAGAGAGACAGAGTGAAACAGAGAGGGTGAGAGAGAGTGTCAGACAGACAGAGAGTGTGTGAGAGAGAGGGAGAGAAAGACAGATAGAGAGAGAGACAGAGAGACAGAGAGAAAGAGACAGAGAGAGAGAGAGACACAGAGAGACAGAGAGAGACAGAGAGAGAGAGAGACAGAGAGAAAGAGACAGAGAGAGAGAGAGAGAGAGAGAGAGACACACAGAGAGACAGAGAGAGACAGAGAGAGAGAGTCAGAATTGTTCCCAGTGGTGGTGAAGGTAACCAGACGTCCCCCTCTAAAAGCTCCCTCACAGAAAGGTCCTACATGAGGTGGTTCTGAATACGCTGCCTGATGTCTGAGACGCTGTTTATGATAGTCTGGAGAAGATTTCAGCCTTAAACTCCATTCATGGTGGAGGGATACATGCTGCAGGGCGCTGGGAGGTCAAATAGTCCCCCAAAGAAACTTAGTATTTCCAGGTTTTCCAGATTTTCCATCATCAACATTCCATATACACTCAGAAGACACGTGTAGGTTCACTGGTGGTTTAGACAGTCAATAAAATGTCTATATGTGTGTTCTAGACATGGAGAACCCTGGTTCCCATCACCACCACTGTACAGAACATACCTCACACTAAACTCGCCCTGTTTATACCTCACACCTAAGCAGTAAAATCGAACACTCTCTAAGTTCCCTCTAAGCCTAAATGCCATCTATCAGCTGAGACACATTTACTGGCTGTGTTTGCTTCTTTAATCCACTTGTTAAGTCTGACCTCACATGTGACGTAATAGCCATGTCCGAGTCCGGGTCCAAACACTCCTTCAGGTCCAAAAGCAACAGAGGCAGAAGCTGTGAACCTTTTCACGAGGGTTACAAATGGTTCTCGCTGTTCAGAGGCCACAGTTCTGTGTTCCCTGATGTTGGAACTCGGTTATCGTTCTAGCCCTTACACCAATGAAGAAACACAGTTTGGTGCCACTGGGCTCTAATGCTAGCTAGCGAACCTAGCTAATGTTCGCGCCTACTGGTAAAAGCCAATCTGGCCCTTTGTGGAGAGCCTTGATTTGGACTTTGGGTTTTATAGGGTGGCTATGAACCCACATCACTATTACATATTACCTAATCACTCATATTACTAGCGTTAGTAAGCTAGCTTGTTGCTAACAGTACTAGGCGACCCACATTGTAGAAACAGGTCATCACTATTCAGAGAAGTGGAAGGCAGTATTTAATTACTACCTAATTGGGTACCACATTAGAATATGACTACCCTTATAAAGCATCTATGAATGGTTTTTAATTAGTTTATTAATGGTTATTAATTAGGGGCAGTCGTGGGCTGGAGGTAAGGGAGCCAGCCTTGTAACCCGAGGGTCACCAGTTCAGTCCCTTGAGCTGACAGGACATGACTGAGGTGCCCTTGAGTAAGGCACCTAACCCCTAACTGCTCCCCAGGATGGGGTGCATAGGGCTGCCCACTGCTTTGGCGTGCTTACTGCCCCCTAGTGTGTGTTATCGATAGTGTGTGTGGATGTGTGTTTCACGTCACGGATGAATTACATGCAGAGGTCAAATTCCTCTGTGTGCAAACACAAATGGCAAAAATGGTTATAAAGTAGATCATAATCAGCTTATCATCGTTAATAAGCAGTTATAACACATAAATAAGAAGGGCCGCTGTGACCTGTTGTTGGTCTAACAGTGAACCTGCATGCTGTTGTACTGTTAAAGCTCCGATTCTGATGTTTACCGCTCCTACTTTGTACTTCCCACCACTCAGCATTAAACCTGTCAGCTTCAACACATATTCATATTCATCATATGTACAAGCTCACTTCGCCCTTTTATTAATGCCTTATAACTGTTTATTAATACTATGTAAAGTGTTTATGACCTAACTGATAACCCAAGGCCCCAATGTCTTCCTGGACCCCTGGCAAAAGGTCTTGTTAGGTCCTGGGGTCTTCAGGGCTACGTGGTCTGGAGCAGAATGCTCCTGGTAGGGTCTCCCAAGCCGAACGGGTCTGGAGTGAAGACCCAGACTAACATGATCCAAAATCCCAAAATAAAAAAAGGACACAGTATACCGTGTCCCCTGCCCGGGAGAGGGTTCTCAGGATCTGCCAATGGAGCTAGGCCTGGGGGCGGTGTTCCTCGGTGAGGGGCTGGGCAGCCCACGTAGGCCGGTGGGGCTCAGCCTGAAAAGGCAACATGGGGGGTAGGCATGGGGGACCGGTGCAGTGCTGTTTAGGCAGTGAGGGATGGCGAGGCGGGGAGGTCCTTGGCAGCATGGAACCCAGCAGCGGAAACTGGTGGGCGGGGAGGACCTGCCCCAGGTGGAGGAGTTATAACCTTTAATAAACTCATTTTAAACCATTTATAAACTCTTCATCAGGGTAGTCTTTCACTGTGTTAAACGTCAGACCCCACGTAAGTCTGCTATTACCTCACCTTGTCTTTCGAAAAGCTGATCAGCTGCTTTTTATCCAGCATGAACCGCACAGCCACCACACTGGTCACATGACCTCGGAGGACGCCCACAGGTTTGGAGATGAGGTAAGGGTTCCAGAGGCACACCTGGTTGTTCACACCTGCCGTGGCTACAGATTAGAAAGAGGAAATTACAGTACAGCTGTAAAGTGGCCAATGAGTGGAAGCAAAAGGTGGGTGTTTCTAATAAAGTGGCCAGTCAGATTACATCTCAACGAACTGGACATTTTTCTGGATGATCAAAGAGCAATTAGCTTCTAGTACCAATAAGGTTTAGTCCAGGATGGTAGTCCAGATCACTGATTCCTTTCTCTGTGTGGAAAGCAGCAACTCTGAGAGGTCTGGATTCCCCCTCCCTCCAAGCCAGCACCATGCTGGACTGAGCAGAACTGCTGGAAGACACGAAGGCTTCCAGGGACCCGAGGAACCGCACTGAGGAGCAGGAACACGACACAACACAATCACAGATTGACCAGAAGATTGGGGCACTCAAGAGTCTAAGGTCACCATGCACAATGCGAGCATGGGCAAGAGGGGTATAAACCCCCCCAGTACTGGGCTGTGGAGTGGTGGAACTGTGTTCTTTAGAGAGATGGAGCTCCATCCAGTAGCTCTGGAATGAGCTGGAACGATGCAGAACTGATCATCCAACGTCAGTACCTGACCTCACTAACGCTCAATCAAATCCTCACAGCAATGTTCTAACATCAGCACCTGACCTCACTAATGCTCAGTGTAATCCTCACAGCAATGTTCCAGCATCAGTACCCGACCTCACTAACGCTCAATCAAATCTTCACAGCAATGTTCCAACATCAGTACCTGACCTTACTAACGCTCAATCCAATCCTCACAGCAATGTTCCAACATCAGTACCTGACCTCACTACCTGACCTCACTAACGCTCAATCAAATCCTCACAGCAATGTTCCAACATCAGTACCTGACCTTACTAACGCTCAATCCAATCCTCACAGCAATGTTCCAACATCAGTACCTGACCTCACTAACGCTCAATCCAATCCTCACAGCAATGTTCCAACATCAGTACCTGACCTCACTAACGCTCAATCAAATCCTCACAGCAATGTTCCAACATCAGTACCTGACCTCACTAACGCTCAATCAAATCCTCACAGCAATGTTCCAAAACCAGTACCTGACCTCACTAACGCTCAGTCAAATCCTCACAGCAATGTTCCAACATCAGTGCCTGACCACACTAATGCTCAACCAAATCTTCACAGCAAGGTACAACATCAGTACCTGACCTCACTAATGCTCAGTCCAATCCTCACAGCAATGTTCCAACATCAGTACCTGACCTCACTAAGTATCAATCAAATCCTCACAGCAATGTTCCAACATCAGTACCTGACCTCACTAACGCTCAATCAAATCTTCACAGCAATGTGCCAACATCAGTACCTGACCACACTAATGCTTATATGGCCAAATGCAATGAAATCCTTTCAGCAATGTTCCAACATGTAGTGTATAGTGTATGGTCCTGTTCCGACATGTAGAGTCAGTCACTACAGCGGCTCATTAATACCCTTCATTCAGAGAACTGTCTGGATATCCTGAGGCACTTCCTGTCCTATGAAAATCCCATTTGAATGTAGCAGCTGAACTTCTAGCCTGTTAACGTTCCATGATTAATGGTCCAAAACTACTTACACGATTTAATATGCATTATTCTGTGTATATGACATACTTTATTATTTTTGAAGGTGATTTTCTTATGGCAACTTCGGTATATACACTCCACAAACAGGGCTGGGACGAGAATCAGCTGTGAAAAGTTAATAAATCTGGATCAAATTCTCTGACGTTCTAATAGAAGGTATGAAAGTTTGTTCACCCAGATGTGGTTCCACACCCCCATTTCCACCCTAAGATTTTAAAGTTTCCCCCTTTTTGGTGAGCTCATGAATACTTAGATGAGCTCTGCTCTGATTGGTTAGTTTACAGTGAGACTCTGCCCACAATGACCACACAGAAGCAACATGTGGAAACAGACCAAATAAAATGAGCCTCTGTGTAAATAAGCTCCGCCCTCATACTATTTAGTTAGCTATGCTAGTTACTTGGAGCTAATGCTAGTAGCTAACGTTCCCTGTACTAGCTACTGTCTTTCCATCTGGACATCAACACACAGTAGATTAAAGTTGATCCTCACTATGGAACTCTCAGTTTAAGATGATCTGCTTCAACCGGCAAACACGGATACAATCACACAGCATGGCTGCTACTTAGAGGCTGCTGTTGGGGTTGTGATGCTAATAAAGGTGGAGCTGCTCCTCTCTTCAGTCTCTTCAGGGTCAAACGCTGAGCAGAGCTGCTCCATATTGTCTAGAGAGGTTTGGGAAACTGTCCGGAGTGGAATGTGCAGACTGCAGTATTAAAGTTGTTCCGGGATCCTGTTAAAGATGTGGGAGCTGAAGTTCCTGTCCTCCAGCTTGTTTTGGGAATTTTCCGTTCCACCTTAAATGGTGCTGCAGGACATTCTGGCGCATGTACAAGCCGAAGTATTTAAGGTGAAATGGTGGAACATTGGCTTAGGAAGCTGGTGAATAGGAAGAACTTCAGCCTGGTTTAAAGATGAACATCAACCATGTACCGCTGACAGTTGGGTTCCTTGGGAAGGGAATGGAAGTGCCGACATCCTCTTCCCAGCCTGGAACGTTGGAGTTCGCCACATAGTCCACCATGTTGGTTCTGTAGCTGTAGTTGTTTGTATGTAAATGTTGGGGGTGTAAATATTAATGAGTCTGTTCTGTAACAGTGTAGATTTAGGAATCGGCCCGTTTCCCCGTCCTCTTTTGGGAATGTAAGATTTGTATTTGAAGGAGGAACAGCAGTGTTTGAGGGTCACGGTATGTCGGTTCTAGGTACTGAACTCTCCATATTCACCTATGACAGTGTACATACAGGTTTACTGTCTATGGCACCTTTAAGGTCTGAATGAGGCACAGGGAGGAAATCAGGTCACAGGTTACCGCTTACCTGAGGAATGCGTTCAAACCGAGCCGGCACGAACCCACTCAACAAGCCCGCCATGACAATTTGAGCTCTTTGTAGTCGCTTTTATTGGGAAATTAGGAGAGGAAAGGAGCCGCAGGCAACAAAGCCAACAAAACATCCCACTCCAAGGATCAAACGCCGGCACTTCACGCTCGAGAGGCCGCGGATGCCTTTTCGGCTAAGAGACACACACCTATTAACGGCGCTACCGCCAGGCCCGAAGGCCAGCGTGCCACCGAGATAGAGGTTTTTAGTCACTCGCGCACAAACACACGAGCACCGCGTCTAATCCTAAACACTAGATGACTCTCCAGGGTGGGAAGAACTTCAAAAGGATCCCGCCTACAGCCGGGGAGATAAAGCCACCCAGCAATTTTCAATTAACAAGTCCTTTTCATGTTCCGTTGTGTTTCCTTCTGCTCTCTTGTGTTTGTTATTCTTGTTTACTTCAGCTTCTATTCTCTCTGTCATCCTCCGCCGTCTCCGAGGAGCCCGCTCGCCCGCACATACGCGCGCTCAGCCCTCGCCCCGGCGGGATGCCGAGATCGCTCCCATCAGCTTAAGGTTGTGTATCGCTGAGAGACATAAAGCTGCCGAGAATGTTTCCACAACAGCTGTACACTGTCGGCAGGAGTTCTGTAGGCTGGAAACGATGAGCGGAACCGCTCAACACGTTCAGTAAGACAGGGACGGGACTCGAGACGGGGACAGGACAGAACCCACTGTCATGGGCTGGAGGTTAAGGAACCAGCCTTGTGACTGGAAGGTCACTGATTCGATCCCGACGGGACACAAGCGAAGCGTCCTTGAGCAGGGCACCCGACCCCCAGCTGCCCCACCCCAGGCACCGTGGGTAGGGCCGCCCACCTCTCTGGGCAAATGTGTTCACTGCCCCCTAGTGTGCATATGTGGGTGTTTCACTGCACGGATGGGCCAAATGTCCATGGAATGGGAAGACCAATTCCTCTGTGTGCAATCACAGTGGTTCCAAATCCTAATTCAGTTCTTTTTCGTTTTCTTCCGACTCTCATCTCTAGTTTACGAGATGTTCTAGCTCCAGACTGGCAGAGAAAGAGTGCCCGCCAGAGAGACTTTTTAAACAAGCTTTATTCTTCCTGGACTTTCGACTTCGAGTCGACCCCTGGACCCAATTTGTAAGACATGAAGAGCCATTTGGAGAGCTAACCCTACACTAGAAGACTTCGGAAAGACTCCGAAATGCTTTTAAATGACTACAGTCTGGGATTCTCTCACATCTAAGGACAATTTGTCATAGACTATGATTTTTGCCAAGACTGAGAATCTTGCAGGGTCACTATTTTATCAGATTGAGGAACAGTTTCTGCCCCCAGGCCATCAGGAACACCTCTGAACACCTCTGACTCCCTCCAACCACCATTCCATGCTCCTCTGTCCAGTACTGTAGCCCATGCTCAGTCCTATGACATGACCACTAAAACATTACAAACTGCTTAATTGCACAGACTGTACATTTTGCACATATACACTGGGGATTAAATGCATCACTTCTATATAAGATTGCACTTTATTGACCCCGAAGGAAATAAGAACCAGTATTATTATTATTATCCTGCATTATGCACGCTGTATAATAATCACCTTGCATGTTTAAGGTGGTAGTAACTTCAGGCTCCTGCAGATGGCACTGCACGAGGATGATGGGGCTATAAATTCCTGAGGGGTGTGAGTGACGGGATCCATAAATTGGGAAGAGGTGGTACAGTGCAGGGAATGTCTCGTTCCATGTGTGGAAAATGGCTCCAAAGCAGATGTTAATGATTGGCTAAAAGGAGTGACTGCATTTGGGCGTGCCAAAGACCATAGTGTGAAGGAAGTAGCTGAATCTGCAGGTGTATTGGCATACCATAGTTGTCAGGCTTGTCACAATGGTCAACAAAGATAGCTAGCTAGCTACGATGGAGATATCCAGCTAATGCTAGCTCAGAAAAAGGGCGGACAACATGGAATACACCAATCACATATTGGATTCCTGTACTGAAGACCATGGAACTGATTGGGACTATGAATCATAGTCTATGCAGGTTCTGATTACTAATTCAGTGGACGGTAGCTCTATACGAGGCTCTTCTGCTAAAAGAGTATATGGTGTATATGTGGAGTCACTGTGTATATGGTGTATATGTGGAGTCATTGTGTATATGGTGTATATGTGGAGTCATTGTGTATATGGTGTATATGTGGAGTCATTGTGTATATGGTGTATATGTGGAGTCATTGTGTATATTGTGGACTGTCAGTACTAGAGAGACACAAACTGCTGAAACCAAATTCCTTGTGTGTGTCAACATACTTGGTCAATAAACCTGATTCTGATTCTGATATATCACAGTGTATCTGTAAAGCGTCTACAGTACATCATATTCTAGGAGTTAACTGTTAAAACCATATGAGTTTATTCACTAGAAATGTCCACAAAAGTAGACCAACACAAAATGCCCTCTGTTAAAACTATAATTTCCAGGGGCGGGACTTATAATCTGACTACTTTAGCAAAATCAACGTTGTTTTTTTTTTTGTCTGAAATGAAAACATATAAATAAAACTCATGTTTTTTTTTCTGCTTTTAAATGTCATCAAACATTTGAAACCAAAGTCTCAGAGCAGCCAAATGCTGGTTATGTCCCACAGATCAATTCCATGTTTGCATGTAGTTGGCAAAAAATTAATTTTACCATTTTACAAAACTGATTTTAATGATGAACACAGAATGTTATTCTACTCCAGCAAGGAATTCAGCCTAAATATGGAACACTGAGGCAACTTTGGAAGTGTCAAATGTCCAAGGAAAAATGGGAGTGCCAATAGGATTTCCTGGTCATGTGATGACATCCAGTATTTGCCATAAAAAGTAAATTTAGTTGATTTCACAATTAAACATTAAAACATGGATTTTGCTGTTTGGTAAAATTAGGATGAACTGAGATTGTTGCCGTATGGCCATACCATGCAATAGAGGGCCGACAGTAAGTGAGGTATCTAGAACTTTCAGAAGGACTACAGTGCCTTTTATCAGTAATGTGGTCCCATAATTAGGCCCCCTCTGAAGGCCCTGATGGTTCCGGTCTGCAATAAAGCATCCAGGATTAGGTCCTATTGAATAAAGTAACGTCTCTTTGTAGCGTATATACGTGTGTGATGGTCCGTATCCCAGCCCTCCTCTAATCGCCCGGGTGAAACTCATTGGGTGTGACATCAAAAAGAAGTGAAGAACTGGCGAGGCGTCACTTTGATGGCCTTGAGTAAGCACTTACTAAACTGCGCCGATTTGCATATTAATTGATGTGTGTGTAGCGGAGGGTGGCAAAGCTGTCTGAACGCGGCAGAAAGACCCGGAAAATCCAGCCAGAGTCGTCCTCCACACGCCACATCCCGAAAACATCACGCTCAGATATGACATTCTTCCCTGATGTGTTCATTACCACAGGCAGTGTGCGCTTGCCGCGTCGGGCTGCACCTAAAAAGAGCAAAGGGCCTCCAACGTTCTTCAAACACACAGAAAGAGCATCACTCAGAAACCTGTCACCCAACTTCCACATAACCAGGGGCAGCTGTCAGCCCGATCAGCCGGAGGATTCTCCCACAGAACGCTCTTCAGGGTCGGGAAGGTAAAACATCAACAATGGAACGTCATAACGGACTGATCCTGATCCTGAAGCAACCGAAGTGTTCAGCTCCTTAACATTAAAGAGCTTCATGCAGACACTAAAGTGATTAACGTGGGCGTCAGCCTGAACACAGCACACAACAAAACATCAACTACATTTGGGCAAAGGGGGATGTGGGAATTCCTACAACTCCCACTGCTAGGAACTAAGGATATGTCAGAGGGTCCATTAGTCCAAGCCTTATATAGATACTGAATAATTCATAGTAGATACTGAATAATTCATAGTGGATGCTGAATAATTCATAGTGGATACTGAACAATTCATAGCAGATATTGAATAATTCATAGTAGATACTGAACAATTCATAGTGGATACTGAATAATTCATAGTAGATGCTGAATAATTCATAGTGGATGCTGAATAATTCATAGTGGATGCTGAATAATTCATAGTGGATGCTGAATAATTCATAGTGGATACTGAACAATTCATAGTGGATGCTGAATAATTCATAGTAGATACTGAACAATTCATAGCGGATATTGAATAATTCATAGTAGATACTGAATAATTCATAGTGGATACTGAACAATTCATAGTGGATATTGAATAATTCATAGTGGATGCTGAATAATTCATAGTAGATACTGAATAATTCATAGTAGATACTGAATAATTCATAGTGGATGCTGAATAATTCATAGTGGATACTGAATAATTCATAGCAGATACTGAACAATTCATAGTGCGTGCTGAATAATTCATAGCGGATGCTGAATAATTCATAGTGGATGCTGAATAATTCATAGTAGATACTGAACAATTCATAGTGGATATTGAATAATTCATAGCGGATATTGAATAATTCATAGTGGATGCTGAATAATTCATAGTGGATGCTGAATAATTCATAGTGGATACTGAACAATTCATAGTGGATGCTGAATAATTCATAGTAGATACTGAACAATTCATAGCGGATATTGAATAATTCATAGTAGATGCTGAATAATTCATAGTGGATGCTGAATAATTCATGGCCCCGCCCCCTGCGCGTATGCGGCCGTGGTACACTCACCTGTACGTACCCAGTGTCCTGTGTGTGCAGTGTGCATGACGGTGTAACAGCAGCGATGCCGGCCCTGCTGGAGCTCGGACCAGCTGATGCTGACTGCAGAGTCCTGCTCCACGGCTGCGCTCGGCCGCTCAAACAGGGAGATCAGTGCTGACCTGAAACACACGCCGCTCACCTCAAACGCACCCACACACCCCAACTCACTGAACAACTGCACACCAGCTTCAACCCAAACCCCCCTCACCAGGCAGCCCTGACCGAACTGGACTGACCGCTGACCTGTAGGACACTATGTTGTGTGAACTGGGCAGGCCTAGGTAGCCTAAGTTTGATCCTAGTATGAGCCCAGAACACTCTTCCTTTTTTCCCTTCATTTCTCCCTTTCTCTTCCTCTTCCTCCCTCTTCCTTCTCTTTCTGTCTCTTCTTCCTTTCTCTCTCACTCCCCATCTTTTATTTCTCTTTCTCCCTTTCCCTCTTCCGCCTCTCTTTCTCTCTCTCTCTGTCTTCTCTCTCCACTCATCCTTATTTCTCTCTCAATCCTCTTTCTCCCTCTTCTCCTCTTTCTGTCTCTCTTCACTCCTTCTTTTCTCTCTCAATCCTCTGCCTCTTTTCTCTCTCCTTCCTCTCTTTCCCCTTCTTACTCCTCACTGTCTTCTCTCTCCATCTTCTCTCTTCCCTCTTGCTCTCTCTCTTCTCACTCTTAATCCTCTTCCTCCCATCTTTCTCTCCCTCGCTCTCTCTCCTTCTACATTTTCATGTCTTTCCCTCTCTTACTGGTTTTCCCTCTCTCCTCTCTCTCTTTCTCTCTCTCCCTCCCCTCTTTCTCCCTGTTCCTCCTTTTTCATATCTGCGTTTCTCTATCTCTCCTTCTTCCTCTCCTCTCCCTTTCACACTGTTCTTCTTTTCTCTTTCTCCCTTGTTATTCCTCCTCTTTCTGTCTCTCTTTTCCTCCTTTCTCTCTCCTTCCTCTCTATTTCTCCTTCTTACTCCTCTCTCTCTTTCTCTCTCTCTCTTTCTCCGTCTTCTCTCTTTCCTCCTCTTCTTCTCTCTCTCTTCTCGATCTCAGTCCTCTTTCTCCCTCTTCCTCCCATCTTTCTCTCCCTCGCTCTCTCTCTCTCTTTCTCTCCCTCTCTTTCCTCCTCTTTTCTTGTTTTCCTTCCTTCTTCTCTTCCTTCATCTTCTCTCTCTCTCTCTCTCTCTTTCTCCATTCATCTTCTCTGTAACTGAGACTCACCTGTCCTCCCACGTCCCCAATACTGAGCACGGCCTGCTCTGGACGCTGTGGATGGTGCCAGTAGTGGAGGCTGATGGGAGTGTAACGCAGGCCATGGAGCTTATACTGCAGACTGAACTCCTGCTTAGAGAGCAGGTCATAGAAACAGATCTCCTTGCTGGTGAAGGAAACGGCAATCTGGAGGAGGGAGAGGAGGAGAAGGGACTGACCAATCAGTATCATTCATTTCCCTGCCCTTAGATGATCTCCCTTTAATACTGACAGGTCCTAAAGTTCCACACTGAGTCTCAGACACATTCCTCCAGAACAATGGAACCTCACTGCTGACCATGTGACACTGAGGGGCGGGATGCAGGGTCACTTCCTGTTCTAAATGCAGGGACACTGTGTACGGGATGTGGGTTAAAGGAACTGCATAGCCAAACACACATCTTCAAAAGACATGCAACAAAAGACATATCTGACATATCTGCATTTCTCAACTGATGTAAAACGTTCCTGCAGCTTCCTATGAAGTGATAAAGCGTTGTTCACTGTTCCTTATGCAGTTCCCTTCCAACGGAAAGTTTTCATTCCCTGTGGTCTGGAATAATTTCTACTGTAGTCCATCTGTTTCTCTGTATACTGTATTACCCTGTTCTTCAATGGTCAGGACCCCCACAGGACCACCACAGAGCAAGTATGATGTGGGGGGTGGATCATTCTCCGGACACTGCCCACAGGACGCTACCCACAGGACGCTGCCCACAGGACTGGTTGGTGGACGATTCTCAGTCCAGCAGCACTGGTGTCTGATCCACTCACACTGGCAGAACAAACACTAACACACCACCACCACGTCAGTGTCACTGCAGTGCTGAGAATGATCCACCACCCACATCATACCTGCTCTGTGGTGGTCCTGTACAGTCTGGAACTGTTGCCCTATACAGTGGACAGCGACTGTAGATATAAGGTGTACCTAATGAAGTGGCCAGTGGGTGTAGATATGTGCCAGTTTACCTTGTTCACGTTGGGCAGCACCACCATGTCAGTTACCCAGAGGTCTTTGGGTTTGACTGAATCGTTGGTGAGGCGGTGGTTCTGGTGCAGCGCGAGGTTTTTCTCCTCCCACGTGACCAGCATGCCCTCCTTACTCACACTGAAGTAGCGTCCAGTGGTGGGCAGGTGGCTGACACTGTGTATGGTGTCTCTGTGTGGTGCGGGCAGGGTGCGGGCTGGTTTCCAGCGGGGCACGGCCGCCGCCCTGGCATGCTCCTCCTTCTCGGAGAGGCCCAGCAGGAGGAAGGAGGCAATTCGCTCCCAGTCCACCCAGCCCTCTCTGGACACATCCACGCTGTCAAACAAGCGGCCATACTCTTCCTGAGAGCCGTGGCCAATCACAGAGCAGCACTGCTCCACAAACTCTGCCCGCTGCATGGACACTGGCAAACCAGAGCTGTCGGACGACTGGGGATGGGAATAACATCAAAAGGTCAAAAGGTCAGTTCTCTCAGGGGAATCTGCAGACATTCCCCAAATGTGTTAGGACATGTTTGGTGTCTGAAGTTTCCTTCTTTAGTTTTAGCGCTGGAGCTACGAGGCAAATGTAGCTAACTGGAAGCTAATTAGCAAGCTAATTAGCACGATGCTAACTGCATCCCTTGGCTCAAACCGTGTGGAGTTGTTTGAAAGACAATGTTTGAAAAGACAAGCAGAACAACTTCAGGGAGCCCAAAGTTTGACAAAAGGGGAATTACACCACTTTAATGCTTACGGAATAGACAGAACTGTGGTGGTGAAGGTAACCAGACGTCTCCCTCTAAAAGCTCCCTCACAGAAAGGTCCTACATGAGGTGGTTCTG
>CM067486.1:31400364-31410678 GCA_034552555.1 Semaprochilodus insignis | reverse complement strand
ATAGAGAGAGAGAGAGAGAGAGAGAGAGAGAGAGAGAGAGAGAGAGAGAGAGAGAGAGAGAGAGAGAAAGAGGAGAGAGTGGACATGGCTTTGAAAGGGAACAAATTCAACTAGATAAACACAGGAGAGAGGCAGCAGGGAAAGAAGACATGCATGCGTCTGTGTGTGTTTATGAGCGCTTGAGTGCAGCAGACAGAGCTTGACGTGATTAGAAAGCTCAGCCATGTGAAATGCTACTGAAAATATGAGCTACCATGCATCACATGCACACACACTGACAGAGAGTGTGTAAGAGAGAGAAACAGTGAGCGAGCGAGCGAGCAATTGTGTAATGTAGAATTTGTTGGTGTGGGAAAACAGCTTGCAGTGGAGATGCTTTTTCCACCGAGCAAAAGATGTCTTGTACCACCAGGGCTGGGCGATAAAAAATAAAAAAAATAACGATATATTTTCAGGACGAACTATATAGAAAATAATCAATTTTGAGTCTAAACACTGAAGAGCATAAATCATTTTTTGTCACAATGTCCTCCTATTTTGAAATGTTTTTATTGAAGTGATTGCAAAGCTGACTCTCCTATATTACTGGTTTCAAGTGAACGGCTACACTTTAACCTTCCTGACAAAACAAGTAAAAAGCACAAATTGTCACCTATGGTGTTTCCTCCACCAGGTAGTACAGTTACAAATCTGACCCCAAAACTATCCATACTTCTGTAGAACACCTACAGTATGTCCACTTGCTACTAGCCATTTCTTGCTTGTTTGGGTGTTTTTAGGCCTATTCTATTTAGGTGCCTTTCCAATTTACTTCTTTGTAGTTCTACCTACTAGCTACGCTTCCCTCTATCTCACAACGCCACAACCACCTAACTTTAAAATACTTTCCTAAATGCCACGCTTGGTACAATTATGACAAAATATGCAATTACAGATTTCAGACTGTACTGTACCGCACTCTTTCATAGAAAAACACAACTGTCAATATGTCAATAAGAGTCAACAGAATAGTGATTCCAAAAAGACCTGAAACACTTGCCATCGATATGATTTTGGTAATTATCATTTTATCGCCCAAGCCTGTGTGGAATTACCACTCAGCATACATAACACAGCCCTGACATAAAGCCTTCATAATGCATCATAACCATCACACTGAACAGAGGCTAATAGAGAACATGCAACTATGAAAGATGTCCTGGCTCAACATCACAGGTCGTTTAGTTCTTTGTCATGTCATGCTTATGATGCACTTATGCAGGCTTCATGACAGAGAGCATTCTGTGAGGTGCTGCCATACTTGCACATCATTCAGGCCAATTCAAAAATCATTCAGAAAACCAATCGCTCCATCAATTCACACTCTTAATGTAAAAAATATTGTCTTCACTAGGGGGCAGGCCTCAGCTTTCACACTCTGTCAATTAGTTGGGTGAGATCTGTTTATGCCAGCATAAGTGTGTGTGTGAGACCATGTGTATGAATGCGCTCCTACTTGTTTTAATTGATCCACGTCTTATGGTATGAGCTTTCAGTCTAAGCTGCTCTATCCAGGAGCTGCATCTGTCTGTAAAGGAACTGTAATCAACTGAGGGGGCTGGGCACACGCAAAAACACACACACACACAAACACACACACACACACACACACACACACACACACACACACACACACACACACACACGGACACGGACACGGACACACACGGACACGGACACGGACACACACGGACACGGACACACAAACACAAAAAGACAGACAAACACAATTACAGACATGCGCATGCCACCACATCCGATCACACAGACAGAGACATACACGCAACAGAGGGATACACAGAAGAGGAAACAGGACATAGAAAAAAAAGAAAAACAGAAAAGAGGGGTAAAATGGATGATGCTGGCGTGTGTGCTGCAGCACCGCAATCTGTCAGACACAAAAGGAGTAGAAATCAAACCAAAAAACATAATCCTGCCACCGTGAGAACACCCAGCAAACAAAGCAAGGACTCACCTCGAGCGCTCGGCAGAGGGCCTGAAACCTCAGACAAACCTAAGACACATAGACACTAATTACTTCACAGTACATTAATCACTAACGGAGGTTCGTATGAATGCGTCTGCTTGGTGGTTTAGAAAGCTGCAAGCCTTGGTAGGAGGGTAACAAGTATCTATAGTTCCTTTCACATCTGCACCTTTATGAGTATTTTACCAGTAATTAACCCTCACAGATCCACAATGTTGTATGCAACATCAAGAGACACTGTAATATATATCAATAAATGAATATTTCAGGAATGCTGCACGCTACAGACTTACTTTTATTTTGCCCAGAGAGGCAGCACTGTTCTGTCAACAATAATCTATGAAGACATTCAGTGTTGGATTTATCATTGTGGGATTACGAGGGTTTTAAGTCTCCAAAAAAACTGTGCAATTCAAAAAAGGACTACAAAGCTTCGGATACGATGGCATTAAAGCCCCCACTGAAGCGGTTCAGCATTACCCTCCCAGGAAAAAAAATGAAAGCAAGTCTCATGCAGCATTTCCAAGATGTTGCATATGACATTGTCATCCTGAAAGGATTAAACTGTAAGACATTAAGTGATAATGCAGAAAGTTGACCCAGCTTTACCCACACAGTACCCACATAGAGTATTTGCCAGGAGGGCTCATTTGTGAACAAAAGCAGACACATTACCACGGAATACACTAGAGTCTATAAAACAACCAACAAAGAGTGAAAACCAGACAGGAGTGCATTTTGTGCATGATTTTAGAGAAAAGCTGTTGGCTATTCATGCACACACATCCTGTTCCAAGTATAATTTCACCATTTTTTCTAAATTTCTGAATAATCAAGTTCTTAAGATGTAAACAAAGTCGTTCAGAATTGTTTGATGTGAAATATGCCTCTCTAGATTGGAGTGGTGAATCAGAATTGGTCAGATATGCTGCTCACTGCTGGTTTTGTACAATAGGGTTGAAGCCTATCCCAGCACTCATTGGGCAGAGGGCAGGAAACACCCTGGACAGGCCACCAGTCCATCGCATGGCAAACACACATTCACACACATATAGGGTAAATTAGCATCGCCGAATCATCTCGTATCACCACCACAGTAAAGAAATAAGAGTTTCTCTACAATGAACCATTTCACACCACGCTTTGGGTACATCTCTGGAATTCCCCTTCAAGGGCTGTAAGACTGAATGGCACAAAGCCTGGACATTACCAGTGAAAGGAACCCGATGATGTCTAGGGTTTTAAGTGGGAAAGGACTAAAGGGGCATAAAAGGAGCAGTGAGAGTTTACCTTTGGCAGAGCTGAGAGGGTTGGAGGAGGATTCAGCAGTGAGCTCTAGAGGGAACTGAAGCTGATCTTCATTTTCTGTAATCGCTGGGGAATACATGCATGGTCAAGGGTTCAGATTATCGCTGGTCAACTGATTAAATTAGGGGAAAACTAATCAACATGCCATGGAGGGTTTTTTTTTAAAATAACAACATGATACACATACACACACACACACACAAAACATGCACTAATCAATCAGTCAGTTTGTTAAGACTCAAGAACTGGGAGGAATTAACTCATCCATTATGCTCCTTTCAATTCACCTTATGACTGCACTTAAACCTGCATTAAGGGAGTGTTGCGGCACAGTAAAAATGTGTGATATGTTCGTTAACCCCAAGTATGCAAGTATTCCGTTTCAAACCTGAAAAGGCTACTGGAAAATGTATATGCAGCCTGAAATATTAAGTAGAATTTAGTTTGACAATGTCATGGATTTGTAGTGATTTCATTTTCAACATTTTACACTGTTTATTTCACTGTATTGTGAAAACATAAACTCATGGGCACTAAAACGGAAAGCATCACTAGCACCACACATAGGTAGTGTACTGAACTTGTACTGAATGTTTTTCCTGTACATTTTCATAAGTAAACACAGACAAGATCTTCCAACTTTCTAACTGCATCTTGATGACCACAAGTCTATGACTGTTCCTATAGACCACTTTTATCTTTAGTGTTTTAAACATAATTGTGTATAATTATGCACAAAACATGTGAATGTTTACTTATTTCATTTGTGTCTTCAAATTTAAGCATACAAGTATTTCAAAAACCGTTTGGCTCAGGCATTGATTTGGAATCAGCCTACTGAATGTGTTCTGTGAGATGGCCATATCTGAAGTATATTTTCCTCGCAGTAATCATGTTTACATTAAATAACAGGTTAAATAACAGTATTCTGTTTCATGTTTATTCTGTAAACACCCTTCAAACCACAGGCCCCTACAGTCATGTATCTGATGAAAGAATATTAGCATAAAAAGCCCAAAAATACTGGTTCCTACATTATCATACATATCTTAGAAGTGTCTTATACACATGCCGGTACACACTTGCTCACCTTTCATAAGAGTCTTGTCTATGCTTTGTCTGCCATTCTCCTGAGTCTGATCTTTATCAAAGCTCATAGCAACAGCTGTCACTGCAACCTGTCAAACAGAACACAAATAACTTGCTGGGTCTGCAAGACAGACAGTAAATAAAGCAGGTTTACAGTCCAGCAATAAAAGACCCCCAAGCCAGACCTCTTCTTTACTCTCCTTACACTCCTGAGCCAAAGAGGCAACGGCCCAATCTTCTTCATTAGGAAATTTACAACCTAAATTGGGGGGGGGGGTCTTACCTGTATAAGCTCATCCTCAGGCACAGCGACCGTGAAGTTCACATGACAGAGGCAGCAGGGCACCATTGAGCGCAGTTTGAAGTACAGACTCTAAAAACACGCATACTTTGAAATAAGCATGAATGATGTTTGCACAGGGAAAAAAATGGAGCAGGTAAAAACTGAACTCACCTTAAGCAGATTCTCACAGAGATCATTGAAGACCTTATTCAGGCCTTGATTGGTCAGATTGACATTGCTGAGACGAAAAACTCTCACAGACGTAAACATCTACAGAAATAGAAAAGACATATGAACAAAAAGGGGGACCAAATGTACAGATTCGCACCACTAGAAATGAGACATTTTATGACCATTTGTCAAATTCAACCAGTACACCGATGGCTCATGCACTGAGTAACTAAATACATCAAATGTATTTGTCCACTAGAGAGACAAGAAAACTATTAAATGCTTTTTAAAGCGGTGTTGTGATTAATTTAGTCTTGGAAAACTTTTGGAGAGAGTATATAACAAAGTAAACTGTACCTGTAAAGCTGAAGTCCAGTTATAAATCCCAGGCATGATTTCAGTGTTGCAGCTGTAAAACCCTGTGAATGAGACATAAAATGAATAAGGAGAGCGACGGATGAGTAGAGAGAAGAGGAGAGGAGAGGAGAGAGGTGAAGAGGAGAGAGGCGGAGAGGAGTACCTGAAGGTGTTGGGGCATCAGTAAGGAGTGAGTGAATGTCTTCGACAGCATCTGTGTCATCAATCTGAAAAAGTACCAAAGTACATTCTGTATGTCTTATTCAATACATTACATCCATCCTCAACAAATGCAGCTATTCCACATAAATTCACCTGAACTCTATGAAACAATTATTTTAATCCATTTTCAAGCTTCTGTCTTACCTCCAGAACAAAGGCATCCTTCTTTCCATGTGACAGGTCTAACTCTGACACTTCATCTGAGCTCTCTGAGTGGGAGCGAAAAAGGCGAGAACGCTGCCGGGGTTCAGGAATCGGAGAGCCAATGACTTCCTCAACCAATTCCTGTTTGATGAACATACAGACACCGACTAATCAGTGGGCAGCTTAATGCCATGACAAATAATATATTATCAGAAACACTACAGATCATCAGAATCATTTTGTTTGGAGCTACTGCTGTAGAGCTTAAACATAATAGTCAAGATTAGAGGAATTGGTGACACATAAGTCTGTAATAAATTCCCAGTCCAAGCACTGCATAAGGCAAGAATACAGCTAGCTACAAGTGAACACTGTAGCAGTTTTATATTCTTCTTTTTCTTTAAAGCTACCAATTGATATTTTTGTCCCATCCCTTTTTGTTAGTAATTAATTCAAGACCCAAAGTATTTTGTTGCTGAAAACATGGGGTCTACAAATATACTGCACTGATTCAAGATCATAATCCCCACAAGCATGAAGTCAATGTTCTCTCCACCAAACGCCAAACAATGTTGGCTCACATTAAAGACCCTCTTCTACTTAAAATAAGGACAATTAGTAAACCACATCAGCCTTGCAGTAGGTCAGCATGGTTAATTGTGAAACACCTGTTACTCTTAAGGAAGACCAAAGTGGTGCATCCATGTGTTTGTTACTGAGTGCATATGGCCACCTTAGAAAGTGAGTGTAAAGACAAGACTGCATGCTTTTATTAAAATAACCAGTGCTGTGCGTTTGTGAAAATTGTTGTCCGTACTAGAGGTCCGTTACTGGCAGGGCCTGGTAAAACATGTCCGCAAGGTACGACCGGCAGTTCCTCAAAAACGTAACACTGATAAAACAGACCAATAGTGTATTACATATGGCTGTTTATCAATCAACTTGCGAAGCACTATAAACCTTTGTCTGCATTAATTTTGTTTGTGTATGTGGGGTTCGGGTTTCAAATTCAGCCGTAACATTCAAGCCTGTTTGGGGCATGGTTGGGTTTGGGCTTCAATTTAATGCCGGTGTGGACCTCTAGTCTGTAATGTACTGAATTGCCATGCATTAGAATGTACCGTATTGATGCTTCTGAAAGCTTCTGGATCCAGAGTGAATATTTTCTTTATCAGTTCAGAAAGAAACACATTATTGGCCAGTTAACATCCATTCAGCATAAAGCGCAGTGGCAGCAGCCCCTAACACAATACTTCTCAATCTTAAAACAAAAGTTACAACTTCAAGCCCCTGACAGTGTATAGAGTGTATATGCACTTACCGGGGGGTTGATCTCATAGAGCTCTTTGTTTTTGGCAATGGTGTCATTGATTTTCTTCTGCATGTTTGAGATGTGCTGTTCATATGTGATGTCACTGGGGGTCTTTCCTGCTATCTGGATCCCTCCCGGACTAGGCAATGCTGTTAGATAAACCCCTGTAGCTGACTACAACACACACACACACACACACAAACTTATTATACCCTATCTAACATCTCAGGACACACTGAAGTTTTAGGAAACAGTGTAATGTAGCTGCCAGAACAACACCTGCCCAAAACAGCAGGTTTACAGCAGAAGCAAAAATGTTCTTTACTTTTAACTGACATCAATGTAAAAAGATTTTATTTCCAGCTTTTTTATTGGTCTTTATTGATCATGAAACTTCTACTCCTGGAGGTTTCAAAGTATGTAATAACTTGTGCTGGCTTTTCCCCCCACTGACAAAGTTGCAAATGTAATGAGTAAGGAGAGAAATTAGCTTTAAAGGGAGCGCAAGTGCACTACTTACTGCCAGGCCCAACAGCATGTTCTCTCCCACACTGATCTGGATGCGCAAGCCAAACAGTGCATTCATGCTGCGCAGCTTCAGCTTGTTCATCAGCTGTGTGTGCAGCTCGTACTCCAGAAAGGGTAACAAGTTACTGATGGCTGTGGCATTGCCCTCCCCCTGAGCCTTCTTTTTAGTCCGACACAACCTTAGGAGGGAAAAGGACAATTTAATGGCGGCTATTTTTCCTCACAACCTCCTCACTTAATCCACCTATAGAGTTTAGGCAGGTTTAATGTACCAAAAGCAATTATTAGCAGTTCTGCTGACCATTATCTAACACGTCTTTGGTACTATTTGAAGGAGATTAGTTGTACATTGGAAGGTGGGGTAGTGGTGTAAAACAACGTACACATACTACATCAAACTATTACTACGAAGATACAAAGATACAAGGCCCTTATGGTTAATATAAAAAATGTGGCTTTTCTTCCATTTTATCTAATATAATGCAATTTTAAATTCTGCTGTTTTGTTAATCTGAACTGCACAGAACGTGACCAATGATGCCAGAAATAGAAGCTATCTGAACCAAATCAAACAGATAGTACGTCTGTACATATTTTATACAGTGATAGGGAAACAGTAGCACAAAGAAAGCTCTGGTTCTACACACTGAAACTGATTTGAAGAGCATTTTTCTTGGCTTCTCAGGTTCATGAGGTTACTGTATAAAACATGGTTATGGAAGTACAAGCATGCGTACATGTATAGTGAGTATGACACACCTGGCCTGTATAAGGCAACCCTTGCCAGTGACATTGGCTTCAGTAGGCAGGTCTATAGACGTAAAAAGCACATCAGGGACTTTATAGCGCCGACAGCAGTGGCAGTATGTGAGCTGGGCTGGAAATGGCATGTTCAACTCATCGTATGGGATGTGACAAAACCCACAACCAGGGGGCATCAGGTCTTCAAACCTAACACACAGACACAGAGAACAATGAATACACCACTATTCAACATAACACACTGGGAAATACGTAGCATGCTTAATAAGGACTTTCACTCTCTCATACACATGCTGACTAAAATTAAGACAAAAAATTAAATTTGCACTCACTAAGATATACTACATCCCACCACACACACACACACACCTCCCCCAGTACTTAAGTGTGTTAGTGTCTGTGAACACCTGTGAATCCTCTAAAAAATCTCCAACCACACACAACAGCCTCATTAGTAAAGTTTAGTGAGGTTTTAGTCCTTTAGCACGGGGTATGTGATTAACCTACCCTAATGAGGCTGAACTACCCATATCACCCTCGCCCTTCTCTGCCCCTGAGGTAAAGACAGGTGCTTGTTGCCGTGACAACCTGTGATCCGTGTCCAGGGCGCCATCCTGCATGAAGCGGGAGCTGAGGATAGCAGCAGTGCCCGACGCCGACAGAATGCACACTTCCTCACTGCAAAATACACATGCATGTGCCTTCTCCGTAAGTGTGCTTAATGAGTGTGTACACAAGTATAGGACAATATGATATTTTGCTCAAATGAAGACATTTTGCTGGTCCTCAACTGAGCATGAGTTTGGAAAATCTAATAGAGCAGAAAGAACAAAATTTTGGCTATTGAGGTTAGGGTTAGATGTGCCATTATTTAGCTACAAAAATACAAAAATCAATAGACATTTCCTGTCCTCAAATACAGTAAGACAAATGTATATGAGTGTGTGTATAGTTTAGAGACACTTTTCTTGGTTTTCAAACTTTTCTTAGTTATGATTGACTCATTTTCACTGTTATGCCAGAAACATATCAGGCTGCAAATACACTTCAATTGTACTAGTCCTAGTCAGTACACTCAGTACTCAACGCAGACAGAAAGCAGTACTGGGAAAACCGTTTGGGTACTGCAAAGCGTTTGGAATTGCATAACTGCATGACATATGCTTAAGTCCTTATTCTGTGTGGCCATGTTCAGCATTCAGCTAATGTTACTTGGGCCTGACATGATTTTTTTAGTAGCTTAATATCTATCATTAAGTAACAATCACTTTTCAGCCACAACACTGTGCTAGAATTCTGATGTACTCTAAAGAGCTAATAAAAGACAACGGTTCCAATTAATATTAGGGCTGCTCTCTAGAAGTCGACGAGTCGAATCATCAGTCGGAGACCCTTTGAGTCGACTGAGAACCTTCAAGACGACTGACAACAGTGACGAAGTTTTTTTATTTATTTTTTGTCGTAAAACAGACAAAAGCTTACAAAATGCACAAGAACTTTAAGAATTAAAAATTAAACTTAAGAATTTTACTAATTATTAAAAGGGGAATAATAAATATGTATGTAAGTTCTAACTGGGCGATGACGCATGCTTGCTAAAAAATTAAATCCACGTGACAACGTGTGCTGGCGGTTCACCGTTGAAGGAAGCTAAAGCTGTGAAAATGAGAAACACGGGTGGAACGAAAAAGTCTGGAGGAGCTTTTGAAGAAGAGAATCCGAACAAATTAAAGCTAATTCTGCTTGTCATTTAGTCAGACATCGAACACTGCTTCAAACCAGTGAGTTGACTTTCGTTTTAGACATAATGGCNNNATTATTTTAGAACCTAAATTACAGATGTTTTTATTTACTCGTTTACAGCTAAGATTATTTTTATTAAAAGATAAGTACAGTCACTTAATATGCCTGCCGATAAACGAGAAATAATTATTTCAGCAAAGGTAATATAATAATTACATGGTTCAGGTCTACCATTCTTCTTATCATCTAAAAATAATTTAAATATTGACTAATTTGGTTTTATTTAGGAGTTCATTATTTATGAGAGATGAAAGACGAAGGGTCATCCTACTGAAGAAGCTGTTAAAAGTGAAATTAAAGAGACAGGCT
>CM067486.1:31355163-31381970 GCA_034552555.1 Semaprochilodus insignis | reverse complement strand
TTTAGTTTAGTTTAGTTTAGTTCAGTTCAGTTTAGTTTAGTTTAGTTCAGTGTAGTTTAGTTTAGTTTAGTTTAGTTTAGTTTAGTTCAGTGTAGTTTAGTTTAGTTTAGTTTAGTTTAGTTTAGTTCAGTGTAGTTTAGTTTAGTTCAGTTCAGTTCAGTTCAGTGTAGTTTAGTTTAGTTTAGTTTAGTTTAGTTTAGTTCAGTTCAGTTCAGTTCAGTTCAGTTCAGTTCCGTTCCGTTCCGTTCAGTTCAGTTCAGCTTAGTTTAGTTTAGTTCAAGCTTGTTGGGTTAAGCTGAGTTCAGTTCAGTTTAGTTTGGCTTAGTTCACTTCACTTCAGCTCCTTCAGTTTAATTCAGTTTAGTCTACTTCAGTTCAGCTCAATTCAGTTTAGGCCAGGTAGATTTAGACCGGTTTAGTTTTGTTCAGTACAGTATAGCTCTATTTCGTGTACCTCAGTTCAGTTCAGGTTAGTTTAGTTTCGTTCAGTTTGTTAAACTCGGTTCAGTTTTATAGAGATCCATTTGATTGAATTTAGTTCGGTTCAGTATGTGTTCCAGGTTTGATGTGTTTAGGTAATATAGACAGTGTGGGATGTTCTCATACCTGTACAGGTGTATCTGGTGATTTCAGGTGGATGTTAAGTGTTTAATTACTCTGACTGTCTGAGAGACGAGACGTTATTACTGCCCCGCATTATTAATGTTCATATCAGCCGGTAATAACAGAACACACAGTATGAGCCCGGCTTAGCAGCTTTAGTTACTCTGTCACAGGAAGTCTCTCTCTCTCTCTCTCCCTCTCTCTCTCTCTCTCTCTCTCTCTCTCCCTCTCTCTTTCTCTCTCTCTCTCTCTCTGTATTTTCAGCTTTATCACACGACTCTGTGAAGCCATTCTCTCTTTCATCACGTCACTCTGTAGAGCCTTTTCAAAGCAGATCACACTGAGGAGCGAGAGAGCGAGAGAGCGAGAGAGTCCGTGTGAGAAGAGTAGTCAAATGCGGAGAGATAGGCATGTAAAGTAAGAAGCCGAGGAGCTGGAACATCTTCGGCCTGTATTAAAGCCCAGACTGTCGGAGGTGTTTTCTCCACTGCGGTCCTGACCGGTTATTCCGTGCCGGATGCTCCGTGCTCTATAAAAGATGATAGAGCTATATTAAGTTAAGCAGATGGAATACGTTCTGCATGTTTTACGAGGAGTGTTTATGATTGCTCCTCAGGAGGAGACGGGTCTTTCTTCACTTCATTATAGCTCCTCTCTGTAAACGGAGCACCGCTCCTAATTAGGATCACATGGTGTAATGTACATATCCAGTCTACCTGTCTTATCACCTCTACACCTCTACTGTACAGTTACATTATGGCACATACACATGTACATAAACACACACACACACACACACACACACACACATATATGTACATTCTGTATATATATGTATTTACTGCTTGTGTAGATTGTGTGTAAACAAAACGTATATTAATTTTTGTTGGTTTTCATGGGTATAATCAGGAAATGTCTGATGTTCTGTACAGTGTGTGTAAATTTTATGATGAATGGACTAAAGGAATTGACCCAAAATGATGTGAAAAGACGTCTGGTTCCATTGACTTACATTCAAAGTAGAGTATGGTTTTTCCTCCTTAGCATTCTGGACATACAAGGTTTTGTTCCCACACCAGTGAGATATATATATATACCTGTATATACATCATTTGCATATGAGTGTGTGCAGATGTCCACATAAAGTTCTGTCTGTGTTTATTCTATTGGATTTAGTGTAATCAGGTACTGATTCTGATAACCAGTCGATTTTAAATGCATGTATTAATATGTATATTCAATAGGACGTTTACGTCTATAACAGAAGGTGTGGGCTCTTTATCTACCTCGATTGAGGAATTCACTGTGACGGGCACCTCCGTTTATCTCAGTTCCAGCTTCCTGGGCCCAAATCATGGAAAACCAAACTTTCCTCACTTTCCTAACATGGGTTTGATGTGGCAGGTTTAAACACTGCAGTCCATCTGCTTTGAATTCATTGATTTTGTGATGTCACAAACTTCTACATTTGTTTAGCTTCAAGACTAATTTACATATATCACTCATAAGATGTCACAGTAACAAAAACGGCCTGTATTAAATAGAGGTCTTCTTTAAACAAAGAAAATGACACTTTAGTGAACAATAAAGGCAAAACTATCAGGAAACTCCAGTTTTCCATGATATGGGCCCTTTAATATCCATCGTTTATTGGAGCAGCTATTGCCAACATTAAGATCAATCGTATAATGGTTTATACCGCAGAACAACTCAAAAGAACACACAAAATCAGCTGTTTGTTTGTTTTTTTAATAAGAAAAAGGACAAAACATCCATAACACGACATGCACACCATAAAATCAACCTTATATAGCAATATATATTATATTAATGCACTTCTTTTTTTCTTTTTTTATGACTAAAAGCAGAGAGGAAGGTTTAAATAAACACTAAACAGCATAGCACACAATTCTGACCTGAAACTGATGGTTTTCCCCTCCATAAAGTAGAAAGACCCGGCGAGATTTTACTTCTGTACAGAAATAAAAATAAAGCTGAAAAACGCCACGTGACGTGGACCTAGTGTAAAAGAAGGTAGTTACAAGGCACTGTAGTAACAAAGTCATTGAACCCCCCCCCTTAATACCCCCCATGAGGGTCAAACAGAGGGGTCACTAGTGCAAAGTACTGTGTGTAAATGGCCTTTACTGCTGTGACCAATACGGCTTTACTGGCATACAAATAAGAAACAGAGGGAAAACAAACTCGCAATAGAGGTTCTGCTCAAAACCTTAGTTTACCACAGTTTACTCCACTTCGCTTCTCGACTGGACCCAAACGGTCCTCGTTTATGGCTTTGGTTTAAATGAAACCCTCACTGTTAACCCTTTAAACTGCAGAGGACCCGTTCGCTGGGCCTGTGTCCAGTATATACACATATATGTCGTAGTAGTAGCTGAATAATAAGCCTTAAACCCAGTAACTGACCAGTCTGAAGGGTTAAGCCAGGATGCGTGTAGCAGCCACACTACCTAGACTAAGAGCTGCGTGTACGTGTTTGCGTATTCTAGGACAGGAATCGCAGCTGTAACACAAGACGGATTTCCCTGTAACGCAGCAGCTACGGCCGTTTACTGCAGTAACCTCAACTCACGCGCAACTCGACTACCTGTACAAACACAAGAACTCCGAAAAACACGATATATTAATTTCTTCCCTTCATAAATAAACACGTAACTCCCTGTTCCCCCCGCGCGCCACAGTCCGCATATATACAAACGTCAAACACATTCTGGATAAATGAAATGTCCCATGTCCGTCCAGCCGTCGAAAGTCCAGTTCCCGAAGCTGAGAGCAGCTTTAAAGCTCAGTGAAATGGATTTTTCCGGGTTTTGTTTTTGTTTTGACTCTGTGAGTTCACCCTTTGCACGCGGGCTGTATTGGTGTTCGAGCGTCTGCGTCCGATCAATACAGTCTGGAGGTGCTGGTCTTCCTCCTGAGTCTGGTAGGTTTAGAGAGTTTCGCTCAGAGCTGCTCAGAGTCTTTTAAAGGTTCTAGAGGTCACCAACCCCGGCTTCCGGACATCTACTTCCTTGGTCTCAACCCAAAACCTTCACACGTGTTCTACTCAAGAACCTCTTAGCTCAAATTGAACATCTCATGAAGTCAACTTCCTCCTGAACTGAGAAGGTAGATGTCCAGCATGAGGGCTGGTGACCAATGTTCCAGAAGAAGCTCACTCTTGAGCCTCACAGAAGTCTTTTAGAGAGTTTCTGGAGCTCAGGGTCTCCATTCGTTTCCCGGTCCAGCACAAGAGCTGGACCAGGTGTGTTAGAGCAGAAGAAGGTGCTGTATATGGCTGGTGTTCCAGAAGAAGCTCTCGTGAGGTGTTCTAGAGTGTTCCTTTGAATAAAGCAGCTCCACCTCAGCTGTGGCTGACCTGTTAGGATGCGTTAAGGACGGACCTGCTGTAGAGGGTCTGGTAGTACGCCCCCGAGTCCATGGCTGAAGGTCCGGCGCTGTCGTAAATTTGTTTGGCGGCTACGGGCGAGGAAGCAGCATAGCTGTTGTAGGCCATGACCTGGTCCTGATACGACTTGAGGTCCATCTTCTGCTCATTGGACATGAGGTTGGTGATGGAGAACGGATGGTTGAAGTTGTAGTGAGGGTCCATGGACTTCAGAGGGTCGTTCTGCAGGTCCAGGTGCTGGTGCATGGGGCTGGACAGTGGACTGGGCAGCAAATGGGCTCCAGCCCCCATGCCCTGGGAGTGCAGGTGGGAGCTGGAGGTGGGCATCGAGGTCGGCACGGATGAAGGAATGGACAGCGGGGAGCCGTGCGCCAGGCCGGTGGCTTGAGGAGGGCAATCCAGAGGCACCAGGTTCCTTTGAGGTTCCTCGGAGACAGAGCCAGAGTGGGAGGCGTCGGACTGGGCGGAATCGGCACCATCTGATCCCGCTGCCGGGCTGTGATCCTCATGGATGCCCTCCTGGTGCCCGTTCTTGGCATTTCCACCTTCCTGAGACTTTCCAGAGCTGGAGGACTTCTTGCCCAATTTGTCTTCGATCTTGAACCTCTTCTGCCGGCGGAGGTAGCAGCCGTTTTCGAACATGTTGCCCGAGTTTGGGTGCAGCGCCCAGTAGGAACCCTTGCCAGGCTTGTCGGGCGAGCGTGCCACTTTGACAAAGCAGTCGTTGAAGGACAGCGAGTGGCGGATGGAGTTCTGCCAGCGCTGCTGGTTCTCGCGGTAATATGGGAAAAGGTCCATAATCCACTGGTAGATCTCGTTTAGCGTTAGCATTTTGTTGCTGGACTGCTGAATGGCCATGGTAATGAGGGAGATGTAGGAGTACGGAGGCTTGGCATGGGTCAGCGAGCGACGGTAAGGCTTGGGCACCTCTTTGGGCCGGGTCAGAGAGGTCGGAGACGGGTAGCTGAGCTGGGACATGGGCTGAGAGATGCTCTGGTAGTGAGACAGCGGACCCAAAGACGACCCTGGAGAACCGAGCTGGGTCAGAGAATTCGGGTTCAGCGAAGTGCCCACCGGAGACAAATTCATGTGGTTGGCAGCTCCACCCATGCCAGTCAGAGGACTGGTACTCAGGCCCGGTCCAGGATAGCCCATATTCATGCCCGAGGCGGACCCAGCAGAGTTCAGGTTGATGTAGCTGTTCAGGCTGCTCACGGAATTCATGGCACTCGGAGAGGAATACATCTACAATGAAGCAAATAGATAAATAGGGATTAGTCTGGGAAGACTTTGGAAGACTTCGGAAAACAAAACCAGGAGGATATTTAGAGGAATTTTTGTTCCTGGCAGGGAAAAATGGACATAAAAATACATGTACTGGAATAAAAATATGAGATAATTATGATGGAATTATTCTAATAATAAAAAATAAAGGTTTAAATAATATTCAAAGATATTTTCATACCTTTCTGATGAAATATCTTAAATTATGATCTTAAACTAAACATTAATATACATAATCTAATAACCTGTTAAGTTGTATATTGGAAATATAACTGTGATGAGTCTAAGAAGAATTAATAATCAAAAAAACTACTAAATGTTCCAAAAATATCCACAAAAACATTCAGTATAATGTGATCCTGGATCTAAACACACGTCTGCGGTAATAAATAATGAATCTAATAATTCAAACAAACATTTAAACACACTATCACGGCACTCTGAGAGCAATTCACCTCAAACAAACACGCAGAATTTAAATTAGCTGTTAGAATATATCCATAATAAACACGGAGATCAAAAATAACTCCACTTCATCTGCACTCGGGTATAACACGGGGCTAATGATGATTTCGGAGGACGTGGAGATGATACACATAAGCAAAATAAGAGCCGTTTACATGAACGTTACGGTTCGGGCCGTTAGAGAGGAACACCACAGACACGTACTGTAAATAATGTTCATAATTTTTCATTTTAATAATATTATTTGTAATTTAGCTCAATTTTAGAGGACTTCACAAACACAAAGCATCATATATAAGAGGTTTAAAATTCTTTAATGTGTTTTTTTTTATTTAAAATAATAAAATAAACTAAATATAATCTGTTTTTTTTTTCTTTGTTATTTACAAATTTAGTCTGAAACAAAACAGTCTGTAAGAAATGCAGTGAATCCAGTAAAAGGTTGATATATTTATATAATACTGCCTCATATAAACAAACATATTTTTGGCTTTTTATTAATAGTAGTTTTTAGTTTTAGTTCTTGCTCAGCTAAATCTTCACTTTTAGCCTAAAACTGAATGAATTCTGTAGTTCTGTGGTTCAGTAGTTTAGTCCCCAGTACACTGAGTAGTGGAGCTGAGCTTGTTCACAGCGACGCGGCCTTAACTTAAACTCCAAACGGAGTGCGGATAAAGTTAACACAGCTGGAATAAGAGCTTTTAGAGAACTCAAAAACACTTTTAAAGGAAAACAACCGGGATTAGCACAAAGTCTCAACACTCAGAAACCTGAGCTCATCCAAAACCGGGTTTATTTTCTTTGTAGAAGTGAATAAACAAACAAATAAAACACAAACTAAGAAAAAAATAGTTTATTAATTTGATGCTACTGTCTGCTTAATGAGAATTAGCCCTTTCTGGATTGGCAGGCCTCTCTGTGGAGCACTAGACCTGAGATTAGCACGATAAACCCCCCGATAAATCAGATATTAGAGACATTAGAGAGTTATTAGTGATATGTTAGGGTTACTGACCTCGCTGGCTTCGCTGTAGAGACTCCACTCCCCAGCCTCACCACACTCCATCTTCACCGAGCTCAGCATCCCCCGGACAGAGCTCCTTTAGAACTGGGCTACAGCCGCGGGCACGGAGACGGAAAACTCAGAAACTGGCTGAAAACTGCGCTCCGGGCCGGAAACCAGCGGGCAATCCAAAGAAGCGAAAGAGTCCAGTCCGTGGAGACTGAGGTGAGGCGAGCACACCGCGCAGCGGTCAGATTCCTCCGGCCAACTTCACTCTGTTACACTCTCCTGTAACCACCGTGACCCGCTCCGTCCGTCATAGCCAGGGACCCTACACTGGAGGGAACATCCTACAGTCCTCCGCTCAGTCAGAACATATCCCAGAAGTCCCGGAGAGGCAGCCGTGGGTCGGTGAGAGAGGGAGAGAGAGTGAGTGAGTGAGTAAAGGTCGCTCCTGAAGTGCAGCAGAAACTCAGAAGTTGCTGCCCTTTAAAGCGCAGGTAAGCGAACACGCCCCGTCAGGCATTTGAATACGGGCCCCGGCCGTTCAGCGCTGCGGCCACACGAGGGCGCTGTTTCACCCCCCGCTGTTTCTGTATATTGGCCTGCAGACCGCCAACCCCCCACCAAGCAGCTCAACACGACTAAAAGTTCCCACCAGAAGCAGGACAGCTGCTACCCTTACCTGGCCCACTTTAACCTGAGCTTATACTTCAGCCTCACTGCGGTTCAAACAGGTTTACAGACAGATTTAGCATCGTGCTAGCAAAACTAGCATAGCCCAGCATGGCTAGTCACCCCTGAAACTAGCATAACACCGCGTACCATTTTTGTGGGTTTTCGGTTTTTGGCACTGGCTGAAAGTGGCTGTTGTTCTGTACACTGTGTGTGAATGTCACGATGAACAGACAAAAAGGACCGGCCCAGAATGGCTTGGTAGAAACTCCGGTTCCATTGACTTGCATTCAAAGTGCAGCATGTTTTTCCCTTTCCTGTAAAATTCTCGTTCTGGAGGAAGCAGGTTTTGCTGACTGGTGTGTGTTGATGCTGGTAAGCTGGGATGGACCAGTTTAGACCAGCATCAATCGCTTCCTGGTCCATGCAGCGCACTGACATATTTTATAGACATTTCTGTGAACATATCTTAGAAAAATGTATTTTTAAATGTATTTATTTTCTATATTTGCTAAAATAAAGTCTTATATGTGAGTTTAAGACACCGGCACTGCAGATTTGACTGTTTAGCCTTCAGGAGCTGGACTTGGTGTGGATTAGGAAGGAACCCTACACATACAATTGGACTGGAGCGAGGAGGCATCAAATACTATACAGTATGTGTGTTTGTGTGTGTGTGTGTGTGTGTGTGTGTGTACAGTATGATCAGCCACAGTCTTCATCAACACCTGATCAGAAGACACAGACTCAAATTGAACTGTACTTGTGTGTGAATGATTAGCTGATTGGAATGTGCAGCTCATTAATCACCAGCTGAGCCAATCACAGCAGTGCCAGTCCAGTGATGAGCTGTAATGAAGGGCCGTGGAGGAAATGGGCCGTTCTGCTGGGACTCGGCTCTAAGCCTGTCAGGTTTAACCCTCATCACCGTCGGCACCGTCGGCTCTGAGGTGCCGGGGTATAAAGCTGTGAAATCCCCCCGGCTGGCGCTTTTACCCCGCGTGTGATGATGATAATGATGATGGCTGAGCTTCTTTTGGACGCTGTTACGCTGTGTTTTCTCAGGCCTTGAGTCTAGAACTCACTGAACAAACAGCACCAGCACCGACACTCCAGACTCACACCAGAACCCACACACAGCCTCGAGAGAGTCTGATGACCATAGCACACTGTAATGTACTGAGGACCTGCTATGGTGTGTGTGCTTCCATAGCCACTGCTCTTATATACTGTATGTCTATCTGTAGTGTTATACCTTCTGTTTCAGCCCTTTGAATGGTCAGAACTCGCCAGCAGGTCCAAACCTGTATCATGTAGCCCTGCAACACAATAATAACAGCAGTGTTTTCCATGTACCTACAGAATAATAAGCCTTATGATGTAATACGTCTGGGATTTACAGGTTTAATTATACATGTGTTTATAAATAAATAGCTGCTTTTATTGTATCATCATAACTAAACCTCTAAAACAGATAATTATCCTACATAACTATTCACAGTATTTATAATGTAATGGTATATACTATAACTATACACATATTTATTGGAGTGGGGAGGAAATTAGAGTAAATAAAAAAGACTATTACTGTTAATGTATGTGAATGTGTTAATGTAAACATTTCCAAACTACTCCTGAAGGAAGACCTGTTATCTGTATTTACCATCCAGTACATGCTTTAGCTTATCAATACCTCATTAATATATCACTATAGATGAGTATATAATAGAATTACGAATGAATATATAATTTAACAGATACATATTTCTCTAAAAAGCAGGAAATACACTTTACAGAGAGAGACACACATTATATAGATATGTGTGTGTGTGCGTGTTGTAACATATAAACAGTAGAAATTATATATATATATAAACTGTATATCTGTTATGACACACAGCACACAGTCATATATATACACATTATACATAATTGCATAATAACACTATATATATAATTACTTGTTTATATTGTGCCAATGTATATATATATATATATATATATCTGTTTTTATATAAATGGACTGTATATCTGTAATGACACACAGCACACAGTCTACCAGCAGTAATTGTGTATTTGATTACAGTCAGTCTGTATTTGCATTAAAGCTCTAATTGGATCTTCACTGCAATATACAGTTAACAACTCTAACAAGTCAGCTGCCTTCCGCGTGCGTGTGTGAGGCTTTGAAATGACCCCGAACACTTCTGCACAAGCTGTGTGTGTGTGTGTCCCCTCCTGAATCCACATCAGCCCGCGAGGCGCAGACTGGCCCATCTGAATCTCAATGCGCTTCCTAATGGCTAATGAATGGCCGCGGAATTGATGAGATCACAGGGGGTCGACAGGATTAGCTGGGGGACAGAGGGAGAAAGCCTGAGACCCCGCGCGCAGTGTGGGGTCACGCGGGGCGCCTGGTGTGCAGCCACAGCTGAGTCTATAGGTGCGTGATACAGACACAGCCAAGCGCGTAACGGATTTACGCATATCCATTACGCGCGCGGGTATGGATATGGACTTCCCTCCCAGAGCGGCACTGACACTCTTTTACGACCCCTCCGACCTCCCCACCGCATCCCTCCACCACCACGAGCCCCAGAACAGGCCCTATTTGAACCTCCTCGCAAAAGGCTGTAATGTGGATTTAATGGAATGGGCGATTAGCGCGTGCGGTGGGGGAAATACACATCCAGCCGCAACTGAACTGAACTGCGCTTTTCATATGGATGCGCGCGCGGCTCGCTGACTGGAAAAGGCCCAGCTGAAGCGTCTTATTCCAGCTTTCCGTTCCACCTTAAACGACGGAGCAGTTACAGACTGGTGGGACAGAAATCTCAGACAAGGGGGAAAGTAATTTAAGGTGGAGCGGGACATTCCGAATAAGAAGCTGACCGGCGAATCTCTCTCTGTGTCTGTCTGTCTCTCTGTTCGTCTGTCCCTCTCTGTGTCTGTCTGTCTCTCTGTTCGTCTGTCCCTCTCTGTGTCTGTATGTCTCTTTTCGTCTGTGTCTGTATGTCTCCTCTCTTTCTGTCCATCTGTCTGTCCGTCTATTAGCCTGTCTGTCTGTCTATCTGTCTGTCTATCTATCTATCTATCTATCTGTCTGTCTGTCTGTCTAGGAGAGCTATCATCGTAGTTAGTAAGATAAATAAATGCTTATGTTAAACATTAACCGTGTGTTGAATCAACAATAAACAAACAAACAAACAAACAAACAAACAAATAAATAAATAAATAAATCCGTCTTGCGCGCGCCATAATCAACAAAACCGGACACCTGGCTGTAACCTGGCCAGCGCGTGCGCTCCCCCATCACGTGACCGGCTGGTTGAGGAGCTGCTTAATGAGTCTCTTCCTCTCCAGCAGCAAAGACTGTTCTCATGGAGCTGCAGGTCATTAACACCTCAATCATCAGAGAACAACAGCAGTGATGGGTCTGACTAATGGAGGAAGCAGCAGGTCCAGCAGGAGCCCTGCACGCGGAGCGGTCACTCATGGCTTTACTGATACACACCTGCGTTTACAGAACTGAGTACTCTCAGACCCGTACAGGTAACGGCACACAGTGTTTATAATTGTGTACACCACTGATACCTGTAACTGGTACCTGTAACTCTGACGTGTACCGGAACTGCACACCACTCAACGCACACGCTGTTTATAATGCAGTGCTACATATTTACATACATACAGCAGTTAGCTAAATCAACATCCTGGCTCTGATTTACTGATCCAGCGGCGCCATCTGCTGGCTGAAAGCGGTAACAGCAGCCTGCAGGCCCAGGTCTTTCCCTCAGGCTGCAGATGACCAGTGGAGTGCAGGACATCCTAAACCCCCCATCCAGTAACAGTAAACACACCCTCACAAAATCTACACTCAGTGTCCGCTCCATCAGCTCCACTGACCATACAGGACACTCTGTAGTTGTACAGGTCCAGACTGTAGTCCATCTGTTTCTCTGTGTACTGTATTACCCTGTTCTTCAATGGTCAGGACCCCCACAGGACCACCACAGAGCAGGTATGATGTGGGTGGTGGATCATTCTCAGCACTGCAGTGACACTGACGTGGTGGTGGTGTGTTAGTGTGTGTTGTGCTCAGTGTCACTGCTGGACTGAGAATCGTCCACCAACCAAAATTATCCAGCCAACAGCGTCCTGTGGGGCAGTGCTCTGTGTCCACTGATGAAGGACTACAGGATGACCAGCACAAACTGTATATGGCCAGGTAGGCAGAGAGGATCTGCTCTGTCTCTGAGAGGCCTTTGTGGAGTTTCCTCTCTCTCCAGAGCAGAACCTTTATCTAGAACCTCCACCATATACTTCCCTGAAGCAGACAACGTAGAGTATTATAAGCATGAACTTCACAGGCGTTTAAATGTTTGGACTGAAGCATTTCTAATCACTAACCTGTTTACTGTTCGATACCTTCTCAACTCCTACAGCCCAAGGCAGGTACACGTGAGGCTCTCGTAAGGTTTAGAAAACATCTAAGGACATAATGTTTCCGCTTATTCTTAAGATTATTCATAATAAAGAAGTAAGAGAACGTCATTGGAGGAATGGTATTTTCAACTTTCCTAAATTTCCTAATAATGAAGTTAAAAACACACATTTAAGATTCATGCATCTGGCCCCAGACGTCCCCCTCTAAAAGCTCCTACATGAGGTGGTTCTGAATACGCTGCCTGATGTCTGAGACGCTGTTTATGATAGTCTGGAGAAGATTTCAGCCTTAAACTCCATTCATGGTGGAGGGATACATGCTGCAGGGCGCTGTGAGGTCAAATAGTCCCCCAAAGAAACTTAGTATTTCCAGGTTTTCCAGATTTTTTGTATTGTAAACATGGAGACCCCGGTTCCCATCGCCACCACCACTGTGAAGAACACCTAACCCATCTCACACCAAAGTCACTCTCAAAAACATGGAAAGTAACTGGAGTTTTCCCTTTAACACATCAGCGACAAACCGTAAAAATGATCTGGATATGCTTTAAACTTGAGCATTTATGAGATTTGAGGTCATAAAAGCATAAAAGCTGTTCATGCTAATTTTGCTAATTATCAAAGGGCAAAGGCACAAAGACCCCAGACAAAGAGCTAACCAAGACCAGCACACTGTGTTCCTCTCATACAGCTGGGTTTATTAATGAATTGTCATGAGATTATTAGTTGGAGGAGGTGTTTTGGAGCAGGAGCGACTCCGGAGAGGAAAAACAAAGCAGACTCCATCGCACCTGAACAGGACTAGAGGAGCGCTAACGCTCTAAACCCTTTCTATTCAGCTCTCAGAAGAGCTCAGTTCTGGTTAGAACTACCTTTAGAGGAGTTTGTCAAATTTACCCCTAAAATACATGACATGGTGTCTTGAGTTGCTTCCTTAGTTTGGCACTGAAGCCACAGGCTAATGTAAGTTAGCTAACAAGCTAGCGTACCTCAGCAATTAGCATGGTGCTAACTGCAGGCCTGAATCACCACACTAGCCTGTGGAGATGTTCAGTAATACACGGCCTGGCAAAAAAAAAGGTCCCACACTCTAGTATTTTGTTGTACCACCTTTAGCTTTGATCACGGCACACGTGCGCTTCGTTTCCACAAGTTTCTGCAATGTCACAACATTTATTTCTGTCCAGAGCTGCATTAACTTCCCCCCAAGATCATGTACTGATGATGGGAGGTTTGGACCACTGCACAAAGTCCTCTCCAGCACATCCCAAAGATTCTCAATGGGGTTCAGGTCTGGACTCTGTGGTGGCCAGTCCATGTGTGAGATGATGTCTCCTGCTCCCTGAACTGCTCTTTCACAGTCTGAGCCCGATGAGTCCTGGCATCCTCATCTGGGAATATGGCCGTACCACCATGAAGAAGAAATCCATTGCTGGAATAACCAGGTGGTTCAGGATGTTCAGGTGGTCAGCTGACCTCATTCTTTGGGCACATGACGCTGCTGAACCTGGACCTGACCAACTGCAGCACCCCCAGATCACATCACTGCCCCCCACAGGCTTGTACGGGAGGCACTAGGCATGATGGGTGCATCACTTCAGCCACCTCTCTTCTTACCCTGATGCCCCATCACTCTGGAACAGGGTAAATCTGGACTCATCAGACCACATGACCTTCTTCCATCGCTCCAGAGTCTGGTCTTTATGCTCCCGAGCTGACTGAAGCCGTGTTTGCCGGTTAGCCTCACTGACGAGTGGTCTTCTTAAGGCTACACAGCTGTTTAGTCCCGATCCCTCGAGTTCCCTTCGCCCTGTGCGTGTGGAGATGATCTTCCTCTCACTACTAAACATCTCCCTGAGCTCTACTGCTGCTTCTCTACCATCTGATTCACCAGACGTTTAACTGATCGGCCATCACCATCATTCAGGATTTATTTCCCACCACATTCCTTCCTGGAAGATGACGTTCCCCCACCGTCCTTCCACTGTTTAATAATGTTGGACAGTTCTGAACCCGATTTTAGTAGTTTCAGCATCTCCTGAGATGTTCTCTCTGCTGGATGATAATAATTTGACCTTCTGAGACCTACTCACTGCATCAGTTAGGGTTAAATAACTGGTTGCCAGCTGAAACATAATCACCCATGCAGTAATTATCCAATGGGAGGCTCTTACCTGTGTGCTTAGTTAATCCAGGTGGTGACCTTTTTTTTTGGCCAGGCCGTGATGTGATTCTGACACACTGTGTGGATATATAGATGCTAAAGTACATTAACAATGCTAAACAGAAGCAGCAGCTAATCTGAATTTTACTTGGTATGTTCATGTATTCAATTTGCTCTATGCTAACTGGAGAGGTATTAGCTTCCATTACTTGTTAGCATTAGCCTCGTAGCTCCAGTGCTACACCTAAAGAAAACACCAAACAAAATCCCTCAGAAATGTGAAATTAATGTATATTTCCGTTCGACTCTGTACATTTAAGACATCTGAACACGCGTGTGAAAAGCAGGTCAATCTTTTAATTTAAATACAATTTGAGAGAATAACATAGAAGCCAATTCAAAACAAGGTCTTACAGAACAGTACGTTTGTTTACGTGTTTACATACATAGTCATTCAGGTAACTTTCTATTCATAAAACAGGATGAAAGGAGGTGTCGATACAGAGAAAGCTAAAACAAGAACACAACAAAAACTTTAGAGACGGACTCGTTTAAAAAAAAAAGTACATCCATGATGTAAGGATGAAAAGCGAAAAATCTGGACCATAGAACTGTAGAAAACAAAAACTCCCAACAGAGAAATTAAAACAGGGTTACAATACAAAATATAGTGATCTGCTAACACTTTAATAAAAATGTACTTTGTGTTCACCCGGTCAGGCTTAAATATATACCACCCCCAATATACGGCGCCGATACTCAAACGAAAGCCTTTTGTTTTTACCACAAAAATATATATGCTAAAGCCTCATATGATACAACAAATCTTAGTTTTATTTTCCCGGCGTGTCTATCTTTGGTTTTCTGTTCATTCAGATACTTAGTGGTACATAAAGCAGGTACGGTATAAAATCTAGAGATTGCACATCTATAACCGCTGAAAGGGAGTTTCTCTCACAATCTACATATAGTATAAAATATAAAGAGAGTTTTCTATTATACATGCTGGGTTAAGCTTCCGACGGGCATAGTTAAGCGCTTCCAATCCAACTCTGAGCGCTTCTCGTTTTTCCGGAACTACTGAAGGTGTGTGTGCAGCATTTGCAACGACAATACAAAAAGTGTGTTTGTGTACAGTGCTGTGATCGCGGCCCTCGAAGCCTCGAGACAATCCTGCTGTACAATCCGCGTCTGTCTGGTGTTCGGGACATTCAGAGATGTCGTCATTCATCCTACGCTACACTTAAGGGGGAACGCCACCGAATTCTCACTCTCTCTGACCAGTTCGCTCGCCGAGGGAGTGATTCAGAGTGGTCGGGTGTGGAATGCTCAGTTCTGCTCTTGTTAGCTGACCAATTAAGACTGTGATGCACAGATCGCAAACACATTCCTGACAGTTTAGTGTCCGTATACGGATGGGATGGACTGATGGCGAATGGCACATTCGGAAACTTCAAACAAAGTGTACATACTACGTCAAACGATTCTGAAGTTCTGAGTTTCCTGGCTTTGTGACTTGTAAAGATATCGGCCCTTTAATGTCTCAAAAAGCCCTTTAACTGAAAGATCCTATATGTAGTGGATGTAAATACACTGCAGCTGTTTTAGGATTTAAAGGTTTCGGCTTTTAAACCATTGAGGGCTACATAAAACACCTGAAGGCAGACAGGTGGAGGTTCACTGGTGGTTTAAACAGTAAATAAAGTGTCTACATGTGTGTTCTAGACATGGAGAACCCTGGTTCCCATCACCACCACTGTAGAACAAGAACACATGAACCATCTCACACCAAACCCGCTCTCAATCACTCTGTTTACACCTCGGACTCTCCGCGAGGCAGATCGGTGGGGTTCTCCCTGTAAGGTGTCTGATAGTGTGATTAACACTAAGGGTAGATTCAGTTACAGAACGAGCTCTACTGTAAAGCACTATTAAAACATCGGGGCAAAACAAACGCTGTCGGAGCCAACAGACGAAACTGATTGTACTGCAGAAGGACATTAAACAGGGCGTCTCCAACGAGCATGGCTGGATTCTCCTTTACCGTGGCCAGCAGAGCGGAGGGAGAGAGAGAGAGAGAGAGAGAGGTGGCAGGATAAAGAGCGTGGTGAGAGAGAAAGGAGAGGGACAGAGGAATGGAAGAGATCACAAAGGAAAAAAATATAAGATTGGGAAATAAGGAGAGAGAGGGAAAGAGAGAGGGATGGAGAGAGGAAAGAGTGTGATGGGAGAATAAGAGAGGAAAGGAGGATGAAAGGGAGGATAGAGAGACGAACGAGGGATGGGAAAAATAAGAGCTTAAAGGAGGATGATGGGGAGATACAGAGACTGAAGAGAACGGAATGGAGAGTCGAGAGGAAAGAGGGATGGAGGATAAAGAGTAATGAGACGGATGGAGGATAAGAAGACTGAGGATAAAAAAGAGAGGGATGAGGATGAGACAGAACAGAGGGAGGAATAAGAGAGCATACGAGGAGGATAGAGAGATAAAGGGACTGAAGAGAAGAATGGAGGGTAGAGAGGAATAAAGGGATGAGGATAAGAGAGTGATGGAGGATGAAGAGAGGGGAGAGAGGGGTGAAGGAGGGGGGAGAAGGACGGAAGAAGAGAACGTGTGTGCGGGTCAACAGTCGTCTCTTCAGTGCTGTGGCGGTGGCCGTCTTTGGGGTTCAGAACTGCAGCGTCCTGCAAAACAGAAAAACCAGTTCAGAGACACACGGACAGGAACCGGACCAAAACCAGCTCTCATAATCAGTACAGCTCATAAACACTCAGTTCTACCGGTCCAGCAGGTCTACTGGGGGTTTGGTTTTGTGTTATTGACTAGGACTACATGAATCATAGAGAACCATCCACTGACCTTCTCAGAACTGACCAGAACCTACATGTGCTGCGTACAGTTTAACGTACGAGCGGGTTTAAATCACAAAGTGAGAATAAAGTTTACTGTGTAAATCACTCCCCCGGCACATCCGCACGTCTCCAACGCCTCGAGTCCGCACTCCGCACTCCGCACGCAATTACTATTACTATACTATAAATAAATAATAAATAAATAAACAACAAAACCACTCGATTTATAGAGCGATTTACAATGAAACAGTACGTGTGTCACACACAATCGTTATCTTAATATATACAACAGAACGTGGGGTCAAATGATCCGGGGTCGGGATCCAAATACTGGGATTAAACTGCAACATTTTAATAGAATTAAAATATAATTTAATAAAATTAATACTATTAAAGTCAGCACCTAGGAAAAAACAGCATATTCATGTTTCCAGTTCGAGGGGTGCACGCTGAACATGCACAAGACAGAAACTCTTAATAATAATAATAATAATAATAATAATAATAATAATAAATCATCATCAGCATCATCATCATTATCATTATTATTATTATTATTATTATTATTATTATTATTGTGATGCTTCTGCACATTGTTAATAATTAATCTTATAATTTTAATATTGCACTCTTTCAAACTGTGATATCAATCAAATAATTTTTAAATTTAAATTTAATTTTTTATTATTATTTTTAATAATAATAATAATAATAGTATCATCATCGTCATCATCACCACCACATGTTGCAGCTCTAAGCCAGTTGAATTAGTGTGTAAGTGTGTGTGTGGGTGTGTATGGGTGGGCACCTGCTGCAGGTTAGGGGTCTCTCTCCTTCTTCACTTTCACGTCTCCAGCCAGGATGGTGGATATCTCTCCCTGCATGAATGCCCAGGGCACATTAGAGCCCACCAGAGGGCACTTGTCTCCGCTGGGGCAGTACACCTCACTGCCCGAGCCCTGACTGCGGATGAAATCTCGGGTACAGGGGAAGCAGAACTTGTGCCCTGGCACGGACGGGCACTGGACGAAGTGTGTGTCCTCCAACCGTTCACGGCAGATAGTGCAGCAGAGAGGGGCACTGCCCGCTCCAGAGGCGTCACCGCCCGTCACCGCCCCTTGATCTCCTGCTCCGGTGGGTGGCATCGGTACGGAAGCCGCTGCTCCTCCGGATCCAGCTGGCGGTTCTCCGTTCCGCGATGCCAGGCGCCGCTGCCCAGCCGAAGAGGGGCTGGCGCTGTTCTGGAGGCCTGCAGAAGATGAGTGAGCGACACTGCTACCTGGTACGTCTTTGGGAGACTGGCCAGCAGTGCCCACGTTGTCTGCCACACTCATGAGGGCAGTGATGGGCGAGGGGTCGCTGCCATGGGAACCAGGAAGGGCCTCCTGGAGGCTAGGAGGAGGCTGGCCAGAGCTAGGCATAGAGGCTGCAGGAATGTGACCAGCTGTGCCCGGGTACGTGCCCAGGGGCCAGTGCTGGCGCAGCTGCTCCTCTGAAGGCAGCCTATCCACGCCGTCTGGCTCCGGCGAGGCCTTGCGCCGGCGGAGACGAGGCTGGGCCGGGCGGCCGGTGTGGCAGAGCGCAGTGGGCAGCATGGAGCAGTTGGCATCTAGGTAAGGCTGTGGGATGGCATCAGGGGTCGGCGGGTCTTTAAACGCCCGGACGCCGTCGCTGAGAAGCTCCGAGAGCAGGCGCCAGTCTCCGGTACCGTGCCTCTTCTCGTATTCAACGTATTTGAAACCGGAGCTGATCACCTTCCCCGTATCCTTCTGGCTGTCGTGGAACATCTGCTTGACCAGCGTGAGCAGGCTGGAGAACACTTGACCGGAACCACACGGGTACTCGACAAAAACCTTCAGCTCGAACTCCACCCCGAGCTTGGCATCAAAGGCGAACACTCTGCCGACGAGACCGTGGTCCTTCTTGAACCTCACGTTGAACGGGGTGCAGCTGGACAGAGTCAGCAAGGTGTCCCTAACCGCTTTGGGACGTCCGGCCCAGTCGTCGGCCCGGTTCCGGACACTTTCGGACAGCTCGGCCAAGGCTTCCGCGTTCCTCTGCTTCTCCTTCAGCTCCTTCTCAAAATCAGAGCTCATGAAGGATGCCACCCCAACACCCATGCCCATGCTCATGGCCTGCCTCTTGCTAATCTCACTCAGCATGGGGGTGGAGATGGTCAGCGGGGCGCTCCCGGCTCTTCCAAGACCCGGCACGGCGGTCAGCAAGCCGTGAGGTGCTCCGACCAGCCCTGGGGCCATCAGGTTCGGAGGAACAGCTCCCACGATCCCAGTCCTCCTAGCATTGGGGCTCTGCCTGCTAACCTCGGGTGGACCTCCATCCTCAAGCCTGGGGAGCCCATTCGGGAGCCTACCGGGGACATAATCTCCTCGGACTCGCTCATATCTCTCAGCAGGAGGTCGGCCTCCATCTACAGCTCCATCCTTTACCCCCGGACCATGCTTACCGCTCGGCTGAGGACCAGGCGACCTCCCGTCCTGCATCACATGCGTCCTCTTCAGCTGCCTGGCCGTATCTATCAGCAGCTCGATGCGATCCGCACCCTCGTAATTCACGCATCCCCTGCACACAGCTTCGCTGAAATCCCAAATCATGGCCCAGGGCATCTTCGGCAGGTCGCACAGGTAGCACCATTGCCGCCTGGAAGACGCCTGTGAGGAGGAGGAGGACATGTTTTGGCCTGGGCCTTTGCGCGTCCAACCCGCCCTAGCCTCGCTTCTTCTCGGCCTCAAACTTCCCCCGAGCTCCTCCGCTCACAGCCTCCACGCTTCGGACGGATTTTACTCCCCAGAACCCGCCCCGTCCAAAAACCCTCAGAGCCTGCACGACCGGACCGGGTTTACGGCTCAGTTTGAAGCGACCAGGCCGCACAGTTTCGCCTCGAAGACGCTGGAAAGTTACACAACTCCGCCGCGCTGCATTGTGGGACGTGTAGTTCTTCGGCGGGGGCTTTTTGTTGTTGTTGTTTTCGCTGCTAAGCCTTCTCCTTTCACTTCACTGTGGCACAAAAATGGACGATAAACATCGATATCATCTTTTACATCTCCGAACCAGCCCGGAGGGAGATTAAACTACAAAACGAAAGTAAACAAGGACGTAAAACAACAGTTGAGAAAGACGGAAACGACGGCGGACAAAGCGCTTGTTTTCACGACGTGTACACATTAAATGTCGTGTTATTGTGAATAATGTGAAGTTTGTTCTAAACTCGTTTCTCACCACACACTAAAAAACAGATGCATATTTGCGATTACAGTGCAGGACCTCAATTCCCAGTGTTCACCGCGGCGTTTCACGTTGGTGATGTCACGTCCGGTACGTCCTCACAGCCATACCCGGGCGGATTAGCTCTCCGGAGTACGGGTGGGGAAATGTAATAATGCGGGCTGTTCCTCTTTTACACGCAAATATCTATCTATCTATCTATCTATCTATCTATCTATCTATCTATCTATCTATTTATTTGTTTGTTTATTTATTACATGTACTTTTATTACGGTTATTTCAAATACGAAATAAATAAACAGTGTACTGTACATTTAAGCATCAGCAAAAGTAATAACATCAATAATAATAAAATCATAATAACAGGAAAGATATTCAAGCAAATATTTATTTTAATACTCACAGGAGCAGAACGTCTGATATCAGAATGCATATTTTTGGGTTCGAAAAATTACTAGAGAGGAATATGAGGAACAAATGAAGATAAGATGTTTAAATTTAGCTTTTAAAGCTACAGTACGTTCACAGTGTAAACACAGACTTACTCAAACACTGGAGCTCATTACTGAAAAGCTTTATTTTCTTTTGTCATGACGAATGAAGAATATATATACAGCACATCAAAGATATGAATACAGCATGTCCCATATCCTATATATTTCTAGTATTGTATGTTATTCCTTGAATTACCACTTTTGTCGTGTGGTTTTACACCAAAGACCATCATCATCATTTTCTACATGACCATTTTACAACCTCACACGTCATCAAACGTCATTATCCAGAATCGTATACTGCACCTTTAAACAGGCTGTGCCTTTAAAAAGTGATATATGTAAATAAGTTCTGTTCTGGTCGTCTGTGACGCATTGAGCTTCAGTCTAAAAGCAGTCGGGTGTATGTGGTGTATTTATTTAAAATCAGTTTACCGTGATATGGGCCCTTTAAATGTGACTGTTTGAATCTTGTTTGACAAATAAAGTGTGATGTCTAAATGACGGTTTGGCTCATTAAAAGGACAGAAGTGTTTATTTTGGAGGAATACGGTGAATTTAAAAGTAATAAATGGCAAAAACATCTTTAAGTATCGGAGTGGAATCAGGTACAGGTACACGTTAGGGCTCCTCTATAGTGAACACACGTCTACACACATTAATACACAAGGACTGTTTATTTACTGAATCCAACATATTATGGAGACGTCCAGTACAGCTACCACCCAGTACCTAATCAATACGTCATGCGGTTAATCAGCTGACGGAACCGAACGTCAGTGTGAAGTCAGGAACAGAACCTGTGTTACATGTTCAGAACTTTACTGCCCAGGTCTTCAGGATGGTTCTTCAAGTTCTGTATAGAACCATTTGTACCTGTATTGGTCTTTGCATGGTAAAACGGTTCTTCAAATTGATGGTGAATGTGTTGTATGTGGTTCTGTGTAGAACCTTTATTGAAAACGGTTCTGCTGTTGTTACAGTGTTTACATAGAACCATATCCAGCATATCCAGATGGTTCCACAGGGCTGTTTGAACTGAAGTCACATTTTAGTGGACAGTGTTTCTGTCCCTCCGGTTTGTGGGGTTACCGTGTGAGGTGTGGTCCCTCCGGCCGCTGATCTGGATCTGCGGTAATGCGTGCAGGCTGTGTACAGACCACGCAGCAGGAACAGCACCGAGAGCGCTCCGTAACAGCTGCCGTAAATAATGAACTGTAAAGGGTTCAGAAAGGACACAGTCATAAACTACAATAACCATAACAATATCATCATAACTACAATAATACCAGAATAAACCGTATCACCACAATAAACCAGAATAAACCGTATCACCACAATAAACCAGAATAAACCGTATCACCACAATAAACCAGAATAAACCATATCACCACAATAAACCAGAATAATAACCACAATAATACCACAACAAACTATAATCACCACAGTAAACCAGAATAATACCACAGTAATAGCACAATAAACCATATCACCACAATAAACCACAATAAACCATATCATCACCACAATAAACCAGAATAAACCATATCACCACAATAAACCATAATAAACTATAGTAACCATAACAATATCATAATGACCATAATAATAGCAGAATAAAATATAATAATCACAATAAACCATAATTATACCACAACGATACCACAACAAACCATAGTAGCCACAGTAAAACCACGGTAAACCATAAAGATATCAAAATACACCGTAATAACCATAACAATGGTCAATTAAACATAATATCCACCAAAATACCACAGTACACAGTGATGACAATGAAATGGCCTGTTATTATTCCCCATGTTCTTTTGCTTTGTCTTTTAATTCCAGGTTGTTATGTCAGTCTTGGACAGTCGAGCTGAACAGTGACGCCACTTTCACTTTCACTACCAGCGTATTCCAGGGATTAGAACAGTCCTCGTCTACAGACTTCAGTCACTCAGGTGATCCAGACAGATACATGATCGATCACGACATCACCAGAAATAAATCAGAGCAGAACCACCTTAAAAACCAGGCATGAAGCTGAAAGACTGTACTTCCTGTCTCTAACGGTGGAATGGACTACGTATCCCACACAGCACTGCAAAGGGTTTCAGCCAATCAGGCTCCCTCCCGCCAACTGTCGCAGTGGTGTGGTTCTGTGGGGTGTTACTGGGTAGTAAATGTCATATACGGTGTAATGTGTGTGTGTGGGTGTGTGTGTGTAGTGTTCTGGTTCTGGTGTTCTGGTTTTAATCTTTACTTTAATCTGGTTGTAATAATGTTTAGAGATTTAATGAACTTTTAAATCTAACTATTCCCTGAACAGCCCTGAACTGATATTCGATATTACCGGGTTGAATTATGTAATTAATAAAGAAGCACAGAGAGACTCTGATTAATGGAGGTGTATTTAATATTAATATCAGACTCTATTATGGGTTTTGATCATTTATCTACTTCCTGCTGGTGTCCTCCTACCGTTCCACAGTAGAAAGCGTCCTCACCCGAAGCGTCTGTGTGTGGTTTTCTAGCTGCACTGTGGCACAGAAGAAAGGGCCGCAGAGGAAACCATCGGGTGCTCTCTACCGACCCTGCAGGGCCGACACGGCACCCACTGCCTGGCACAGAGGATCACTATGGGCACATCGCACCCCGGAAACCATCTGTTAGACCTGCTACCGTCAGGACAAAAACAGCTTCTGTCCCACAGCTGTACGAGCCCTAAGCAACCCATAACTCCTAACTACACATCAGAACCCACTGCACACAGGAATGGACCCGTGTAATTTTATGAATAAGTAAATGTTTACGATGCTGGGATATAAGCGTGAAGTTTACCAAGAGCAATTTTTACGACAACAAGGGACACGTGCACTTTCCGCTTCTTCGTGCATCTATTTTTGTATAACGATAGACCAGTTTAACGACTAAAACCCCAAATTGTATTGGAATATATATGTATATTGTTGTTTTAACTGTGTGTACTGCACCTAACCTTCGTTGTACATGCTACAGTGACAGTAAATTTTATATTGCGTATTAGCCTCGGTATTACTTTGTATTGGATCAATTGGAAAATCAGTGGTACCGCCCATGTAACATGGACAGACGAGGAGACAGGATACAAGTGCAAGTCTTTAATGGAAAACTAAAGAAAAAAACAAAGACCAAAGACACTAGAAAAATCAAAAACAAAACACTACCAAGGAACAGGAACAACTGACATGGAGACAAACACCAAGCAAGAACAAGGGGAACAACAGGGGGTATAAAAGAACAAGGACTAATGAGGAACACCTGGGAAGGGGCGGAGCTAGAAACTAGGGACAGGTGAGGGGCCTGACAAGGGGACGGAGACAGGAGAAGCAATAACCAAAACAAACAGAAGCACATGGAACAGGACAACAACAGGGCACATGGGAATGACAAGAGAAAGAGACAGAAACAGAGAACCAGGGAAAACGGAGACAACCAGGGGCCAGACTAGACAGGACGTGACAGCCCGTCCCTACCTCAGCGTGGTGTCTCTTCCCTGACGGTGAGGATTCGCCCTGATTTACTTTCTCGTGTGTTTTTGTGCTAATTAATATGTTTGATCCTCCATTAATCAAAATTTGGGTTCTCAAACTTCTCGCAAACACAAAATGGTTCTCTAGCACCAGTGTTCTAGCTAATTATTCTACCTATCAAGCAGTTGTACCTAGCATGCTATTATCATTAGCACAGTGCAGTAACTTCAGTGTTTACATGTTTTATTGTGTTTTTAATGTTACTCAGTTCAGACTCTGATTGATCATGTATTTCAGTTAGAACAGAGTAGAACAGAAATCAGACTCGTAGCTCTAACTGGACCATATACCACCATCTCACAGCTCACGGCTGGTCGGAGTATTCTGGCTGAAATTCCCTACCCTGATTAGAAATGGGATTTTTACTGCAAGACAAACTCCCTCACCGGAACAACGTTCCAGCACTCACACGTCAACACTAGATGTCACTAGAACCCTCCAACCTATCAGTCACAGTGTGCACCATCAGAGCTCCCTGCAGTGCTGAGATCACAGCTTCACGGTGAGCTCCTGATCTTCAGGTGAAGTGACTATTTATTACCTGAGTGACGATGTCCAGCCCCAGAGCCGCGTCGTCCACCACTATAGCAGTGAGGACAGTCTGGATAGCGATGGCCATGAACGTGTTGATGCCGAACGTCAGGGCGTAGCACTCCATAGAGAGGTTAGCAGCTATCTGGAAGCTTCAGTGCAAACAAAAACCAGGAAAACAAACCAGTTACTGTAGATGGAGCCTGTATTAAGGGCGGACCCCCTGTCTGGGGGTCCCAAACCAACCAAATCACATTCTTTCAGATGCAGGAACACCAAGAAAAATAATACTGAGTTTGATTAGTAATAAATAAAAAAGTCTTAAGACCTGAATAAAAACAAAGCATTACATGCTCAGGGCCCCCTGCTGACTTCAGGAGCCCTAAAAAACAACCTCTACTGCTTTTAAACCTGGATAGAATAAATAGTACCCTACTTCTACTTTAGATTACACAAGTAATGAAATTCCAAATCGTCATCACCACCTACAGAACAGCCTGGTTATTGACAATTACACTTCCTTTGGATCTTCCTTTATACTGGACATACGTTTTGAGACAATAAAAGAATAAATTAAAATACAGTAAATAATACTAATATAATTAAATTAATAATTATACATACAGACGGAACATACGTCTCCTCATACATTATGTGATTATCCATTTTGTCCATGTATCAATTAAGACCTAATATACCGAGCGTATCTCCCATCAGCTCTAACAGCATCAGGAAGGAGCCCTCCACACATCTGCCCCCTTACTCAGGTACTCATTCAGCCTTCCCGACTGTTTATAAGAGCCCCTCTTGCCATCTCAGCTTCCCACTCACTACCTGGTGGGACCCCCTCATGCTTCCATCTTCTAAGCACAATCGGTCTGCCCACCGTAAGACTAGTTTGGACCCAGCTTCTAATTATTTAGTCACCTCCTATTAATGCTGATCCATAACCCAAATCAGTAACCTAGGGCTGAATTTCTGACATCTCTGAGAGATTGTCATGAGCTCTGGTCCAATTGTTTCCCCACCTTCCGCCCAAACAGAGATCAGCCGGGACGGGTTCGGAAAGCTCAAAGCCTTCGGAGGCATGTGGGATCCTGAATTTAGCCCATGTTCATATATAGATGAGGCCACGTTTGTGTTTTTGCGCTGGTTCTCAAAGAGAGCAGAACATCAGCAGCCAACAGACGCCGCCGCAGGGCAGCATGACGTTTGACTGAGTGTTTATTAGAGATGATTTATTGTTTAAAATGCGGTGACCAGATTATGAGGGCTATGATTTTGAGTTCGGATCATTAAACTCTCCAGTGCTGTGACCTACAGGAAGCAGGGTCAGTTCCAGGGTCAGGTGTTTTGAGCAGGTAACTGCTGGACTGTAATAAGCTGGTGATGGCCGACTGATAAAGCCATGTCATTAAATGATCCAGTAGCTGCTGTGAGGGGTGTAGCTATGCTAAACTACTGAACACACAATAAAGAAAACAATAATAAACAATAATAAACAATAATAAATAATAATAAATAAATAATAAACAATAATAAATAATAATAAACAATAATAAATAATAATAAACAATAATAAATAATAATAAACAATAATAAATAATAATAAATAACAATAATAATAATAATAAACAATAATAAATAATAATAAACAATAATAAATAATAATAAACAATAATAAATAATAATAAATAACAATAATAATAATAATAAACAATAATAAATAATAATAAACAATAATAAATAATAATAAACAATAATAAATAATAATAAATAACAATAATAATAATAATAAACAATAATAAATAATAATAAACAATAATAAATAATAATAAACAATAATAAATAATAATAAATAACAATAATAATAATAATAAACAATAATAAATAATAATAAACAATAATAAATAATAATAAACAATAATAAATAATAATAAATAACAATAATAATAATAATAAACAATAATAAATAATAATAAACAATAATAAATAATAATAAACAATAATAAATAATAATAAATAACAATAATAATAATAATAAACAATAATAAATAATAATAAA
>CM067486.1:31340178-31350633 GCA_034552555.1 Semaprochilodus insignis | reverse complement strand
GTACGGTGACTCGGTAAGTGTAACGCGTTAGTGTACTGTATGTAGCGCGTCGGCGTACGGTGACTCGGTAAGTGTAACGCGTTAGTGTACTGTATGTAGCGCGTCGGCGTACGGTGACTCGGTAAGTGTAACGCGTTAGTGTACTGTATGTAGCGCGTCGGCGTACGGTGACTCGGTAAGTGTAACGCGTTAGTGTACTGTATGTAGCGCGTCGGCGTACGGTGACTCGGTAAGTGTAACGCGTTAGTGTACTGTATGTAGCGTGTCGGTGTACGGTGACTCGGTAAGTGTAACGCGTTAGTGTACTGTATGTAGCGTGTCGGTGTACGGTAACTCAGTAAGTGTTAGTCATATTAGCATTGTTAACAGAAGTCGCAATTGCATTTTTAATAGAGTTAGTTGATGTAGCGTTATTAATACTAGTAGTTCTAATGTGTTATAGTAAAAATGGCGGTAATAATAGTATTAAAACAGGGTAGAAGTAACATTTTTAGCAGTGTAGCAATATTAGCAGGCTTAAAGGTGTAACAGTATTATTAAACATGGTTAGCAGTATTAACATTGTTAGCAAGAATAGCAATAGCAGTTTTGATATGCACCGTTAGTAGTGTCAGCAGGACTAATGTTAGCAGTAGTTTAAGCAGCAGTGTTAGCAGTATATCTAGTACTAGAAATATTGGCATTCATAAGATTATAGGAGTTTTATTAGCGTAAGTAGTGTTAGCACTTTAGCTTTGTTATTGGAGTTAGCAGTGTTAGCAGTATTAGCTTTGTTTAGTGTTAGCAGTGGTTTCACAGTGAAATCAGTGTTATTTAGCAGTGTTAGGATAGTGTTACAGGTTGATGTTAGTGTTGGCAGTGTTAGGATAGTGTTACAGGTTGATGTTAGTGTTAGCAGTGCTGGTGGTCCACTGCGCCGTGAACTTCAGCCTGTTGCCTCATTAATCACAGCTTACTCAGCATGAGAGCTAATTAGAGAGGGATCAACGAGTTCAGAGCATTAGAGGAGAAACATGCGCTCTGCTCCAGGACCCCCGTCCGTTTAACATTCACTCCTCATTTCCGTTTCATTTGGTTTGACTGTTTTCTGTCTAGTTAGAGATCAAAACGTCTGCTAGGCCTTTTCTCTCACGCTGTAATTAAAAGAGGCATTAACTAAACTCCTACTGCTGTAACTGTCTCAGTGTCTCTCGCCTACGCTCACTGACAGGACTCCACACAGCCTGCATAGCAACTAAGAAGAGTGCTGTTAGGCCTGTAGAATGTGAATCACAGTTCTCAGTCTACTACTATTATTATTATTAATATTATTATTATTAATATTATTATTATTATTATTATTATTATTACAAGATCACCAGACAAAAAATGAGTCCCCTTGTGTGTTTAAGGTGGTAGTACCTTCAGGCTCCTGCAGACAGCGCTGCACGAGGATGATGGGTCTATAAATCCCTGCAGGGTGTGAGTGACGGGATCCATAGATTGGGAAGAGGTGGTACAGTGCAGGGAATGTCTCGTTCCATGTGTGGAAAATGGCTCCAGAGCAGATGTTAATGACTGGCTAAAAGGAGTGACTGCATTTGGACGTGCCAAAGATCATAGTGTGAAGGAAGTAGCTGAATCTGCAGCTGTATGGAAGCGTACGGTCATACGGGTCTACCAGCAGTGGCTAAAATCCCAGTCTACAGGGAATTCTCCTCGGAATTGTGCCAGGGAAGGCATCCACCAAATCTGGACCAACTGACCAATTCTTTGATGTAAGAGCGTCTGAACATTGATGTGGCTACATCCAGAAACTCCTGGTACGGATCAGTACCAGGGGGCTTGTTTACTGTCAGGTAACTTTTGGCTATTTTGCGAGAGCTTATCAATCGACCATCATTAAGGTTATAGCGATCCTAAGATCAAAGTTTATGGAATATTTGTTTGAAATGCCACGTGAAGTCTCATGTGAAGTGTCAATCACTGTGGTGAATGATAAGGAGAAGATAGTCCCCCCACCCCGGTAGATTTTGTCCCCTCCAATGTCCAGTTCATGGCTACGCCCTCACCCAGAAGTGCAAGTCTCACTTGCTGTCTTACCTACAAGCGTGCACACTGCTTCCACCCCTCCATTGTACACAGAGGACGTGCTGGACGGCTCAATGTGGTTCCATATCAGCTGGATGTAGTTAAAGACCTGGCTGTAGTGAGCTGTGGCAAAAGCCCACCAAAGTGACCAGTACACCAGCCTCCTGGAGCTGTAGGACTCCTTGATATTCGCCCACATCCGTCTACCTGCAAGTCTCAGGCTCTCCCCGCTGCACCATCTGACCTTAGTGACCCTGGGGTCAGTAATGTCTGACCTTTCCTCCAATGGATCTGCAGACGCTCCAAGTCTAGGGCCGAAAAATACCCCATGCTGAGGCATGGGCAGGAGGAAAGACACAACGAAGGCCGTCCCCATTAGCCCCAGTGTTATTACGTTGACTGTAAAGTAGCTAACGCCCGCTAACGATATTAGCAGTTGACCCAAAGTGGCCCCAAAGGTGGAGCCGGACAACATTGCACTTCGGACGAATCCCGTAGCCCGCTGGTAATATTCGGGCGGTATTACGCTGTAGATGTAGGAGAAGTAGGCCACTTCGGTGGACGTGACAACGCCGTAGTTGAACTGCAGGAAGGTCATAGCGGTCAGGTCATGCGCGAAACACAGCAGCAGGTAGTTGCTGACCAGGAAAAGTCCCTGTAGGACGACAACGGGCTTGTAGCGCAGCAGGTCAGTCAGCAGGAAGACCACAGGCAGCACGGACAGGTAGGAGTACGTCCATATGGGGAACAGGTAGTTGGTCACCTATGAATAAGAACAACATCAAAGTTAGAGGAATAGACTTTTACAGGTGTCTGGAGTGAGACTGGAGTGAGATTTACAGGTGGCTGGAGTGAGACTGGAGTGAGATTTACAGGTGATTGGATTGAGACGGGGGTGAGATTTATAGGTGACTGGAGTGAGACTGGAGTGTGATTTACAGGTGGCTGGAGTGAGACTGGTGAGATTTACAGGTTGACTGGAGTGAGACTGGAGTGTGATTTACAGGTGGCTGGAGTGAGACTGGTGAGATTTACAGGTTGACTGGAGTGAGACTGGAGTGAGATTTACAGGTGACTGGAGTGAGACAGGAATGAGATTTACAGGTGGCTGAAGTGAGACTGGTGAGATTTACAGGTTGACTGGAGTGAGACTGGAGCGAGATTTACAGGTGATTGGATTGAGACGGGAGTGAGATTTATAGGTGACTGGAGTGAGACAGGAGTGTGATTTACAGGTGGCTGGAGTGAGACTGGAATGTGATTGGAATGAGACTGGATTGAGATTTACAGGTGACTGGAGTGAGCCTGGAGTGGGATTTACAAGTGGCTAGAGTCAAACTGGTGAGATTTATAGGTGGCTGGAGTGAGACTGGTGAGATTTACAGATGACTGGAGTGAGACTGGTGAGATTTACAGATGACTGGAGTGAGACTGGATTGAGATTTACAGATGACTGGAGTGAGACTGGAATGAGATTTACAGGTGACTGGAGTGAGACTGGATTGAGATTTACAGGTGACTGGAGTGAGACTGGAGTAAGATTTACATGTGGCTGGAGTGAGACTGGACTGAGATTTACATGTGGCTGGAGTGAGACTGGACTGAGATTTACATGTGGCTGGAGTGAGACTGGACTGAGATTTACAGATGACTGGAGTGAGACTGGACTGAGATTTACAGGTGACTGGAGTGAGACTGGACTGAGATTTACAGGTGACTGGAGTGAGACTGGACTGAGATTTACAGGTGGCTGGAGTGAGACGAGCAAGAGTAACACTCCGGTACGTACAGATATCAGAAGTGACTCGGCTCGTCTTTAGCACGTGGGGGTCTGTACTGTGCTGTGTGAGGGGTGCGGTAGTGTAGAGGTTAACACTGCTGCCCATCACACTGCAGGGTTCAGTTCCCAGCTTGAGCAGGAACAGCATGCTCCATCATGAGGAGACCCGGAGCACAATGCCCACGTTCGCCCGCCTCCCTAACTCTCCTTACATCACAACTCGGAAACTCTGGGCTTGTAGGGAAGATCCGAGTTCCCACTAGTAAATACCACATCCCGGGGGTCCGCGTGCGCTCATCTCGTACATACGATATGTCTGACGCAACATGAGGGCAACACTAGCGCAACTAACCGTTCCTGCACCTTCCTCACTGACTGCCTGTGTTTAGCTATGCTAATATACTTCAGCTCATGTTTACAGAGAACAGTGAGTCACACGGCGTCAAATCCGATGTCCTGTAAATCAGACTGTGTCCGAGTTCACTCTTTAGGAGCTGATATTTACACACTGTTTACATCAGCTTCCTCGGAGCGCCGCTGACTCCTTTGCATCATCAGCTCTGCATGCCGAACACGGCCTCTTCCGTTTCCCAGCCGGCTCGGCCTTTAAGTGCCCGTAGTTGCTCAGCGCGGCCGCACGATTTTCATTTTTCCTCGGAATTGATTCCATTTCGCCTGCAGTCGTGCGCTGCAGCGTATTGAGATGCAGTCGGTGTTTCCCTGTTCTACACTCGAGCTGACATGCCGGCATCCGCTCTCAGAGTAAACCAGCAGCAGCGACGCCGGCCCTGATACATTACCATAAACCTCTCACAGCAGGAGAAATGATCCGAGGAATATGAAGATCTGGACTGTTTCAGCTGAAAGCCTATGATCATTCCTTCTTATACTGAACTTGGGAAGCATTTGGACATATCCATCATATATTATTACTATTATTATTAATAATAATGATTTATATTTAATAATGATAATGTTTATGGTGTTATTTTGCACTTACTATGTGCTAATGCTAAAGCTAATTGCTGGTAATTATAATAATAGGAGCTGATGATGTTGCATAGATATGCAATGTAAAATTGATCATATGATTGATTATTGGTTGGTGATTTGAAGACGACAGTGTCTGTGGTTGAGCAGAACATGGTGTACTCACGGTGTGCTCAGAGAAGTTTTTGGGCCCCATCATGTACGGTGTTAGAAACGGCTCAGCCGGCCTGCAGTTAGCGAAGAATCCGTACAGGGAGAGCAGGACGGTGGGAAAAATCCACCCGGAACGCTTCATATCCATACACACACTCATCCTTCACCAGCACACCTCCACCTGCAGTCCTCACACCGTCTGTGTGTGTGTGTGTGTGTGTTCTTCTCGCTGGAAGCACTGAAGTTCTTTATCACTGAGACTTTGATCTGTGAGTGTGTGTGTGTGTGCACATGTTATCTGTGTATTAGTGTTGTGTGTATTAGTGTTGTGTGTGTATTAGTGTTGTGTGTATTAGTGTTGTGTGTGTGTATTAGTGTTGTGTGTGTATTAGTGTTGTGTGTATTAGTGTTGTGTGTGTATTAGTGTTGTGTGTGTATTAGTGTTGTGTCTGTGTATTAGTGTTGTGTGTATTAGTGTTGTGTGTGTATTAGTGTTGTGTCTGTGTATTAGTGTTGTGTGTGTCTTAGTGTTATGCTTGTGTGTGTGTATTAGTGTTCTGTGTGTATTAGTGTTGTGTGTGTGCATATATTAGTGTTGTGTGTATTAGTGTTGTGTGTATTAGTGTTGTGTGTATTACTGTTATGTGTGTGCATATATTAGTGTTGTGTGTATTAGTGTTGTGTGTATTAGTGTTGTGTGTATTAGTGTTATGTGTGTATTAGTGTTGTGTGTATTAGTGTTATGTGTGTATTAGTGTTGTGTGTGTATTAGTGTTATGCTTGTGTGTGTGTTTTAGTGTTGTGTGTGTATTAGTGTTGTGTGTGTATTAGTGTTATGCTTGTGTGTGTGCACATGTTATGTGTGTATTAGTGTTGTGTGTATTAGTGTTGTGTGTGTGTGTATTAATGTTGTGTGTATTAGTGTTGTGTGTGTGTATTAGTGTTGTGTGTGTATTAGTGTTATGCTTGTGTGTGTGTTTTAGTGTTGTGTGTGTATTAGTGTTGTGTGTATTAGTGTTATGTGTGTATTAGTGTTGTGTGTGTATTAGTGTTGTGTGTGTATTAGTGTTATGATTGTGTGTGTGTATTAGTGTTGTGTGTGTATTAGTGTTATGTGTGTGTATAAGTGTGTGTGTATGTGTGTATAAGTGTTGTGTGTGTGTGTGTTAGTGTGTGTGTGTGTGTGTGTGTGTGTGTGTGTGTATTAGCGCGTATTAGTGTGTATTAGTGTGTGTGTGTGTGTGTGTGTGTAAGTGTTGTGTGTGTGTGTGTATTAGTGTGTGTGTGTGTGTGTGTGTGTGTGTGTGTATTAGTGTTATGTGTGTGTGTGTGTGTGAGTGTGTGTGTATAAGTGTTATGTGTGTGTGTATTAGTGTTATACTTGTGTGTGTGTATTAGTGTTGTGTGTATTAGTGTTATGTGTGTGTGTGTGTGTGTGTGTGTGTGCGTGTGTGTGTGTATAAGTGTTATGTGTGTGTGTGTGTATTAGTGTTATACTTGTGTGTGTGTATTAGTGTTGTGTGTATTAGTGTTATGTGTGTGTGTGTGTGTATTAGTGTTATACTTGTGTGTGTGTATTAGTGTTGTGTGTATTAGTGTGTGTGTGTGTATTAGTGTTGTGTGCGTATTAGTGTTGTGTGTATTAGTGTTATGTGTGTATTAGTGTTATGTGTGTGTGTGTGTGTGTGTGTATAAGTGTTATGTGTGTGTGTGTGTATTAGTGTTATACTTGTGTGTGTGTATTAGTGTTATGTGTGTGTATAAGTGTGTGTGTGTGTGTGTGTGTTAGTGTGTGTGTGTGTGTGTGCGTGTGTGTATTAGTGCGTATTAGTGCGTATTAGTGTGTGTGTGTGTGTGTGTGTGTGTGGGTGTGTAAGTGTTGTGTGTGTGTATTAGTGTGTGTGTGTGTGTGTATTAGTGTTGTGTGTGTGTGTGTGTGTGTGTATAAGTGTTATGTGTGTGTGTGTATTAGTGTTATACTTGTGTGTGTGTATTAGTGTTGTGTGTGTTAGTGTTGTGTTAATATGAGCAGCTATGTGTTTTGGGATGCAGGTGGTTCAGTTAGGGTGTTGTGTGAAGCTGAACTGTGTAGACGGTGTAGTTTTTCCCACTCCTGACTCTTTTATCTGGGTTCTTGATTTTACGAGTCGTTTTACAGCCCCGTGTTCATCGGTAGCTGATTAGAGCTCGCTAGAGCCGGAATTACTCTACAGTCATATGCAGAAGTTTGGTCAAATTCCATGTTTGTTAATTTTCTCAGATAAATAAGTTACACATGGGACCACTCCACAGGGACACACACTACTACACACTACTACACACTACTACACAATCACTCTTTATTTACTGACCTGAGATCCCAGATAACAAGCATATACAGCTACAATCAAAATGATTTAACCTCCAGTGCTGGCAGGATTTACACACGTTCAGCTGTTTGTATTAACCCAGTCAAATTAGAACATGACTAGAATAACAAGCGTTTTCTCCAAATTCAACACAGAATTCCACTTTTAATGAGGATTGCAGACTCAGAATTCCACTCACCATCAAAAAACAGCTGCACTCACAGTTGAACCCAGATGGAGTCAGAAGGAATCAGAAGGTTTGACATTGTGGTACATGCGAATGATTTGAGTTTCACACTCGGCCGCACATGTGACGTAAGCAAGGATGGGCCTTATCTCTGTACCTGAAAAGCACAAGACAAGTCTCCAATCTCAGAACCATATAAATAAGCCACAGACGTTTTGGATTCTGTTCTGTGGAGCAACTAATCAATACTGGAATTTGCAGCACTATAGATCAGCAGTGTGATGGGAGGAGGAAGACTGAAGACCGTCCTGCCTACAGTGAAGCATGGCGGTGATGCTCTGGGGCTGCACTGGAAACCTGCAGCGTGTGGAGAGGTGGCAATATGGATTCAATCCAGTGTCAGGAGATCCCAGTAGGAAACATCAAGCCTTCGGTAAGGAAGCTGAACAGGACAACAGGACAATGATCCCAAGCATACTATAAAGTCCACCAAGCCTCGGTTCCAGAAGTCCCAGAGGATTCTGGAGTGGCCGGCACAGTCGCCTGACTGGAACTCCATATAAAACTCTGGTAGGATTTGAAGGCGGCGGTACAGCACGCAATCCCAGGAATATTAGTGATCTGGAGGCCATTGTCCACGAGGAATGGGCTAAGATTCATCAGGAACGCTGCCAGCAGCTGGTGTCTGGCTATCCATCATGTTTGCAGCAGGTCATAGCAGCAAACGGGTGCTTTATTGAGTACTAAACACGCCTGTCAGGAAGGGGTTGATTAATTCTGCAGATGTTATTAAAAGCGGCACTGTGTGTTAATTTTGGAGAAACTGCTTGTTATATCAGTCGTGTTGAGCTGTTTAAATTGTTATAAAAGTAAATAAATAAATAAATAAATAAATAAATAAATGTTTTATAACAGAATTACTCTTATTATTTTTAAGTAATGTTGTTAGAAAACCTTTAAATGTCTGTTTTATTTTATTTTAACCGGAAGGCGGGTAAATTGGTTGCGCATGCGCAGAGCGGTGGCCCGTCACTATGGTAACGGTGTGTTTGTAAAAGCGTCTAAAGGGGAAAATGAGACTTAAACGGCTCCATATTCGTTATTATCCCCCAGGTAAGACTTTATAACCGCGTTTCACAAATAATACGTACTTAATAATGTCTAATAATTAATAGAGTCTGTATATCTGCTGTAATTAGACCGTGTAGTCGATTTTAAACTTTGTTACACAGTGTTGGCTAGTTGTTTGTTTGGCTAGCGACGCTAACGCTAAGCTAACTTAGCCTCAGTTCCGCTTCATTATTCATATTTAGCTCATAAGTGTCTGTTTGGGGGGTTAATATCGTTCTGTCGTGCTGGTTCAGGTCCTTTTAGACCATGAACATCCAACAGGAGAGGAACTTTCCGTTCCTTAAATGGCTGCCAGAATGTACTGCTGTATTTAAGGTGGAACAGGTGAGGCAGCTACTTCAGGTGTTTTGTGGAAGATGAATAAATGAATCTTGTTTTGGTCCGCAGGAATAATCCTGGACTACGAGAAAGGAGGGCAGCAGAGGACCAAGTCCATTGACCTGCTGGACCTGACTCCACAGTGAGATTTACCCTCTAATAGAAGTGATGAGCTCCATCACCTTATACAATAACTGGCCACTTTATCAGAAACCCCTCTCCTGTAGCTCCGCTTTAGGTGGTGCAGCTAAAATGTAGCTGTTTGTAGTAATGTGGCCAGTGAGTAGAAGCACAAGGTAGGTGTTTCTAATAAAGTGGCCAGTTAGTGGAAGGAGAAGGTGGTGTTTCTAATAAAGTGGCCAGTTAGTGGAAGAAGAAGGTGGTGTTTCTAATAAAGTGGCCAGTTAGTGGAAGAAGAAGGTGGTGTTTCTAATAAAGTGGCCAGTTAATGGAAGTACAAGGTAGGTGTTTCTAATAAAATGGCCAGTTAGTGGAAGCAGAAGGTGGGTGTTTCTAATAAAGTGGCCAGTNAATAAAATGGCCAGTTAGTGGAAGCAGAAGGTGGGTGTTTCTAATAAAGTGGCCAGTTAGTAAAGTATACACTGCAGTGTTCAGATTATTGGCGTGATCACAGGAGCGTTATTTAAGACGCGTGTTCGACTGTAAGAGGTACATGGTGTGATCTGCAGGACTGTGGCTTTGATCATTGTGGTCGTCACGTGGATGTTTTGCTGCAGGTGTGATGTGGATGAGGTTCTATCAGAGATCAGGGGAGTGGAGCCGTTAATCACTGCGTCCCGAGTAGAACAGGTGAAGATTCTGATCAAAAGACTGCAGGAGAAACTCGGCCAGCCGGACGACCGCAAGTTCTACCTGTTCAAGGTAAGCACACCTGTCCATACTCTCCTCCGCAGTCCTCTGTCCAGTAACCTGAGTCTGAGAGTTTGGAGTCTGTATTGTCATTAATATAAACTTACTAATAGATCAATAAAATGATGGTAATGATGCTGGAGCTCTTCAGTGTCTATATTCTTGGGATGCAGCTGGAAAATGAACATGATCACAAACGTTCTCCTGAAGAACCTTTATTCTCCTGAATAGAACAGGATTAAAGCTGAGTCCTGCATTATTTGCCCTCAGAATAAGATCTGTTATTTAATGATGTGGTCTGTCCACCTGGGCAAAATATGTAATGATGATTTATAATTATAATACATATAAAATTTGGATATTAGTATTATTATTATTATTATTATTATTATTATTATTATTAATAATAATAATAATAATAATAATAATGTGTGTGTATTTTTATAAATAAATTGAATTTGGCCTGTCAGTTTGAGTAAAGGCAATTCCCAACTCGACCACCAGATGGCAGCAGGTGGTAAAGTGTCGCTGTCTGTTTCTGACGCATCAAAAGCGCCAGAGTTCAGTACATAGAGACCCAGTCAGGATTAAACATGGACTGAAACACA
>CM067486.1:31322310-31339678 GCA_034552555.1 Semaprochilodus insignis | reverse complement strand
GGGAGAGAGAGAGGGAGAGAGAGAGATAGAGAGAGAGAGGGAGAGAGAGAGAGGGGGATTATTAGCTGCTCTCGTTTACTGAGGGTCCGGATTTATGAAAGCATCCTGAAAATTAAATCCACTTAAATGTGGAAGCAGGATCCTCTTAAACTCCCGACCGGAGTAAACACAAGGGTCTTAAAACCAGCTCCTAAATATTCCAGAACCTGACAGTCGACCGGAACCTTCAGAACACAGAAACCCTAAAGATCATAACACCACAACCCCTATAGATCAGGTAATATAGAGGTAACAGAGCTTCAGACCAGGTGTGCACCTGCAGGGCTATACCTGACCTGATGGATTAGGATCTAGAACGTCCCTGAAAGCTGCAGTCAGGTACGTCTAGCTTCCTCTCCATCTTCTCCACTTCTCTCTTTTTTTCTGCACCAGAATCGTTAGTCATAAGACGCGTCAGCAGCTTCACATCTGGAACATCTGATTAGAGCAAAATCAATAACAATCAGCAGCTACTTCCCACACTGATCTCCCTCCAGCAGACTCATGAATAATAGCGGAGCCAGAGAGGGGGGATGAACTCAGCGTGGGGCATTTTAATTAAACACTTCAGGATTAATTGTATAATGCTGGTGCGCCGAAAACCACCGAGAGGAACCGTCGTCAATAACTCAATTCCCCCGAGTGCCTTTAGACAATAAACACCACGTTTGTGCAGAAATGAGGCGGAACTCCGCTCCTCCCGGTCTCCGAGCCCTGTTAAATAAGCCCTGTTTATTTATGCTGTGAGTTTACCGAGGCGCCGTGCACTCCCCGCGGAGTTCACTCACAGAGAACGAACCGTCGCTCCTCGTAGCCGCCTCAGCGGTGATTAGTGTGGTTCACCTTAAGTGCAGTTTATCAAAGTCGTGAAAGTGGATTTGACGATTCTCTCAGGGGCGTTTGGGCCATTATGAGCGCTGGGACGCCACTCGGCGTTAACACGAGCAGCTGTGTTGAGTTGGATGGCATATTAGATACACTAGATGGCCAAAAGTATATGGACACCCCTGCTGTTGCTTGCATTCAGGTGTTCTGGACACACCTGTCACTACCTGGTGTTCAACTCAAGCACACGGTCATTAAGCCTCAACAGGCAAACACTGGCATGTGAACGACTGTTCTGCTGTGCTAGAGCTGCCCTAGACACCTGTACGTGGTGTTACTTACAACAGCTCAGCCACAAAGCAGTAAACCACCAAACTCACCGAGCCGGAATGCCGAGTGCTGCCGAGGTGTGCACTCACTACAGAGTTCCAAACTGCCTTCGGAAGCACATCAGCACACGGACTGTGAACTCCATTGCTGAGCAGCTGCACACAAGCCTAAAATCACTATACACAGTGCTGAGCGGCGGCTGGGGTGGTGTAAAGGCCCAATACAGGACTCTGGAGCAGTGGAACCGTGTTCTCTGGAGTGATGGATCACACTTTACTATCTAGCAATCTGATGTAAGAATCTGGGAATGCTACCTACCAAATTCCCACAGACACATTCCAAAATCTTCTATAGATCTTTTCCACCAACACTGTACTGGTGCCGAAATCTCATTCCCATTCTGTGCTCTCCCACTGCGAAAAAACTGGTTGGCGGCAAAATCAGTGCTGTTCCAACCCCAATGAACTTGCTGGAACAATGGAACCCATGATCCAAGTGGCTCCAAGGGACATGGCGCTGCCCTTACCATGTAAAGTTGTCGGTGCCGCCATTTTCCATAAAGACAGGAGAATGAGTGAAACCAACGAAAGCAGCAGCCATGCTGTTGTAAAGCTTTGTCCGTCGGCTTCTGCTTCCGGACTAAGGACCACCCACCTCCAGGGACCTAATTGCTTGGGTCTCAAACCGTGGAACAGGAGGCCCGGGTTCGACAGATCCCGGGAAGCAGCACAAGCTCTAGCCCAAGCACTGGTACTTTGTGTGGCGGTTGTAGAAAGTGTTCCCAGAGGAGTGGAGGCTGGTATCGCTGCAAACGGAGACCAGCTCCATATTAATGTCTTGGGTTTTTGGTTAGGCAGGAAGTCAAGTCAAGGTATTTATATGGGCCTTTTACATGAGAGGTTGTCACAAAGCAGCTTTACCGAGAATCCGGGTCCAAGCCTCCAAGGAGAAACTCCCTCAGAGCAAGAGGAAGAACCCTCGAGAGGAACCAAGACTCAGAAGGGGAACCCATCCTCCCTTGGGCCACACAGGATAGCAAAACAAGCACAAACACAATATAAACAGTTTAGAACGTACAATTATATACAGTTCTGAATACAGAATAACCCAGAACTGATCGAGTCCTATGACTCTACGAGAAACAGAGCTGAGAGTCTGAATGAAGCTCAGTCACTGTGACCAGTGAAACCAGTGAAACCAGTGACCACTGTAAGGAGTTGACCACAGTGAATACCTAGAATAACTAGATACAAGCTAGGAGGCGTGTGCGCAGTGAAAGCTGGATGTTCGATGCACCCGGAGAACCCGGATAAGGTGCAGGGAGTCCACTGGGTGTTGACAGTGTGCAGGAGTGTGTTCTCTACGCAGGACGTGTGAACCTCCATATTTTAAAAGCCATTAAACGGTCTCTAACAGCGTGTGTCCATTCCCTGGACTCAGAAGTGCTTAGCGCATTTGGGGTTAAGTGGAACAGGAATATGAGGAGTACGCTTTAGGAATGTCTATCAGAGGAGCAGATACAGACATCAATCATCCTAAAGAGCCTTCCGGCCTCCGAACAGACCCAGTCTACAGGGTCATTCTCCATTCGGAGAGGGAAACCATGTCACAAAGATTGCAGGGCAGTTGAAACATGGGCACAGCTCCAAGAGTCAGTATGTACATAGTCAATCTAAGATTAAACGGAATAGAGTCATTGTTTATAACCAATAAAGGGCTCCAGTAAACTTCCGGGTGGATAACTCGCATCCAGTTAGAATGGAAGTAGCTCCGTTTATGCCACAATTTACAATAAACTCAATCATAACAAATACATCACTAACAATAACAGTAAACTTACATTCAGTTTGAGGCTGTAATATTAAACATTCCAGAGTATGTACTGGATTAACTCCCGTTTTTCAGCTTTCTAAAGCAGGTAGAGCTGCTGTATTAGCCCCACTGAGGATCCTCTGTGTTTGCTAACATTAGCAGCTGAAGCTAATCCCAGTTTAGTGAATCCTTTACTCTCCAGATGAAGATGAAGTTCCACCAGCTCTATCATACTCCAATAAGAGCTCCGGAGTGTAAACTAGGACGGTGTGATGATGTTCTGATCCATATGTGTAGAGTTATTACTCTGTAGAGAGCATTACTACATCAGGAGACCAGCTAGGAGAAGATAACGCTGTTAGCGCTTATGCTAACAACCACAGAACGAGTGTTTCTGCTCATATTAACGCTCGACAGAGGAAAATAAAAGCTGGGTTTGATTCTCCACACGGTTCTGTGTACATGTAGGCGTGTGTGTGTGTGTGAGAGTGAGTGTGCGTGTGTGTGTGTGTGTGTGTGTGTGTACTGCAGTCATAAGCTAAACAGCATGTTAGCTAGCTAGCTAATTAGCCTGGTTAGCTGCTTTAGAGGGGCATAAAATGAGCAGTAAAGTTAATCAGGGTGATTATAATGGTTCTGTCTCTCCAGAACATTAGAACCGTAAGTTCAGTGGGTTCCTGTGTGGGTTCTTGTTCCTGCAGTGTGTATGTGGATGAACATCTTTATACAGTGAATATTTCTACAGTAAACTCTGCAGGTACAGGTGAGTCAGGTGTAAATGATCCACACTGAGTGTGGAGTTATTGATCTGGGAGACGCATCCAGTATCCTGGTTAAATAACTCTCAGGATTGGTACATAGTCCTGCTGTGTCAGTGCAGCGCTGCCTGAGATCTACACCCGGAACTTCCTTACTGATGTGACGCTCTGCATATGTAAAACAGCTCTTCAGCATCAAATGTACACTCACCTGCCACTTCATTAAGTACACCTGTCCAACTCATCATTAACGGAAATATCTAATCAGCCAATCACATGGCAGAAACTCAATGCATTCAGGCATGAAGACACGGTCAAGACCTGCTGAAGTTCACACTGAGCTGTAGAATAGAGGGAAGGTGACTGCAGTGACTTCGGACATTTCAGAAAATTCAGATAATTCAGAATTCAGATAATTATCAATCAGAATAATTGATCATTCATTTAAATCAATCACAGCATCAGTGTTATATTAGAACACTGCAGTGAGAGATTTTGGTCACTGGTGTTATCAGGACCCTTACAGCTGTAAACCGATTCCTCAGGTCGAGACTCATCACGAGGAAGCCTCTGAAGGCGTGAGAAGGCGAGTCCGTACTTGCCCAGTATATTTCATTAATTTATCAATAATTTTGTTTATCAAGCAGCATTATGTTGATTCTACATGTCACCGGTGTTTTGTGCTTTATGGCTGGATAGTTGAAATTGTATCAAAATAAGGTCGTATAAGTCCATAAATGGTAAATTAAGTGCTCAATTAAGAGAACAATTAAGATTTAATTAATGAAGGGCAAAAAAATAATAATAATAATAATAATTATAAATAAAAATAATAAATAAGTATAGTTATATATTAATTAATAAGATTGCAACACATAAAAAGACAAAGATAATTTATAATAGAATGTAAACTGAACAGACAAATAAAATGATTTTTAAAAGTAATTAAATATAAAAGAAAATGAGGAGGAATAAAGTAAAATTAATTTTGGGAAAATAAAAGGACTAAAATTTAAAAGGACAAAATTAGGATAATATGAATGAGAATAAATAAACATATAAATAATGTAATTATATGAATGTAGTTAATTAAAGTCAATCAGTCTTAAATCATTCATATTACACCCGTGATGTGTTACGCCATATACTGTATGTGGGCACATAAAATAATTGGAATTTTTGGAAAAAGAAACATCCAGCCCTTATTATACTGAGTACCCGTCACAGGTGTTACAGGGTAGTTATGATAAGCTGTTCCTTTATATGAAATATCAGCTGTATTATGAACATCTTACTTGAAATGTTGAATAATTCATTTTTTCCATGTTTAGGAAGTGATTGTGAACAGGATTATTTAAATCGATTAAATCAATTCACTTTCAGTTTAACGCGAGGCGGTTGTGGGCTGTAGGTTATGGGACCAGCCTTGTGACCGGAGGGTCGTCGGTTCGATTCCCTGAACTGACAGTAACGACTGAAGTGCCCTTGAGCAAGACACCTAACACCTCTGCTCCCCGGGCGCCATGAATAGGGCTGCCCACCGCTCTGGGCAAGTGTGCTCACTGCCCCCTAGTGTGTGGGTGTTTCACTTCATGAATGGGTTAAATGCAGATAGTAAATTCCTCTCTGTGCCGCAAAAAATGGCTTAAAAGCTCCATACTCAGAGAATGACTAATTTCTGCCTCATTAAGGCGTAACACCAATGACAAATTGACCGAAACTCTGTATTTCACACTGAAAGATAATAAAATACATTTAATTAAGCTCTCCATTTTACATATATGATAACAGGGGCTTATTAATGTTGTTTGATTGTTCTTTGATGTATCCACCTGAATTCCCACTGTAAACAGAGACCGACTCTTCAGCGTTACGGAACTCCACTGCCCGGAGCGGTGGGCAGCCCTATCCACAGTGCTCGGGGAGCAGTTGGGGGTTAGGTGCCTTGCTCAAGGGCACTTCAGTCATGTCCTTTCAGTTCAGGGAACCGAACCAGCAACCCTCTGATCACAAGGCTGGTTCCCTAACCTCCACAACTACCCCTGTTTTGAACTGTTGGACAGAGCTTGGTTCTAGCTAATGGAACCTGTTCTCCTTCAGTGTTCTGTGCTGATGATGATTGTAATAGACGTCAGTGTCAGACTAATTACTGATCTTCTATTAAAGACTGGTGGACTGAGAGACACTCGAGTCTCTTCACCTACACTGAGCTGATTAAGAGTCTTGTTCCAGAAATGATAATAGGACATTAGAGCCATAATAAATCATGCTCCTGTTACTCTCCATACTTCAGTACATCTGAAGGTACATACTTTAGTACTGTTACTCCAGTGGAGGACTAACGGGAGGAACTGACACTGGAGGAGGATTTACCCTGGGTATCTCTACTTTAACTCAGGTACATGGTTTGTGTACTTCATCCACCCCTGGCTACATTAGCCTCGTAGCTCCAGCACTAAAACTACAGCAGCAAACTTCAGACGCCAAACGCGCCTCAGCTGATCGCCTGCACTTGGGGGAGAAGGGGAATCAGAGTTTGCGCTAAGCTAGCTAAATGATATTAATTTATTTTGTCAGGAATTAAGCGGAGATGATGCTGCTCATCCTTCATGCTGTAAGTGGATTAAGGAGTGAAAGCTTGTTCCTGATAGCTGCTAAAGATGATGCTGCTGCTGCTGTTGACAGTGTTCATCTGTTCCACCTCCAGCCCCCCGGGGGGCAGCGCAGGCCTTTAATGCCCGAGCTCCAGCTGTGACCCTCACAGTTTATGCAGAGCAGCTTCACTAGGAGGGTAAAAACACATGTATGCTTCATCATCATCATGCATCAGCTTGGAAGTGAAGATTCATTCATTTTGGAACAAAACAGATTCCTAAAATCTGATTGGCTGAGCCTCACTGGAAGAACGTACTGACTATATAAACAAGGTCCGACATCACAATCATACTAAACGGAACATTATGTAACGATTTTATCTGAAAATATCAGCTACAGGATCATTCTGATGGCACTCTGACTCATAACAGGAGAAACGGCATCTCTGTCATTCCCACTCCGAGTCCGGAACGCTGCTATAGCTCTGTGTAACTCTGGAGTAGCGTGTGTACGAGACCTCTCACCAGAACTGTGTGAAGCTTTACGGCACCACGACTTTGGATCTTCAGCAGCTATAAGAAGAAGCTAGCTCGGTATTCCCAGCATGGACATCACAGCAGAGGCTGGGAGGAGATGGAGGAAGACACAGTCAGAGGAAGAGAAAGAGAGAGCGACGGAGCGAGAGGCCGGACAGAGTAAATCTGGGACTGGCTCTTACTGGTTGGCAAGAGCTAAAAGAGATAAAGGGAGTGAGACAGTCTCACGGCTAGCAGGAAAACACCCCCAGCAGAGTGTTCATCCCTGATAATGGTATTTATGGAAGACTGTAGGCTGGAACGTTATCTGTGTCTCTTGGAGTTTTTTTTTAATTTGAGATGCTGAAAGTACCTCAGTCCCATTTCAGGCTGCATACGCAGGAATAAATTCAGTCTGTGTCCATCTCACTACAAATACGCCCTGGAATTCTGAAGCTCCTGTAATAAAGTCCTGGAATGTTACTCCACCTCGTAATTCCACAGCAGCTTGAAGTTATATCTTCTGATGTTGTTTTTCCCAATGTTGTGCTGAATTGTTGTGCCAGCTCCCCGGAAGAATCCAACACTGCTTGGTCACGCCGGCATATAGACGCTGCAGATTAAACCCAGTTATCTGCACACAGAAGCAACCGGAATGCTGAATGTAATCCGTAGCGTCCATGTGCCTGTGATGTGCATGCAGGTCAAGGAAAGTCGATTGAATTGAATCACGGGGAAACATGAGGTTTCACGATTCACTGAATCACTCCCTAAAGAATCGTTAGCAGGTCGTACTTAGAGGGGACAGTACCAGCAGCGCTAACAGAGAGGTGAAGGACACTGAAGGTGCTTCGACTGACCAATATGGACCCCCACACTAAACTAGGCTAGTCACTGACCTCTACCACCCTCTGTATCTGATTATGAAGGGGTGTTACCTCAGGGGACGGATTGGGAACGCCCACACCTGTATAAGGTATTATCTTGTGAGTGAGGTCTAACACTGGCCAGCGTGCTCATGACAAGGAGACGGGAACTATCAGAGTCTGAACGAGGCAGGACAGTGTAATGTCTCTACTGGGTTCATGTTGGTGAATGTGCAGGCCACACCATCCATCAGAACTCTCCAGAATGCTCCTCAAACCAGTTCTGGACAGTTTGGGTCCGATGGCACGGTGCATTATCCTGCTGGAGTATCCCATCACTGTGGGGGTCCATGAAGTCCATGAAGGCCTGCAAATGGTCACCAAGCAGTGAAACGTAGCGGCACCAGTCAATGACGTGTTTAAGTGGACCAGTGGACCCAACCCATGCCATGAGAACACACCCCACACCAGTATGGAACCACCACCAGCCTGCACAGTGCCTTGCTGACAATTGGGGTCCATGACTTCAAGGGGTCTGCACCACACACGGACCCTACCATCAGCCCCAAACAACTGGTACCGTGACTCATCAGACTATGTGACATGTTACCAGTCCTCTAGGGTCCAGTTAGCAGCCTCACACTGCCAGCTGAGGCGCTGTGTCTGGTGTGGTGGCGTTAACAGAGACACTCTGGAGAACGCTGCACTGACCTGCGGGATATGCGTGTGGGACTCCTGCACTGAATGTGGATGTGGTTTCTGTAGGAGTCACTCATCTGGTCCCACGGACAGTTCTAGCCAGACGCCGCCGGTGATCATCATTAAGCACCCGTGGGCGGTCACTGCGCTGTCCACTGTGGGGGGTAAGGGTTTCTATGGCATATTCCTGGTACATACGTGACACTGCAGATCGAGGAATGTTAAATGCCCCCAAAACTTCGGAAATGGAATGGCCCATCCGTCTGGCTCCCACTGTCCTGCCTCGTTCAGACCCGATAATCCCCGTCTCCTTGCCATGAGCACGCTGACCAGTGTTCAGCCTCACTCACAAGATACACCTCACAGGTTATGTACAGGTGTGGGCGTTCCCAACCCGACCCCTGAGGGAACACCCCTCCATAATCAGTTTACATACTGGTATCACATGACTACTAGCATGTCAGTGTATAGTACAGGCTGTATGAGAGAGTAAATGCTGTAGGCTGTAGTACATATTGAAGTCTAGTACATATAGCACATGCCGCCGTTAGTACTGCAGTGTATAGAACATGCAGGAGGCTGTGATATATACTGTACACATGAAGAAATCATAAACATACACAAGAACAACAGAACATTATAAAGGCTGTACTAACACGGAAAGGTCATCCGGAGCAGTCTGGGAAAGAGAGAGAGAGAGAGAGAGAGAGAGAGAGAGAGAGAGAGGAGGGGGGATACAGAGGGGTCAGTGATTAGGTCAGTGTAATGTATAGGGTGTATACCGGTCAGTCGATGCACCTTTGGTGTCCTTCATCTCTCCATTAGCGCTGCTGCTACTGTCCTGCATTTCTGACTATACGACCCGCAAACGATTCAAACTGCTAACGATTCCTTAGGAAGTGATTCAGTGAATCATAAAATCTCATATCTCACGGTGATTCAGTTCAGTCACAATTCTATAAGAAATGATTCAGTAAATCATGAACTCTAAACAGTGATTCGACTGAGCTGTGATTCGACTGAGCTGTAATTCGACTGAGCTGTGATTCGACTGAGCTGTGATTCGACTGAGCTGTGATTCCTTAGGAAGCGATTCAGTGCAGATCACTGGAACACACAGGACTGTTTGGATTATTGAAATACATATAATTTATTATTAATAACCACCACAGTTAAAGTTCTCCCTTCGGCAGTTTGTAGTGTAAGGAAGGTGCTGAGCAACACAGTAATTGATTATGTATTTACAGCTCTTTAATCATTAATAGCGCTGATACGGAACTCAGCTGATGCCTGCAGTCACATGTAGACAGTATGTTCTAGAGCAGTATACGGTGTGAACTAGACCTACAACGTGTACAATATACCACATAATGCACTACAGCCTACAGTATGTGAGGTAACGTGGTGATATAAATGGACTTATATATATGCATTACATAGACACAAAAAAGACTGTTCAGCTGTATGTACACCGTGATGGTGTAATGAGGACAGTTCAGTACCTAGAACCCACATACCGAGAACCTCAAACACTGCTTTTCCTCCTTTAAATCCAAATCCAACATTTCTAAAAGAGGACGGGAAAACGGGCCGATTCCCAAATCCTAAACTGTTATAGAACAGACTCATTAATATTCACACCCCCAACATTTACATACAACCACAACAGAGCTACAGAACCAACATGGTGGACTATGTGGAGAACTCCAGCGTTCCAGGCTCTTCATTCCCTTCCCAAAGATCCCAACTGTCAGTGGTACACGGTGGATGTTCATCTTTAAACCAGGCTGAAGTTCTTCCTATTCACCAGCTTCCTAATCCAATGTTCCGTTCCACCTTAAATACTGCAGCTTGTACAGGCACAAGAATGTCCTGCAGCACTATTTAAGGTGGAACGGAAAATTCCCAAAACAAGCTGGAGAACAGGAACTTCAGCTCCCACATCTTTAACAGGATCCCGGAACAACTTTAACCCTGCAGTCTGCACATTTCACTCCTTTATTAGCACCACAACCCCAACAGCAGCCTGTAAGTAGCAGTCATGCTGTGTGATTGTATCCGTGTTTGCCGGTTGAAGCAGATCATCTTAAACTGAGAGTTCCATAGTGAGGATCAACTTTAATCTACTGTGTGTTGATGTCCAGATGGAAAGCCAGTAGCTAGTACAGGGAACGTTAGCTACTAGCATTAGCTCCAAGTAACTAGCATAGCTAACTCAATAGTATGAGGGCGGAGCTTATTTACACAAAGGCTCATTCTATTTAGTCTATTTACACATGGTGCTTCTGTGTGATCATTATGGGCCGCGTCTCGATGTAAACCAGCCAATCAGAGCAGAGCTCGTCTAATTATTCATGAGGAGCTCACCAACAAAGGGGAAACGGCTCGTTTCATTCTAGAACCAGATCATAGGGTGGAAATGGGCACAGTGTAGAACCACATCTGCGCATTTTACACCCCAAATAAAGTCACACACCTTCTACGTAGAACATCAGAGAACCATTTTAAATGCCGCTGTTTGTTTGTATTTACAGTTTTCCTTATTTGGAGTAAACAGAACCATATAGAACTGCAGTTGGTCTATGTAACTGTGGCAAGTCAACCTTATAGCAGTACTACAGCCTGCATGATCACCTGAGCAGCCCGGCTCACTCAGATCTGACTGACTGATTCATTGTTGTTGTTGTTGTTGTTGTTTATCAGTAAACAACCACGATTCCGGAAGCAGATCAGTGAACCTTCAAAGCCTCCACCTTCCACTAAACGCACTGCTGCTATTCTGACTCTTCACTGACCTACATCCCCTCAAAGCTTTTCATCAGGTACAAATGCACCTGGTGGGCAAACGAAGGTACCCCCTCCCACCCCGCGCGCTCACTTTTGCAGTCTCGTGCGTCCCGAGCAGCCCCAGGACGCCCTGCCACCCAGCGGGAGGGGGTTGTCGAGGGGGGGACCTATAGCGCAGCAGCAGGTCGTGCTCCTTCTGCACCTTCGCAGGAACAGCAGCACGCGCGCACGAAACACGGAGTTGGAGCGGAGCAGCGCGCGCAGAGATGAAAGGGAGAAGAGGCACGAGCCGCTTTAAAGACGCGAGACGCGCGAGCAGCAAGAAATACACACACGTACACACACACACACACGCGCATATGCAAACGCACAAACACAAACACATCCAGAGCCACTGTGCACCCGCACCGTCACGAGAGCGGCGTGGTGCGGCGCGAGAGCGCGTCGTGTGAATCAGCGCGCGCGAGGGGACAAGAGCAGCAAGAAACACGCGGACACACAAACAAACTAACGCACACGCAAAACACCCAGACCCCTGCGTGCACGTGCGCCGTGAACAGAACAGAGAGCTCGCTTACCGTGCTGTTTGCTGCGCGCGCCTCGCTCCCGCCATCGCCTTATCCCAGAGACAGAGAGACAGCGAGTGATGGAGAGAGAGAGATAGGGGGGGAGAGAGTGAGGAGGAGAGAGAGCGCGCGAGCGGGCGAGAAAGAAATCACCGAGACTGGGGCAGAGATGTGGCGCGCGCTCCCGCTCTGGCAGCACGCACACTTGCACACGCTGTTTCACGCACGCGCATGCACGTCACGGTTTGAGGCGGGGGGAGAGTTTTGGGAATGTGTGTGTGTGTGTGTGTGTGTTGGGGGGTTTATACCGGCGCACGCGCCAAGCTTTGCATCACACACGCGCACGAGTTATAAAAAACACCGTGAACAGCGCTGACATTCAGCACAGCAGCAAGATATACCCTCATAACGATCCCTCCGCAGGAGAACCCCACCAAGGTTTCAGATGCAAACAGATTCATTCAGAGCAGTTTGGTGTGAAACTCCGTTCTAGATAAAGTCAGAACTGTTCACAGTGGTGGTGAATGGAACTAGACGTCCAGACGTGATGGTTCCCTTCACCACCACTGTACAGAGTGTCTGGGTGATGTAGTGTAGGGGGTAACACCTCTGCCTCTGGCTGGCATTTGATCCCCTGTCTGGGCAAACACCTACATTATACCAGTAAGATCCCTAACACTACCCTCGCTTACCTGTGTAGGAGCGTTAAGTCGCTCTGGATAAGAGCTTCAGCCGAACACCATAAATGTAAATGCAAACATCTGAACCAGTTCACACCAAATCACTGTCACTCTCACTCTCACCATCACTCTCACCGTCACCGTCACTCTCACCATCACTCTCACTGTTTACATCTCACACACTGAATTATGGAGGAAGGTGGGTGTTTCTAATAAAGTGACCAGTTACTGAAAGCACAAGAGGGTGTTTCTAATAAAGTGGCCAGTGAGTGGAAACACATGGTGCGTGCTTCTAATAAAGTGGCCAGTTATTGAAAGCACAAGAGGGTGTTTCTAATAAAGTGGCCAATGAGTGGAAGTAGAAGGTGGGTGTTTCTAATACAGTGGCCAGTTATTGAAAGCACAAGGGAGGTATTTCTAATAAAGTGGCCAGTTACTGGAAGCACAAGGTGGGTTTTCATAGTATAGTGGTCACAGATTGTACAGCACCATAAACAGTATATAATAGACCTATGGTGAGCGTTTCTGATAAAATGGCCAGTGAATCTGTATGTGGCTGCTTGCTGTTGATAAACGGTCACTCTTGTTATGTAATGAGTGACCATATGTTAATGATCACATGCCCGAAGCGTGGGTCCAGCTCGGCTCGCATCCGTCCGACAGCTGGCTCGCTCAGGGCCGCAAACTCCAGATGGACAGAGAGATCAGACTGCTCTGATCCCGCTACGCTCACTCAGATCGGCCTGGACTCCGTCAGGAGGGGCCAGAGTGACTGACAGCTGTCAGGCCATCCAGTGTACAGCTGAGTGGTTAGAGAGTCCAGACATGACTCGATTAACAACAGCACTTCTCTCTGAGCCTGACCTCTGTTAAAGGGTTCGTATCCTGGAATACCGGGCTTTCCGGAATTCTATATACACACGGTCTATATTCATATACATTCTATATAAACTCATAGTCCATATACACACGGTCTATATTCATATACAGTCTATATAAACACACAGTCTATATACACATGGCCTATATTCATATACAGTCTATATAAACTCACAGTCCATATACACATGGTCTATATTCATATACAGTCTATATAAACCCACAGTCTATATACACGCGGTCTATATTCATATACAGTCTATATAAACACGCAGTCCATATACACACGGCCTATATTCATATACAGTCAATATAAACTCACAGTCCATNTATATTCATATACAGTCTATATAAACCCACAGTCCATATACACACGGTCTATATTCATATACTGTCTATATAAACACACAATCCATATACACACGGTCTATATTCATATACAGTCTATATAAACCCACAGTCTATATACACACAGTCTATATTCATATACAGTCTATATAAACCCACAGTCCATACACACACGGTCTATATTCATATACAGTCTATATAAACCCACAGTCTATACGCACGCATTCTATATTCATATACAGTCCATATAAACCCACAGTCTATATACACACGGTCTATATTCATATACAGTCTATATAAACCCACAGGGTATATGCACGCGGTCTATATTCATATACAGTCTATATAAACCCACCGTCTATATGCACGCGGTCTATATTCATATACAGTCGATATAAACCCACAGTCTATATACACACGGTCTATATTCATATACAGTCTATATAAACCCACAGTCTATATGCACGCGTTCTATATTCATATACAGTCTATATAAACACACAATCTATATACACACGGTCTGTATTCATATACTGTCTATATAAACCCACAGTCTATATACACACGGTCTATATTCATATACAGTCTATATAAACAAACAGTCTATATACACACGGTCTATATTCATATACAGTCTATATAAACCCACAGTCTATATACACACGGCCTATATTCATATACAGTCTATATAAACCCACAGTCTATACACACGGTCTATATTCATATACAGTCTATATAAACCCACAGTCTATATACACATTGCCTATATTCATATACAGTCTATATAAACCCACAGTCTATACACGCGGTCTATATTCATATACTGTCTATATACACACACAGTCCATATACACACGTTCTACATACATATGTGATCTATGTATATGCAAGGTCTATATAATCATACATCCATCATTCATCAATTGTCTGTCTGTCCTTCAACCATCCATCAATCAGCCATTAATTCATCCATTAATTATCAATCATCCGCCTGTCCCATCCATCTATCCATCTATCACAGATCCATCAAATCATCTATCAGTTCTTCCATCAATCTTCCATCAGTTTATTCAAATAATCCATCAATTATCAACCATCAATCATCTGTCTTTCCTTCCATCCATCGTAATTCATCTTATTGGCTCGGTTCATCCATCCATCCATCCATCCACCCATTTATCCATCTACAGTGCAGTAGTGAACTGGTTGTGTTGTTTACTGTCGGGTCTGTTCAGTAAGAGTGTACACAGTGGAGGACAGGATAAAGCAGATTCGTCCTTCTCTCCACTCTCATCGCCTCTGTCACTCGTCTGATGAAACGAGAGCACGTAGAGGGACCATTTCCACCAGGGAAAGACTGAAAGGTGGAGGAGAGGAAAGGGGGCAAGCTGCTCACAAATGGAGTGTGAACGATAAAGTGGAGGAGGAAAAGAACATCAGAGACGAGAAGACATAAAAACCCTCTGAAAGGCAGAACACGCTTCGGAGACGGAGACGGAGACGAGCTGCGTTGTTTATAAATACCACCAGAATACAAACACAATAGAGGAATAAAGGAGGACAGCGATGGAGTGAAGACGAGCAGCGGCGCTTTGAAAGAACAACACCAGCACGAGGAACGCGCTACAGCGGCACACACACGTGCGGATATTTCTGGAACAGACGTAGGTAGTCTGACCCTCAGGCCCAGAGGCGAAGGGCGGCTCGAGTGACCTCTATACTGTTAAAGCGATAGTTCAGACAAAAACACCCACCACCACCAGGTCCCCCGACTGTAGTCAGTCAGATACATACAGGTTTGGAGTTCATATATATGAAAAGACAACAGAGGGCACACTATTACACTACTACACTACCACACTACAATACTACTACACCATACCACTATACTACTACACAGCTATACTACTACACTACACTACCACACTACAATACTACTACACCATGCCACTATACTACTACACAGCTATACTACTACACTACACTACTATACTACTACACTACACTACCACACTACAATACTACTACACCATACCACTATACTACTACACTATTATACTACTACACTACACTATTATACTACTACACTACACTACCACACTACAATACTACTACACCATACCACCATACTACTACACAGCTATACTACTACACTACACTACCACACTACAATACTACTACACCATGCCACTATACTACTACACAGGTATACTACTACACTACACTACCACACTACAATACTACTACACCATACCACTATACTACTACACTATTATACTACTACACTACACTATTATACTACTACACTACACTACCACACTACAATACTACTACACCATACCACCATACTACTATGCTATTATACTACTACACTGCACCACTACAATACTATACTACTACACTACACTACTATACTACTTCACTACCACACTACAATACTACTACACCATACCACTATACTACTACACAGCTATACTACTACACTACACTACTATACTGTACTGTATTTACTATACTATAAATATACTATACTATACTAATAATATACTAATAATATACTATACTATACTATACTGTATTTATTGTTCTATGTAGCACCTTGGTCCTGGAGGAATGCTGTTTCGTTTCACTGTGTACTGTACACCACTGTATATGGTTGAAATGACAATAAAAAACTACTACTACTACTACTACTACTACACTACAATACTACTACACCATACCACTATACTACTACTACTTTATACTACTACACTACAATACTAATACACCATACCACTATACTACTATACAGCTATACTACTACACTACAATACTACTACACCATACCATTATACTACAACACTCCTCCACTACTACACAACTATAGTACTACACTACACTACCACACCACAATACTACTACACCATACCACTATACTGCTATACTACTACACAACTACACTACACCACACTACTATGCTACTACACTATACTACTACACTACACTACAATACTACTACACCACACCACTACACTACTATAGTACTACACTACCACACTACACAACTATACTACTACACTACACAACTATACTGCTACACAACTACACTACACCACACTACTATACTACTACTCCTCAAAACAATACTACTACACTACTACACTACATTACCACACCACTATAGTACTACATTACACTATACTACTACACTACAATACTACTTCACTACAATACTACAGTAGTGACAGTCAGTCCAGTGTTGCAAACCAAAGACTATTAGAGATACTAAAGAAACCCACATGGTTAGAGGTGATGATTTAGGCAGTCAGTTAGCAGCATGCTAATTGGTGGGGTATAAGCTAAACGTGTCTTGGCTGACTGACTGGGGGAATTTGGGTATCAATAAACTACCACTTTAAAGAGGCCGTCGCCAACCGCACAGGGTTATGTAAATGCTATGCAAATTCCCAGTGTCGTTTTAATCATATGCTAATTTTCCATGTTATCTAAATGCCATAAAGACGGCAATCTGTCATCTAATTGCGGGGGACGAGCCGGCGGAGAGCGGAGAGTTAGAGAAGGTGTGTTTACAGGTCGAGGAGATAATACTGTAATACACTGTGTGTGTGTGTGTGTGTGTGTGTGTCTCTGTGTGTGTGTGTGTGTGTGTGTGTGTGTGTGTGTGTG
>CM067486.1:31305279-31321810 GCA_034552555.1 Semaprochilodus insignis | reverse complement strand
AATGAAGGTGTAGCCTCAGTGAGGCATAGTGTATAGTGCTCTAATGTAGAGTATTATATAGTATGGCGTATAGTGTAGTGCACTAAACCAGGGTATCACCTCAATGAGATGTAGTGTGTAATGTACTACACTAGTGTATCAGCTCAGTGAGGTATAGTGTGTAGTGCACCAATTTAGGCCGTAACCTCAGTGAGGTATAGCATGTAGTGCAATAGGCTAGAGCAGCTCAGTGAGGTGTAGTGTCCAGTGCAGAGCATCAAAGTGTCACCTCTGAGTAGTAGAGCAGTAGTTCACTCCTGAGTGTGCACTTGAGTGGGCACGTTAAGACATATGATGAGAGTGGTGTAGCGTGCAGAGCGCTAATCTAGGGCATTACCTCAACTGCACTCTTTAAATGTGCTGCATCAGCGGTTCGCGGCTCTTCCGCTCCTTCCTCGCAAGGCCTTTCAGCGCTTTTCCGAGCCTCGGTGTAATGACAAACATTTGCAGCTCCACGAAGAATATTTGCCTTTGCAGAACGAGAGATTCATAAACCAAAACTGTGTTAAGGCGAAAGGAAAACAAAGTCATGCTTCACTGTCAGCCCCGCGTAACCCGCAGCTTTCTCGCACAGTCATTCGCACTCGTTTTTAATTCGCCCCCTTCTCCCGTTTCTCCGAAGTACAAAGACGAGATATGTGACATTGGCGCTCACGGCAGCTCACGGAGTACGGAACGAATGAATTACGGGATGGGGAAGCTTTGAGGGCGTTCAGTACACTTTAATGGACTACAGATTTATCTAATTAAAGTATCAAAAGGTAATTGGAATACGGGGTGACACCGGGACTCGAAGAGACCGCAATGCGCGGGTCTATGAGCGTAATTAGCCCGGGCGATTTTTGAATAGCGTTTATTCAACCTTTTTAAGTCATGCATGGGCTGTAATAGCCATTCTCTCTCTCTCCCTTCGTCTCTCTCTCTCTCTCTCTCTCTCTCTCTCTTTGTGTCCGGTCTCTAACTGCAACACAATTGTCTTTTTCATTTACCCTTTAAAAAGTGAGGGAAAAAAATCTAGTCAACTTGACATGGACTGGATTAGTTCAATAGCTGCAATTCCATCACCTTTGTTCTGTCACGAGAACATCCTGCATTTACATTCCAAAGGAGAAGAAAGCCTTTGATTCACTGAGTGTGCGCGTGCATTCAAACTGGGGAAATGCCCTTTACATATTAATTGGGCTGGAGTCGACGGGCGCGATCAGACGCTGTTCCGGTCCTGTTGCTCTCTGTCTCCGTCCTTCAACCTCTCATTCCCTGGACTGCCTACAAAGTCCCCATGCTGAGGAAGGTGGGAGCTGAAGGCCTACTGGAAGACTTACAGTGCAGGAAGAATTGTTTTATCCGTGCTCCGCCTACAAATGGGCTTTATCCGATTCAGCATAATAGGACCTACATTTAGAGCTTAGAGTTATACACTCGACCTAACGAGAAACTGTAGAACAGACTCGGTTTATACCACAATACCTACATTTAGAGCTTAGAGTTATACACTCGCCCTAACGAGAAACCGTAGAACAGACTCGGTCTATACCACGATACCTACATTTAGAGCTTAGAGTTATACACTCGACCTAACGAGAAACTGTAGAACAGACTCGTCCGTCCCCAGCAAATAGCTAGTTATTTAAATAGATATAAAACATCACGGGCTCTGCAGGTTGAACTGCATTATTACCAGCACTCTGTATAGCTGTTCCAGCTTCGCGTCGGTAGTTACGGAAGAACGTGTGAATAGGTCAGTTCAACAGGTGCGCTGATGGTCTGTAGAGGAAGCCGTGATGAAATCCAGGGTTTTGGTGGAGTTGAGTGTGTGTGCTGCTGTGAAGGTGACCGCTCAGTTTCATCATGCAGCACACACACATACAGCACCCACTGAGAGACGCTACTACAGCACGGATCAGAGAGAGAGAGAGAGAGAGAGAGAGAGAGAGAGAGAGAGAGAGATACAGAGCAGATGGGATTAGGCATGTAAATCTCTGACCTCACAAAGGTCCAGTTTCATCACTATTCCTCCGGCAAATGAATGAATCTTGGTTTTGTCTCGGGCTCAGCGTTATTTTCATCTTGTGTTATGTTGCTGTCGGAGGAATGAAGGAATATGCAGTGGTCCCCATTGTCAGGAGGTTGGAATTTGGGTTCTTGATGATCTCACAGCCATCTATGGCCTAAGTCAGGGTCTAAACTATGACAATAGTCAGTCAGTAGAGCTTTTTTCCCAGACTCTATGAATTCAAAATGTTTGGTGTGAAGCCCGGGAGTGGTCCAGAGAACCAACCCCTGGTCCAGCTGAAACCAGTTCCTGTTCATCTTGGCGCTGACCACGGTGCTTCCACACACGGACTTGTTGGTCGTCTCCACCAAGACAAAAGCGGGACTCATCACTGAAGGTGACCCAACGCCATTCTGAGTCACTCCATGACAGTCTGGCACAACACCATTGCAGTCTTTGGTGACGGTGACGTGGTGTTAAGGACAGTCATGGTAACGGTCTGTGTGCATGTAGTCCTGCGTGGTGCAGCCGTCTGCCAATGGTGCTGCACTAACAGGATGACTCATGGAGGACATCACTGCTCGCTGAATGTCTGCAATCGTGGCTGTTGGGTCAGTCAGGTACAGTGATAAGGCCCGTCCTTGCTTACGTCACATGAGCAGCTAAGTGTGAAACTTGAATCATTAGCATGTCTCACAATGTCAAACCTACACACCAGGTTTTGTTCCTGTTGGTGAACACTGATGACCATCCTTGGGTTCATAGGGCTGCCACTGTGACTGATTAGCATGATGAACATTCAGGAGCATTCACACATCTGGGCTGGCCCACCAAATCCACAGATTTCAATGCTCCTGAAAGTCTGTGGGACGACCTGGAAACCAGGAACAACCAGGAAAACGCCAGGGAAGGCATCCACCAAATCTGGACCAACTGACCAATTCTTTGATGTAAGGGTGTCTGAACATTGATGTGGTCTACATCCAGAAACTTGTCCAGTACATGCCAAATCCAACCACAGCTGTTATTGGTGCTCGTGGAGGTGTTACACGCTGTTAGGTACGTCTCAGTCACAGGGGACTCGTTTTCTGTCCGGGGAGCTCATATTTTTGGCGCTGCATTTCCTTTTTTTGAATGGAGCATGATCTTGATAGCTCTGCACTTTTTCCAATCCTGCTGGGTTCTAGAAAAAGAGGTTCTCTTCAAGTGCCTATTGGTCAGCAGCTCATTTGGAGCCACGCCCACTGGAACATCTCCTAACATGCATCGCATCAATTGCAGTACATTCCTTGCCAAGAGAGAGTCCATCAGGGCGGAGAGGAAGTGAGCGGTGACGGCTGCAGAGTGTATGATAAGAGAGAGAGAGAGAGAGAGAGAGAGAGAGAGAGAAATACAGCAGGGAAGACAAATAAGAGAGCGAGCAGTGTGATGGGAGGACGAGTGACAGAGGGAAAGATAAGGAGAGAGAATGATACCAGCGTACTTGCGAGTATCCGCCGTGAGAAAATCCCTTCTTCCGCTCTACCTCTTCTTTATGACGCCGGGTAAAATGCCATCCATAATTCCTTGTCAGCTGGTAAGCTGTCGTGGCATTTCCAGCACGAGGAAGTGCGATTTCCTCCTCATAAAAATGATCACAATAACAACCAGCGCTGTACGACAGCCGCTCCGGGTGATACCACTATAAATCTGGTTAAATATAATAAAAGAGGTGTCGTTATCTCAAATGAGTCAAACTGCTGAATGGGTTTAAGACTGGTCGTTCAGAAGTGGGGGTGCATTACTATGAACTATCAGCCGTGAAAGGCAGCCGGAATCAATCCTGTCAGTCGGGAAACAGTAGAAACAATACGCTCTCTCTTAGCCAAGGAAATCCTGCTCTATCCACTACCAGTCTAGACTTATCGGCATTTCGCTAAACATTCCGGTTAGATTTAAATGTACTTACATTATTATATGACTGATTGTGCAGCTTAAGCTTGTTGCTAGCCTGTTGCTAATGTGTTCCTAGAAATGAATGGGCGTCTATGGGAGGAACGAGGGATGAATAAACATCACATAGAGGAGTGTGGGTCAGTATGTCTGTGGATTAGAGTTTGGGGATCTGCCCTGAGTGAGTACATGCAGTTTGGTGGCTGTAGGTTAAAGGAAATAACAGGGTTTGAATGGGGGTGAAAATGAATGGGACTCTATTGGGGGAATGAGGGATGGGGAAAAAAGACAAACAGATGAGAGCGGGTCAGACCGACATTGAATTTGTGCATAGGGATCTGCCCTGAGATACTGTATGTAAAAAGGCATCTGTCGAGCAGAAGTACAGTAGACGGGCGTGTACTTTTCCACCCCATACATTCTTAATGGGACAAAAAATTGGAAAACCGAAAGTCAGATCAAGAACACTTTACACAAGCACACTATTCCCGATCGGACTGAACATTCTCGAAAAATGCTTGTCTGTGGTCGCTATGGATGAATAAACGACACATAGAGGAGGTCAGGTCAGTATAGCTGTGGATTAGAGCTTGGGGATCTGTTCTGAGTGAGTACATGCAGTTTGGTGGCTGTAGGTTAAAGGAAACACTAGGATTTGAATGGAGGTGAAAATGAATGGGACTCTAGGGGAGGAACAAGGGATGGTGGGGGGGGCAAACAGATGAGTGCAGGTCAGATCAACATTGAATTTGTGCTTAGGGGTCTGCCCTGAGATTGTGTATGTGTAATCGTGTCTGACTGTCGAGCAGAAGTACAGTAGACGAGTGTGTACTTTTCCACCCCATACATTCTTAATGGGACCGAAAATTGGAAAACCGAAAGTCAGATCAAGAACACTTTACACAAGCACACCATTCCCGGTTGGACTGAACATTCCAGAGTTGTAATGATGTTGATATCTCGAAAAATGCAGGACTAGTTAGTGGACAAAAAATCTATTGACCAAGCAGAAGAAGAAGAAGAAGAAGAACTAGTAAGTGAAACACACGGAACAGTTGTGCAGCTTAAATGGTTCCCGCTTCCTGCTTGGCTGTGGTTGCTATGGGAGGAATGAGCAATAAAACATATATAAAACAATAGGGTTTGAATGGAGGTGAAAATGAATGGGAGTCTATGGGAGGAACGAGGGATGGTGGGGGGATAAACAGACGAGTGCAGGTTAGGTCAACATTGAATTTGTGCTGGAGGAAACACCCAAACAACATTTGGACAATAGTGGTCATGTGGTCAGAAGCTGACCAATGACGACTGCAGGGCTGATAAACTTTGTAGGGGTGGAAATACAAGGGGTTTCTACTGAAGTGGACAGAAGCTACACAGGTAAACAGGTAGGGAAATGATGGAGGGATGCAGGTTTTGCACATTTGGCAGATGAAGATCCCTGTAAAAGGTAGATGGTGGAAACTTCAGATGTTTCTGCTGACTCATCCTGTCTTTTCATCAGTGCAGGAGAGATGGGCTCCAAACTCTGACTGCACAATACTCCGCTAGGAAGAAGACGTGTTCACAAGTATAGCAGAGGAGATCGATGGGGACGCAAGGAGAAGAGAGACGTCAGTGAAGGAACGGGTGGACGGGAATAGAAACAGCAATGCGGCCGGGTTTGTGCGTGCTACAGCGGTGTGGCAAAACTCCGATTAATCTTGTGCAGTATGACACGAGTCCCAGCAGGGCCGCTGCAGCAGAGCCCTACGACTTTCCCAGCAAGATGCTCCAGCCTCGTATCACGGGAGCGAAATCAGGAGGGAAGAGGAGACAGCAGGCAGGCGGGCGGCCGCGGTGGGGAGCTGGGAAAAGCCGGTGTGTTGTAACTCAATATTTATGTTGTTGTGGTCACTTTATCTTCTCGTTCTTGGTCCCAGTGCGGTGAAAACTCCAAACTGCTAGGTCATTATTTTGGGGAACATGCTGTGAAGTTTCAAGACAACTTACAATGAAATGGTTCTAACAGGTTCTAGATATTAGCTGGTCAAGTGTGATGCAAATATCCCTGTTTATGCACAGTTCATGAGGTAACGAGATTGAACCCGAAAACAAGTTACAGAGGGATCTATTGCACCTGTTCATTGCCTATAAACATCCCAAAAGTGTTCAGTGGAGCTTCATCACTTCAACGCACCTCAAAGGTGTTTAGTTGGAGGGACAAAGCTTGACTGAACACATTTTGTGATGAGTGTTGGAACTCCATTGAACAATATTGGGATGAGCTCAGATGTTAAAGTTCTGTTCGAAAAGCTCTGTTTGGGATGAGCTTTTCGAATGAAGGGATAAACCACCATTGAACACCTCTGGGATGAGTTAGAGTGATGAAGAACTTTGGGAAGAGAGAAACAGATTGATGGTGCACCTTTGGGATCCATTACCCATCACTCATCACTTCTTCACTCCCACTAATCCCAAAAATGTTCAGTGGAGCGTCATCACCCTAACCCGTCCCAAAAGTGTACCTTGGAGCTTGGAGGTCAATTGAGTTTCTTCACTCCCATCATCCCAAAGCTCTTCCAATAGACCTAATCGCTCAAACTCATCCCAAAGGTGTTCAGGGTTGGTTCATCGCTCTAGCTCATCGTTCTGACTCATCCCAAACGTCTTAGGGAAGTGGTTAGTGGAGCTTTGCCAATGTCATATAAGCTTCATCTCTCTAACTCAGCCCTAAGATGGAGCTTTGTCACTCCAATTCATCCCAAAAGTGTTTTGTGGAGCTTCGTCAAAGGAGCTTCATCACCTCAACCCATCTCAAGAGGTGTTTCCTGGAGCTTCATCAGTCTGTTTCTCTCTTCCCAATGGTGTTCTTTGCTCCAGCTCATTCCAAAGTTCTTCATCACTCTAACTCATCCCAGAGGTGTTCAATGGTGGTTTATCACTCCATTGAACACCTCTGGGATCCCAAAAATGTTCAGTGGAGCTTCATCAAAGGAGCTTCATCACCCCAACTCATCTCAAAAGGTATTCACTGGAGCTTCATCAATTTGTTTCTCTCTTCCCAAAGATCATCACTCTAACTCATCCCAGAAGTGTTCTGTGGAGCTTCGTTAAATGAGCTTCATCACCCCTACTCATCTCAAAAGGTATCCACTGGAGCTTCATCAATCTGTCTCTTCCCAAAGGTGTTCTTTGCTCCGGCTCATCCCAAAGTTCTTCATCACTCTAATTCATCCCAGAGGTGTTCGATTGTGGGGTTATCACTTCAACATATCTCAAAAGTGTTCCGTGGAGCTTTGTAACTCCAACGCATCCCAAATGTGTTCAGTGAAGCTTTATCAAAAGAGCTTCATCACCCCAACTCATCTCAAAAGGTATTCACTGCAGCTTCATCAATCTGTCTCTGTCTCTTCCCAAAGATGTTCTTGGCTCCAGCTCATCCCAAAATTCTTCATCACTCTGACTCATCCCAGAGGTGTTCAGTGGAAGTTCACCACTTCAACTCATCCCAGGGCGGTGGAGTGATGATTCATCTCAGTCATGTTAAGTGGTGGGTTTTCACTGTAACCTCTGTATCTCAGAGGGGGTTCAATGGAGGTTCACCACTCCAGCTCATCCCAGAGGTGTTTAACTCCAAATCCTAAAGCTCCTAAGTGGAGTTTATTTAATCAAGGGAATGAATTTCCACAGCTGCACAGTGCGAAGCTCCAAAGCTGAGCTCTAACCCCTCTGAACTGATGCTCGGTACTGGATGTAGTGAGATGCGTGCGCAGGGCAGGTTTTCTTAAGACAGCGATATTTTGTTGCTTCCACCTAAGAGGATCAAGCCAGAGCTCGTCAGGGGAGTAGCTGTGGATGAAGGACTGCTGGAGAAGGAGGTGAAATAGCTTGAAGAAATTCAAACCTCTCCATTTGGGTAATTCCTGTGAATCACATGGCAGTGAGCCCTATGCTATAATTAATAGGTGAAAGCTCTCTGCACGACAACCTGGCTCCACTTCTCCATCTCTGAGCTGCAATTATGCATCTCACTGCTGTCATTATGAAATATGATTTATAGGCTTTGTTTGAGCTGGGTTATGAAAACACAATCCCCACCAAGAAAAGACCACAGTCTTTTGTGTAAGGGTGGTACGTACTGCTTTAGAAGTTAGAACGTCCTGGGTCAGGTCTGGGGGGACGTTCCTTGTAATAGCTAGATAGATGTAGCGTCCATTGTCTTTTCAGATACTACTGGAGAACCTTGTTATATACAAGGCCCAGCAGGCCTTGGTGTTAAGCAAGTACTATGGGTAAACTGATGGTAAGTTCCAAGATGGTCTAAACGCATGTGTAAGGTTCTAGGTACTTAGTGAGCAAACATGTAGGTTTGACATTGTGAGATATACGAATGATTCAAGTTTCACACTCGTCCGCACATGTGACGTGAGCAAGGACGGGCCTTATCTCTGTACCTGACTGACCCAACAGCCATGACTGCCCTCCATGAGTCATGCTGTTAGTGCAGCACCATTGGCAGATGGATGCACCTCACAGGACTACATGCACGCAGACCGTTACCACGACTGTCCTTAACACCACGTCAGCGTCAGCATCTTCAGTGACGAGTCCCGCTTTTGTCTTGGTGGAGACGACCAACAAATCCGTGTGTGGAGGCACCGTGGTCAGCACCAAGATGAACAGTTTGTTGTCACGTGTCACACGTCCAGAAGGCCTGGTGTCACTCCACCTCCACCCCTACTGCACCATCTGCAGGAACTGTGTGAGGATATTCAAGTTGCATGGGATGGATTATCACAGGACACCATTAGGAACCTCTACAGCTCCATGCCGAGACGTCGGCATGTTGGGTTAGCCAACACTGCGGCCCGACGCCATACTGAGAGACAGACTTCTGTATGTGTAGCTCAATAAATATTGATCATATCAGTCTAAATTGATCATCAGTTATTGATCCTGGTAACCTTTATCTTCCTTCCCAACACACCTGCAATCCCACACCTCCTTCTGGGTGCAGCTGTTCCTTTAGTGATGAGTGTATGAGAGTGATTAGAGTGAAAGGATAAGTTTGTTGGGGAAGACTGTACTATTGAAAGTAAGCTCTAGGGGTGACTGACAGTCATATGCGATGGCTCCCTAGCTTATCACACCAGCAGTTGGGACAGTGTGTTGCTCTGCAGCAATAGCAGAATCGAAGCGCTCATCACGAGGCCTCCATGCTCAAACCCTGACTGTTGTCGGATCCCAAACAGAAGCTGGATTTGCCCAACTGTTTTTGCTGAGCTGTTACAGTTCCTACGAAAAAGGAACCCAGCCCTATAAAAGACTGCCTTGGAATGAAAGTCCCACATCAGGCAATTCCTTGATACCCCATGCTTCCCTCCTTCCTTTTGCTCTGTAAGGCAGTCAGTCAATTAGCCAGTCAAACAGTAAATTAGCATAGAGCAACGGCTCGGTTTCATAGGCGGTCGTGGTTCCGGCGCATCTTCACTAATCCCTCATTAGGCTGCCTAACTTTTATCATCCACCCTTCCTAATTACTTTCAGATTGCGTAATTACCAGGAGACTCTTAATTAAAACCCAGAATGCCTTAATGAAGGACCCCGTGTAGAAACAATTGATTGATTAAGGATGCTTGAAGGTGCAACCCCCCAGCATCTCCAGGCGCAGTTCTTCATGGAGAGATCAAGAATAGCCAGGAAACGAGGGGGACCAACTAATTATGTTGTTGTCCATTTAGTACTTGACTTATACTATAGTATACTTAGTATACTTGCTGTATATACACACCTTATCATCTACAGAACAGCTGCTCCCAGAAGGAGGTGTGGGACTGCAGTGCTGTTGGGAAGGAAGATAAAGGTTACCAGGATCAATAACTGATTATAAATTTAGACTGATATGATCAATATTTATTGAGCTACACATACGCCATTCTGAGTCACTCCATGACAGTCTGGTACGACACCATTGCAGTCTTTGGTGACGGTGACGTGGTGTTAAGGACAGTCGTGGTAACGGTCTGTGTGCATGTAGTCCTGCGTGGTGCAGCCGTCTGCCAATGGTGCTGCACTAACAGGATGACTCATGGAGGACATCACTGCTCACTGGATGTCTGCAATTGTGGCTGTTGGGTCAGTCAGGTACAGAGATAAGACCCGTCCTGCTTACATCACATGTGCAACTTAAATCATTAGCATGTCTCACAATGTCAAACCTACTCACCAAGTTTCATCCCTGTTGGTTGAGTCCTTCGGGGTGCAGCTATTATTTTGAGGATGAGTGTAATTTAAAGGCGTTGATCATTGTGTATGTGTTTAAGAACTTTCTTATTGTTCTGTAAAATAATTATTATTGATATTATTATTTCGTTTTCCTGCTTTAAGTGTAGCGATATGTCTAATATGTTAGGTTCTGTTCGAAAAGTGGTCTCTGGAAAATGTGATATTTTGTATCAGTAGAAATGAGTTATTGTTGGTCAGTTATTTGGTTGACCGTGTCATATTTGATGCCTATATGCTAAACCCAGTCAGATCTTCTGATATCTCTTGATGTGACCTGTCCTGAAAATAAATATTTAGGAGCCACACTCTGGATGGTGTGTACGCTCTCAGAAAAGAGGAGAGTGCGTAGCGGTTGTCGCCTGGGGCAGTACCTGTATACCCTCAGGCAGATCTGTGTGGGCTTTTTTTCCATCTTAAAAATAAGGTTTGGATTATTTCCTTGGGGTTCGGACAGTGAGCCGGGAATATTTATGTCAACCGTGCCTTCGGGACCTGCTACCCATTTCAGTATCAGTTTCCTCAAAGGTACATGGCACAATGGACATTTAATATGGACAATATGGTGCATGTCAGATGCAACTCTGCTAGTCAAACCGGTAGTGTTGTACTACTACTACAGAAGCAGCCAGAGTTAGAAGCCAGCAGATAGCTTTAATCTCTGTTTAACAAGTATTTACAAAGACAGTTGTCTGTACTCGGTCACCTGTTGGGTTCCTGTTGTCCCAGTCTTATCGACCTGGTTGCCAGAGTATAAAATTCTTCTTCTGACATATAGCTCTAGACTCTAGACAGCCTCGCTCCTCAGAACCTCAGTGAATCTTGTACTATGAACCGACATGTAAACTCAGCACAAACACAACCCCAGTCTTCAAGTCTAGGCTTAAACCCTACCTGTTCAGTTGAGCCTTTGGTAATTAGCTTCCCTGCTAACTGTTCTTCTGTCAGAGTTAACTGTCTGTGTGTCTTCTTTGCTCGAGCTGAGCTACAGCCCAAACTGTGTGGTCTAATGTGGAGCTACAGCCCAAACTGTGTGGTTTAATGCGGAGCTACTGCCCAAACTGTGTGGTCTGATGCAGAGCTACTTCCTGAACTGTGTGGTCTAATGCGGAGCTACTGCCCAAACTGTGTGGTCTAATGTGGAGCTACTGCCCAAACTGTGTGGTCTAATGCTAAACTACTGCCCAAACTGTGTGGTCTAATGCGGAGCTACTGCCCAAACTGTGCTAATTTAATAACAAAGAAATCAGCTTCTAATTCTGCAGCTTCCAGTTCCACCTTAAATGGCGCAGCAGTTACAGTCTGATGGAACAGACCACTGAGGCCCTTTTTCAAGCAAAAGAACCCTGGTGCTTGAACTGGTTCTGTTCAGGCTTTGTAGAACCTTGGTGCTATCCAGGGGACCAGTCTGCGTTTGCCCCAGCTTTTACTGGAACCAAGGAGCTTCAAAGGATACATCAGCGTCAACAGGGGGCGCTGCACAGCGGTAGTAAACAGTAGTACCAGGATGGCGGAGTGTGTAGATGACCTGTGAGTGTTTGTGCTGGTATTCCAGATGTTTGTTTATATCCAGAAAGCAACACGGATGAACTACTGGAGATAAGAAGACATAGAAGAGGTTCTCCAGCAGAACACTGGGGGTCACCATTGCTGCCTTCTCCTTCCTCAACAACCGACGCCCACTTATGTCATTGTGGTTCATGCTGAGGAACCTTCTATTTTTTGGTTCCAGCTGGGAACAAACTTTTTAGGTTCAGAACCTGTTTATTTTTGGTGGAAATTAGCTAAGTGGTTCAACTCAAATAGGACCTATGAGGTAACCAGGCAGCATTTAAGGTGGAATTGTGTATCAGACATCACAAGCCTGGAATACTGTAATACATATGAATGTCAAGAGAGGTAAGCTCAAAATGTGGTTCTGACTCCAGATTTGGTGGATGCCTTCCCTGGCACAATTCCGAAGAGAATTCCATGTAGACTGGGATGTTAGCCACTGCTGGTAGACCCGTATGACCGTACACTTCCATACACCTGCAGATTCAGCTACTTCCTTCACACTATGGTCTTTGGTACGCCCAAATGCAGTCACTCCTTTTAGCCAATCATTAACATCTGCTTTGGAGCCATTTTCCACACATGGAACGAGACATTCCCTGCACTGTACCACCTCTTCCCGTGGGTCCTGTCACTCACACCCCTATAGCCCCATCATCATCATGTAGCAGCGCCATCTGCAGGAGCCTGAAGTTACTACCACCTGTTCCACCATGGCTCTCATGGAGGCATTACATGCTATTAGGTATGTTTCAGTCACATTTTTTGTCCGCTGAAGGTAGTTATCTTTACAGAAGGGCCACTTATATATAAAGAGTGCACATTCAGAGGTCCAACTAAGCTAACTAACTGCTAGCATTTCATCGAACCACTCCAAATAACTTTGTTTACATCGCAGCCACTGAATTATGCTGATATCATGGAAACCCATTGGAAGGATGGTAGTGTTAAGTACTTTCCATTGACCTGGGCTCTAAAGCTGTTGACTTGCAACAGGAGGAAAGAGCGTTATGCAGGTCAGCGATAGTGCAGGCGCTAGCAGGAACGCTAATAGCATGTTCCCGCGTTCGCCTAGCAAGCCAATAAACAGCACTGTGACTAACAGACACTTAATGTGTTGTGTAACGGTGTGTAATTAAGGAGAAAAAGACTCAGGTTGCGGTTTGTGGTGCGACTGTAGCCCCAGGCTGCTGCCTTTCCAACAAATTTAATTCCAGTTGGACTCCAGCCCTTTGTACGCCTTGAAAGAAAGCTCAGGGAAGAAAGCGCTTGGCAGGCACTGTAGATTTATTCGCAGCTTAGAGAAGAGAGAGAGAGCGAGTGGGGGGGGTTAAGCCTGCATCAAAAAGGATGGGACTGATGTATGTTTGCAGCAGGAAGTGCGTGGGAGTGGGCATGCATGGTTGTCTAATGGTCGAGGGCAGCAGATGCCTGATCAACCGGGATCACAAGGCAGCCAGGCACAAATCTACACATGCTTTAACAACATCAAGAGGATCTTCGGTCGGAGTGACTGCTGTGGCACTCGCTTTCTCCCTCTCTCCAAGCTACAAAGTGTTGCCCATGAGAAGCCCATCAATTATTCAGCGGTGCAAGTAGGCAGTACAATACAAGCTGAATCTTCTCACCAGATTGTGCTGAAGGAAGAGAGGGACGCCAAAAGGCATCTACGGTGTCCAGCTGTGGTTTGGCAGGGTCGCTTGCTCGGCTCCGCACTGCCCTCCGCAGGTCAACTGACGTTACAGCACCAGAGACGAGACAAGGTCAAATCCCTCAGTCAGCAGACACGCTGCTCCAGTCTCTGCATCGTAGCGCCATACACTGAGCCTCTGCCGCACAGGAATCAGCGTCGCCGGCGAGGAGCTTACGGTAAGCTTGAGATGAAGACTCATACGCCGTGGCAGGTCTCTCTTTCTCTAAGTGTCTCCTTCTTCTGGTGGGACGCTAAAGAGAGGAAAGTTGACGTTGAGCGTTGTGTTTGCTCAGATCGGGAGAAAATCCCTTGGCTGAGCGAAGGCGCATACCTGAAGAGGAGAACGGATGGAGAACATTTGAAGTCGCATAACAGAAGAGGAACCGACGAGCGGCTTCAAGCTGGCACCGCATAAAGGTTAATCCTCCGACATCCATTCACTGGAGTGTGCAACAGCGGCATTCCAAGATCAAACGGACCGCGAAAGATAAAAGGAACTGCGCTCTTCGGTTCTAAAGTCGTGGTCTTCACTTCGCTGGTTTCTCAAAACTGCTGCTGCATTCTTTTTATGTAAAGAACTTAGAACATGCACGCAGAATAGGAATACGAGTCACTCACCAATCCATACACCCCACATCCAGCGACAGTGGGCACGTCTACATGAAGCCTGATAATCTGCAATTAATCTGATTTATGGCTCAATCGGAATAGAATACGCCTCAGTCGGAATAGACCAGTCCAATCAAGGCCTTTCCAAATGCAGTTTCTATCGGATTGAATGTTCCTGGGTACTAAGTGTGTGTTCTCATAAGGACAGAACATTAGGACAGTGATGTTCTGAAGAGTTCTCAATTCTCCAGAACATCTGTGATACATTCAGTGCTCAGTAGACTTCTGGAGTAGCTTCTGGAACTGTGAGAACTCTCCAGAAGTTTATAGAACTGTCCAGAACGTTCTAGAACTTTGGACAACTATTTAGAGCTATGTAGAACTGTCTGGGACTGTCCAGTAGTCTGCATAGCAGTGTAAATACAGGTGTGTTAAACAGCCGGTTCAGGTGATGCTCCAGCTGAGTGAGTGGATAGTGGATACAGAGCTACAGGTAGTTTAGAGGAATCAAGAGGCTGCAGCATCCGGCAGACGTGCTCTGCTCCGTGTGTGGCCCAATTTATCCAGACCAGAGTGGAACAGTACTCCGGGGAAGCATCTGCTAAGATATGCAAGTCCTCCAAAGCGTACTTCAGCATGTCTGTCGGGGGTCAAGACAAACCACGGGCTCCTCATTTCACGTGCGAGCACTGCAGGAGAACTCTTGAAGGAGGTGAGGTGGACGATTTTTTCATGTGTTTGGGCTGTGGGAGGAAACCCACACAGACACCGAGAGAACCCCGGACACCCCAGTCGGGAATCAAAGCCAGGCCACCTACTGTATTCACTTGGACAATCAGCAACATGAATAACTTGACCATGGTGTCCATGATGTTGCATGTTGGTTCATTTGATCTGCTTTTAAAGGTAAATGCAACCAAAGCTCTCAGTTATCCCACCAGGTGTGATATTATAGGAGACGCGTGTTAATTCTGAATGATGAAGCTAATTATGGCTTGTTTCTAGTGTTATTCCTGTTTCCCTTTGCCAGATTTCCAGCCTCCCCTGTTCCGAAAAGCCCCCCGTTAATAATTTACATCCACCGTAGCTCTGTGAACAGCGTGTGGATTTCGTGTGATTATCCCAGCTGAGTCGGAAGGGGATTTGCAGGTCCTTTGGTGTTTGTTGCCGCGCACCAAAGGAAATGTCAGATGCAAACACGGCGGTGGAGCTACAGGCACGTCTAACTGATTCCAGCATGAAGAACTGATTTGTAGGTACAGCGTGCAAAGTGAGGAGCAGTCAAGTACTGGTAGTTTACCCCCATTATCTCGCTCCCGTTTATTCACCCGTGACCTAACAGAACGGAAAGCAGACGGACGGAGCAACTGGCATTGCCATCCGTAACCAAGGGGCATCATTGTAACGTGCGCTTTTCCCTTACTGTAATTAGTTGGCATGTTCTTACCATGTGCCAGCACCTGTTTGTGTTTCTCCGCAGGCCCAGAGCGCGTGATCCAGTGTGTCACGGTCAAATCCTCCCCCAGGCCTCTGCCGCCCACCTGCACAGTCATTACACCAGCCAACTCCACACCAACTGCTTCTACATTTACACTCAGTGGCCACTTTATTAGAAACATCTCCTTTGTGCTTTCACTCGCTGGTCACTTTATTAGAAACACCTACCTTGTACTTCCACTCACTGGCCACTTTATTAGAAACACCTACCTTGTGCTTCCACTCTTTGGCCGCTTTTTTAGAAACACCTACATTGTATTTCTGCACACTGGCCACTTTATTTGAAACACTTACCTTGTACTAGGGTGAGATGTTATGTTTGAGATGGTTCAGTTGAGATATCAGGTTTGAGATGATTGAGGCGAGATGTTAGGTTTGAGAGGGTTGAGGTGAGATGTTAGGTTTGAGAGGGTTGAGGTGCGATGTTAGGTTTGAGAGGGTTGAGGGATGCTGTATTATCATGCAAATACACTGTTATTGTTAAGGGACACCTAATCTCAAGCGGAACCAGAATTCTCCACATCAAATATTCATAAACTGACCTTGAAATGAGAAAAAATCATTTCATCACCTCAGGGTACCACCTGAAAATAAATCAAACTAATTAATTCTAACACAGTCAATGAGCACTTTAGTCATATTTCATTAAACATTAATTTCAGGACTGCATGTAGAGCAGCGTTTTATAATATCAGGAAATTTCAGGTTCGCACTGCTCCGAATGAGAACACTCCAGGCTGCAGGAAATAGAGAACCACAGCATGAAGAGCTGAACAATATGACAATATTTATCACCATGGTCAAAAATGATCTCACATTATATCACATTAGGTAATAACCAACCATCAAACACTCACCACTCACCACCACCCTCTGAAGGAGTCATTACCAACCATCAAATAAACACCACTCACCACCGCCCTCTAAAGGAGTCATTACCAACCATCAAA
>CM067486.1:31202035-31252321 GCA_034552555.1 Semaprochilodus insignis | reverse complement strand
CCCAGCAGCCTGCAGAAGAACAAACTGTGACCCCAGCAGCCTGCAGAAGAACAAACTGCGACCCCAGCAGCCTGCAGAACAGCAAAATGCAGCTCCAGAAGTAAGCAAGAGAGCAAAACATGCCTCCAAAGCCAGCAGGAGAGCAGAGCAGCAGTTGCACAAGTACAGGTGTGTCAGTGTACATGTATTTGGAGGGCTGTTAAAAAGGCCCCTCTAACTGTGTCGGTACCTTTTGGCCTCTTTCCGGATCATGGTGTAAGCCTGATCTTCTTTCTGGCTCCCTCCGCCGACCCTCTGGATCCGTAGGGGCATCTGTGTGAAAGTCCCGGAGCCCTACACTCCCATGGGGCTCCGCTGGCTGGCTGGCTGGCTGGCCGGCCGGCTGGCTGACTGTCAGGCTGGAGGAGGGGTTGTATCTGCTCCCCACAAAAGAGGCACCCAGGGCTGCCTCTCTCTCTTTCTCTCTCGCTCTCTCTCTCTCCTTCTCTCTCCGCCTGAGAGGATCCGCTGTGCTCACTGATAGAAACAACGCGGACGAGCGAGCTGTACCGCAGCTGCGTGCCTCTCTCTCTCTTTCTCGCTTACTCACTCGCTCTCTCTGTGTCTCTCACTCGCTCTACCACCACACCTCCACCTCCACCTGATTGAATAAACAACCGGAGCAAAAACAAACCAGCCAACCACGAGAAAAGAAGAACGAAAGAAGAAGAAGAAAAAAAAAAGAAAAGAAAGGGGGAAAAAAAAGGAATAAGTTAAAAACAATGTCAAAGAGAATTGAGTAGAAGTGTCCAGAAGGGAACACTTAGACTGAGGGAGCGAGCTTAAAGCAGTCAATACTAACAGGTCACCATGTGAAAGAGACGCACTGGCTCTGAGAGATAGGGGAACTGTCAACTGTTTGTGTGAAAGAGGGAGGGCATGACGATGACAGACAAAAAGGGAGCGGACGCGAAAGGGCTGTTGTGAAACCCAGCATGAGAATGAGCAATACGAATTAAACGTCATTGTGGAAGACAATCAGGAGAGGATAGCGAGGGCAGGACAGAGAAGGACAGAGAGCACTGAATGAGCTCTGCTCCCGGGAGAGAGACGGATTAAAGCCATTGTTTGGCCTTTTATACAAGTTCACCATTTAGCCATAAAGGTTTGTTGGTACTGACCAAGACACCACAGTAACAAGATGCTACCCTCTGTTTATATGACTTCCAGTCAAAACGGTAATGAAGTACATCAGGTATTCATTTCTCCTCAATTGCACACCTCTAAAGTTCAGTCTGGCCCTGCGTTCACACTAGCAGGCCACAGAGCGACAAGGGGCCGGTCACTTCCTATGGGAGTACGCCAGTGGTGGACGAAGTACTCAAACCATGTACCTGAGTTGAAGTAGAGACACCCAATGTAAAATATTCCCCCAGTGTCAGTAGAAGTTCCTCCCTTTAGACCTCCACTGGAGTATAAGTACTAAAGTATTTACCTTCAACTGTACTTAAGTATGGAGAGTAACAGTAGCATGATTTAATATGGTTTGCAAACAAGTGAAGTTTCGGTTTAAGATTTATTTGCCTAGTTACAAGTTAAAGTTCAATAAAAACTTGTTTTAAACAGGATCACTAATGAGTTTTCCTTAACTGTACTGCATCTGTAGGCCTCTGTTCCTAAACATAAACCAGCCAAAACACATTTACTATGAAAGGAAACAGTGTTTGTATGAACGCAGAAAAAGACGCTCGCCAGTCACGAGTGCATGTGTACATATTTCTATATTGTGGTCTATTTACCCCCAAAGTCAGGAACAATATGTTTGATCTGTTTACTAACCCCATCCTGCTTTACCTGCCCTCCTCCAGGTGGTCTTTGATGTAGTCCAGGCCTGAAATGGACATTTCCATGGATGCCAACAATCCATAAATAAGCTTGTTTCATTTTGACATGTTTTGTTTTTACGTGCACATAACCTGAAAGAAATGTAGTGGAGTGAACAGTCAGATATGTGAGTTTGAAATGTGGTGGAGTTAAAGTACAAAGTCATCCAAATGGAAATACTTCAGTAAAGTACAGATACACAGAAAGACTACTTAAGTACAGTCACTAATTACTTTTACTTCGTTACTGTCCACCACTGGTTTACGCAATTTGTAGCCACGATTTAGCAACAAGCGGCGAGCGTCAGAGCGACGAATCTAGTTGAGATTTTCCCAACTTTATGCAAATGAATTATGATGCAGCAAAGCAACATTGTAAACGAATAATAAATAAATTCTTCACATCAGTTGTAGACATAGGGGTCCGAGCTCCCCCATCTTCTGCTCTCTGAACTGCTTGTTCCTACCAGCATTTCATTCCAGTTCTCAACAGTTTGGAGCTAACCATGGCAGAAATGGTCATAACCGCTGTTTCTCCTTTTCCCAGTTTTTCCCAATTTTTCCCAGCATGTCAAAAGAATAGCTGCACCCAGAAGGAAGTATGGGATTGCAGTGCTATTGGGAAGGAAGATAAAGGTTACCAGGAACAATAACTGATGATAAATTTAGACTGATATGCGAAATATGTATTGGAAAACCTTTCAGGGGCGGCTTTAACCAGACTTTAAATAAAAAGTTTTTGTACTTTTGTGTGCTAATACTATGGAAGTGGTTTGGAATAAAACATGGGAATGCTCTTTTATTGAACACAGCAGCAGGGAATAACAACACACATTAGAACGAGAATTCAGAACCATTTTCCAAGTGTGCTTGCACATACAGGAATGCGTCTTCCACATTTAACCCATTGGTGAAGTGAAGCACACTTACTAGGGGGTAGTGAACACCCAGAGTCGTGGGCAAGGGGAGCAGTTGAGGGTTAGATGCCTTGCTTAAGGATTCTTCAGTCATGTTCTGTCAGTCCTGGGATTCAAACCGCCAACCCTCTGGTCACATAGCTGTTTCCCCAACCTATGTACACATGTTATGTACACATCTCTTACCTCAGCAGCGACACCTTCCAAATGCCTCAATGCATCCATGGGTGCAAAAGCCGATAGCGCAACACTATATTGGCTGCCTAAAAAAAGCTGTCCTGGCATCTTCACCAAGTCTGAGCAGAGTCCCTGAGGCACATTTACACTGTTTCGCCTTCGAGTTGATGGTAGTGCCATTCATCTCCACACTGTCGGGGTGGGGTGCTATCCCTGACACCAGGGTGGCATCAAAATAGAAAAAGAAGATAGGATTTCTACTGAACATAGCAGTAGTGGAGAACCACCACCAGCGCTGGCTGGCAAGCAGGTCAGGAAACAGGCAGGTCATTTCCAGCCATACAGTATCATATACCATGGTAGGCATTAACACTGCCCCAGCTACCCAACAACCCAGCACAGAATGACACAAATGATGCATACGTCCATAGGCATGTGCATGATGCCATAATACTCTACTTATTGGGCTCCATAAAGAACCATTTAGCCAAGCAAAAAAATAAAAAGTCTATGAATTTATGCATTCATATAGTTCTTCAGGTGTTCACTGTCTATGTACTGTACAAACCATTGCCTGTACGACTACAGATACATTAAAGAGCTTTTTATAACGATGGATCAGTCAAGGCATGCTTGGTGTCTACAGTATACTTCTTTAGTTTTAGCACTGGAGCTACCAAGGCTAATATAGCTATTGGAAGCTTATAGTGGTCATGCATTCCAAAATCATCAGTCAGTTGTTCAGCAATCCCAAGTAAAGTTGCTGATGTGGTTTCTGACACTGTATGACGTGATGTTATCTATAAACATGAACAGAAATGTGTTGGATAGCTAAAAACAGCAGCTCCTATCTTGAGTTTTCTTTGTTCATCCATCTTTCTTCCAGATAACAGTGTGTCACGCAGTGTTAAAAACCACAGTCTGTTTGAAATGACTCAACAACACAACAAGGGTCAAGGCAAGTGTTCTACTGAACGAGCAGTTTGCTTAAGCTAATTAGTCCATGAGGCTAATGCAACATGCCAGACGTCTCGGCATGGAGTTGTTGGTGCTGACCACGGTGCCTCCACACACAGATTTGTTGATCGGCTCCACCAAGACAAAGTGGGACTTGTCACTGAGTCACTCCATGACAGTCTGGCACGACACCATTGCAGTCTTTGGTGACGTTGACATGGGGCAGCTGTCATAACGGTCTGCATGCATGTAGTCCTGTGCCGTGCAGCCATCTGCCAATGGTGCTGGCACTAACAGGAAACTGCCAGTCCAGAGCTACTGCCCACCCAGATAGCATGCGGATGTGGGCCACATCTGGCAAAGATATGACACTGCTGGCACACTGTTGGCACTGGCAATCTGCAGTGAGCCAAAGGTGGCTAAAACAGGCATTTGGCTCACGTGACCCAAAACAGATCTGGTCCACTTCTGGCAGGGATACAGCAGAGTTGCCCACTTGTAGTTGACCGGTAGCCCAGTATGAGGCGTATGAGGCCCACATCTTGCAGCCGGGAGTGGGTCAATCTAAGTGGGTCAATCTAAGTCAATCTGTGTGGCATGTGGGCCAGATGAAAATGGGGAATTCAGCCCACATTTGGGCCAGAACAATTCTGCTATATAGGAGTGTCAGGGATTGCATCACTTTTAGCCTGGTGCCGATCCCGAGAGCCTCTTTGTATGGCCATGGCCAATAGGAAATTCCTGTTAATAATATTTTTATTTTTTTTAATAATGTTTTCATTGTTTACAAGTAAAGCAAATACTACGAATACATGGCAGCTTTGCATACTACATAGTCTTAGTTATAAGTAAGCGATGTGTATGTGCTGCTTGCCTTGTATGTTGGCTGCAGCCTCTCAGTCTCATCAGATCAACAAAAGTCAAACTGAGGATTCCAGTGCATGCTTTTACTCCCCCTCGGGGCTCAGCCCTAATGGGGGAAACCTTTGTAAGTTAGTTTTTCGCAGACTGTCGCTTTAAGCTGCTGTGCATTTTTCCCAAGCCTTGAGGACAGAGGTAGACGAGCTGAGCCTTGGGGCCTACTTTACATTACAGCACGTTGGGCAACCACAGCTTGCCTCTACTTGCTCCATTAGCGCTTTCTCTCTTCTCTCCTGCACTGCATCTCACAGGCCTTCTCTTCTTTTCACTCCACCTTTCCTCTTTAGTCCTTTTTTTATCTGTGTTTCCCTGTCCCCTGTCCCTAACAGTGAGCCAGTGTGTGCGGGGCATGTGCAGCTGGATGAGCCACTGAAAGGCGGCCTTGTTCGCGAGAGCTGATAGGAAAGCCTGGTGTTGCCGTGCACGTGAATGCTGTGGGAACCTGTGGCTCTGTCTGAGAGTGTGTGTCTCTGTATGTGTGTTCACACACAGGTGGGACGCTGAGCCAGACTGGTTCAGAAGTGAGGGGGGGTTAATGCATCAACTGCCGTCTCTCTGAATGACGCTGTGAATGTCAATTCTGAGTAAATGTGGCTTTTATTTTCACTTTCTGAGGGCTGTTCTGTTTTCTCTCTGATAAATAATGGCGTGTTAATTTTAAAACAGAGGGGGCGAAGCAACAGACGTTTTTATGTATTTATCTAGCAGAACGTTCCGTTCCTTTCCTTTCGAAAGAGGTTCAAATTTTAAGCACTTTCTGGCATGCATTTATCCCCATTTAATGCAAGCAAGAGAATAGCACTGTTATGAGTTGACATGCTAATGAAAAATAACTACCATTTTAATATGCAAACTTCTTTGCTGACCATGTATGCAAACTGTTGATTTGCTTAACTGAATGTAATAAATAGCTTAATTGAACAAGTTAACATAGCTAGCTAATACTGCAGCTAAAACTGGCTAGCTAACAAAGCAACTATGCTACCTAAAGGAGAATTCTGGCTAGAGTTAACATGTTATTTGTCATACTATGGACTTCTGTAGCATCTTTTGCTCTTTGGGGAAGTAAAGAAAATTTAATTTAACATGTTAACATAGCTAGCTAATACTGCAGCTAAAACTGGCTAGCTAACAAAACTAGCTATGTTACCTAAAGGAGAATTCTGGCTAGAGCTAACATGTTATTTGTCATACTATGTGGTTCTGTAGCATCTTTCGATCTATGAGGGAACTGAAGAAAATCATAAACCGGGTTCTTTTATTGTTAGATGTGTGAAATGTGACACTGCAGCTCGTAGTGATGCCACAAGTATTTCTAATTTGCTGCTGGCACTCTGCTGACTGGGTTTGTTTTCATCCAAAGGGCCATGGTCGTTTGTACGATAGGTAAGTAAAGTACACCTGCTGTCATCAATTGGGAATCCCTATGGCGCCAATCAATCCTGAAAGCTCACCACCGATCTATATAAGCTGCCCAGATAGCAAGCATATATCGGTCCACTGGCTTGACAAGGCCGGTGCCTTGCTGACTGTTTGCCCACTCTGGGACCACCAGGGTGTTTTCTCCTGCGTACAAGATGTAACTAGTTTTAATCTCCTCAGTTGCACGTTCTGTTGTATGTTCTCCCCGTGTCTATGTGGGTTTCCCCCAGGTGCTCCAGTTTCCTCCCACAGTCCAAAGACATGCAGTCAGGTGAACTGGATATGCTAAATTGCCCCCCTAAATGTGAGTGTGCATGTGAATGTGTATGTCCTCTGATGGGCTGGTGGCCTGTCCAGGGTGTTTCCTGCGTTCCGCCCAATGAGTGCTGGGATAGGCCCCAGCACCCCTTATGACCGAGAAGGACAAGTGGCTTGGAAGGTGACTGAATGGGTGAACCAGGACAAATATTATAACCAACTGGGAGACAACAAAATGACATCCAAGCCTTATATAAAACAAAAATGTTGTTGCTGGCGCTGTACTACATGTAGAAAGATAAATTCATAAATTGGAAAAAATGGAAAATGATGGATTAAAAGTGGAAGTTTGTTGAATACTCTGCGTAACCAATGGTGGGCCACCCAGAAAATGCAAAGCAAAACATCAGTGGACTGCCAGCTTTGCCGTTTGTGGGCCAACAGCGGCCTGCTATTGTCTTACAATCAGTGAACATGCAAAGCTCAGTGGGTTTAGATTACTAGTATAACGTTTCATGTTGTGCTAAGCATGTAGGCTAGTCAGTGCTAGCTGCTCTGTGTGAAATCCGTCTGGACCTCAGGCCATTCAGGAAATGAAAAATGAGAGCATGCTGATACCGTGTTAGCCGGGTGTTGCTTTTTGTTTATTGTTGATGTTGTCCAAGTGTTTGGTCAGACTTCACAGTGCATGCAGTGACCTGTTGCCCTGGTTACATGCCTGTATAGTTTTCAGGTCCTCTTTTTCTCTGTAACCTTACAGTAACTTCAGTGTGCAATTCACTTCCCATCTTATTGCATAACACAGGAAAGAGTGGTCATGGTGTGCTTATGTGTAAATAGATGCCTAGAGCACCGTCCTCTGACTCAATCCATATGTTTTAAAAAACTGCTTTTCTTCATGAGAAACCTCCACCAGCCACTTTTATAGCACCAACCGTTCTACTCTCTGTAGATGCACAGTTTTGCTGTAAATTAGCCGTTCTCTAATCTTTTATCAGTGATCAGTTTTGGGTGGTGGACAGCTCGCAGTTTAGCAGTGACAGTGATGTGCATAAAAACCCAGGAACAGCACAACCAATAACCTGGAAACCCAGAAATAAGTGCACCTGCAAATCCAGCCTGTCATCGCTGTCAGAACAACCCCTTATGCACCATATTGGGTCACCAGCTAAACCTGCAACAGACCAGCACAAACCAGCATAAACCAATTTATGCCGGTCTAAGCTGTTTGTTTCCCCAGTTGAAAGTTACAACTGACCAATTGTAAGGCTTGTTTGAGCAGCCGTTCCAATGTCTGGTTGTAAACTAAATCTGCCGTAGCTTTAGGGACGTAATGTTAAGACCATTGCACCAAATGGCTGTAAGCTACAGTTGCATTAAGACTGGGCATAAAGTCAAATTCTACACTTTTTCTCAGCTATTATAACCACTTTAAACTGGCTACAGCGCCGGTTTGAAACTTTCCCTGATGCTGCTTGTGCCTCTAACATGAAACTTATGTCCAACAACCGTACTTGATAAGCTTGATAAGCTAACTATGCTAGTTAGTTTATCTTGCAAATTTGCTAGCGTTTGCTTGCACTGCGCTTATTTGCAAATGAGATGATCGTAACTGCTGTGAATAAAGAGCCATACGATGGTTTATGGGTTTCAAATCCTGAGATTGCAAGCTGTTTAAGGGCATATTGCAACACCTTATTGCTGGACGATTTGACATACAAAAAAGCTGAAGCAGGCTGCACAGCCCTTTGTCTATAGCCAATGCATTCCCCCATGCAGTGAAATGTGCAGAGTTGGATGTTGAGTCGAGAGATGGGGGTTCACCAATCTCAAAATACACCAGTCTTTGGTTCGTTGCAGCTCCAAAAGGTTGATACACTCTATTCTCCTGTGTGCTGTTCTCCTACCACCCCCCAATGGTCTTTTCTTACTACCATCAGTAAGTGGGACTAAGTTGCCAGTCGTAGGTGCATGCGCAGGAGTTTTGCTTAGTCACCCACTGGCATTGTTGCATGTTTTCACATATCTGATCTCAACTGTGTGTACAAGTAACTTTGGTTTGCATGGTAGGCGTAAAAGGCCTCTCTGAAAACTGGTTCTAGCTACAACTGACTGGCAGTCAATACCATCTCAGTTAAGTGCAACCAGCATGAATAGTAGTTGATCTGCTACAGTTTGGAGTCTAAATGTGACTGTTCTAGCATATGACTGGAGCTACAATGCTAAAGTTGTTAACGAACAGTAGCAGTCAATAGCTACAAAGCGCATGCAGGACTTCATAAACCCACAGGCAGTGTTGGTTAGGCTGATCAGATATCCCGATGTCTGCATGCATGTCACGCCAGCATCTTGATTTGTTTATAAATAGGAACAATAGAAGTGAATGTAATGTAGCATTTAATAGCCCGTGCAGCCAGGAGTCGGAGCAGTTGTCTAAAATGGATGCCCTATTGTTCAGCTATGGAAGAGGTGTTGGGTCCTTTTCCTGGAGATCTACTTTCCTACAGAGATTAGCTCATATCCAATAAGTTGCCCCACCCTGTACTCAACCCGTATTTAACCAGTACTTAACACACTTAACCGCACTGTCCTTTTTCCAAATGTTTGTCTGTAATGACATTCTCAAAATAATACTTTGGGCTGCTGTCACGAGCTGGCTCCCCAGATAGCATGCAGATGTGAGCCACATCTGGCAAAGATATGGCACTGCAGGCCCACTGTCGGCACTGGCAATCTGCAGTGAGCTATAGGTGGCCCACTTAAACACATGCATTTGACCCACCTGTCCTATAACAGATCTGGTCTACTTCTGGCACAGATACGGCAGTGCTGCCTACTAGCAAACTACATGTTATCCAAATATGGCCCACATATATAAAAACTCATGTGGCCCACATGTTTTAAAACTGATCTGGTCCATTTCTGGCAGGGATACGGCAGTGTTGCCTACTTTTGGCTGAGGCATGGGACTAGCCTAAAGTGTATGTGGCTCGCATCTTGCAATTGGGAGTGGTCCCCCTCAGTGCCGTCAGTCCATGTGGCCTGCATATATAAAAACTCATGTGGCCCACATGTTCCAAAACAGATGTGGTCCATTTCTGGCACAGATATGGCAGTTCTGCCTGCTGACAAACTGCACATGAGCCAAAAACGGCCCATATTTATTAAAACGTATATGACCCAAATTTTCCAAAACAGATCTAGTCCATTTCTGGCAGGGATACAGCAGAGTTGCCTACTTTTGGCTGAGGTGTGGGACTAACCTAATGTATATGTGAGTCTTGCAATTGTGAGTGGTCCACCCCCAGTGCCGTCCATGTGCGTGGCAATTGGGCCAGATTTGGGCCACAACAATTTTGCTATCTGGGCTTCATTTGAAAGGGAAAACCTTAACTTTTTTCCAAACAGTCACAAAAATTGTATGAATTGCTGACCNAGGGAAAACGCTTAACTTTTTTCCAAACAGTCACAAAAATTGTATGAATTGCTGACCGATACTTTTATCTTGCAAATGTGCTAGGGCTTGCTTTTACTGCATGTATTTGCAAATGAGGTGATCATAACTGCTGTGGATAACAGACCATACAATGGTTATGGCTCTGAGATTGAAAGCTATTTAATAGCATATTGCAACACCATGTTGATGGATGATTTGAAGCATATAAAACATCTGCTACTCTCATAACTTTTAAAACACTGAAATAAACTTTATATTTTTAATTAGCCATTTCGATTTCTGGCCACAGCCAGGTATCTTTACAGATAATAACTGACAGAGCATGGCGTTATTGTTATATGTTGTATGTTCTGTGTTTTTGGAATGGGAAAATAGAGGCTGAGTGACCTCACGTCACTATATATGGGGTGATGTCATCAGGCGTCTAGGTCTCGTCAATATTGTTTTTTTAAAAAAGGGATTTGCATGTGCTGTTTTGCATATGTTTGCATGTTTTTGATGCACATAACTGGAACTGTAGTTTACATGTTCTCTCTGCTAACTAGAATCAGGTCTATTCTATGAGTAAAACAGGATTCTACCCAAGTCACAAATTTATTTGGGGTAGTATTGTATATCTGTGGGCAATTAACCACCTGCCCCTAAAATAATGTGGGTGTTTTATGGAAAAACTAAGTTGAAATACAGTTAAAAAATTATCTCACAATTAAAGCCTGTATATTTATGTAGAAGAAAATTATGAACCTCGTTCAGCAATATCTTTAAAAAGATTTTTCTTAAATATGTTCTTGAGAAAAAGTCTACAGTCTTAAACCTCAGAATTGTGCTCTTGAATATGTTCAGAACCTAAAAACAAATTCCAAAATAAGAAGACACTGTTGGATATCAGTATCTCAATGAGAACTGCAAAAGTGGGTTTGAAGAACAGATTTCTTCTTATGAATGTTTGGTGAATGAGGCCCGATATGTGATTAATCTTAACGACCATGTCTCCAAGAAGCATAATATATGTGTTTGTGGTGTACCACAAGGGTCAATACTTGGCCTCCTCCAGTTTTTTTGTACATGCTGCCATTGGTCCAATTATCACAGATCATGAAGTCAGCATCCATAATTATACAGATAATATACGGTATACACACAGTATCTGTAGCATCAGATGATCAGTACTGCAACCCTGCTTGGAAAAGATCTACCATCACTGTGAATAGGATTAATAACTTTCTGAAAACAAGCAAATAAACAAAAACTAATTTTAATTTGCAGTTCAGGAAAGAAATTATTATTATTATTATTATTTTTTTTTTTATTATATTATTGTATGGGACTAACTTTCCCGGGGACAAAACGAAGAAAAGTTGCCTTCAGGTTTAATGCTGGAAAATTATGCAACTCTCTCCTTCCTTCTTATTCATGGTCAGATGAGCCAGAAATAGTGAAACCAGAACTCTTCCTCAGTTAAGTATGGTGCCGGATATGTGATGATGTAGTTAGCTGTTCCGATTCCGATTCAAGATGAGCAATCTTGTCAGGATATATGCCATAATGGAATCAAATACCGATACCAGGAGATCCGAAATCTAGTTACTTATGCCAGAAGGCCAAGGCTGAGTCATGGTTCGATCTTCCAGCAGGACAATGATGTAAAGCGAACGCACAGACCACAGAATCGAGGTTTTGGAGTGACCTTGCCAGACATGTATTGGATTAACTATTTTAGAGAAACGGCTGCAGGAAGTGTTTCAGGGGTAAGGGTCAAACTGTTCTGGAAATGTGAATTCTGTTCCGTTTCAGGAACTGTGTTTAGACTAGCAATGAAAAAAAAAAAGCAAGTCAGCATTTTTCCATTGCACATTTCCTCTCTTCTTCGAAAACCTTTCCAAGCACATTCAGTTGCATGAAAACGTTTGTGCAGCCCTGAACAAACTGCATGTTTTACTACATGTCTAAGTAATAAAAGAATAAAGCACCTGCAGAATTCATTCATTCGTTCATCATCTAAGCTGCTTATCCATCTGGGTCGCGGCGGGTGCTGGAGCCTATCCCAGCACTCATTGTGCGGAAGGCAGGAAACACCCTGGACAGGACGCCAGTCCATTACAGGGCAGACACACACACACACACACACACATTTACACCTAGGGGGGCAATTTAGCATCTCCAGTTCACCTGACTGCATGTCTTTGGACTCTGGGAGGAAACTGTAGCACCTGAAGGAAACCCATACGGACAGAGAGAGAACATACAAACTCCACACAGAAAGTCCTCTGGACGCCCCAGCCCGGAATGCATCCCAGGCCCTTCTTGCAATGCCACAACAGCACTACCCACTGTGCCATCGTGCCACCCAACTGCAGAATTAAATATATATTTATATTTAGAATACCAGTCAAAAGTTTAGACACGGCTACTCATAAAAGGTTTCTTTATTTCTGGCTTAATGCTTTACTTTAGAATAAAAGTGAACCATCAGACTATAAAATAGCACTTGTGGAATTATACAGTCCACCTTAAAACCCTCCAAAATGGAACTTTACAGGAGCATAAAACAGCTTTCTTAACCTGCAGTGGAGGCTGATAGAACAAGATTGTTTTCTAAGCAGTTTTGGACCAATTCTATTCTCTGTCCATCATGAATGTTCACCAAACTTAAAGGAGAAGTAGAGCTTTAATATTGCGCAACTAAATATATAAGATAAGATAAGATAAGATAAGATAAGATAAGATAAGATAAGATGGCCTTTTATTATCCCACATTTTCCCATATTTGCATCATTACAGCAGTATAGCAGCAGAACAGATACAGAACAAGAGGTAGACAAAAGTGCAAGTTATACAGAATACAAAATAAGAAATTACATAAAATAAATAAATCTCTACTGTTAGGTAAAAAATACAATAAAATACAATAAGAAACAATACAGATTTACACATTGCACAGATATACTGTATATTGCACAGTTATTGAAAAGTTTTCCACAGATATTTTAAAGATACTGCACATTATGTTTTCTTATACCAGCTACACAAATGTAGCTGTATATTAGAGGTGGAGATATGGCAGAAATATAATACTCTGCTCCATCAAGAGTATATGTGGTATATCATGATATGTATTGTTTCAGGTACTGGTACGGGTACTGCAGATTTGATTGTATGATTCCTTTCTTTGGGCTTTGACAGGTCCAAGTGTCTGGAAAAACCGTCCTATTAAATCATGTGTATGTTTAAATGCCTTTAAATTAGGCCCGAGTGAATACAGTCCTAAACTTCAGATCCTGCTTCATAATAAACTAATATAATATCCAATAAGGATGTAAAAATAAGGATGATTGATGCTTCCAATGCGGGAATGGTTATGGAAAGATATCTAAAGACTTCTTTGGAATTCTCAAACAGAATTCAAGAATGGAGGTTAAGAAGAGACTGAGGTAGAGACAAGATCTGGAAGTCCCAGAAAGATCTGTGATACGACTGCTTGTAAACTGCGCAGATATGCAAAGCAGAAGCCAAATATAACCACCAAGGATCTGCGAAGAGTTTTTTTTTTGCGGTAGTCTGCAGGTTATCAGCTTTTCAGAGCGTGCAGTGCCTGCACTAAAACTGATACGCATAGAGGAAAAAACCCAAAACTTGATGAAACAAAGTGATGTGAGCTGATGCGAAACAAGGTCACTATCACACATGGAGTACAGCAGAAAATCGGTGGGGGCGTTTTCTTAAGCATGCAGTCTAGGCAGGAAGAATATATAAAGCATGAGTATTCCTAATTTAAGTATACTTAGTATACTACCATGCACTCATGATTAATGTACTGAAGTGTGCTATTCATAGATCTATATACTATGTACTTAATATGCTAAATATGTATCATTAATGCCACTGAAAATATACTTGAATAGAACCAACTATACTAGTTCTAATGTTCTAGAAAGTACGTTTCTAGTGTCCTGTGATAATCCATCCCATGCAGCTTAAATGTTCTCACTCAGTTCCTGCAGATTGTGCGGTAGGGGTGGAGGTGGAGTGACACCAGGCTTTATGGACACGTGTGACAGCAAACCGTTCATCTTGGCGCTGACCACGGTGCCTCCACACACAGATTCGTTGGTCATCTCCACTAAGAGAAAAGCGGGAGTCATCACTGGAGATGACCCGCTGCCATTCTGAGTCACTCCATGACAGTCTGGCACGACACCATTGCAGTCTTTGGTGACACTCACGTGATGTTAAGGGCAGTCGTTGTAACGGTCTGCGTGCATGTAGTCCTGCGTGGTGCAGCCGTCTGCCAATGTTGCTGGCACTAACAGGATGACTCATAGAGGCATCAATGCTCACTAAATGTCTTCAGTTGTGGCTGTCGGGTCAGTCAGGTACAGCGATAAGGGCCATCCTTGCTTACATCGCATGTGTGTCTGAGCCTGAAATTTGAACCATTCGCACTTCTCATGAGGTCACATCTACCCACCAAGTTTCATTCCTGTCGGTTGATTCCTTCTGGAATTTGAGCAAACTTGTCCAGATTATCTTTTGAGGGAGTTCATATTAGATCTTTATGATATGCCTTTCCAGAGGCTCCGCCTCCAAGATGACATTTAGGCGTGTTAACATCTGATTGGCTGAAAGGGAGGAAGCTATCTGAAGGCTTACTGACTTAGTGCCAGACACATTAAATATGTGCTGTTACTCCTGCTGATTTTGCATTTGGTATTTAACAACATATACAGCCTCTTGGGGGTGCAGGGGGTGAACGGATGTCGGGGGTGTAGGGGTTGGGTTGTTGTGTCCATACCAATGTTGAGACCAAACCTACACCTTGATTTCTGCGAAACACCTCCGTGGATACATGGGAGGCATGGCCAATCAGAACGGAGATTCCCAGAGCGTCACAGTAGCGCTGCACTCGTAATGTAAAAGATTTTTGTTTGTAAATTGCTGGTGTGTAATGTTGATGTTAGCGTAAAGATGCGCATACATGTTGGGCTACGGGGAAGTCTCTGCCGCCGTGTTCAGTAAAAGAGCCATTCCTTAACGCACAATGTTTCCTGCATCTCCATCTTTGCTGCATAATTAAACAGGGCAGAAATATTCCACCTACAGTTGAGCACACAGAGGTTGTGTTGCACTGTGTTGACTTCCTCCTTAAAGGGGATTTCCACTAATCCCATAATTATACACGGCTGAGATGTAAACAGCGTCATTTAAAGGGGTTTGATGTGAAATCTTCAGCTCTAGAGAGGGTCAGAATTGTTCACAGTGGTTCTTAGAGGCGTTTAAGGCCTCTAAAAGGTCACTCCCAAAAAGATATTATATGAATACATATGTTTATGAATACGCTGGTGCTTTATGATAGTTTTAAGGTCAGGTTTTGGAGTAAAATATATATATATTTAATATATTTATATATGTAGAGAGGTACATGAAGGTACAATAGTACCCGAAGAAAACAGATTTCTCATTATATACCAGGAACCAGATTTACATTTACACTCATCATCAAAGAATAGCTCCACCCAGAAGGAGGTGTGGGATTGCAGTGCTATTGGGAAGGAAGATAAAGGTCACCAGGAACAATAAATGATGATACATTTACACATATATGATCAATATTTATTGATCTACACATATGGAAGTAGTGTCTCTTAGTATGGCGTCAGGCTAAGCCAACATGTCAGACAGCTCGGCATGGAGTTGTAGAGGTTCCTAATAGTGTCCTGTGATAATCCATCTAATGCGGCCTGAATATTTTCACACAGTTCCTGCAGATGGTGCGGTAGGGGTGGAGGTGGAGTGACACCAGGCCTTCTGGATGTGTGACAACAAGCTGTTCATCCTGGCACTGACCACGGTGCCTCCACACACGGATTCGCTGGTCGTCTCCACCAAGACAAAAGTGGGACTCATCACTGAAGATGACCCGCTGCCATTCAGAGTCACTCCATGACAGTGCAGACACCATTGCAGCCTTGGCGGCGTTGACGTGGTGTTAAGGGCAGCCGTCATAAGTGCCTGTTTCATGCAACCGTCTGCCTATGGTACTGGCACTAACAGGGTCAGTCATGGAGGGCATCATCATCGGGTCAGTCAGACAATGGGTCTCCCAGATCCTTCATGTCACTGGTGCGTGCCATACGGTATATATCTATATATCTATATATCTATATATATATATATATATATATATATATATATATATATATATCAAACCACTTTGAACCACTTGTTTACATCTCAACAGCAAAATGATGCAGAACGTTTTGCCCAAACTAGAACATACAAACCCTGCATGTACATGATTCACTTAACATAGCGTACTTCATTTCCTCCATTTCTGGCCCTGTGGTTTGTTTCATGCCTTTATGCCCTTCACACCCTACTACTTGCTGACCCTACCACAATAGGTTAGGTCCAGGTGGTCTATTCATGGAGATATAAAAGATGTTACGTTCACAACCTGAAGTTCAGTACGAGTACAAAGACCAAGGCTCGTTCATGAGTTCATGAGACAGTTGACAATACATGAGGGTCATGTGTAAACATACACAAACACCTCCACTACAAAGCTAATGGTGGTGGAGGTGATGGCCACAACACAGCGGATGTCTTGCGTGTCCTGTCCAATCAGCGGCTGCCTGTACATCTTGTTGCTGTGGCCTTTGCATGCTTACCCTGAAAGAGAGAGTGCATAAAAACAATAGCCTGTTGCAATGCTTGACTTCTATCACTAGATGGCAGCAGTGGTTAGACTGGAGGAATTGCATACTGCACATTGCAATAAACACCTCCATTTACAAGGTGATGGAAAGGATTACAGCGCCAGTTCCAAGGTTCTGGGACTCCAGTGACCCTCAGTGAGGGCTCTTAATGTGGAAGAACAGTAATCTGGCTCATCAGTTTATCATCAGCTTATCTACTATAAAACAATTCACACCTGGAACATATGCATAGAGCGTATGCAACACATTACAGGAGATATAAAATGATGCTATATGTGCATTTCCACACCTGGAACATTTATGCATATGTTCTGGGATTGTTCCAAAGTAGCGGATATATGGATCTCCACAGTAAACATATTATCCAAATTACTTAATGTCAGCATTCCATTGTGGCCTCATTTATGCCTGTTACATGATGACGCTACTCCTCAGCTTTCCTCAATCCAACAAGACATGCTAATGACAGATCCTAAAGCGTTCAGCTTTGAAGTTCTGGATATCTAGCTTTCGGAATACAGTTCGAACAGATTAGCTTACAGCTAAGATTAATAAAACCAAACAAAGAACTGTTAGTAATTTGGAGAATCTATATTTATCTATATTGGGAGAATTGTTCTTTTTAATTTGAACTATGCAGTGTCTACTGTCTGTCTGGCTGTTTATTACGTACCGTCTTTCTTTTATTCTTGATCTGTGTGTACTCTTATTAATATACGCTACCACCTTGCCTTATGTCCCCGTTACCTTCCCCTTCCCCTGTTGTAAATGGTAATAAAAAGTTGACCACAAAAACCGTGGCACAGTGGTGAATCTTGCCAGAAGTAGGTAGAGCACAGCAGCAAGTCCAGATGAACGTTTAAGGAGCTGCAGGCCTTGCTTCTGTGAGAAAGTTCAGTGTCCTGTTTCCACCGCTAGAAAGAGGCTGGGGAATAAGGGCATCTATGGGAGAAGCAAAAAAGAGTCTGCTTACCTAAAGGAACACCTCGATGAGCCCCTTGCCTTGTGGAAGTCAAAAGTGAAACTTTCTGAATGACAAAAGGTCCCATAACATCTAGCATAAAACTAAAACAGCGTTCCACAAGAAGAGCTAGCTATCTTGCCAGCAGAGAAACATAGTGGTGGTAGCATGTAAGTTCTGTTTCCTACCAGGAAAAAGTTTGCAGGAGAATGTTCGGTCATTAGCTCAAGCACAATTGGGCTGTGTAGCAAGACAAGAGTTTGAAGACAACACAAGAACAAGTCCACCTTTGAATATGGCTCAAAAGAAGGCTTTGGAATTGTCAAAGCCTTGACTCGAACCCCACTGAGATGCTGGGGCAGAACCTTATCCAGGGCTCTCCAGTTTGGCTGATTTAAAACAATTCTGCATAGAAGAGTGAACCAAATCTTCCTCCACAGGTATGTGGAAGAAGGATCTCCAGGAAGCATTAGGCACAAGCAGAGGGGTAGAGGGGAAACCCGGAAGCGTGACAAGAAGTCAGTTTTAATGACATTGGCTTAGCATATACACCTTAAGCAGAAATAAACAATTTGACCGTTTGGTAAGGCATATTTACAAAATTTATTTGACCCTTATTAGACTCCCTTTTCTTACATAAAGTTACATAATTATGTTCATCAAAACCTCTGAAACTGTAATACGCAGATAGTGAAGTGGAGTGAATTACTTGCTTCCTTCCTCTATGGATGAGAACAGTAAAGGTGTATCTATTAAAAGACTCTAGTAGATTTGTTAGATATAACATACCTCTACCGATTGGTAGAGATGGCTCAACCAGGTTGAGTTAAGTTCAACACCTTCTTCATTAAGACATAGTGATGAAAAAGGTGCTCTTCCAAAAAGTTGAGCAGAACGTTGAAGGGCTAAGTTGACTTTCTCATACAGGTGATGCAGGTTTTGCAAATCTTTTCTCTTTGAATAAATGAAAACTGTGTTTTGTGTGTCCTCGAGTTCTTTTCATATTCTATAAAATTATGAATGAGGATCTGAAACCTTTAAGTGTGTCAGATATAAAAAAACAAAGGAAATAGGGGACAGATGCTTTTTCACAACACCCTATATTAAAACCAACATCCATAAAGCGAACAATCGAAACAAGGTGATCAAATCTTGCTGATCAAATATATAATTTCATGTCAAGAAACTTTTATTATAGGTAACAAAACAGGGGGTTGTGCATCTAACATGTCAGCCTATACTGAATAGTGATTATTAATAATGCTATAAGTGTTTCAAAACTGGAATTAAACTACATAAACCACATCCATCTAACATCCAAACCCAATCACTAATAATCCTGAAACAGTAATACATATTATCATATGAAAGTGTAATATAATAACATCTGTGCCTTTAATACTTTATGAGTTGATCCATGCTTGCTTTACCGCATGACTGACCTTTAAGTGCGGCTTTCTTAACCGGCCATTTACCACTTCTCCTCCTTGTATCTTCGGCGCAGTGGAAACCCAAGCTTCCATTAACTCTGGAATCATGTTTCACTCCGTGGTTTTCCACTCGTGTAAGAGTGTAGTGGCCTCCTCCAGTGGTTTGGTTTAAAAACTGCATGCGTTGGTCATCTGAGCTTGCTTTGGATACAGAGGAGGTTATAGGCAGGAATGGAATGAATGGGCTGACATTGTGGCCCATCTGAAATCGACAGATCCCATAGGGATACTGAGGATTTCACTCAGAGGCCTATAGAGAGAGGACAGGCCATTAACTTTCATAGCTAATCTAGACTCGGTAGAAAAACTTAGAAGCTGTGTGTCACATATTTCTCAGTGGATGTCACAGAAGTTTCTACTAAATGAAGAAAAAACTTGGTACTAAAACTCAGAGAACAATGCTTTATGGCAAACTCGGTTCTTTAGCTACTAATATAAAATCTGAAGTACGAGTCCTGGGTGTGATCTTAGACTCTGAGCTCAGTTTTATCCCACATATAAATGCAGACACAAAAATAGCTTTTTATCATTTAAAAAATAATGTATTGCTAAAGTTTGGCTTTTTTTTTGTCTCAAAGCGATGCAGAGAAACTTGTTCATGCATTTGTTACAAGCAGAATTGATTACTGTAATGCTCTTCTTACTGGGGTTGCTAAGAGAACCGTCTATCCCCTGCAGCTCATACAGAACGCAGCAGCTCGGATCCTAACAAAAACTAAACAGAGAGCTCATATCACTCCTGTTCTGAAAGAGCTGCACTGGCTGCCTGTATCTGTTAGAATAGACTTTAAAGTCCTGCTGCTGGTCTATAAGGCTCTGAATAATCTAGCACCTGCTTACATCATATCCCTCTCTCTCTGTTTATGTTCCAGCTCGTGATCTTAGATCTACAGATGCTGGCCTTCTGCTAATACCTTCTGTAAAACAGAGTGCTCCTGTATTGAAGAAAGCACTGCTCAGCTCTGTCTGATAGCAGGGACATCACCACTAGCCAGACAGACAGCTCTAGCTAATGGTAGGCCCAGTGCCAACTACCCCACAGCCCAACAGAGAACAGCACAAACGACACATATACACATCATTAACTGACTGACAACAACCTATTTACAACATCTCCCACAAGCCTGTGCACCCAGCTGCTCTGCATGTCCACGGCCACGCAAGGATGCTACGTAGCCTCCTACTCCAGGAGAGTTGTCCTGGTGGTCCCAGAGAGTCTAAGAAGAGTCCCTGGGTTGTCTCTCAGCAGCAGGAGTTTTGAAATGTCAGAAGGCTCATATCACTCCTGTTCTGAAAGAGCTGCCCTGGCTACCTGTATCTGTTAGAATAGACTTTAAAGTCCTGCTGCTGGTCTATAAGGCTCTGAATAATCTATCACCTGCTTCATCTCTCTCTCTGTTTATGTTCCAGCTCGTGATCTTAGATCTACAGATGCTGGCCTTCTGCTAATACCTTCTGTAAAACACAGAAAACATGGAGAGACCTCTAAACTGTGGAGCTCAATTCCAGCTTCTATTAGACAGTCGAGCTCGGTGCTCACATTTAAGGAACACCATCTCTTTAATTCGGCATTTAGTTAAAACTACATTAACATGGTATTAATGTGTATGTGTATATGTGTATATATATGTGTGTGTCTATGTATGTATGTATAAATGTGTGTGTGTGTGTGTGTGTGTATGTAGTAGTAGTAGTATTCCTCTCCATTACTGATGTCAACTGTCTGTAAAGTACCTTGAGCTGCCAACGGTACGTAAGGTGCTCTATAAATAAACATTTATTTATTATTATTATTATTATTATTATTATTATTATTATCATCATCATTATGGAGGCCTTCTCTTCCAATGCTAATAGATCTGCATAGACGTCTCCATCTTAAAGGCAGGAAGAACCGAAGAGAATGACATTGCTTCCTTGCACTGTGATCCACTCCAGCCTACAGTTTCACCCTGGTTCTTGTACATGCCCACACAGTGCTTTAGCTGCACGGATGTAGAATATCCTCAGTTTCTGCTCTTTGATAAGGTCTGACACTGAGCCAATTGCTAAAGCCCTCGGGACACTGGTAGTAAAAAGAATTGAAGCCCTGAGTTAAGGAAATTGCTCAAATGAAAATGAGACAGCCCCTCAGCCTTCATTCATTTATTCACTTCCTAACAGAGTGCTGTAGAGTAGATGTTGAAGCCACCAAAGAAAAAAGTCCAAAAACACAAGTAAATAACAGATACCACAAAAGTACTCTGGCTGTACTGTAATACTGTCCTCCACTGCCCATAACAGAGCATTCAGATGTGTGTTAAAGGGGACATTGGAAAAACTCATTGTTATAGGTCTTGAGTTCATACAAAAAAAAAAAAAAAGTGAAATAAGACAACCCAGTTGACTGACAAGACCAGACAACTTGGGATTCAACAAGCTGGTCGGATATGACTCCTAATCAACATTTATTTGTGTAGTGCTTTTTACAACTAATGTTGTCTTAAAGCAGCTTTACAGAAAAGCAGATTATGGAATGAGGAGAAAACGAAGGAGTCCATGTATAGACTTAAGGAAAGGGGTCCAAGCCCCACGTGAGAAAGCCAGAGGCAACAGTGGCAAGGAAAAACTCCCTTAGAGTAAAGGAAGAGACCTCGAGAGGAACCCAGGCTCAAGGGGGGAACCCATCCTCCTCTGCTCGATCCCGGCTGAAGAGAGAAAGACAGAGCTAACAAGAAAAGGAGCTTGGAACATCTATTAGATATAGTCTGATTAATCCAGGAGGTGGTAAAGGTAAAATTAGAACCATCCTACGTTCTCTGTTAAAGTGAGAGAAAGAGTTCAGGGTCAGAGCCAGATGCTGGCAGCTCTATTGTGGTCATTTCAGTCATGCCGGCTGACGAGCAGGAGAAAACAGAGAGTGTGGAGAGAGAGAGAGACTGATTAGGAGGACGGAGACTGATTGGGAGGACGGACAGGTAGATATTGTAAGTGGTTGTTTTTAGTTGTTAGATTGTTTAGATTTAGTGCTTGTAATCCAGGATTCTCCAGGATTCCTACATCAAGCAGAGAGCTCATTAGAATAATACTGCCTCCATCTGACTATCTCCGCCCACGGTTTCAGAGCTACCTCTGCAAAGGTTCTCCATTTTTTGTTGCTGTCAACTGAGTAAAAACTACACTGTAAAAACTTCTAAATTAACTTCAAATTTTTCGTTAATTGAATTTCAAATAGTATATTAACAGAATACAAACCTGTGATTTATGTCCAGAAACATATTTTTTCAAGTTCAAATAATTCAAAATATTAAGACAGCCCAGACACTAACTTCTAACTAACTAATCCTGAGAACTGCTCTGTTATCGGCTGCACCGGTGTGGATAAAGTTTATTGCTGCTGCCAGCTGCAGTTGCCAAAAACCTGTATGTGTGCTGACCATTTTTTGTCTGGCGTAAAGCTGAAGTCAGCTTCTTATTTGCCAGCTTCTTGAAGAGGTTACAGTGCAGCAGATGTCTGAAATTCAGTTGATAATGACCTTGAAAGGTTCAAACTGGATTTGTAATGAAAGTCTTATCTAAATTAGAGCGCAATGCAAAATACACTCATCGTCAGAAAAATAGTTGCACCCAGAAGGAGGTGTGGGATTGCAGTGCTATTGGGAAGGAAGATAAAGGTAACCATGATCAATAAATGATGATACATTTAGACTGATATGATCAATATTTATTGAGCTACACATACAGAAGTAGTGTCTCTCAGTATGGCATTGGGCTGCCATTTTTGCTAATGCAACATGCCAGACATCTCGGGATGGAGCTGTAGAGGTTGCTAATGGTGTCCTGTGATAATCCATCCCATGCAGCTTGAATATTCTCACACAGTTCCGCCAGATTTTGTGTTGGTGGTTTAGCGGACTCATGACTGAAGATGGCCCGCTGCCATTCTGAGTCAGGCCATGACAGTCTGGCACAACACCATTGCAGTCTTTGGTGACGTTGATGCAGTGTTAAGGGCAGTCATCAAAACTGTCTGTGTGCATGTAGTCCTGCGTTGTGCAGCCGTCTGCCAATGGTACTGGCACTAACACAATGACTCATGAAGGGCATCACTGCTCACTTGAATGTCCGCCAGTCGTAACTGTTAGGTCAGTCAGGTACAGCGATAAGGCCTGTTCCTGCAAACTTGAATCATTTGCATGTCTCACAATGTAAAACGCACCCACCTAAATTCATTCCTGTCGGTTAATTTCCTCTGGGTGCGACCATTTGTGCAATTAAGAGGCATTTTCAGCAGTGATCTCAGATGTTCAAATTCCACCGTACAGTGGTATCACCACCACTGTACACCTGAAGAAGATACAGGAAACATAGTGCTTTAAGTGCTCCTGTATTGAAGAAAGCACTGCTCAGCTCTGTCTGATAGCAGGGACATCACCTCTAGCCAGACAGACAGCTCTAGCTAATGGTAGGCCCTGTGCCAACTACCCCACAGCCCAACAGAGAACAGCACAAACGACACATATACACATCATTAACTGACTGACAACAACCTATTTACAACATCTCCCACAAGCCTGTGCACCCAGCTGCTCTGCATGGCCACGCCTCCTGCATGTCCACGGCCACGCAAGCCAGTAGAAGGATGCTACATAGCCTCCTACTCCAGGAGAGCTGTCCTGGTGGTCCCAGAGAGTCTAAGAAGAGTCCCTGGGTTGTCTCTCAGCAGCAGGAGTTTTGTAATGTCCACAGATTTTGAACATGCCTCAACCATGCATGGAGTAAATCCTTGCCGCTTGGGGCATAAATCTTTCCTCCACGCCTCCAGTGCCTGTTCAGAGTGGCGCTGGAGGGCAGCACCTCAAGTTGTCTCTTGTACCATTTTTCATCCTGGACCTCCTCTGTAGGCCTTTGCTGACTGTCTTCGGCACACTGCTCCTTCCTCGCAGTCCAGGATCAGCATTCCACGCCGCGTTGTTATTGGGTTTGTGGTTGGGTTTGTGGGGCTGCTGTAGGGTGCCACCTCTGACACCGGCACTAGGTGGCAGTTTCCGTGTGCCAAAGCAACAGTACATTAGTCATGTGATATGTGTATTACAGATACATACGGTGACCTGCACAAAAATACATATGGGACATCAACACTACTACTACTACTCCTACTACTACTACTAATAATAATAAATAATAATAAAAATAATAATAATAATAATAATAAGAACTATAAGGATCATTTATCAGCTTAACAGTTAGAACCTGTTTGGAATTTCAGTATACCCTCACATACCAAACGTCACGGTACGTAAATTGATATTGTAGTGGTAATGTAGCTGACCCATGTCCCATGACCTTTGGTATGCCAGTGTAATCTATAAGGACTTTCTTTATATTTATTCTCATTCTAATCTTAATAATTGCATGGCATGTTGGAGATGACCCTCTCACTGACCCTTTTAATACCCTAAACTTGTTTAACCTTCCAGTGTAATTTATTTAAGCAGTCTTAACTAAAGGCTAGCTATAATGTTACTCAAACTAAGTACCCAGCACACACGTACAGAGGAAGAAAGAGAGCGTTACCGATTAGTGTAGAGCTTAGCCTACAACTGTACCCTGCATGTGTAGTGTAGCGTTCACATAGGTACACACGCTCGCTGCTAATTACGGCAGCGTGTGCTGATTCTGTTCCAAATGAATGGTTTGTTTACTCTCCACTCTTTCACCCTCCTCCCTCCATCCCTTTGCCTTATTTCTCAATGTGCTTTTTATAGGCCAGTCACAAAGGGAGACGATGCTGTTCTGTTTGGCTTCAGGGAAGTTTCCGCCTCTGAACCCAAGGTTGGGAGGGGGTTTGGGGGCTGTTCAATATTATGGGTCAAGCATGTGCTCAGTTAGCGTGCGCCTGTGTGTGTGTGTGTGTGTGATTGTTCTTGTAGTCATATGTTTGTAAGGACCACATGTTCTCACAAGTTTAGGACAGTATGACATGTTTGGTTAAGTGAGGACATTTTGCTGGCTCTCATTTTATCACATGTTGTTTTCACCATAAATGTATGAAAGCCGTTTCCACCACTTCAAGAAAAACATACGCCATACAGTATCTCAGAATTATGACTTACTATCTCAGAATTATGACGTACTATCTCAGAATTATGAGTTAGCATCTCAGAATTATGACGTACTATCTCAGAATTATGAGTTAGCATCTCAGAATTATGACGTACTATCTCAGAATTATGAGTTAGCATCTCAGAATTATGACTTACTTTCTCGGAATTATGAATTACTTTGAGTGTGCCCTTGTCTAGTTTATCGTTCAACCTTTTCCTTTCGTTCTTCTGCTGATCTTTCTCTTGTTCCTGTTTTCAGCTCCATTCACATGCAGGTCAAACTTCATTTCAGTCAGTGGACAAAATGAGACAAATTAGCTACAGGGCTCATGTACCCCAGACTTACCCAAACACACACACACACACACACACACACACACACACACACACACACACACACTCACATCTCAATTTGATGTGATTTGTCTTTTACGTGATTTACTCAATGTAGGTGTAACCCAAGTGGGATCAGACACACGTGGCAGCAAATAAAACTGAAATATAAGAGCATGGTTACAAAGCTCAGTGACTTTTTTGTACACTTAACATGCAGTACTTAGCCTAGCTAGTCAGGGCTTATCGTTGATTCTAGGTCTGTAGCCAATGGAAGAAGGCCGAGGCATGAAAAACCGGAGAGGGGGCCACCACCATCACACAGGCCGAAGAGCTGGCGCTGTCACAAAACAGCGGCCGGCATATAACTGATGGAATCCCAGGGGGAAGTTCATCAGAGTCAACAACCCCACAGGACACTGCTGCCTATCTTCAATGTAGGTTCATTCTATTTCCCGTTTCTAGGGCATAAACTGTGAAATGGTTCCTCCACTGATACAGCCTCCTGCAGTTGTAAGCGATCTGAATGTTCCTAGTTCTTGCCTGATGGGTTTGAATACCTTTCTATAAAACAAATAAGACAACGTAACATTTTTACTGCGCTACACATACAGAAGTAGTGTCTCTCAGTATGGAGTCGGGCCATCATGTTTGCTAACACAACATGCCAGAGGTCTCAGCATGGAGTTGTAGAGGTTCCTAATGGTGTCCTGTGATAATCCATCCCATGCAGCTTGAATATTCTCACACAGTTCCTGCAGATTGTGTGGTAGAGGTGGAGGTGGAGTGACACCAGGCCTTCTGGACGTGTGACACGTGACAACAAATCGTTCATCTTGGCGCTGACCACGGTGCCTCCACACATGGATTCGTTGGTCGTCTCCACCAAGAGAAAAGTGGGACTCATCACTGAAGCAAACCCGCTGCCGTTCTGAGTCATTCCATGACAGTCTGGCACCAAACCATTGCAGCTTTTGGCGATGTTGATGTGGTGTTAAGGGCAGTCATTGTAACGGTCTGTGTGCATGTAGTGTGCAGCCGTCTGCCAGTGGTGCTGGCACTAACAGGATGACTAATGGAGGACATCACTACTCGCTGAATGTCTGCAATTGTGGTTGTTGTGTGATACAGTGATAAGGCTCGTCCTTGCTTACATCACATGAGCGGCCGAGTGTGAAACTTTCGCTTTGCGTGTCTCACGATGTCAAACCTACCCGCCAAGTTTCATTTCACTTAACCATTCCTTCTGGGTGCAGCTATTCTTTTGAATAGTTGTCACAATTATAGACAAACACAACCTAACTAATCTGATAGCACAGTTGCACTGTTCATGTCTTTTAATGAGCAAACATTTTATTAGTAATCAATGCAGAAATCCAAATGCTTCACACACCTTTTCTTGCAGAATGCACGTATATACGGAGCTGATATAATGGACTAAGAGTGTATGACATAAAGAACTAACTGGTCGGTGAACTTCCAGCAGTGAAAACAGCTTATTGTTACTCCAGTTATTCCAGGGTTCAGGCTGTTAGTCGCTAAATGTTGCATGGAGTTGTAGAGGTTCCTAATGGTGTCCTGCGGTAATCCATTCTCACGCAGTTCTGGCAGATTTTGCGGTAGGGGTGGAGGTGGAGTGACGTGTGACAGATGACAGCAAACTGTTTAAGGGCAGTCATCGTCTTCATGTAGTCCTGTGTTGTGCAGCTGTCTGCCAATGATGTTGGCTGTAACAGGATGACTCATGAAGGGGGTCACTGCTTGCTGATCTCTTGGCTGTTGGGTCACTCTGCGCATGTCGGACAATCCGTCCGATCTCCCTCTCCATGGTTTGTGTATGTCTCCCAGATCCTTCATGTCGCTGGTGCGTACCATCGTCTATTCACTGCCGCCAACAACGTGCTCCGTCCCGCTTCCTGGAGCCCTACAGTGCGACCCCTCTTCCAACTGCTTGAATTGCTTTCAAGCTCTTCTCTGAGGCATACTTCGCTTGCAAAGGACGCTACCAACACAACAGCGCAGAATGGACGAAACAGTCTGAAAAGTGTGATTTTCAGATGGATCACATCAGGCTCCAAATCACAAAGACAAAGCCAGAATCTGAGTTGCCTGAGTATGAGTTAAAGGTACGTGCAGGAGGTGATGTTCCTCTTCAGGACATATATGGGGTATGGCAAGGTGTTGCTCTCCTATGATGGTGGCAATGTTATGCAATACCACACATTCCATATTATGTCCCTTCTGGGGTGACTCCTATGCCCTGGAACCTGGCCTTGAGGATCCCTATGATCATTTCAACCTATGCTCCAGTTCTACAGTGGGCCAGGTTGTACCATGACTGTGGTCCAGGCTCAGGCTCAGGGTCAGGGTGTGGCGTCATCAGATAGGGCCCTCTGTCTGCAAGTCGGAGCCATATATTGTCCTGTAATCACTTAATGTGAACTCATGGCAAAAGTGCATCAGGCCTACCCTGATCAAATTGGTTGTGTAGTGAAGACTCAGAAACATCCTTGAAACGCAGACAGAGCCTGACTATTGGGCTGCAACATTTGTGATGATATGGGTAGCGTCACAAATGATCTTGATAGAGGAGGAGAAGGAGGTGGAGAACAGTGAGCTGCATTACATTGTTAAACACTCATATATACTGAATGACTACCTGTACATTAAGGCTATGGAAGGATTTACTGTTCACATAGCCCCATTATTTTGGGAAAGTGCTGTAATGGGAATACGGGATCCATCCGTTAATGGTGGACAAAGTACACAAAGCATGTAGTTGAGTTAAAATAGAGATCCCCAAGGTCCGCAAGAGCAAAGCATGAAATCTGCTGAGATGTGAGGGTTGATCCACGATGTGTAATCTTTGAAACGTTGCAGGATTAAGAATGTTGTTTATGTAGACGAATGTTGCTTATGTTGACTGCCCAGGTAATTATATTCATCAGGAAATGACGGGATGTGTAATCGGGGTCTAATCACACGTTCCTGCCAAAATCCTCTGGCAATAATTTGAGCTTTGATGTCCAGTGGATCCGTAAGGAAAGGGCCATCAGTGGGGTGGGTATAACACCAGGGTAGGGTTAAGTAAACCTGACAGAAAGCAGGTTAGCTTCAGAGCATAAGTTGCTACAGTAACTGGCACATGCTCTCTTTGATCTTGGTTTCTGGAAGGCAAACTCCCAGGTTTTCATGAGTTCTGAGTTATTGATTCTGGGTTAGTCGCTTAACCAGCTTTCTGGAAAGCTTCCCGGGTCAAATGACATGTTGTTGTTGATTTTCTAAGAGGAGTCCCCTGTGACTGAAACGCACCTAACAGCATTTTATACCTCCACGAGCACCAGTAATAGCTGTGATTGGATTGGGCATGGACTGGACAAGTTTCTGGATCTAGGCCACATCAATGTTTAGACACTCTTGCATCAAAGTATTGTGCAGTTGGGCCGGTTTTGGTGGATGCCTTCCCTGGCACAATCCTGAGGAGAATTCCCTGTAGACTGGGATTTTAGCCACTGCTGGTAGACCCGTATGACCATACGCTTCCATACACCTGCAGATTCAGCTACTTCCTTCACACTATGGTCTTTGGCACACCCAAATGCAGTCACTCCTTTTAGCCAATCATTAACATCTGCTTTGGAGCCATTTTCCACACATGGAACGAGACATTCACTGCACTGTACCACCTCTTCTCAATCTATGGATCCCGTCACTCAGACCCTGCAGGTATTTATAGCCCCATCATCCTCGTGCAGCTCCATCTGCAGGAGCCTGAAGTTACTACCACCTTAAACACACATGGTCACAAATAAGCAAATAAATAGAAATTGTGCACTAAAAGTTGCTGATCCAGGGCATTCGAACTTCTGTATACAACCGCGTGTTTGTTTACAGCCACGGTGACTCAAAAAGCTATGTTTATCTATTTGGTATGTATAAAGCCGTATTAATACTTAAAGTGTCCTTTAGAAACAGGGCGTCAAAGTGAGTGGAAGTATCAATAATTCAGAAGCAGCGTCCTCCAGGAGAGCAGTAAACACTACAGGATTTTTACACTCCTTCAGTGGAAACTGTAAATGCGAGGTGCCGTTTGACGGAGGACTAACAGCGCGTGGGCCGTTCACGGGTCGCTGTGTCCGTGCCAGCCAGCCAGCCAGCCTCAGGGGGCCAAGCAAGCTGATGAGAAAAACAGAAAAACTAGGGTCTCCGGAGGGCCTCTGGGTCTGTCGCTAATAGGGAAAGGTCTTTGGAAGCATCTCTTTAACAAGGTTAAGTTTGAGTGAAGGTTTTGGGAGTGGAGAACTAGGACATTATGGAAAGTTGACTCTGAAACTAAGAAGCTTGACGTGTTTAAAATATTTATTTGGGCCTTTCTCTGGTCTTGGCCTTTTCAGGAAATGGGTCTCTGACAAAAGACATTGTTTGTGATTTAACAAAACTTTAGCATGTTTAGCGGCTAACAGTTTGGAACCCTGGAATAGTAACAATAGGCTGTTTTCACTGCTGGAAGTTCACCAACCAGTCACTTCATTATGTCATACACTCTTAGTTCATTATATCAGCTCCACTTACCGTATATACTGTATGTGCACTCTGCAAGAAAAGGTATGTGAAGCATTTGGATTTCTGCATTGATTACTAATAAAATGTTTGCTCATTAAAAGACATGAACAGTGCAACTATGTTATTGGATTACTTAGGTTGTGTTTGTCTATAATTGTGTTCTGCACCCAGAAGGAATGGTTAATTGGAATGAAATTTGGTGGGTAGGTCTGACATAGTGAGACATGCGAATGATTCAAGTTTCACACTCAACTGCTCACGTAACGTAAGCAAGGACAAGCCTTATCACTCACTGTACCTGACTGACACAACAACCACAATTGTGGACATTCAGCGAGCAGTGATGCTCTCCATTAGTCATCCTGTTAGTGCCAGCATCATTGGCAGATGGCTGCACAACGCAGGCACACAGACCGTTACGACGACTGCCCTTAAAAACACATCAACGTTGCCAAAGACTGCAATGGTGTCCTGCCAGACTGTCGTGGAGTGACTCAGAATGGCAGCGGGACATCTTCAGTGAAGAGTCCTGCTTTTCTCTTGGTGGAGACGACCAACGATTTGTTGTCATGCAGCACACGTCCAGAAGGCCTGGTGTCACTCCACCTCCACCCCTATCGCACCATCTGCAGGAACTGTGTGAGAATATTCAAGCTGCATGGGATGGATTATCACACGACACCATTAGGAACGTCTACAACTCCATGCTGAGACGTCTGGCGGTAACAAACATGGGGGAGACACTACTTCTGTATGTGTAGCTCAATAAATATTGCTCATATCAGTCTAAATTTATCATCATTTATTGTTCCTGGTAACCTTTAACTTCCTTCCCAATAGCACTGCAATCCCACACTTCCATCTGGATGCAGCTATTCTTTAGATGATTAGTGTAGATAGCAATCAGTTTACACTTTATTGCTAATCAGTCCAGAAATCCAGGGAATTCCACAGCGTTCATTTGCTTTTCCTTGCAACTATAGTTGTGCAATTACAGAATGTAGTCCATCTGTTTCTGTGCATACTCATAATTCATCAGTGCTGCTGGACACCTAGGTGTTACTGCTGGACTGAGAATAGTTCACCGGCCAAAACCATCCAGCCAACAGCGTCCTGTGGACAGCATCCTGTGACCGCAGATGAAGGACTAGAGGATGACCAACCCAAACTGTGCAGCAACAGATGAGCTAACTGTTGAGGTGTTTGTACTGTACTTCTGTTTTCAGTTCTCATCTTGGAATATGGGAATGTCAGTATTGTGTTCTGAATGTACTTCAGTCAGTGGAAGAGTGGATTAAAATGAACAGGAACTACAACAGATACAGGTGTAATCCTTACCTGATGGGATCGGCCCTGTCATTAAGCAAAGTGAAGGAAAACAGTGTGTAGCTGTAACGTGTTGTACACATGTGCATGTGCATTCCTTTTACTCAGTCTAGGAATCGTTATTCTGATCCAGGACATCAAGAACATCCAACCAATAAATACCAACACGTGTTAAGAAACTCCACAGGAAGCAGGCAGTGCTGCAGACTGGCAGTATACGCATGGCGTTGAGGAGAGGCTGTCCGCGTGTGTGCGCATATGTTGCCACCGTCCATGTGGAGAGCAGATGGCGTCGTGTTCGCTGCAGGCTCTCCTGTTCCCTTTGGTGGCCACTCTCTCTCGCTCCTCTCCACCACTCTGTTCATTCCTATCTTTCCTTCCCTGTCATCCTGCTTTCTGAGCATGCAGGGAAAAGGTGAAGGGATATTGTGTTTGGTCTGCTCTCATTCTTTCATTCGGCATCTTGGTTGCGCAATGCTTTCTTCGCGAGCGGAAGGCGGCGAGCCAAAGCGAGAGAAAGAGAGAGAGAGAGCAAAATATGCAGGCAAGGCTGACCTAGATGCTCCGCGGAAGGCAGACCATTCGGGAGCGTACTTTGAGTCATTAATTTTGCCTTATTTTTTAGTGGTTTGATCAGGAGATCAGGTATTGAGCTGCAGCTGCTTTTTAGCAAGAATTCTATACAGTGAAAACTGAGAATACTGATTTCTGCTAACGTCCAGTTGAGGTGTCTAGTAGCCAACTACCACTAAGCTAACATGCTATCAGAAGTCAAATATTACTGTATTTGTCATATGTAAAGTTTGGATTAGTCGTGAACATGCATCTTACCTTTTATGCAGCAGTTTTCCAGTGACTCCTTCAGTAAAGAGGCCTTGTGTAGAGGTTTCCAACAACTAACGGAAACGTGGTTAGAACTTGGCTCATATAAACAGTCAGTAGTAAATTTATTAGTTCCAAAAGGCCTGGAATGCATGCTATAGGGCTATATAACTTTGGAGAGGCATGCACGAGACACCTCACGGGAACTGCATAACGCTTTACGGAAGCATGTCATGTACCAACAACTATACAACAACTATAGCTATAACTATAGCCCTCAGTTAGCTATAAGAAGAAACTAGTTCAGGATTCCCAGCATGGACATCATGGCAAAGGTTGCAAAGAGATTGACGGGAAAAGTGAGGAAGATAAAGAGATAGAGTGGCCTAGCGGTTAATATAGTACAGTATAGTATAGTTTAATGGGTAACACCTCTGCCTCCCATGCTACAGACTGGGGTTCCATCTCCTACCTGGTCAAGCACCCTCCATCATACCAATGAGAGTCCTTGGGCAAGACTCCAAATGCTACCTTCACAAGTGTCTCCCAAATACTGTCAATGTAACAAAATAGACAAGAGTAAACTGGCTTTTACTCATTGGCGAGAGCTAAACGAGCTAAATCTCACAGCTAACAGAAAACCAATGGAAATCCGGCAGCAGACGGTTCCTCCCTGCCAGTGCTGTTCATGAAGGACAGTGATGTGGACTGTAACCTTATCTCTGTCATCCCTGTCTCACAGAATTTTGTAGTTTTTCCAAATGCCAAAAGTCATATAACCGTTTCAGGCTGCAGGCAAATAAATAAAATAGTTTGATCAGTCTTTGTTAGTGTCACTGCAAACAGGCCTTGAAAGTTTGAACCTCCTGAAATAAAACCCAGGAGGTAGTAAGTCAGCGTGGTTCTTTTGCTTTTGATGCTGTCTTTGCTGGTGCTGTGCTGAATTCTAACTTATTGGCACATTATGACTCCCTTTGGGTGCACTTGCATCATGCAGACGTAAGAGACTACATTGAATTTGGTCATTTACACATAGAAACAACCAAAATCGCGAGTAATCTGTTGTGTCCATATGCCTGCATGACTTGCATGCACAAAGAAAAGAAGCCTGTACCTTCAGCTCATCAACAAATACATGTGTATAGCTGCCCATAAGGGGCTCAAAGCATGAGCTGTATTTACAACAGTGGCATAAGAATAAAATACATGCCGCAACTGTAGGGGGAGCCCAAGAGCAAAACATATGAATTCTCGTGGTATATATATTTTGCTTTAATCTGGTTTGTAAAGCCTTCAGTCCAGCTGAAGAGCCCTAACCAATATGAAAGTTCAAAGGGGTGTATTTACCAAGATCTCACAGCTGAAAGATCCTGTATAGATACATTTCTACTAAGAATTTGAAGATCTCAACCCTTTTGTTTCAAACCAAAAACTTAACAATGAAATAATAGTATTACCACAATACTTACGGAGTTTAAATATATCAAGCATTATAACTCTATTAAATAACAATTAACTAAATATTACAGACATATACAAGTCATTAGGGCTTCTCACAATGTAGAAGGACCTGAAGGTTCCCCGATGGCTGAATGTATGAAAATATGCTCTGCTTTTGATCATTACCGACGCAGTTTTGTAAATATGGTGTTACACCAAAAGGCCCTGATCATGCATCACATTCACACAAGCACTGAAGTTCTTCAAGCAGTAAAGAGCTTTTTGTTGACTTTATTCCATTTCAGTCCGTTTAGTTTCACCTGCTTAACACACTGTAGGTGTACAAAGCAATCTCACCCTGTTTCAATAGTCTGGAAGCACTACACTCTTAAACGCAAAGGTGCTAAACAGCGTTCTTTGGAGTCATGCCAATGAGGAACCTCTTTTGGTTCATCCATCTCAATAGATGGTTCTTTTTCAGTCCCACCAGAATCTTACAGCAAGTCTGTGGACTGATATGGCTGTTTTTTGTGTGATTGTCTGTCTACTATATTTTTTACATCTGTTTTTAGCCTATTTAGTTTATGATGAAAAAAGCTAACTGAAATTAATGGTACTTCCAAGAGGCAAGCACATACAGAGACCAGAAGAATGTATAGTGCTGGCTTAAATTCCATAATAAAAAGATTTTATTCAGAAGCGATGGACTGAAACTAGGGGTTGCACAACGTCAGACTGTTTAAAAATTGGCAGAAAGGCGAATCATTGTCGACTAATCGCTGATGACATCATGAGTAAAAGTATAGGAGAGGTGACTGCTTGGTTTCAACATCAAACTCAACTGGTCGTTAGAGCATGACGTGCCCTTTCCAACAGGCCCTGGATGACATCGCTAACCTTCAGATACAAATCCTGGAATCTTGTAAGTTTGTATCTGACTTGGGCCCTATTAGGAGGTGGGGTAATGTAATTGCTGGAGTTCCTCTGTGAAGGCTTGTGTAATAGATATACTAGATATATAAGTAAATATTCCGTTATATCCTGTGAAAAAGGACTTCTCAGCATTTTAGTATGGAGGCATTTATTTTAGTTGTGCATTGCGCAGATGCCTTGGCACTTTAAGTTGTACGACGTACGGCACTAACATCCAGAAGACGAGCCAGAGGCCACCTTAGAGGTGCAATGCTTCTGCCAGCTATAGACAAGTCATTGTTCAGTGTAGTCTATAGCCTACATACGTCTTATGAACATGTAGCAGCTGATTTTCATACTGCCCTTTCCAACAGGCCCTGGATCACATTGCTAACCTTCAAATCCCTGGAATCCCTGTAAGTTTGCACCTTACCTAAGCCCTATTGGGAGGTGGGGTAATAAGCACAGGTCATACTAATCCTGTGTGAATTGGCATGTAGGTAAATATTCCGTCATATCCTGTGGAAAAGAACTTTTTAGGATTTTCCTGAGTATGGAGGGATTTAGTTTCATTGTGCATGTTACAGATACCTCGGGTCATTCAAGTCTGTGGGAAACCTCAGGTGTTATACGACGTGGAACATCCAGAAGATGGGCCAAAGGCCTCCTCAGACGTGCAATGCTTCTAGCAGCTTTATGTAAGTCATTGTTTAGCCTAGCTTATAGCCTGCATTTGTGTTATGAACATGTAGCTGCTAACTTTCAATCAAGTAGTCAACCCCATCTCCTAGATGTCATTTATGCCAAGATTTCTTATCCCATATATTTTACAGATGTCCTGTAGTAAATCTACATTACCCACCTCCTCACTAATCCTGTCCGAATAGGGCTTTAGACGCACACTAGCCGGCCTTGCCAGGATGCTCGCTCGCGGTGGAGGTCCAGACATTCAGAGAAATTTAGAGTGCTGTAACTCCAACCACATACGACTTTTTACTGTAGTCTTCAGGAAACCAGAGGCGGAGGTAACAATGGTCAACATCTGATCTTTGATGCTCTGTATGTGGGATAGATAGAGGAGAAATGTTAGAAGGTAGCCAAATTGACAGGCCAGCAGAGCATGATGTGCCTTCTCCAACTAGCATTGCTAGCCTTCAGGAAACTGGAGATGTGGACCCTGAAATCTCCAGGCTCCTCACCTGTTGTCTTCTCTGTGGCGTCCATGTTGTTGGTGTCATAATCACTTGATCAGCAACTAGTCAAGCTTAAATCTTAAAGCGTCATCACTGAGCAGTAAAGTCAACTAGCTGACATATCCGTGTGTCCAGCTGTCGGACTATGAGCTAGTCTGAACTAACTAAGAGCAAACGTTCTTTGAAACGATAAAACATGGAAAGAAAAAGCTGTTATGGGGGAAAACACACCAATTTCTTATTTTCAATTGTGGTCCAACAACAACATTGCATGCTGTACAACTCAGTTTCCAATCTGCTTTCATATGAAGTGGCATGCTTCATTTTGAAAAGCAATATTTATTGCCAAATGGGATCATCTTGCAAATATTGCCAGCACTGGATTGAAATCACAAATTCCTGGAGGGACTAACTTTTGTAAATTACATGTTTGCAAGTGATGTTAGAGCTTAAAGAGCCTCCACATAATGTAAAGGTTCCAACAATTCATCATAGAACCATACATCCGAGCCAAGAACCACGTAGGAACCTTTATTTTTAAGAGCGTATACAAAAGCCCATGTGCAACACAACATCTAAAATATCTTTCACCCCATTTCTCCTAAATTCCTGATACAAAGCAGGTCCGACACTGCTACAGGTACTGCTCTGGATCTCTGTGTTGATTGACTACATCATTTCCAATCCCAAAGATAGAGACCAAAGACCAAACCACAGCTAGACTTCAATGCTCTGCACCTTCACTTGAGTTCCAGGACACACTTTCAGCATCATGTTCTCTCAAGTTTGAGTCTGTTTGTTGGAAAAAGCATGTTGGATATAAAGTGTATGCTGAGGCTGGTCCCTCTGGTGTTGTAGGTACAACAGCAGCAGCAGCAGCTGAAGATTGTTGTAGTGTTTGCATATTTCAAGCGAGCGCCCCCTCTTGATTTGCTCGACGTAGGACGTCCAGTAGGCACTGCCTTTGTCTCCTGAGAACATGCCTCCATCATCTGCTGTGCTTTGTGTTGGAAGGGTTATAGGTAAAGCCGGCAAAACACTGAAACTGTCAGGTGAAATGAACATAATCCAAAATAGATAGCAAATTTTACCAAATTTTACAGGGAAATAATAGTATAACATGCACTCGTGGTCAAGTATTTACAACATAAACTGGTGGGTAAATCATGTACAGGTAGGCCATCATGAACTACTGAAAACTCAAGGGCTTATTCTGATCATTTCAACCTATAGGTGGACGAGGCAGTACCTGGACGTTCTCCACATGAGTGTTAAACATGTACTATGACATGGCCAGGCACTGCTTGATGGTTTATTTCTTGGCAAATGAGGAGAATTATAAGTCTGTTCTCCTTTCATGGCTTCTTCTAACGATGCTTGACCTTTCCACCTGCCTCCTCTTTGATATGTAGATCACAGGCCAGGCAGCCATCACTGGTATGGTCCAGTGTTCAGATGGTCGTGTAAATGTAGACGAAGATGACCACCAGCAGGTTGAGCACGGTCCCGATGATGCCCAGCACAGCCAGTATCCTCTCCTCTCTGTCGTTCTCCGGCTCCTCCGTGATGGCCCGGCACGTGTGATGATGGCCATGGGGGAGCATGTTTAACATCACTGATCCCCACCTCCAGGGGGCGCCACGCCTGCTACAGAAAGAAAGGAGGAAAATAGATGTGAGTGTTTGGGACAGCCCCTTTCATTTCAGTATTGCTCTTAACAAGCCCTCAGGATTGGCCCCTTAGGGCGTCATGTTGAGGGCCATCTTGGGGACCACTGCACTGAAAACAAACAGAAAATTGGACATTGCTGTATATTTAGCACAGAGTACTAAAATCCTTTTAAATAGTTCATATTTCAAAACGAAATTATTTGGTTTAGTCTGTGCTTTATGTAGCAAAGTACCCCATCTACTGTAGGGTCATTCTGCCTAATTATTTCAGACTGTAGTCACCAATAAAATACTTATTAATAAAACCTTTAGACCTTCAGATCTTAGGTATTTGCAAGAATTGTGTCGTGATCTATGTAAAACCGAAATGCATTAATTGAGATAGGAATAAGCCAAATATGTGCACAGTCAGCATGTATAGGGTATTTTCTAGGGCTGAACCTGAGTACATGGGTATTTGAATAATCGTTAGTTGGGTGGGTATCTGTTTTACAAGGTCACACTTCAGGTTGGCGGCCAGAAGAGAAAGACAAAATAGCCATCACAGGACCTGTAAACCCTGTAAATCCTTGTTTATTCAGTACCACTGTGGGTTAAAATGGGTTCAGTTCTTTCCACTCCAATTGGCTAGTTAACACGTCCAGCTCCAAACCTCTTCGTCTGTTCAGCATGCTGCAGTTCTGTGTCGACTGTCGCTTAACGGAGTCCAATAAACTACTCAGTTTTTATTGCAGAGGAAACGGCTGCAGTCGATAACCTGAATTAGAGTTCTTAAACCAATGAAGAAAAACAAAGTTTGATGGCAGCAGGCTCTAATGTTAGCTAGCTACAGCTAGCAAACCTAGCTAACATTAGCTCCCACTAACAAATGGATACCCTGACTACACTGTGTGTTCTATAGGTTGTTTCTTGCTATTAACCCACATCTTCCTGTTCCAGTAGTTAGCTGTTTTATGTGCTGTCCAGTTAAACTGAGCACAGCTAGCCTTAGCTCTGCCTTAGATAGATAGCTGGCCGTCTTCGACAGCCCTTTTCTGATTTACAAGCCTGACAACTGGAACACGAAGACGTGACTTCATAGCAAGAAACACCCTGAAAACCCACAGACTGTTTTGAGTATCTGCAAAGGGTCAGTTTGGCTTTGCCAGTAAGTGCTAGCCTTAGCTAGGTTAGCTAGCTAGCTAACATTAGAGCCCTTAGTAACAAGAGCCTCAGCCTGTACAGTAAAGGCTTTTTTGACATAAATGTGTCCCAAAATCTGAAAACCAGTGGACAACATCCTGATTGTATATGTGTATAAATGTTCAAAGCTGTGATTGCTAGTTATGTACTGGCTAGCATTTCTGAGCTCTGATTAAAATGACCTCGAAATGTGTGGTGTACACGTATCACACATGCAAAAGTTTGAATTAAATTTTTGGATTAAAATATTTTTTAATTGTAAATAGTAAATTTTATTGTAAATAGTAAATACGAGATGACCTAATTTCCAAAAGGTATAAAATTAATACACTTCTCTAATGTTTTAAGCAAGATTACTTTTTTATTTTCAGCTTAAAAATCACAAAAAAAATAGTTGGAAGCAAAAGTTTGGGAAGACAGTGTGGTCAGTACTTAGTAATACCACCTTAGCTGAGTATCAAAGCTTGCTGATTGTAGCAGCTAAGAGTCTTTCAGTTCTTGTTTCAGGGGGTTTTGTCTGTTGTTCTAGTTTTATAAGATTCAGCGCTATTTTGATGTCTATCCACAGATTTCTGGTGGTGTTTAGGCCAGGAGACTGTGAGGTCCATGGAAGAACCTTCAGCTTGTGTCTCTTGAGGTAGTTCACTGGTGATTTTAAGGTATGTTTAGAATCATTATCCTGTTGTAGAAGCCATCCTCTGTTCATCTTCAGTGTTTTTACAGACGGTGTAATCTTTGCTTCCTGAATTTTCTTCCTTCTACCAGTGAAATGTTCTCCGCATCACTGGCTGCAACACAAACCCAAAGCATGGCTGATCCACCCAGGTGCTTAACAGTTGGAGAGGTATTTCATGACATTGAGCACCCTATTTTTCTATGAACATATCTCTGCTCACTGGGGACTATTTTAACATCTGAAACTGAATTTCGTGGTGAGGATGCATAAAAGGTTTTCTCCTGATGACCCTTCCATGAAGGCCATATTTGTGCAGGTGTCACTGTGCAGTAGATCAGTGCACCACCACTCCAGAGTCTGCTAAACCTCCCTGAAGGTCTTTTGCAGTCAAACTGAGTGTTTGGTTTACCTTTCTAGCATCCTATAAGCAGTTCCTTTTGAAAGTTCTCCTGGTTCCTGTTAACCGTCATTTCTTAATTACATCATGAACTGAGGAAACAGTTATTAATCGCACAAGAATTAATCACAAATAAGTTTAGTGGAAAAAAGTAAAAAGTGTCACTGAAACTTGGTTGGATAGGTTTGATATTGTGAGCCATGCAAATAATGTAAGTTTTACGCTTGGACGGGTCTTATCGCAGGACCTTACTGACCCAACTGCCATGTTTGCAGACATTCAGCGAGCAGTGATGCCCTCCATGAGTCCTGAATCCTGATAGTGCCAGCACCACTGGCAGACGGCTGCTTGACGCAGGACTACATGCGCACAGACCATTACGACGACTACCCTTAACACCACGTCAACGCCACCAAAGTCTGCAATGGTGACGTTGCAGCGGGTCATCTTCAGTGACGAGTCCCGCTTTTATCATGGTGGAGATGACAAACGAATCTGTGTGTGGAGGCACCGTGGTCAGCACCAAGATGAAAAATTTGTTGTCACACATCCAGAAGGCCTCCACCTCCACCCCTACCGCACGATCTGCAGGAACTGTGTGATAATATTCAAGCTGCATGGGATGGATTATCACTGTGTGGTATGGCAGCGCCACCTCTGCCGAGCGCAAGGCCCTGCAGAGGGTGGTAAAGACTGCACAGCACATCACCGCAACTGCCCTCCCACCCATACAGGACATCTACGACAAGAGATGTCTGAGGAAAGCAGTCAACATATCCTCAGACCCCACACACCCCAGTCATCCCTGTTCCAACCTCTGCCATCCGGAAAGAGGTACCGGAACATCCGAGCCAGAACCTCCAGGTTCAGGAACAGCTTTTACCCTAGAGCTGTCAAACTGGTCACACCGGAAGTGCCTACCGGAACATGACCACACCACTAAAGACTGCTACTGATTTCTAGCCAGATCCCCCAGAACACACTGGGCTCCACTACCTCACAGGACTGTTTGCACCGCACTTTATACTTGAACATCCCAGCTGTGTATTTATTTATCTATACTGAACATCTGTACTAAGGAATTTAGCTGTACCTGAACATTAAGCTGCTTCTCTTACCTGCACTGTACACTTTATATATCTGTACTGTTTACAACCACACTTTGCACATGTCTTGTACACATACTGTATTGTTTGCACACATTGTCTTTGTCTATTTGTCCTTGCACTACACTATTTATATATATTTATACACATATATTCTTGTAACTGCACTGGAGAAGGAGCCTGACTGTGTTTCGTTATACTGTACAACCCTGTATTGGTATAATGACAATAAAGTTGAATTGAATTGAATTGAATTGAATCACAGGACACCATTAGGAACCTCCACAACTGCTGAGACGTCTGGGATGTTGAGTTAGTAGCTTAATAAATATTGCCCGTATGAGTCTAAATGTTTCATCATTTATTGTTCCTGGTAACCTTTATCTTCCTTCCCAATAGCACTGCAATTGCAATGACGAGAGTACATCGAGTGCATATTGCACATTAACTTAACCACAAGTTCACATGTTCATCCTAGTAGCTCCTCAGTGCCTACTAATACCAACACTTTGTTTGGTGCAGCAAATCTCATTCTAACAATAAATCATCTTTTCAATTATTTACAGAACATATTGTAAGAGTACTTCTAGTAAATATAAACTTTTAAACACACAAACATGAATCTTTCGCATGAGTGAGCTGTCCTGTTTGGTTTGGTCAAATGAAAAAAGCAATTTGAGTAAATCGTGCTAGGCACCTGACAGTACGGCGTAAGTGCTTCTACTGAAACATGCTTAGAAAAATGAAGCTCTAACGACTGTTGCTTCCGTCCCATTCCACGGGGCTCTCATACTTAATGTGACATGATATACATGTCAGAGCGAATGTTTAACATTGTGCACTTGGCCAGAAAGTGTGGTGCCGTTCTGGAGCTTCCTCTTCATTACGGGACTGTACAAGTGTACAGGACAGTGGCTGGATGTTGGAAGGTTTTCACGGATGGCTTTCGGCCCATGGGCGAGGAACCCGCGCCTTGGCTTTTCGCTGGACGTGGGAGACGGTAAAGAGGGGGGAGGTAAACATAGTGGAAGTAAGCAGCTGTTGTTGCAGCATAAGGACCCAGGAGACCCAGGGAGACGCGCCTGTCACCCTGCCTCCGCTCTGCTGTGGCTTAGCCATTCAGCGGTGAAACGTGATTAGTTCCAACCCAATTAGGGAGAAATACATGCGGCACCTCCTTGCTCTAGGCCCAGTCAGAAAGATGCTTGCACATGGGCCATGGGCCGCGCGTGCCTCAGAGGGAGTCAGAATGGTGCAGTGCTTAGCGAGAGAGCTGTGGAGATGATGAAAAGGAAGGGGGTGGAGGGGCGGGGGGGGGCAGACAACAGGTCTCGAACAGCCTCAGAAAATGAGCATTTTCTGATGTGTGAACACATGTGGATGGAGGAAAAGCAGGCAAGGGTACGATGCGTGCTGTGAGTCAGGAGAGAGAGAGAGAGAGAAAGAGAGGGGGAGAGAAGAAGAGGGACGTGGGCCTCTGACTCACAGTGTGTAAGCCCAATGGCCTAAAACCAATGTCAGAGAGATAACCATCATACAAGGAAAAATGACTCCACCATCTTCACAACATCTAGCCAGCAAGTCTCTGCGGACCGGGAACTATATAGAACCAGATTAGAACAGAATAAATCATAGAATAGGAAAAAATGGCATAATCCTACAGGAATGAGCTCCAGCGTACGCCTCCGCTGGCCATACTTTAGCGGACGCTACGCTAATCCGTCCGCAATGCATTAAATCATTCCAATCCTGGCTATCCATTCAAACGTTCATGAAATATGGAATTGGCTCAGTGAGTTAGAGTAATTCCACCCACACGAGTGTGCTGTTCCCTCCATGGGGAATCTCATAAATATTGAATCCAAAATATAATCGCAAGAAGGCGCCGCCATGCTAGCCGTGGGTGACATATCCTTTTTAGCCTGTTTATCTTATATCTGCTCTGCGCCACTGCCTGCGCTGACATTGGCGAGCCATTTCGGATGAGGCTGTATCTGTACGGATATGCTCAGATATGGCATATGAGATAGACAGTCTTGTTCTTGGATTGGAATCCTTCAGAACTGCACTTTAGGGGATGAAACTGCACGTCCTTCATGCGATATTGATAACCAGCGTTCAGCTTGCTGAGGAGCGCACCACGGCCCATGACTGATCGGTTAGTAATCCGGGAAAGCTTTTGATGGTCTCTGAAATATTTGCCCCTACTGGTCTGGGAGGAGCGAGGTCAGAGTGAAAAAGTGAGTTAATATTGAATGAAATCCTGAAGCCACACAATTCATTCTGTCCACAAAGCATGCATTAGAGATGCGCTACCAGCTTAACCAACATTACACGAGCCCACATTGCAACATTAATATCGTAAGGGAGCTCCAAGAAGCAGAGTGTATGTTCACTGGAGCTAAATTTGGCCCGTACCAGAGACATGACACAAATGCGTGCTTAAGCGCACTCCCTTCATAAGTCTAGCACGATTTACAAGATGTTCTAATCGAAATGACAGCTGAACGTTTTAAAAGGATAGGAATTCACTCAAATTTTGGCTTGGCATGACAGAGGAGACCAGGGATTTGATGTGTTGGGCTCTTCTCCCTAAAGCTGCACGGGTTTCTCATGCCCATCCCGTCTTCTGTGGACTTTCAAATATGGATGCAATTTTTGTTGCTGCGCTTCTCCAGGGTATCAGTGTACCCTTCTAGAGGTTGGGGGAAGGCTATTGCTAAATACAGCTGCCTTGCTGCCTTATTGCCTTGTTTTAATCTGGATTATGAAAATAAAATTATGTATATAGGGTGACTGATCACATTAGAAATAGACTAGCTCAACAAATAAATTAATCAGTGGGCTACCCTCACCAGACCCATTTCCAGGGTTACGCTGCACCCATTTCTAGCGCAACATTACACACATTTTCAGGGTAACACAACACCTGTTTATTAGGTTATCACTACACCCATTTCCATGGTTCTACCATGTCCATCTCTTTAACATTAACATTACACCCATTTCCACAGTTACCACAGTTATGCTATACATGACAGCCATTTTCAGGGTAACACAACACCTATTTTCAAGGTAACATTATATCTATTTTGGGTTAACACTACACCTATTTTCAGGGTAACACTATACCCATCTCCATGGTTATAGCACATCCTTTTCTTTGGTAATGTAACACTCATTCCCAGTGTTGCACTAAACCCATTTCCAGTGTAACACTACACCTATGTCTAGGGCAACACTGCACCCATGTCTAGAGTAACATTATACCCGTTTCCAGGGTAACACTATACCCATATCCAGGGTAACGCTACACACATTTCTGGGGTAATGACACATCAGTTTCCAAGGTGGCACCACTGCGATTTCCAGGGTAACACTATACCCATTTCCAGAGTAAAATTATACTCATTTCGAGGGTAACTCTACACCCATTTCCAGTGTAACACCACACCCATTTTCAGGGTAAAATTATACTCATTTCAAGGGTAACACCATACCTTTTTCCAGGGTAACATTACAGCCATTTTCAGGGTTAAACTATGCACAACGTAGTAACACTACGTTGAAAAATTGATTTGAAATTGACCCTTTTCTGACCCATTTTGAGGTTAGCAGTACCCCCCTTTTTAGTGTAGCACTACAACCATTTCAATGGTATAACACATCCATTTCTCTGGTAAAAAATTTATTCCCAGGGTTACACTACACCCGTTTCCACAGTTATGCTACACACTTTCCAAAGTTACTCTAGACTCACTCCCATAGTTACACCCTTTTTTATGGTTCTGTGACCATTTCCAGAGTTACATTACACACATTCCCATGGTAATTCTACACCAATTCCAGTGGTTCTGGTACATTCATTCCCATATTTCTACTCTATCCATTCCCAGGGTTACACTACACCCATTACACTCAATGGTGAACGAAGTACACAAACAATGTACTTGAGTTAAAGTATAGATGGCCAAGGTTAAATATTCATAGAGTAAGAGTAGAAGTTCCTCCCTTTAGACCTCCACTGGAGTAAAAGTACTAAAGTATTTACCTTCAAATGTACTTCAGTATGGAGAGTAACAGTAGCATGATTTATTATGGCTCTAATGTCCTATTATCATTTCTGCAACAAGACTCTTTTAATAGAAGGTTATTAATTAGTCTGACACTGATGTCTATTCAAATGATCATAAGCACAGAACACTGAAGGAGAACAGGTTCTATTAACTAAAAAATTGCAATTTGCAAACAAGCAAAATTTCAGTTTAAGATTTATTGGCAACTTAGTTACAAGTTAAAGTTTAATAAAAACTTGTTTTAAACAGGATCACTAATGAGTTTTCCTTTATTGTACTGCATCTGTATCTGTTCATAAACATGAACTAGGCAAACCAAATTTACTATAAAAGGAAACAGTGTTTGTATGAATGCAGAAAGAAACACTCGCCAGTCACGAGGGCATGTGTACATATTTCTATATCATGGCCTATTTACCCCCAAAGTCAGGAACAATTTGTTTGATCTGTTTACTAACCCCATCCTGCTTTACCTGCCCTCCTCCAGGTGGTCTTTGATGTAGTCCAGGCCTGAAATGGACATTTTCATGGATGCCAAGAACCCATGAATAAGCGTACATAAGCCGAAAGGAACGACACATTTCGCATATTTTAGTGGAGTAAACAGTCAGATATTTGAGTTTGAAATGTGGAGGAGTTAAAGTACAAAGTCTAAAATGGAAATACTTCAGTAAAGTACAGATACACAGAAAAACTACAAGTACAGTCACTAATTACATTTACTTCATTACTGTCCACCACTGGTTACGCTGCACACTACACCTACACCACTACTATATTACCATATCCAGGGTTATGCTTACACAACAACCATTCCAATGGTTATGCTACATCCATTCCCTGGGATACACTAATATATATTTCCTAATCATTTCCCATTCAAAATGCATCACAGGGTCGCCAGAACTTTGCCCTTGCTTCTGTATAAGAGGATTTAAGTTGCCAGAATAGAAGCACTAACTTTGGAGGTCGTGACTGGGTTTCAGCTGAGGGTTTCGCTGAGTCCTCAGAGTGCTGATAAAGAGTCTGCCCATTACACCACTCACCTTGCCCTGAGTTAATGAGCTCCCAGTCAGAGCGGCATTTATCTGCCTGGAGTGTAGTCTGTGTGTGTGTGTGTGTGTGTGCATTAAAAAGAGAGAGAGAGAGAGAGAGAGAGAGAGAGAGAGAGAGAGAGAAAGTTTGAAAGTTTGTTGGGAAGAACTAAGGTGTTAAATACCCTCAAACTAGCTTAGAACTTTAGAACAACATCTTTGGTTAAGCTCACTGTCATGGTTGTTGCTTGTTTTCATAAATCTGGTCTGTAGTGCCTGTAAAATAGTTGTTTTACATTTTCGTAGCTATTTCCCCATCACTCCAGCTCCCACTCATAATTTGCATAACTCTGGTTAATAATACATAGCTGTAGCATGCACCATATGTAGATCCTAATGCTATGTAAGTGATGTAAGAGCAGGGAATGGTTATTATACTTAGCTGTGGCATGCACCATATGTAGATCCTAATGCTGTGATGTAATAGGTGGGAATGGTTATTAACATAGGTATAATATCCAGTTTGAGAAATGGGTACAGTGTATCCCAGCGTTCAATGCACGGCAGGCAGGAAACACCCTGGACAGGCTGCCAATCTATCACAGGAACAGCAGTCAATCAGACAGACAGACACACTCACTCACTCACACCTAGGGGGGCCATTTAGCATCTCCAGTTCACCTGGCCGTATGTCTTTGGACTGTGTGAGGAAACCAGAGCACCTGGAGGAAACCCACACAGACGCAGGGAGAACATGCAAACTCTACAGAAGTTCCCTGGACGCATCAGCCGGGAATCGAACCCACTGGGCCACCGTGCCACCCTTTGCCACACTCTGGGAGCCCAATCCTACTGTTTAGTGCTTTCCTATAGAGATCATGCAAGCTGTGTATGTGCAACTGAACATCAGGCCCTTGGCCATTAATAACTGTTTTCTCAATGCGTATGTCACGTTTCCCGGCTCCGCCGCTCCTCCGGACTCAACTTCCCAGAGGGCAACACTCTATGACGTCACACCCATGCGTTCCCAGTCACCCAATCAGTCCCGCTCTAGCTCTCCTGAATATTAGGTCCACCTGATGTCCATATACTCTCCGTGTATATAAACCCCATTCAAACCTCATTGCGAAGTTTTGCCAAACCCTTAGTTTGCAATCCTGAGCGTTCATCCTGTTACTTCCACTCTGGTTCTGACTCCCTTTGTTCTCTGACTTTCGATCTGTCTTTGCCCCCTTTGGCTTCGATCTCGTTCGTCCTCTGACTATTCTCTTAGTCTCTCCCCTGTATTCTGGTAGCTCCGCTGACTGTCTCTTCTGGTTCTGACCTGTGCCTGTTTCCTGACTCTGATCTCGCTCTTCCCTTCATGTTTGATCGTGTTTTGCTGCTTTGTTCAACTGTCCGATTGTTTAATAAAGCCTGTTTGACTTTTAGCTCTGCACACGTCGGACCGGGTTCTTTGTCCTTGACAGCGTGTTAAAGGAGAAGTGTGTACCCTTTAGGGTTAAGGTTGCGGATTGCAACCAACTGTCCTCCCCTTTCTGTCAACCTTATCTGATTTTCCTGTTCCTGCTTAAAGGGTCCTACAGTTACATTCTGGCACTTGAGACGTTGATGATGATGATAATAACAATCAAAGTTACATTTAAGGTGGAACAGGAACATTCAAACAAGAAGCTGGTGAATAATGAGTCAAATGTCAGTGCCAGAATGTAAATTTAAGGTGGAACATGAAAATTTGAACAAGAAGCTGGTGAATGAGAAGTTGAATGTCAGTGCCAGAATGTAAATTTAAGGTGGAACGGAAACATTCGAACAAGAAGCTGGTGAATGATAAGTCAAATGTCAGTGCCAGAATGTAAATTTAAGGTGGAATGGGAATATTTGAACAAGAAGCTTGTGAATAAGGAGTTGAATGTCAGTACCAGAATGTAAATTTAAGGTGGAACGGAAACATTTGAACAAGAAGCTGGCTAATAAGAAGTTGAATGTAAGTTTCAGAATGTATATTTAAGGTGGAATGGGAAAATTTGAACAAGAAGCTGGTAAATAAGGAGTTGAATGTCGATGCCAGCATTTAAATGTTCCACTAATTAAGGCGGAACGAGAAGCTTTGAACAAGAAGCTGACTTCACCCTTGTAGATTTAATGCTGGTAGTATTTTTGACAGGCAGATTTAAGGCATCAAAAGGTCCTAAGTGGGGTTTCATGTACAGACCTATGCATACAATTTGAAAAGCCTCCTTCTGCTTTCTCTGTCACTTGTTTATTCAGGGCTACTGTAGAAACATGGCAGTGGCAGCCTGTGTTGGAAGATTACCTGCTCCCACGTAGATATAAAGGGCTAATTTTAAGCTAACAAAAACCTAATGGTTCACAGTTACAGGTGATTATACATTAATGAGAACATAGTTTTGCCTACTATATTCCATTCCTGCTAATAGATCCCCTCTAAATCTTACACATTGCACCTTTAACTACACCTACATGCAACCTGCACTTGATCTCTTTTAGCAATGAGAAGTAGAGGGTTACAGCGATGTACAGTAACACATATCCCCACAGTTCTCCAGTTACAGTAATGAAGTCACGCTATGAATGCACAGGTCACTGTGAATCAGGAAACTGTGCTGCACCCTCAGAGACACTAATTGGCACATTAATCAATCAGACTAATTACTGGAGTTAAGCTTCTCTCAATCCCTCAACAGATCTATCTACACTGTGGAGAAGTCATTATCAGACCCGGCACCCAGAGATTGTATCAGCTTTCAATGATGGAACAAAAATAGCTCAGCAATGTGATAAGGTCAAAGGGATGGATGCGAGTAGCCAGACTTTCCACCTCTGGCGTGTTTAAGACTTGGTTATTTTATTCTGATACTTGGAAAGTCAGCATACTTTAGTCCATTTAGTGTTTTCCCTATGCTAACACACCTGACTCAGCTGATGGAGGGCTGCTAGAGTAGTAAAAACACAGGGTCCCCAGGGTGGAGGAGCAGCCTGGAGTTTTAATCACCGGAGATGTGTTCACTGATAAACAGTCAGAGAGACCGATAGGACGCTCACAGTGGTGTCTTAATTGAGCAATCATATTCACAAATGGCCCTGTAAGTTAGGACTGAACTTTCGATATGTTATTTAATAAGAGCGCGGTCCATTTAGTGGTGTGTAGCGTAGCTCTCCAGAGGCCCACTAAAAACCATTAGTCTGGGAGAGAGCCCTCTCAGCCTATGAAGACCGAAAATAGCGAACGTGTTCCCTAATGGAGAGTCTGCAGCCCAATTCTGTCTGCCTGCAAAGTCACCTCAGCCATGGCAGGCCGGAAAGAGCTAAAAACGCTCACTCACTTCTGCTTTTCCTTCAGCCGCTGTTCACATGATTCACATATCTGGGCTTTGAAAATGTTTAAACCCCTTAATGTACTCATTAGAAACCAAACCTGTCCGTCTGTCTCTCACTCTCTTTATACACACACACATATATAGGGATATATATTAGGGATGCACCAAAATGAAAAATTTTGGTCAAAGCCGAAACCGAACAAAATGAAACATTTGGCCGAAGGCCGAAAACCGAACACAGTTATTTAGTCTTTCATTATTTTTTTGCCACTACATTTTTCACTATTGCATAAATTAAATATGCTAAATGTATTTTTGTCCTGGTTTTCAAAGAAAAAAAAACAATTGCTAAACTGCAGCTTAAACATACTTACTGAACACTGAACATTTTAACATCCCAGCAGACACACCAACAAAGCACAATATGACTTAAATATATTAGCAATTTAAAAAATCCCATCCAAAATGTTTGCTGAGTTTACACACTGGTCACGATTTTATCACAATGTTGTAAAATTGGGGTCTTTGTTTCTTTATGGAGGATATAAATAAAGGGTGCGTGCCTAAGAAGCTGCTGTCTCTCTACTCCACTATAGCGGTTCTGTTCTGTTCTTTACTCTGTCTGGAGTTTCGTTTGTCTCGAATACTTGAGCTGAGACTTCAGCGTGCTCCGGTGTGACTCGCTGTGGAATAACAACGTGCTTAAGTGGGTATTAGCCTAGTGCAGATGGTGCGAGCTCTGAAGCTAACAAGTAAAAGTTCTGCTCTGGTTCCTGTGTACATCCAGGAACTAGAAAATGTTCAATATTTACTGTCATATTTACTTTAAATTTCCCTTTCTTTTTACGTATTTGGTCGAAGACCGAAAATGTTTTATTCGCCATTTTCGGCCAAATAATTTTATTTGCCAAACATTCGGTGCGTCCCTAATTTATATCCCTAACACTCCCTAAAATTATATGTTATTATATGGTGTATATATATATATATA
>CM067486.1:31035111-31201876 GCA_034552555.1 Semaprochilodus insignis | reverse complement strand
ATTCTCTTATCTTTAAATAATCATGAGTTGAGCGGAACTTCTTAGTGCACACTTGGCAGAACAGCATTCTTCGCCGGCTAATTCAACTGGACATGAAATCTGGGAATCTGCTCGTTATGTAGCCGGGCTGTACCGATAAGTTTTGAGATAAAGAGTTAAACTAGGATTCTGTGTTAGTTCTAAGTCAAGTTTAAGTGTAAGTTGTTCTTGTCTGAGTTCAGATTCTATGTATTGGAGCCCAAACCCTAAAAAACAGCCCAGACCATTATCCCCAACATACCAAATGTTACTTTTGGCATTTTGCATGCTGATAGGCAGTGCTCTCCTGTCTTACACCAAACCCAGATCCATCCGTCAAACTACCAGATAGCGAAGCATGGTTCATCACTCCAGAGAACACGTTTCCACTGCTTATGGTGAGCTTATGCTTGTGTGCAGCTGCTTGACAATGCAAGCCCCTTTCATGACTCGTCACTGAAGATGACCCGCTGCCGTTCTGAGTCACTCCATGACAGTCTGGCATGACACCATTGCAGTCTTTGGTGACACTGACATGGTGTTAAGTGCAGTCGTTGTAACGGTCTGCGTGCATGTAGTTCTGTGTCGTTTGGCCATCTGCCAATGGTGCTGGCACTAACAGGACGACTCATGGAGGGCATCACTGCTCGCTGAATGTCGGTGAATTATTATTATTATTATTTTTTTTTTTAATGAACTGGGAAGTGAACAGTGTGTGGTTTACATACTACATCAAACTTTATGCTTCTGGGTTGCCTATCCCAGTATTTACTGGGTGGATAGCAGTAAACACCCTGGACAGGCTGCCAATCCATCGCAGGGCTCTATCGAACCCATTTATTCCAAACGGTGAGGAATACTCACACACTGGTCCTTTAAAGGTCTCAAAAGTCTCGTGCCAGATGTTAAGCCCAAAGAAGTAGCTCAGACTCTGGCATCAGAAAGCGCTCTGGATTCTCCCGAGGGCAGAGTCAGTGGAAGCAGCAGAGGGCTTTCTGAATGTGAACCGTGCACGAGCTGTGTTTGGCGCTGTGTGTGGCAGGGTGTCTCCGGGGATGCAGCAGCGCAGCGTGTGTTCTCTCCAGAGAGGAGCATGGCAGGATTCCCTTTTCTCCATCTCTCCATCACTACGTGACATGCTAGCTCATCTGCATGGCTGCACAGTACATTAGCGTGCTTATCATCCTCACCCACATGTACTAAATGTGCAGTCTGACTGCACTGCGAGCTTAGAAAAGACATAGTCCGCAGTCACAGGAGACTGGCAGCAGTGTTGTGTGACACAGAGAGACCTAAAGAAGTGTGCAAAAGTCTTGAAACTTGGTTAAAGGTGCAATATGCAAGATTTTAAACTACTACATTTACTAACAGAACGTGAAGAAATGACAGTTTTGACAATGTATCAAAGACATATATGTATCTTGTTGTAGAGATATCTACTGAAGTTAGCATGCCAGCTAACCAGCTAGCCCCGGCCTGGCCTGTCTCATAATATCCCATCCTCACAAGGTGATAGTGAGTCACTGTAGCGATGAGCGCTGCCCCGATGGGATAATCTAACCTCTTGTCAATCATGTTTAAGATCCTGCTTCCATTTAGATCATTTAAGCACAGCTAGCCAATGAAAGGAAGAGTAAACGTGACAACAACTGAAGCTCTTGGCCTCTGCCCACTGTCAGCAAGAAACCACATTCAGCAGCAAACGGAAAGAGAAGCCGTACAAGATTTAGCATTGGCACTGCTTTCCTCCATTGGATGCGCTTTTGGCGTATACATGGATGAAGTTTGGTGCTGAATGTTTCTTCTAGACGTGGGTAAGGAGGGAAGAGGGAGGAGGAGGGCTTGTGCATTTTGTGGTGATATGTTGCCCCATATTGCTTGGAGTAAGAATTTGACAGCCTGCGCTATCTTACATATTGCTCCTTTAAAACTGTGTTTCTTGGAAGTGAGTGTGTTTGTGCTGATAAAACACTGTATAACACTGGAGCAGTTACAAATAAACACCAGTATAATAAAGCATAATAAAAATGGATTGGAAAAACGTGTTGCATGCACTACATGGCACTACATGGTATGTGGACACATTATTGAGTTCTGCTGTTTCAGCCACACTTATGGCTAACCAGTGTATAAAATCAAGTGGCAGTAGAATGGATCATACTAAAGAGTTCAGTGACTTTAAACATGGCACTGATACCACATTTCCTGCAGGTCTACTGTAAGGCATAGAGCCCACAGTAAAGTTTCCTGGAGGAGGAGGATGGTTTGGGGCTGTTTTACAGGTGTCCCATAGTTACAGGTTGAAGGGTGACGTTAATGCTACAGCATATAGATACATTTTACACAATTAAGTGCTTCCAACATTCACTTTATCGCTGCAGCGTTCCTGCTGTAAATTGACATCAGTGTTTTACAGTGTAGTAAATCTCGTTAGCCTCCAAACTTTATGTGGCCTTCAGATTAGCTTTAGAACAGTGTGTATAGCGCTTCATGGAATGGGTTTCCATGGCCGAGCAGCTGCACCCAAGCTGTACATCACCAAGCGCAATGCAAAGTGTCGAATGCAGTGGTATAAAGCACTCCGCCACTGGACTCTAGAGCACTGGAGATGTGTTCTCTGGAGTGATGAATCATGCCTCTCCGCCTGGTAATCTGATGGACGAGTCTGGGTTTGCTGGTTGCCAGGAGAACGGTACTTGTCTGACTGCATTGTGCCCAGTGTAAAGTTTGGTGGAGGGGGGATTATGGTGTGGGGTTGTTGTTCAGGAGTTGGGCTCGGCCCCTTAGTTTCAGTGAAAGGAACTCTTAATGCTTCAGCAGACCAAGAGATTCTGGACAATTTCATGCTCCTAACTGTGTGGGAACAGTTTGGGGACGGCCCCTTCCTGTTCCAACGTGACTGCACACCAGTGCACAAAGCAAGGTTCATAAAGACATGGATGAGGGAGTTTGGTGTGGAGGAACTTGACTGGCCTGCACAGAGTCCTGACCTCAACCCGACAGAACACCTTTGGGATGAATTAGAGTGGAGCCTGTGAGCCAGGCCTTCTCGTCCAACATCAGTATCTGACCTCACAAATGCGCTTCTGAAAGAACACATTCCTAAACCTTGTGGAAAGCCTTCCTAGAAGAGTTGGAGCTGTTATAGCTGCAAAGGGTGGGCCGACATCGTATTAAACCCTATGGATTAAGAATGGGATGTCACTCAAGTTCATATGTGTGCTAAGGCAGATGAGCGAATACTTTTGGCAATATAATGTACATGGTAAACATGGTACCCACATAGTTTGGGGCTGATTGCATAATGAGTGAAGTAATGAAATTACCATGGGTCACTGAGCTAAGAGTGAGAGAGAGATAAATAAGAGAGAGAGAGAGAGCCTGAGAAAGACAGCGAGAGAGGAGGATGTGGGGAGAGAAACGCCATCCACAGTGTCTTGAGAAAGTGAACCATATATACAGAACCATTACATGCTTAAATGGATCTTTGCATCATGAAATCATTCTTCAGACTGACCGAGAATGAGCTGCATGTGGTTCTACATAGAACTCTTTTAAAAATGTCTCTATACAGCACCAAAAGGGTTCTCCTAATGTTACAATGTCAACCTTATAGGAATGGAACAACAGAGGAACCCTTTTTTTTGGTGCTTTGCAGAACAGCACAGCATTCAAGGTGTCTGCAGTTAACCACAATGAAAGGACAGGAATGACTATACTATAGACTTAGCAGCTTAGTAGTTTAACACCCCCACCCCCCTCCAACTCACACAGGCGCGCACATGCTCACGCTCACTCACACATGCATAAACCACCCACGCACACACGGAGAGTCAGATGACTCATATTGTGATGGTGGAGGGATTCGAGGCTTATGATGCTGGGACATGCCCAGACTCTTTATGGGTTTGGACGGGCGGTGGAGGACTAGGCCCCCTGGGGCCTGTGGAGCAGCGGCCGCTCTGTCAGCTCCCCTCGCTCTCCTGCCCATCTTTAGTCATATCCGGCCAGGCTGGGGAAGGAGCCGTCCCAGCGATCAGCTCTGCCTCCGCTGACTGCTGCTCCATTTATAAGCCTGCTTTGGCAGTGCAGGCCACGAGGAGTTTGCGGGGTACTCTACCTGTCTTTGTTTGTATAGAGAGTGCAGTTGTACAGTGCAAGTCAAATCCAAATAGATACAGAGAAAAATCACTCTTAGCGATGAATTATTGAAGACCTGAAGGAGTCTGGGAGTGTTCCGCATTGTGATTCCGGTGGATTTATAGGGAATGTATTGCTGCTTGCAGTATGAAAACGTCTCATGGTTGGCTTTAGTAAACCAACATTTCTTCACTGGCTCCAAAAAACTGGAACAAAACCTTGTATCTCCTTTTTTGCCAGTTGCCCTTTACGATGTGACCAATGTGACCTCCAAAGTGACTCCCATTCAAACTCAATAAAGTTTTCCCTCTCCTGTAAAATGAGCTTTTTAGAGATACAAGGTTTGTTCCGGCAGCGACGATGCTTTAACTGGGGTGGTACCCTCGAAGGTGCATCTCCAGTACCTTTAATTAGGTAACATACAGTAGGCTACTGTGGACGAGTTATTTATGTTTTCAGGATACGTTTCTGAGGATATTAGAAATTCCACTTGCATAAAGATAGTATAAAATCAGAAGAAAATTTTGCAATTCAAAGATCAATTAAAAGATACAGAGAAAGCGGGACTCTGTGCAGTAACAACCGTGCAAGACCTGATAGCCCACCATAATCGTCACCATCAGATTGACACCATCAAAAGCTTTGCACTCGCTAATCAGCTGATTACAGTGAATAAACATTCGACAGACCCAAAGGCAAGAACTTCAACTCTTAGAGTCATTGGCCAAGAGCCAGCCCCAACTCTCAGATACACAGGACTCTTTTGGAATCAACTCCCTGTACTCTCCACTAACTCTCGCTTCTACATTTACAATTATGGCATTTGGCTGATACTCCTATCCAGAGCGACTTACAAGGTTAATCATATTACAGGTAGGCCAATGTAGTGTTAAGAGTCTTGCCCAAGGACTCTTATTGGTGTAGCACAGCTTATTCACCCACACCAGGATCTGAACCCCAGTCTCCCACATGTGGTGGTGGCTCCCTGGCAGGTAGTGGTGTTATCCGCTGAGCTACACCAACCACGCGTCTACAATGCGAAGAGGGTTCAGTGCTATGGTTGTGACAGGATATGTAGTTGTCAATAAGCTATTAGTGAGAAAATGAAATAGACAAATAAAAACGATAAAGAAAGTCTGCACTGCACTTTGAAGAGCAATGGATTGACCACCCCAGAGTCCAGATCTCAGCATCATTGAATGGGATTACTTGGATCATGACAGCAAATAATGTAACCTTCTAAGGCTGTGGATCACTATATTACACAGTAAAGGCTATGTACTAATCTTAACATAGCCTGGGTTTGTACACACAGGCTGGTACACACGATATTAGCATACTACATTGTTTCTTACTAACAGGAAGTGACGTCAAACCGAGTTGGTTTTTTACAAATGCAAACAAATAAACACATTATTTACTCGAGTACATTTATTTTACAGGCTGTTTTAACAGATTTGGGTTATACTTACATTTACACCCCATTTCTGTTCCTGCCACCAACGCTGACACTGTTGCATCATTGTACGCCAGATTTTCCAGATGTGTGAAGCTCCTTACTTCCCTTTTCCCATTGCATTTTGGGACTGTTGTGTGAATCATCACTGTACTCAAAAACCAACTGGTTCTAAATGTGCATTTGAACTTTTAAATACTTAACTTTGACATCTGTAACTGTACTATATACCACATACTCAAACGCTAATTGGTATTAGCATTAAGTGTCAATTGGGACGCACCCTGAAGACTGATCTCGGGAAAACCGAAAGCAAGTATCCTAAATGCCTATTCTGTCTGAATGTGAAAGAAAAGTGAATGTACCATGCCTCTAAAACCCAGTAAGACCCCTGCTGTACCTTTGATGGTACATTTATCTTGGTTTTACCTTCAGGCACAAAACTGTACTTGTGCAGTACCTTTGTTTGGCCTGTGTTTGGCCACCCAGATCTCACAAATAATTCATGAGGAATTACAATAAGCAGTGTGATTTCATATGAATGAATATGCAAGATGAGCATGCTGTGAGCATGACCATAGCCCTTAGCCATTCATAACTTTTCATGAGGTACAAATGGCAAATCAGTGTTGGATGGAAAGAGCCAGGTCACTCGGCAATGTGTGCTGAGATAGAAAAGAAGGGATCTTGCTGATTTCGAATGAACTGCGAGATGCTGTCTGACTTTTCGCATACTGTAGTAGGTACACTTCCATGGTTTATCTACAAATGCTCAAACTGTACATGGGCACTTTGTTATTAACCGTGTTAGGGTTATAGGTTGGCACAGCATATTGGGTAGGTATTGGGTGCTGTCCTTCAAGCTGCAGATATGCCTTCAGTTCAGTGTGTGAAATGGCCCCTGGTATTTAAGCGATCCTATGTTGACTGGCTACTCCAATGTTGGCTCATTGCTAACTCACTTGCCATATTGACACTGATGATGTTTGGTTTAACAATTCTGAATCTGGTAATGCTATCTACAGGTGAATAATATGAGAGCATAAAAATGAGTGATAATTCATTCTTATATCTCTTTGGCCGGTTGGGCAGTTTTCACATTTACAAACATGCTACAGTATATTGCAGTTTTTTTTTAGTTATCCCAGACGTATCTGCGGTTTCAAGGACCAAGTGGGTGAACCACTCTGTTACAGTGCCGCCCTGGACCAACTGTAGGTTACTCTGTAGGCTAAATAATAAGCTTCCCCTGAATTTATATTTGAATGTGTATTTTTCACTGATGGACAGCATAAGGATACGTTTATTATCAGGGACTGTTATGCTTCCGGGTTCTCCTCTTGCCTCCGACCTCCCGAACTCCATTCCCCACAATCCTCCACCTGGTGACATCATTACCACGTGCCCTCAGTCAACCAATCATGGACTGCTTTCCTGCTCATCATCCCCCGAATCCTAATCAGTCACACCTGTTTGTCATTTACTCTGTTTGTTCATAAATCCCAGCCTCACGCTCAGTACCTCTCAAGGTATTGTCACTTCATGCGTACTGAGCGTTTCTCCACTGTTTACTCTCTTTGGTTTTCTCGGTTTTCGATCTGTTTTGTGCTCTGGTTTTTCACTTTGTCTTTCCCTTTTGGTTTTGTTCGTTGGTTGGCTTGCTCTCTTGGTTTTTTGACTTTGTGCCTGTTATCTGGTTTTGCTTCTGCCTTGCCCTTTCATTGTGTTTGCCTTGATACTGCTGTTGATCCTTTGCGCCAAACCTTTATATAACCTATTTAGCTCCGCGGGCGTCAAGTTAAGTCTGTTCATTGTTACGGGGACTCCCCCAAAATTAAATTTTAAAACATTCAGAAGGTCCAAGACATTAGTTAGGCACTCCCAGACCCCTGCAACCCCCCCGCCCCCCAATCCGGATTTCACACCTTGGTTCCCACCTGGATAAATACATCATGCCATGTTACATTTGCCTGCCTCTAGTACTCAAGATTACTCAAGAACTCCCAATATACTCCATCATTTTGTCCTCCTATTGACCTGCCTACTCTAAGTAGGGCCAACAGGCCTACAGAACTGCAGCTTATTAAAGAAAGGTTCTATCCCGATCCATAATGTATTTGCAAAACCTGAAAACGACTCCATCCTTGTTCCCAAGCAGAGAGTTCAACAGGCACCCAATCATATTAGACAGAAGAAGACTGATTAAAGGTCAAGGGTGCATATATATATATATGAATAACAATATAAACCTAACAACAATATAAACCTGCATGCCATTTGTAGTGATAGCAGCCAATGTATATAGTGTTGGGTAGCTACAATTTAAGTCTTATAACTAGTTGCATAAAGTTTTGTGGTCATAAATTGGTCAGAGGTTTATAAATCAGTGGGACACAATTTCCAAACCTTGAAAATAAGGTGATTAAACACTGTCTCTCCAAAAAGGACATGAATAAAATGCACATATCTTTTTTTTATAGGATGGCCTACATATCAGGGGTTGCTCAGTGAACCTCTAAATTTATGTAAGCAAAGTCAGTTGATGTTGACTAATTGCTGATGATATGGTGAATAAAACCACAGAAGCGACTTTAAAAACTGTGACAAAGGCAAACTCACAGGTCAGAAGAGCATTACATGCCCTTCAGCGAAACCGGAGCTATGGACACTGAGATCTGACAAATTCGTATCCAACTCAGACGCATCCTAGGCGGAGGTCCCCAAGGCATAGCACATGTCATTCTTACTGTAGTCTTTGGGAAACCAAAAACAGCAACGGTCAATATCTGATCTTAGAAGCTCTGTAGATCAGCAGAGAACAGCCAGGATGAAGCCAAACTCTACAGATCTACACTCATCAATAGCTGCACAAATAGTTTCACCCAGAAGGAATCAGCTGACAGGAATGAAACTTGATGGGTAAGTTTGACAGTGTGAGACATGAGAATGATTTAAGTTTCACGCTCAGCTGCACACGTGCGTATGCAAGGGCGAGCCTTATCGCTGTACCCGACAGTGTGACTCAGAATGGCAGCGGGTCATCTTCAGTGATCTTCAGTTCAGTTTGTCTTGGTGGAGACGACCAACAAATCCGTGTGTGGAGGCACCGTGGTCAGCGGCAAGAAAACAGTTTATCACGTGTCACACGTCCAGAAGGCCTGGTGTCACTCCACCTCCACCCCTACTGCACAATCTGCAGGAACTGTGTGAGGATATTCAAGCTGCATGGGATGGATTATCACAGGACACCATTAGGAGCCTCTACAACTCCATGCCAAGACATCTGTCATGTTGCGTTAGCAAACATGGCGGCCTGATGCCATACTGAGAGACACTACTTCTGTATGTGTAGCTCTATAAATATTGTCCACGTCAGTCTAAATGTATTATCATTTATTGTTCCTGGTGACCTTTATCTTCCTTCCCAATAGCACTGCAATCCCACACTTGCTTCTGGGTGCAGCTGTTCTTTTGATGATGAGGGCATATTATAGAATTTGTAGTCCCCTCTGTGAAAGAGCTTAAAAGCTATTCATTTGGCACAAACATCTTTAGAATTAGAGCCAACAATCAGAAAAAGTACCAACTAAGACTAAATCAATTTTAATGGCTTTGCTATTTAGTCTTTGCATTAAGATTAATCCAGCCTTAATATGTTCAACTTTTCTTTATAATTACAGAAGTATCCAGTAAACACGGGCGCGTAAACCAGTGATTAGAAACAAACCCCTCGGAGGATTTAAAGGGCTCAGAGAGTTTAATTACTGAAGCTGTTGAGTGTAGCTTTATAGCTTAAGTCGTCACCACAGAACACCACAGTTGATACTTTCCTGAAAGGTTGCATTCATAAGGCTACATAGCATCTACACAGAAGACTTACTCCATAAGCATCTTACGAGTGTCTTAACAGTTACTAAGGTGAGTTCAAAATGGACCAAAGCAGCCCTCATGACCCTGACTCTGTTGGAATGGGCCTTCATATGGACATTTCTGTAGGTTTATGTCAGATGTCATTAAAGGCTTATGTAGGTGCCATGTAGCCTTATGAATGCTGCCCTTCAGTAAAGTGTCACTAACTATTTAATGCCTGTTCTCCTTCACTGCATAGTGGGTCACCGACCGATCAGTGCACCTTCAGCATAACCTCCGACCCCTGTGGCCTATTGTTCAACGAACCAAGGCTAATATCAATCCTGGTGAAAGGAGGAGAAAGCCTTCGCAGAAAGGCACCTACTGCCAGATTTCATCAGCGGATTGAACACAAAGACACTGGATATTACCCAGAGGGAGACAGCTAATTAGAAACGCGAATGTGTACAGTGCAATCAAGAAATTAGCTAAGAATTGAGAAAAGGAATTTCTCCTTCAACCTACATTGTAACCAGAACACGGAATCTGTAGGTTGCCTCATGCAAGCACTTTTAGGGACATGCTGAGCGCGCCCGTACACTCTCGCTCTCTCTTAACGCTTCAAAAGGCCATTATTTTACTCACCACACATTGTACCAGGGGGACTGCAGAGACTCCCTGTTCTGTTTTTTATTCCGGTGCTGCATCCATTCCTTTAAGCCTTTACAGAAGCCCCTGAAGCCCCATCCCTCCTGGGCCCTTTCCCCCTGAGCCTCTTGTCCTGCCAGGGCCAGCTCTGGCCCTCCGCTCCCCTCTCCCGCCCCCTCAATTCTCCGTCTGCTTCTCCGAGAAGTCTTTGAAATATTCCCTGAAAGCTTTCCCCAAGCAGCAGGCTTTCGCCTGCCTTGTCAAACAGGAACTCAAGATGAGATAAGATTTTGAAGGTTCGGAGAAAGGGTCACGTCTTGCAGACAAGTCACTCGGGTCTTCCCGAAGTCTTTTGTTATGTTTGCATGAGTGTGCAGTCCTTGTTCAGAAGCTCGGTAGCACTGGCCAGAGTGATCTCCTGTCCAAACATGCCTGTCTTCATGAATCTTTCATTGTGAGCGACTCTAAGTGAGTCTGATTCCTGTTGTCCTCATCAGGAGACTGCTTTCCGCCCTGCTGCCACTGCCTTAGCCAGATTACCGTCACTGTCTTCAGTCTGAACTTCGGTATGTCCACAGTACCCTAAGGGTCCAGACATATGGAGCTCATTTGTGTGGTCCAAGCTGAAGAGACCAGGGTGGTTTCCCAGTTCTGTAGAAACTTGCAGCAGCTCAGGTAAAGCCAGCAGAAGGCCCTGGGCTGGTCAGAAAAAGAGGACAGAAGGTGGAGCTCCGGGAGGGACCAAGAGGTTCCTCTTGCCTATGGTCCAAGTCTGGTCATCCCATTTGAAGACGATCCAGTGGCGTGGTAGTAAGGTTTCTGGTACCACTTCATGGTAGTAAGAAGGTTTTCCTTCAATCCAGCATGGCAATGATAATGCTCCTGTGTTTACCTGTACTTGGTCCTTCCTTCTTCTTCGGATGGTGTCTCTGCTAGGACAGTTGTCAAATTCAGGTACTGAGGAAGTGCTCCTTGTGTTCTTCACTTTGGTTCTTGTCCAGCTCTCTTGTCTTTCCCCAGCTCTGACTCTCAGTACAGCTCTCAGCTCTTCTCTCTCTCTCTCTCTCTCTTCCTCGGTTGTTCCCCTCTCCCTCCCGCCTCTGTGTTGCTCTCCCACTCTCACCATTCTTCTCGCTCTCTCTCTGTATCTCCCTCCCTCTCTCCCTCCCTTGCATTCCTCCACGTGGAAGCTCCCAGAACAGCAGGCAGTTAAAGACTGACAGCGAAATTCATTCACATTACTTGCATCAGACTACACGCACACACAGACATGAGAAGTAGTTACATTTAGCCTCGGAATAAACCACTTTGACTGATGATCCGAAATGATTCCAGGTTTGATGTGTACAGTATGCACATCACATGCTGTCCTGTTGTCCTGTGAAGGTTCATAAGCAGTTGCAGATTTTGGGATGAGTGGACATTTTGGAATGTCTGTCTCAGCTGAGCTTCAGTGCCTCGTCTGATGCTCCGGTACTCCAGTGGAAGGGGAAATGCCAGGAGGGCCTGAGCCTCCAGCGCCAGACAAACTGCCACTCTCCCTGTGGACTCACAGCATAGCTGCTACACTACCCACCAGATGGGAACTGCACAGTCAGAAGCATCTCTCCTTTTCTTTGTAGAAGTCGTGAAAAACAGAACATGATATAAAATCCTCTCTCAAATACAAGAAGAGGGGAGGGGAGCCGCTAAGGCTTCATAGGTTTAGGCAAAGCATAATGGAAGACTCATCCAATGATGAGAGCATCAATATGGGAATTCCGAGTCAATGTCACTGTCAAATATTTTTGGTGTACCTACAGTGGAGTCCAAAGGTCTGAGACAAATAGTGAATATGACAAATTGTCACAAAAATGTGTTATTAGAACAATAATAAGTTGAATCTTTGAAATATACACAACTGAAATATACACACATTTCAGAATTTCTAAATATTTGGTAGTAGGGGTGTAACAGTGCATCATAAAATTGTGATATCACTATGCAAAACTATGACAATATGCATCATGGGGGTGGACAATGCATCATGGAGAATGGATGATCCACTTATTATGTAATTTAATGCAACTGCATGGGTTAAATACTACTATTAATAACAAGTGGCTCCAGTCAGCACCCACTCCAGCCTCCCAGCCCCAGAAAGTTCTGCTACAATATGATAATAGTCATAATTATTTTGGTGAAAATATCATGAGAATGCCGAATAATGGACCCAGTGTTGTAAATCAAATCCAGTCAAATTATGGGCTAAGTGTGTCTTTGCACCCCATTTGGTCCAATTTTATTTGTCACTCTTTAATATTTCAGATCATCAAACTACTTTTAATATTAGACAAAGAATCTGTTTAAACACAAAATGCTGCTTTAAATGATGATTCCATTTATTGAGGGAAAAATACTGTTCAGCTTTTCTTGCCCTGTGTGAAAAAAGTCCCTTAGCTACGAAATCAACCATCAACCACCAAATTCAATTGTGACTATTGTGCTCAGTTTCACTACCACACTCAGGCATGATTACCGCCGCTTATATAGATCCTGTCTAACAATGTGAAGGAGCTAGAAGATTTAAAAAAGTGTCACATGATGCCACGTTCTGAAAAGATTCAAATGCAGATGCAAAACAAAGTCAATGAAATCTACCATCTAGAAAAGACTACAAAGCCATCGCTAAGGCTATGGGACTCCAACACACTACAGCGAGAGCCTTTATCTGCATATGGAGAATCTTGGAACAGCGGTGAACCTTCCCGGGAGTGGCCAACCTACCAAAATTTCTCCAAGAGCGCCATAATGAACCAGCCAGGGGATCACAAAAGAGCCCAGACGAACATCTAAACAACCGCAGGCCTCAGTTAAGGTCAATGTACATGATTCCACAATGAGAAAGACCCTGGGCAAAAATGGCATCCGTGGGAGAGCTGCAAAAGCACTACTACTCCTGACCAAAATCCTTGTCTCGCATTTGCCAAAAGACATCGAGATGACCCCCAAGACTGTTGGGATAACACTCTGTGGACTGATGAGTCAAAGATGGGACTTTTAGTAAGACATCGTCCCGTTACGTCTGGCATAAAGCCAACACCACATTCCACCATAAGTACATCATACCAACAGTGAAACATGGTGGTGGTACTGCGATGGTCTGGGGCTGCTTTGCTTCTGCAGGACCTGGAGGACTTTTCATAACTGATGGAACCATGAATTCTGCTCTCTGTCAGAAAATCCTGAAGAAGAACATTCGCCCGTCAGGTAATGAATGACCTGAAGCTCAGGCGCAGTTGGGTCATGCAGCAGGACAGTGATCTGAAGCACACAAGCAAGTCCACCTCAGGATGGCTCAAAAGAAATGAAATGAAGGTTTTGAAGAGTCAAAGTCCTGACTTGAATCCCATTGAGATGCCATGTCAAGACCTTAAAACAGGCAGTTAACAATGTCACCAACGTATCTCCACATGTAATTTAAAAGACTTATCGCAAGTCTTTTCACAAATCTTCGATTGCAATTATTACTGCCAAGGCTGCCACAAATAGTTCTTAGATTGCTTAGATTGATCAATTGCTTTTGAGATAGATTTTAAATAAATCTTTATTTTTTTAAAATGGAATGATTAAAAGCTGCATTTTGGGTTTACTCATGTTCTCTTATGTTCAAATTAGTTGGACGATTTTTAAATGTGACAAATTAGCCAAAAATAGAAGAAATAGAGTGAGAGGCGAATGCCCACAGCACTGTATCTCCTACACATGCTTTAAGGACAGCATAAGAAGGCATTGACTCCATAGTGTCAAATCAAACAAACAAACAAACAAACAAACATACAAACAAGTACATTAAAAAAATTGGCCTTACAAATTACAAAAACTTACAAATTGGCTTATATTTTAAAAGCAATCTAGAAATAGTTGATCTAATCATGTCATAACGATTTTTGCATTATTATTTTTCACATTGTTTTGTTTATTTCCATTTGTAGACAGAAAACAAAGCAGTTTGAGTTTTCATAATAAACTTTTTCTAAGTACAGTTCAATGCAACTTTATTGCACATGTAGTCAGCTGATTCAGAAGACAGATGCTGATTTAAAAACACAAGCATCCTTTTAAATAATCAGCTAATATCACAGAGAATAAGGAGTAGATCGTTAAACATAATCAGACCTTGTAGGCTTATATATATACATTCTAAGGTTACGTAGCCTTTAGTAAACCCAATCGTTTGCCATTTCAGTGCCCAAGACCTAATATGGAAATTCTGGGCCAAACTCATTCATGCAGTTACCTAATCAGTCAATTGTGTGGCAGCTGTGCAATGCATACAATCATGTAGATACAGGCCAGCAGCTTCAGAATGGAGACTCGCCATCAGAATGGGGGGAAAATGTAATCTCAGTGATTTTGACTCTGGCATGATTGTTAGACAGGCCTTTTTCGAGTAAGGTTTTCGCTAACACCTGGGATTTTCACACATGACAGTCTCCAGAGTAACTCAGAATGATGCAAGAAAGAAAACAGATTTTGTGGATTGAGACACCTTGTTGATGAGAGAGGTCAGCAGAGAATGGCCAGACTAGTTCAAGCTGACGGAAAGACTACAGCAACTCAGATAACCACCCTGTACAATCATGGTGTAGCAGAAAACCATCTCAGATGTGCTACAACGTCATAAGACCCAGTGGTGGACAGTAACGAAGTAAATGTAATTAGTTACCGTACTTAAGCAGTTTTTCCGTGTATCTGTACTTTACTGAAGTATTTTCATTTTGGACAACTTTGTACTTTAACTGCACCACTTTTCAAACTCAATATCTTACTTTTTGCTCCACTACATTATGTGAAATTTGTCGTTCCTTTCAGCTCATGTGTACGTAAAAACGTAACGTCAAAATGAAACAAGCTTATTCGTGGGTTCTTGGCATTTACGGAAATGTCCATTTCAGGCCTGGACTACATCAAGGACCACCTGGAGGAAGGCAGGTAAAGCAGGATGGGGTTAGTAAACAGACCAAACATATTGTTCCTGACTTTGGGGGTAAATAGACCACAATATAGAAATATGTACACATGCACTCGTGACCGGTGTGAGTGTCTTTTTCTGCATTCATACAAACACTGTTTTCTTTTATAGTAAATGTGTTTGGGCTGGTTTATGTTTATGAACAGAGACCTACAGATGCAGTACAGTAAAGGAAAACGCATTTGTGATCCTGTTTAAAACAAGTTTTTATTAAACTTTAACTTGTAACTAAGTTCCTAATAAATCTTAAACTGAAACTTTACTTGTTTGCGAAAAGTTATTTTACAGTTCTAGCTAATAGAACCTGTTCTCCTTCAGTGTTCTGCGCTTATGATCATTTGAATAGACGTCAGTGTCAGACTAATTAATGAGCTTCTATTAAAGACTGGTGGACTGAGAGACACTAGAGTCTCTTCACCTACACTGAGCTGATTAAGAGTCTTGTTCCAGAAATGATAATAGGACATTAGAGCCATAATAAATCATGCTCCTGTTACTCTCCATACTGAAGTACATTTGAAGGGAAATACTTTAGTACTGTTACTCCAGTGGAGGTCTAAAGGGAGGAGCTTCTACTTTTACTGGAGTAATATTTAACCTTGGGTATCTCTACTTTAACTCAAGTATATGGTCTGTGTACTTCATCCACCACTGATAAGACCATATCAGGTTCCACTTCTGTTGGCCAAGAAGAGCCTGCAGTGGGCACACCACTCACCAGAACCGGCCAACTGACAGGAAGAAAAGCATTATCTAATAAATCTCGTTTTCCGCTGAGGCACACAGATGGTATGGTCAGAATTTGGCGATGACCGCATGAATCCGTGGACATAATCTGTCTTGTGGAGGCAGTCTAGGCTGGTAGAGGTGGTGTACTGGTGTAGGTACTGTTTTCTTGCCATACTTTGGGGCCATTAATACCAATCAGTCATCGATTGAATGCCACAGGCTCTTTGAGTATTGTTGCTGACCATGTTCATCCCTTCATGGTGACAATCTACCATCTTCTCACAGCAACTTCCAGGTGCACCAGGTCACAAAGCAAAGGTCCTCAAAAATTGGCTTCATGAGTTCAGCCTTTCCAGTCACTGGATCTGAATCTAGTAGGACACCTTAAGAAGTGGTAGAACGGGAGATTCGCATTATGAAATTGTGCATGAATTGCATAATGCAGTCACATCATCATGGACCGGAATCTCAAAGTAATGTTTCCAACATCTTGTGGAGTCCATGGGATGACAGACTGAAGCTGTTTAGAGAGCAGGATGAGGCGGCCCTACCCAGCATTAGTGCAGTGTTCCCAACACATTGTTTATTCAGCATACATGCTAGTATTTATGGTTCTAGCTAAAAGAACCACTCCATTACTTTCCCTATTAGCTAATATTACAGAGAACAATGGCCACAGCTGTTTAGCCCAGTCATTATAGGCTTATGAGCACATATACATATGCACACATACATATGCACACAGATAACACATGCACACGAAAATGCCCTCTGCCTGTTTCTCTGTCACATACCATCTACCATGGTCGCGTTTCCTTGCCTCTAACTTAACCCATAATCCAACAGCAGCCAGTTGCTTAGCAACTGCCTCCAGGGAGACCTTTCCTGCATCACAAGCAAGCCTGCTGAAGACATGTGAGTCAGACAGCGGTAGAGAGGGAGGGAGAGAGAGAGAGAGAGAGAGAGAGAGAGAGAGAGGGAGACAGAGATGGAGCAAAGACTGGCACTGGAGTGACAGGACAAAAACGAATGAGAGAATGATACAACAGGAAGAAGGGGAGGTTGAAAGTTGAGGGGCGGGGCCGAAGCCAAATTCCGTCAAATTTTGATTTCTGTTTTTCCTCTTTATTTATAGAGGGGAAGCAATGAAATATTCACAGATTGTCCCCTCGGTCTGCCCCCCAACAGCAGCCAGGCAGTGGCACACTATTCCACGGAACACTCTCACTGTCTTTCTTCTCTCTAGTCATCCTGACCACATATGTAAACACTGAAGTTTGCTTCCCGTTCAGATCTCTGGACACTTGTACAACTCTGACTGAGGATTATCAGGTGGTTTTAGAACCATGAATGAATCTACACTGTAAAGAATCTCTGTCATTCTTATAGTATGTGTTTGAGGCAGTATAGACACTTTTCCGCAGCATGGTACCAGCTTGGCTCGACTTTAAGCAAACCTAGTACCTCCCCCATCACCTCCACTAGGGTTAGAAATCTGAGCCAATACCAACAGGTGGTGTAAAAGTGCTGCAGACTACTGATTGGTCAAGGAGGATCATCACTTTAGCCAAACTCTGGGAAAACATTCATATCCAGTGTAGGACAGTAACCCAGTAAGTGTAATGCGTTAGTGTACTGTGAGTAGTGTGCTGGTGTACAGTAACCCAGTAAGTGTAACGCGTTAGTGTACTGTGAGTAGTGTGTTGGTGTACAGTAACTCAGTAAGTGTAATGCATTAGTGTACTGTGAGTAGTGTGTTGGTGTACAGTAACTCAGTAAGTGTAACGCGTTAGTGTACTGTGAGTAGTGTGTTGGTGTACAGTAACTCAGTAAGTGTAACGTGTCAGTGTACTGTAAGTAGTGTGTTGGTGTACAGTAACTCAGTAAGTGTAATGTGTCAGTGTACTGTAAGTAGTGTGTTGGTGTACAGTAACTCAGTAAGTGTAATGTGTTAGTGTACTGTGAATAGTGTGTTTGGTGTACAGTAACTCAGTAAGTGTAAAGTGTTAGTGTACTGTGAGTAGTGTGTTTGGTGTACAGTAACTCAGTAAGTGTAACGCGTTAGTGTATTGTAAGTAGTGTGTTGGTGTACAGTAACTCAGTAAGTGTAACGCGTCAGTGTACTGTAAGTAGTGTGTTGGTGTACAGTAACTCAGTAAGTGTAATGTGTTAGTGTACTGTAAGTAGTGTGTTGGTGTACAGTAACTCAGTAAGTGTAATGCGTTAGTGTACTGTAAGTAGTGTGTTGGTTTCAAAAATGTTGCTGTGCAAAACATAAATAAAAACGGAGTGCAATCATGTGCAAATGATTTCAACTCTACACCCAATGGCCACTTTATTAGGTTGTTGTATCTACACACACTGTCCATTCGGGTGGTGTATCATTCTCAGCACTGCAGTGACACTGACGTGGTGGTGGTGTGTTAGTGTGTGTTGTGCTGGTGTGGGTGGATCAGACACAGCAGTGCTGCTGGAGTGTGTAAACACTGTGTCCACTCACTGTCCACTCTATTAGACACTCATAGTTCATCTGCATCACCAGATGCTGACCACAGGACATGGCCCACAGGACACTGCCCACAGGACATGGCCCACAGGACACGCCCCACAGGATTGCTGTAGCTTAGAAAGTGAAATGTTTCCCATTCTTGCCTGATCTCTGATTTCGTTGGACTTCACATGCTCAACAGATCTTCTTTGCCTATTTCTGATTTCATACTGCGATGTGTGTATATCTGGTTTCTGCTTTGCATGGTTTTAACGTGCAGATGATGGTTGTAGGAGATGCTCCTGATCCCATGCAGTGATTTCAGTACAGAATCTGGCCTGTTTTAATGCAGTGCTGTTTCAGGGCCCGAAGATCACAGCCATCCAGTACTGGTTTTGGTCTTTGTCCCCTTGCAAACAGAGATTTTTCTGGATGCTCTGAATCTTTTAATGATATTATATAGCTGTAGTTGATGATCATCTCCAAGTTCTTTGCTATTTTCCCTGAGAAACGTTCTTCTTGGATTACTGCAAAATTTCCCAGGACAGTCTTTCACAGAGTGGTGACACTTCCCCATCCTAACTTCTCTAAGACTCTCTTTCATACCCAATCATGTTACTCCGCTGTTGCTAGTCAACCCAAATAGTTGTGAGATGTTCCACTAAGTGTTTTTTAAGCATTACACAACTTTGTGGAAATGTATGAATTGCCCTCAATTAAATATAGACTGTAACTGATTAGCACATAATTGCTTTCTGTTTCTATTAGCATTTTGTACAGTTTGGTTTTCTGCAAGCACTCTCATGCAAGTCAGGGTGACTCTGTGAGAAGGGTTGAGGACACTGAAAAGGGTCTTCTTTACAGAGACCAGAAGAAGCAGGTAAAATCTTTCATGCTGATGTGCCAAAACTGACGGAAGCTGAGGGTTCAGAGACCTGCTTCATGGAGCTTTAACACGAACACAGCGAACAGAGCCATGAGAACAAACAAAACAAACAGGGAACACTGAACAGGAAGTCGCAGGAGCGCGAGCTCGAGTCTGCATAAACAGCAACATTTCACAAAGACAATGTAAAAAGCCAGGAAATACAGGCCGGCAACAAGTGTGTCTCAAATCAACCGCTACTTCTCTTATTACTATATATGGAGCAAAGTCAGTGACCTGATTAGCTCGTAAATAAATCGACTATATTTACTGGAACGTTGGGTAACTCAACCCTTCGAAAAACATGAGATGGCACGTGACATGAGATGTGTGATGTCACATGTAAACAGACTGTGTTTAGACTCTGATTACTCAACAGTGGTTTAACAAAGCATTAAGAGTGCATCTATAATCCCTTATAATCCCAAATAATTGCAATATATGCAACATATTTTTTTGTAATTTTGTGCACCAGTAAACACTTACAACATTCGTTTGGTTTCATATAATAAGAACTATGGGGGTCTGGAGAGGCCATGAGGCAGTTACCGTGTTTTGGACTGAAGGTTGTTGTCTTGCGATCGCAACTTACTTGTCATGTGATCTCAAGATAAGTTGTGATATTGAGAAAACAACATTTGTTACCTTGAGATCACAAGAAAATTAAATTTGTGACCGTGAGAAAACAAGAATCATTCATTTATTCATCCATTCATCTTCTAAGCCCCTTATCCTTCTGAGTTATGGGTAGTACTGGAGACTATCCCAGCATTCACTGTGTGGAAGGCAGGAAGCACCCTGGACAGGCTATAACAATATTTTTTTTTTTCAGAATCAAACATGCATGCATGCACACCATTCAAGCGCACCATTCCTGATTAAACCAAACATTCCAGAGTTGGAATGCTGCAGATATTTCCAAAACTGGAACCAAAAAGCTGCATGCAGGCACACCATTCCTGATTTGACCATACATTTCAGAGTTGGAATGCCGCTGATATCTCCTAAACTGGAACCAAAAATCGGCATACAAGCACACCGTTCCCGAGTAGACCAAACATTCCAGAGTTGCAATGCTGCAGATATTTCCAAAACTGGAACCAAAAAGCTGCATACAAGCACACCATTCCCGATCCGACCAAACATTCCAGAATTGGAATGCTGCAGATATCTTCAAAATTGTGGAACCAGCTCCAAAACTGTGGAACCGGTTCTTGATTGTGTCTTAGACAAAGACCAGACCTTGTTTTAAGATGACTTCATACAATATACAGGCAACAGACAAAGGATCCCTGTATGTTTTCTTTCCCCTGGAAGACTTGAGGTCTTGCATTATCACAAAGTTCCATCACAGTGATGATCCACAGCTGTGATGTTACTCCTAGCATGTTCCTCCTCGTATTCTCTTCTACTGATTCCATAATTCATGGCAGTTAGTGAATAATCAGTCTTATTAAATCTTTTACCTGAATAAAAAGCTTAAAATGACAGTTTGTAGGATTAACAGAGAATGAAACACAGGTGTGTTCAGGATGCCGGTAATGTGGAAAGGGAGGAGGAGCTGCTGGGGGGCGTAAACGTGATGCCTGTGACAGCTGAGGTCTTTTTAACTGTTATAGCAGTGGCCTTCAGGCCATGGAGCCCAGGACATATTCCTGATACGCTGGAAGAAGCGGATTAGTGTTCATTCTTTTGTTCTATAGCGATCACTCACCGCAGCCTACTTTCCTATCAAGATGACGCAGTGTGTTTAATCTGATCCGAGAGCACTATGATAGTTTGTCACCGCTTGCAGAGAGCGGCCTGATTACATCTAATTCAGATCAGCGCGGGATCAAACCAGTGAATCGTGAAGCAGAGGCTGAGGAGGTTTATTTTTATTCACACTCAAAGCAGGGCCATTTCTGAACCTTTTGCGAGCCCTAATTGGCATACTATTGTATGCAGGAGTAGAATACTATGTACTGTTTGCTCATATCTTTACCTAATTTATTGAGCCTCACATACAGAAGTAGTGTGTCTCTCAGTATGGCGTTGGGCAGCCATGCCAGACGTCTCGGCATGGAGTTATAGAGGTTCCTAATGGTGTCCTCCGATAATCCATCCCATGCATCTTCCTGCAGACTGTGCGGTAGGGGTGGAGGTTGAGTGACACCAGGCCTTCTGGACTGTTCATCTTGGCCCTGATCACGGTGTCTCCACACACGGATTCATTGGTCATCTCCACCAAGACGAAAGTGGGACTCATCACTGAAGATGACCCGCTGCCATTCTGAGTCACTCCATGGCTTTGGTGACGTTGACGTGGTGTTAAGGGCAGTCGTCATAGCGGTCTAGATGCATGTAGTCCTGCGTCGAGCAGCCGTCTGCCAATGGTGCTGGCACTAACAGGATGCAAGGATTGCAATCATCTTAATACTCCTCCATATGTCTGGTTGTGGATTGGTGGAGTCTAAATTCTTTAGAGATGGTTTTGCAGCCCTCTCCAGCTTGATAAGTATTAACAACTTGTTTTCTGAGGTTTCTTGGATGTTTTTTTCTTTGTGCCATGAAACACTTCAAATAGATAGACAAAAGGACCAATGCATAAACAAATAGATTGATGAAGGGATGAACAGTTTAATGGATGGATGGACGGATGGATATATAAATGGATGGATGGGTGAAAAATGCTTGATGTATAAATGGATAAACAGAGAAATGGATTGATGGATGGATGCATGGATGGATGGGTGAAAAATGCTTGATGGATAAATTACAGAAGAATAGATTGGTGAATGGATGGGTGGAAAGATGTATAAATGGATAAACAGAGAAATGGATTGATGGATTTAAGGATGGATGGATGGATTGATGGATGGATGGATATATAAATGGATGGATGAGTGAAAATTGCTTGATGTATAAATGGATAAACAGAGAAATGGAATGATGGATGGATGGATGGATTGATGGATGGATGGATGGATGGGTGAAAAATGCTTGATGGATAAATTGCAGAAGAATAGATTGATTGGTGAATGGATGGGTGGAAAGATGTATGGAAGGATGGGTGGATTTAAGGATGATGGATGGATGGGTGAAAAATGGTTGATGGATAAATTACAGATGGGTGGATGGATGGATGGATGGATGGATGGATGGTAAATGGATGGATAGATGGTAAATGGATGGATGGATGGATGGATGGTAAATGGATGGATGGATGGATGGATGGATGGGTGAAAAATGCTTGATGGATAAATTACACTCTACCACAGTGTGCTCCCTGTGAGTGACTCCCCTATGCCAGTGGGAATATGATGAATTCATGTTCAGTTTGTATTTTGGCGAAGGTTAGCCCTTTTAACAAACTGCGGAGGTTATCCGGAGCTGCCTCAGTGATGGAAGAGCAGACTTCATTTCATTCACAGAGAGGAGCTGAGCTGGCTTGCTTGACTCTGTGAGGAATTCAGGTATAATGAATGAGCTTTTCCGATATTGTGCTGTTGGACGTGTGGGAAATGCCTCACACTGCTGGGAAGTGAAGAAGCGTGTAAGAGTCACAGCCCGTCCAGCTGGGCGTGTGGGTTTGTGAGTGTGTTGTTGTCCCATCTCTCCCTCGGAGGTAGTCAAAGTTCATTTTACAAACAGAAGAAGGAAAGTGGCTGAACGGACCGGCTCAGAGGTGTCAGGGAGACTTGTCTTCTCCCACAGATGAACTCAAATCAGGCAGAAAACATCCGGGAGCCATCCATACCCATCTGGAAACAGCTCTGTGAATGATGTGTAAGGGTGGGGGGTTCTGAGTGGGCATGCAGGTGGATGGATAGATGAATGGATTGAAGGATGGATGGATGGATAAATTGATGGATAACTGGATAAGCAGAAGAATGGATGGATGAATGAATGAATGAATGAATGAATGGATGGATGAATGAATGGATGGATGGATGGATGGATGGATGGATGGATGGATGGATGGATAAATGGATGGATGGGTGGGTGGACAGAAATGGATGGATGGATGAATGGATGGATGATGGAAAGATGGATGATGGACGGATAGATGGATAATGGATAGATGAATGGATGAACAATTACATGCATGTATGGACATAATGTTTAAGGCATAAGCGGGTGGACAGCTTAATGGATGGATGGAGAGATGGATGGATGGATGGGTAAAAAAAGAAGCTTGATTGATATATTGATAAACGGAAGAATGGACGATGTATGGACAGATGGATGTATGGATGGATGAAATTTAATGGATGAATGAATGGATAAATGGATGCATGGATGGATAGACAGAAATGGATGAATGGATGGCTGATGGATGAATGTGGACAAATGTATAGATGAACAAATAGATGCATGTATGGACAGAATGATCAATGCATAAACAGATGGATAAAGGGACGGACATGGATGGATGGATGGGTAAAAGAAGTTTGATGGGTATATTGATGAACGGAAGAATGGATGGAAAAATGGATGGATGGACAGATAAATGGATGGACAAACTGATGGATGGATGGATGGATGATGGACAGATGAATGGATGAACAAATCCATGAATGGACAGAAAGATCAATGCATAAAAATAGATGTATAAATGGATAGACAGTTTAATGGATGGATGGATGGATGGATAGATGAATGAATGGATAAAAGATGGAACAATGGATGAATGAAAAACTAGTGTGACGGATGGACTGAGGGATTGATGGCTAGATGGACAGATAGATGGATTGAGTAACTGATGATATATGGATGGATAGACAACTGGGTGGATGGATGAGTGTACCTTAATGATCCCTAAATGGATGAAAAACTGAAGTCCAGTAAAAACACAGAGCATGTTTAATGACCATATCACCACATCCCTCACCAGACTGGACATAACAGAGGTGACTGCTCACACCTCAACACCAGCATGTGACTGGGCTGAGCTCCCTTCAAAAACAACCAGCGAGCTACTCGGAATTTAGGGTTCATTAACTTCCGAGAACATTCCGCTAATACCCCGGAATCTCAGACATGGCCGAGAATGTGACTGAATTTCCTGTACGTTTTATGCATAAACGATTGAGGTAAATTTTCTGAAGCTCAGTAGAAACCCTGCAGAGATGCTTGATGTGTGGAACAGGTCTGCTGTCATGGTTTTGTGGTCGTGAGTCTGTTTGGTCCTGAGCCTCTGAAGCAGCAGAAACAGACGTTAGAGACTAGAAGACATGTCAGATGTGGTGTTCTTGCTCCCTCTGCTGTTTGCTGACGGAACCGCAGTGAAAAGGGAACAGACAAGTGTCAGAACAGTGAGATCAGGAAAAAGTGGTGAGACAACAATAAAGGGTGTCTAGATGGTTAAAATGAGTTTATTAATGGTTAATAGGTATGTCATAAACACTTTACACAGTATTAATAAGCACTTATATTAACACAGTATTATAAAGGGCAAAAATGTGAGCAGATGAATATATATACGTGATTACACCAACAAGTTTAACGCTGACTGAGCTTTAGTAGTAAATAATGTGTTATAACTGCTTATTAATGATTTTAAGGTGCTTATGACCTAATTATTAACCATTTATAAATGATAGGTTCTAAAGTGGTATCAAAGTGTTATAGAGGCTACATAACACAAGTGTATGACATATGCATACAATAAATACTTGATACACATCATCAGAATAATAGTTGCACCCAGAAAGTATCAACCGAAGGAATGAACAAGCACAACAAAGTCCAGTTATGGAGAGAGTAATAGTGCAAACAGCTGATATTAGCATAATGCTTGTGCAAACAGGTCAGTTTCGAGTCTAGCTTTAAACGTAGAGAGTGTGTCTGAGTCCCAAACGGAGGCTGGGAAGTGATACCACAACTTTGTGGCTACGTTGGAGAATGCATGACCACCTGCTGTGGTTTTCCTAATTCAGGGAACTGTCAGCAGGCTGTTATTTAGTGAGCAGAGTGTACGTGTGGGTTTAGAATTAGAATTAGAACCATCACACAGAGACAGAAACACCCACACACTATGGGGCAATGAGCACACATGCCCAGAGGAGTGGGCAGCCCCATCCATGGCGCCTAGGGAGCAGGTGGGGAGTTAGGTGCCTTGCTCAAAGTCACTTCAGTCACGTTCTTTCGGTTCTGGGAATCGAACCCATGACCTTCTGATCACAGGGAGAGTTCCCTAACCTCCAGCCCACGGCTGTTAAGTAACAGAGATACTGATTTAATTTACTACCTTCAGAGAAGAATCTTGTACTCAACACCAGTTTAACAGGTAGCCAGGGTAACGAGGAACAGGCTTGGGGATACATGGTCAAACTTTTTGGTTCTGGTAAGGACTCTAGCAGCTGCGCTCTGGACCAGCTGGAGCTTGCCTACCATGGAGCTTCTTCATGTCCAGTGCTGTGAAGTGGCTTCACCTGCATCCTGCGGGCCCATCCGATGATCCTGCTATTTAATCATAGGTTAATCAGACATGTCTTCCTTCTTCTGTCTAATAGACTATCATCACAGCCTTCTGTCTAACTGTTAGGAACAGTTATCCTGTTCAATATTGCATATAGTCTTAAATTCTGATCCTTTTTTGTGCTTACGTTGCTATCCAGTGTCGACCGGAGGAGGATGGGTTCCCCTTTTGAGTCTTGGTTCCTCTCGAGGTTTCTTCCTTTTGCTCTGAGGGACTTGTTCCTTGCCACTGTCGTCCTTGGCTTGCTCACTGGGGGCTTAGACCCGGATTCTCGGTGAAGCTGCTTTGTGACGACGTCTGTTATAAAAGGCGCTATAGAAGTAAACCTTGGCTTGCCTTGACTAATTTAGTCACTAAAAGGGTGTTACAGTAATCCAGCCTGGAGGTCATAAAGGCATGCACCAACTTTTCCACATCTCTTAGGGGTAGAATATTACATAGAATGTGATTCTAAAGATGTTGCAAATGTGTGTATCAACAGCGAGACTGGAATCAAAGGTGATGGCTAGATTTCCTACTGTAGTGCACAGAATAACCATGTAGCCATTTAAATTTAGTGCAGATCTGGAGAGTTGGGATCTCTCTGCTTTGGGTCCAAGTAGTAGGACCTCAGGTTTGTTTGGATTAAGAAGAAGGAAATTGGTCATCCGAGCTTTGATATGTTCAACACACTCTTAACGCTTATTTAGATTCAAAGCCTCATTTGGTTTGGCAGATATGTAAGGTTCCATCAGTCCACATAGCAGTGACAACACAGAAACTGCCATTTTTTTGATGATTTATTGTTTCTGGTAACTTTTATCTTCCTTCCCAATAGCATTGCAGTCCCACACTTCCCTCTGGGTGCAACTATTCACTAATAATAATAATAATAATAATAATAATAATAATAATAATAATAATACAAAATATACAGTGAATGGATGATAGACAAATTGAATTCATTAATGTGTATAATATAAATAATACACATGGTGTCAAAATGTAAACGGTCGAAAAAAAAAGGTAAACACTGCTAAAGAGAGTAAAATCAAATATTTTTTATTGTCATTCCTCAAGATAACAATGGAATGAACCACTGTTCTTCGGGCCTCAAACACACACAAGCAGGACATTATACAGGACTATACAGAGCACACATACACATCAGTGTGAAATGAGGAGAATATACAACAACACTATGGTTCCTATCACCACCACCTTAAATGCATAAAGGGCTTGTAAGCTTCTCTACAGTTTTACATTAAATCACTCAGAGTAACTGTAATGACTACATTAAGTAGAACAATGTTGGTGATTAGCACACAGACCAACTGAATATAGTTCTCCCCCAGTTCAACACAGCTGAGCCAGGATTTCAGGATTTCTCACTTAGTCAGATTTAAAGCCAGATACCTTAAACCAAAAGCAAAGCCTGTGCACTATGGGAGGAAGGACTCACCCTTGGTTTGAACTTAAACTGTCCAGTGTTAATCATCATACCATACACAATACAGCCCCCTCTGAGTACTGTAGCATAGATTTGAACGTGAGCTCTTTGAGACAGACCACAGTGCCCTCTGCTGCTGGTTTAGCTACTTACACCATAGAATATAAGCCAATATGTATGTGTTTGGAGACAGATTAAAAAAAGAGGGAGAGAGAGACTAGTGTGAAATTGTGAAGTGAAATTACTTCTTATTTTCACCTACAGAAGGACAGTGCATGGTAACATGGAACTGCATGTAAGACTTTATGGGTGATGGGCACCAAGATGAACGGTTTGTTATCACACGTCACCCGTCCAGAAGGCCTGGTGTCACTCCACTTCCACCCCTACCACACAATCTGCAGGAACTGCGTGAGAATATTCAAGCTGTATGGGATGGATTATCACAGGACACCATTAGGAACCTCTACAACTGCTGAGACATCTGGTATGTAGCGTTAGCAAGCATGGCGGCCTGACGCCATACTGAGAGACACTACTTCTGTATGTGTAGCTCAATGAATATTGATCATATCAGTCTAAATGTATCATCATTTATTGTTCCTGGTAACCTTTATCTTCCTTCCCAATAGCACTGCAATCCCACACCTCCTTCTGGGTGCAACTATTCTTTTGACAGCGAGTGTACTATCTATTTGAGAATGGGTTATTGTGGATGGGTTATTGTGGATGGGTTATTGTGGATGGGTTATTGTGGATGAGATGCATTATGAATAAGAGAGGGATAAACAGATGTCGGTTCTGTCTGGGTAGTTTTTGCGGATCACCCTTACTGCACTTTGTAATACAGGTTTGCTGTTGATTTGCTGACTTTAACATACAGGGAGGATAACAGAAAAAGTGTTCTCTGCAAAAGCTATGTGCATGAAACGAGCTGTTCAGTATAAACAGAGATCTGACTGTTTGATTGAAAAGCAGTGCAGGAGACGCACTGTGGGGGGAGTGTATTTTTTAAGACCACTCCCTAAGGATTACACCACTGTGCCTGTTACATCACAGGGTCCAGCTGTGGAGGAACAACCCCTCTCTGGGAACAGGAGAGCTCTCTGGTCCCCTGCTGACAGGGTAGACTGAGGCCTCACATCTCTCCTGAGACCACACACACACACATATTACAGTGAAAACCCAGGTGGGTTGCATAACCTACAGCTGAAGCAATAGTGGAAGACCCCCCCACACATGCACCCCAATCATATTACACACATCATCAAAAGAATAGCTGCACCCAGAAGGAAGTGTGGGACTGCAGTGCTGTTGGGAAGGAAGATAAAGGTTACCAGGAACAATCAATGATGATACATTTAGACTGATATGATCAATATTTATTGAGCTACACATACAGAAGTAGTGTCTCTCAGTATGGCGTCAGGCCGCCATGTTTGCTAATGCTACATACCAGATGTCTCAGCATGGAGTTGTAGAGGTTCCTAATGGTGTCCTGTGATAATCCATCCCATGCAGCTTGAATATTCTCACACAGTTCCTGCAGATAGTGCGGTAGGGGTGGAGGTGCAGTGACACCAGACCTTCTGGACGTGTGACAACAAACCATCCATCTTGGCGCTGACCACTGTGCCTCCACACACGGATTTGTTGGTCGTCTCCACCAAGACAAAAGCGGGACTCATCACTGAAGATGACCCGCTGCCATTCTGAGGCACTCCATGACAGACTGGCACGACACCATTGGAGCCTTTGATGATGTAGATGTGGTGTTAAGGACACTCGTCGTAAAGGTCTGCATGCATGTAGCCCTGCATCGTGCAGCCCTCTGCCAAAGGTGCTGGCACTAACAGGATGACTCATGGAGGACCTCACTGCTCACTGAATTGTGGCTGTTGGGTCAGTCAGACACAGAGATAAGGCCCATCCTTGCTTATATCACATGTATGACCGAGTGTGAAACTGGAATCATTTGCAAGTCTCACAATGTCAAACCTCCCCACCAAGTTTCATTCCTGTCGGTTGATTCCATCTGGGTGCAGCTATTTGTGCAGCTATTCTTTTGATGATGAGTGCATATTAATCATATTCAATAAACACAGCACTTTTAGTAACATCACATGAAGCCTGTGACAGCACATGATCCGGGGTATCTATACTTTTACTGAAGTGAATTCTGCCTCATCAGATTCATACCTGCATTCGTGAGTTTGACACCAAAACAGAGCAAGAAGAAAACAGAACTGAGAGACACAGAGACAGACAGAGAGATAAAGAGAGGAAAGGGAGGGAAGGCTTGATGTTTTGAGAGTGTTTTGTTGTTGTTGTCCTTGTGAATTCACAGTGTTCTCTGGGTGTGTAAAGTGAGACAGTAGCTGTGGGGCTTTAGTGCAGAAGCATGCTGTGTGTGGGTGAAGCCCCTTTGCACATTGCTGCTGTAAAATGCACTTCAAAGAATCGAGCTTGGTGCAGTTTGTGAAGTAGCACCCCTCATTAGGCTTGTTTACCTCTCGGGGGGTCTCTAATGTGGGGCTGCTTCAGAGCCTTCAGAGTTTTCAGAGTCACGGTCTTCTTTCCGCAGTGTGTGTGTGTGTGTGTGGGAGTGTGTGTGTGGTGAGTGTTTTGGCGTGTGAGTGTGTCACTTTCACTCTCCTCCTTGCTGACAGAGTTGCGGCCACAGCCTGCTCAGCTTATAAATAAGTGCACACAGTAAGATTGCCAGAAGAGCTAAGTAAACTAGGGCTGTACTCGACTCAGAATTTTGTCAGTCGAATCGGATTCGCCCGTCCTGGCCGACGATTCGACTATTCATTCGTGTTTTTTCTCCATATACATTATCTAGTAATCAGTAAATCAATCTGCATACGTTTCAGATCTGATGTCCTCATTTAGAAAGTCAGCAGAGTCACAGGAACATATTTTTGAACTAAGAGAGACGTGGCATATGATGAACGATCTGGAGCCTGATTTAATTACAGAATATAGCGTCGGGCAGCGAGCAACGTATTTATGTTAAAAAATTTAGCTCTTCTAGCCTGTCTTTTTAATTTCACTTTTAACAGCTTCTTCAGTAGGATGACCCTTCATCTTTCATCTCTCATAAACAATAAGCTCCTAAATAAAACCAAATTAGTCAATATTTAAATTATTTTTAGATGAAAAGGAGAACGGTAGACCTGAAACCGTTTAATTATTATATTACCTGCGCTGAAATAATTACTTCTCGTTTATAGGCAGGCATATTAAGTGACTGTACTTATCTTTAAATAAAAATAATCTTAGCTGTAAACGAATAAATAAAAATATCTGTAATTTAGGTTCTAAAATAATGGAATTATAATAAAACAAACGTCTTCGGTCCGTTTTTCCTTCACCGCAAACAGCCATTATGTCTAAAACGAAAGTCAACTCACTGGTTTGAAGCAGTGTTCGATGTCTGACTAAATGACGAGCAGAATTAGCTTTAATTTTTTCAGATTCTCTTCTTCAAAAGCTCCTCCAGACTTTTTCTGAGACATCGTTCCACCCGTGTTTCTCAGCTTCACAGCTTTAGCTTTCTTCAACGGTGAACCGCCAGCGCAGGTTGTCACATGGATTTAATTTTTTTAGCAAGCATGCGTCATAGCCCAGTTAGAACTTAAATATATATTTATTATTCCCCTTTTAGTTATTATTAAAATGTCTTTTTACATTCTTAAAGTTCTTGTGCATTTTGTAAGCTTTTGTCTGTTTTACGAGAAAAAAAAAACTCTTCACTGTTGTCAGTCGACTTGAAGGTTCTCACTCGACTTAAAAGGTCTCCGACTGACGATTCGACTGGACTTCTAGAGGGCAGCCCTAAAGTAAACCATGTGGAATTAGCTGGATTCCTGCATTGACTGCTAATAAAATGAGGCTGGATTGTTATATAAGTCAGAGGTACAGACAAACACAGTCTAACTACACTAATAACACACAAACAGTTACACTGTTCACGTTGAGCACACTGGGTATCATCCACAGTGCGGGCTAGAAAACGTAGGTGAACCCTTGCATGTAATAACCTGTAGGTCCTCCTTTAGTGGCATCACCTCCACCAAACGTTTCCTGTAGCTGCTAATTAGATTTGCATAATGCTGAGAAGGATTTTTGGACCATTCCTCCTGTAGATGTGTTCCAGTTCCTCAGTATTTCCTGGGATGGCTTGCTTGCCCAGCACTCTCCAGGTCCTAGCACTGCATCTCAGTAGAGTTAAGGTCAGGATTCCACTTGGCCATTCCAAAACACAGATCTTCTTCTTTTTCAGGCGTTCTTTAGATGATGACTTTGTGAGCTTTGTCTTGGTTGCATCACCCAAAGTCTCTTCAGTTTGACATGATGGACTGCTGCCCTTATATTCTCCTCTAAAATGTGTTGAAGTCATTGCTTCCTTAAAGATCACAAGCAGCCCCAAACCATGATGCTACCTCCACCATGCTTCACAGTTGGGATGAGGTGTTGGTGTACCTCCAAGCATAGCACGGTGCATTTGTGCTATGAAGTTTTGCATTGTCTCATATCTGTCCATAGAATATTTTCCCAGGAGTACTGTGGAACATCCAGGTGGTCTTGAGTAAACTTGAGATGGGCCACAGTGGGTTTATTTTAGGGGGAGGGCAGCAGGTTTCTTTGTGGTGTCCTTCCCTGCACCCATTCGGGTTCAGTGTTTTTCTAATAGTGGACACATGAACAAAGGTTTGTAGAGGCTTTTGTAGGTATTTTGCTGTTAACTTTGGGTTCCTTCTTACCTCCTTCAGGATTACCCATTATGTGCATGCCCACTCCTAGGAACAGCAGCAACGGTCCTAATTCTTTTCCGTATGTATGATTATTATGTAATGATTTTACCTTAAAATAACAACTTCAGAATCATTTTGCTGGTACTCTGACTTATAATAGGGAGAATGGAGTCTCTGTCATTCACACTTCAACTATGGGTCTTCAGCTAGCTATAAGAACATGCTAGCTTAGTATTGCCAGCAAGGACACTATGGCAAATACTGAGAAGAGATCACAGAAGACGTCGCTAGACGAAGTGAAGAAGAGAGTGACCAAGCAAAAGACTGGATAAGAGTTCATCTCATGCTGACTCTTAGTTGTTGGTGAGAGCTAAAAGAGCTAGAAGAATGTAAGACAGTCTCACAGCTAACAGGAAAACATTACAAATGCAAATGCACAGGTAGGAGAGTCTGTAAAAGGTCAGCCTGCACCGCCAGCCACCAGCAGGGGGCCTAGAGGGCGAGCTATGAGAGCAAGCGCCTCTGGCTCTCAGAACTTCAACTCCCAGAATTCTCAGCGCCAATCAGCACTGACTGGGCACACCTGCTGGGCTCTGGATATAAGCACATGCAAAGAGAAACTCAGTGTCAGACTTGTAGAGGGCTGACTGGTAATGTGAACCCAGACACGGCTTGTATAGGAAAAAAAGGGTGTACTGAGAAATGAAACAGTATCAAGAAAGAAAGAAAGAAAGAAAGAAAGACAGAAAGAAGGAAAGAAAACACCAAGTACAATCTTACTTTAAGGAGAAAATAAAACTGGGAGTTGGAGCTCTGGGAGCCAGAGATGCGCTTGCTGCTTAGGCCCTGTGCTGGAGGTGCAGGCTAATCCTTTATAGAGTTGGATTCTGTTTTCTTCAGCTTGTCAAGAAATGCATGTGTACTGTTGTCTAAGAGGCTGGCTTTGCACAAATTTGCACAGGACATTAAAGGGTGTGTAACATGGAAAAACAATTTTCTCCTTTTTGAAGTTATATGTAAACATCATTAGCATTGCCTTGCATTCTCCAATACATATATGGAAACAATGCTGATGTCCCAGAACCAAGCAGCACTGTCCACTCAGTGTATATGTGTATGTATGCGAGCACACTGAATTTCCTTGAATGCGGTGCAGTATAGGAAGGACAGCCAATCACAGCAGGGCTCATTTATCTTGGATCAGGCACAGTAACACAATCAGTCTGTTTCATTCCAAGGGGTAAAGAGAGGCTGGGAAATGAACAAAAGACCACAAATGTTAACCTCAAGGAGGAAAACTATAATACAGATAAAATGTAGGATATATGATACGAGCTATTTAAAGTAAAACATCGTCAAACAAACACATCGCTGCTGTCTGAGCAACAAGTCTCCAAAATGGCAACTTTACAAGAGAAGGCAAAAACATACTTGTTAGTCAGTGGAGCCAGACTTTTCCATGTACTTTAGGGTCATTTCTATTGTTCCATTCATTATGAAATTCACATGCATTGTACAACAGACACAAAGTATTCCAAAAACTGAACAAATAGATGATCCAAAAACAGAGGTACAAGCTTTGGTTCAGAGAACATCTATATAAAAGGTTTACTTGAGTATCCAAATGCAGAATGCATTTTACCATGTTGCATGGTAAACAGTGCCTTGGATACGGGATTGCTGCCACCATAGTGACTACCACTGCTGTTCCTTGACTGGGGTCCACTCTGCTTCATGGTAAGAGGCCCCCAGCTGGAAGAAAGACGAGAATAAAAGTTCTGCAAGAAACACTCAAACGACAAAAATGATGGAAAATAATATTTTAATGCTCAATAAGGTGAACAATGTGAAGGATATCGATTCTTGGGGAATAAAGAGTCTTTGGTGTAGGCCCCGTCCTGGGCCCAGGTCTTGAAGTGTAGGCAGAGCCTATTCTTTGGACAACACGACCAGGACAAAACTGGTGGTGGGTGGTGGGGAGGAAGGAGGAAAGCACTGAAACATCTGCACCTGAAAGCAGCAGCAACGTAAACAGGGATGCAAGTTGAGTTCTTTTAAAGCCAGGTGGCAGACTGTGATTGGCCAGAGTAATCAATGAATGAGTGACATAGCATCAGAGTCAACCTGGCAGAACTTGCACCAAAGCTTTAAATGGCTACAGACATTCCAGTCTCCAACAGTTTCTCAGCCCATGATCTGCTGTTGGCCTGTGTTTTGGTGGTCCCTCATGCACAAACTTGTAATCTGTATATGAGTGTATCAGCACATCTCATTTCAAACTCAATACCCCATCAATTTGCACCCAGCACTGAGACTAATAATATTTCCACCCCAAGCTAACTCTCCAACTAGCAGAGAGTTGGTTAATAATCTGAGGCAACTGACTCTGTGTGTGCCTGTACAGATCTCCATTTGAGAGGTTTGGGGTGGTTTAGAGAGTAGAGTGAGACCGGGGGGAATTGTTCCCCTGGGAATTGCATAACCATTACCTTAAAAAAACACTATTTCCAAAACCCCCTCTCTCACTGACTCGTGTCCTCACTCCATCAGGCCCAGCTGTCTGTAATCGTACATACCCTATATAATATATGTTCGCTGGTAGCCACTGTAAGTGGTAATGCCTTCTATGATGTATTCCAGGTACACGCATGATACTGTGGATCAAGGAAGGAATGCCCATGCAACTTCTGTTTAGCACCTACTATCAGGCTCCGTTCAAATTCCGATAATTCTTTTGACCTTGCCGGGAGCATGTAGCATGTTGACCAGTGTTCAACCTCCCTCACAAGATAACATGTTATACAGGTGTGGGCATTCCCAAGCCGTCCCCTGAGGGAACACCACCATAATCAATCATACTGTGATCACATGACTGTGTGTGCGTGTGTGTTTGCGCACCTTAACACTTTTGTACCCTTGACTTACATAATACTGACCTCACCTCAAGCGGGGTGTGCTGGGCTATGATGTGAGTAGCTGGTATTGCACCCAGAAGGAATCAACCAACAGGAACAAAACTTGGTGGGGAGGTTTGACATTGAGACATGCAAAGGATTCCAGTTTCACGCTCGGCTGCGCATGTGACGTAAGCAAAGACAGGGCTTATCTCTGTACCTGACTGACCCAATAGCCATGACTGCAGACATTCAGAGAGCATTAATGCCTCCATGAGTCATCCTGTTAGTGCCAGCACCATTGGCAGACGGCTGCGCCATGCAGGACTACATGCACACAGACCGTTACAATGTGCCCTTAACACGACGTCAACATTGCCAAATGTTGACTGCAATGGTGTCATGCCAGACTGTCATAGAGTGACTCAGAATGGCAGCAGGTCATCTTCAGTAATGAGTCCCGCTTTTGTCTTGGTGGAGACGACCAACAAATCCATGTGTGGAGGCACCGTGGTCAGCACCAAGATGGATGGTTTGTTGTCACACGTCCAGAAGGCCTGGTGTCACTCCATCTCCACCCCTACCGCACAATCTGCAGGAACTGTGTGAGGATATTTAAGCTGTATGGGATGGATTATCACAGGATTACGAACCTCTACAACAATTAATTTTTCTCATTGAGGCTTTGATCCTGAGTCCTTATTTGAGCATGTCACCAACTACAAAATAATATGCAACCTCAGAGGTCTGCGCCTTTTGTACAACTGAAGTGAATTGAATTGGTAGCAAGATGGTTGTAACATATAGATCCAACTTGGAGATAAAAGATCAGTCATTTGCTGCTTTTCTCTGGACAAAAATGAAGGAGGGAAAAAAAGCTCTTGCACCCAGCCGGCACAAAAAGACCTGTTGAGGGCAACTGCATTAACCTCAAAAATCGATTTGTTTCAATCAGTGGTTCTCTCTCTCTCTCTCTCTCTCTCTGACTCTGTCTGTCTCTCTCTCTGACTCTGTCTGTCTGTCTGTCTGTCTGTCTGTGTGCTCATGTGCTGTCTACAGACTTTTTAAGCAGCATGTCTGTGGGCATCTTGCACATCACCCAGTAAAAAAGCTCCTTCCATGTCTGTGCACCCTGCCCACGGTATCTGCCAGCTAACGCTCCAGGGTAAGGCTTTTAATTCAGGCTTGTGAGCATAGCAGCTTTTTAAATGTGCAAGTTCAGTCACTCTCACAGTGAGTGAGAGAGAGGAGGTGGGAAAGAAAGAAAGCTGTCACCATCACCTCATCTGTACTGACTAATTCCATATAAAAAAAGCCCCAATTTTGACACTGATGAGCTTTTGTTCAATATTCACTTGCTCTCTTTCGGTTAAATTGCATTGAAATCATGTTAACTTAAACATAGGGTTAACTTAAACACAATGCCTAGGTTAATTATGCCCTGGGTTATTAATCTCAGGATAAAGCCAATAGAACAGCTTATAAAGAGCAGGATTAGGGTTTTAAGGGTTAAACAAAAATCATCTGCACAACTTTCCTCTTATTCCAAACGAAACAAGTTAATTTGACATCAACAACATCGTAGTTTGAGTCAACTGTGTGCAATTAGCACGATGCATATTGGTGGAGCAAACCTTGTTATGTTAGTATTGTAGTGTGGGGAGGAAAAATGTGTGTTTTTAAAAAAGTGGTGGTGCAAAAATTAAGCCTTTAGAAAAATGCGGTGTTGGTTTGTTGGTGAGCAGCATGCTGCTATAACACAGAGCAAGAGCAGCCAGTACTGCCTCGTCCTATTCGATGTTTGGGGCTCATGTTCTAGTGGTATTCTGCAAAGCATTAAAGTTTCATAAATGTTTTTACAGTTTTTCCTTATTTCAAACATGAAAATCGATTTGACATTCATAGCTCGACAAACACAAATGGGTGGGCAAAATGTGTTAGCTATGTTAGCCTTGTAGCTCCATTGTAAAACTAAAAGTTTGGCCTCTAATCTATGCTAACCTGAAGATAACTTACTACACTCATCATGAATGGAATAGTTGTACCCAGAAGGAAGTGTTGGGTTGCAATGTTACTAGCAAGGAAGATTAAGGTAACAAGGATTGTTTTTCCTTTGGAAAAACTGGAGGGGATAATATTAGGCATTTTAAAAAGTGGTAGGGACAAAATGAAGTATTTAGAACAGTGGTTGGGGGGTGGGGGGCATTTTAGGCATTTGAAAAAGTGGAGGTAGCCAAAATGAGGGATTTGGGTGGAAAAATTGGAGGAGTTAAAGGGCATTTAAAGGGGGGGAGTGGTGGAGAGAAAATTAAGCATTAGAAAAAGAGCTGAGGACTTTTTCCTGGCATCCTCAGTGTAAATGACCTGTATGGTCCTATAGGTGGGGTGAGTGTTGATGGAGATGAGGGAACAGTGTCTGTCTGTCTGCTGGGTTTACTGAATCTTCTCTGCATCAGAATCACATGCTCACAATGGATGAAGCTTTAAGCAGGGGAACTGTTTGTATCAGCATGTGGAGGGCAGGGATCTACATGGCGATGCATACAGGATAGAACTGGAGGGATTTCATGGATGGCATTAATGTAACATCTGTCAGAGCAGCCACACCATAACATGTGCACACACACTTTCACCAGAGCTTCCACTTATCTACTCCACCCTTTTGTTTGTTTGTTTGTTTCTTTCTTTCTTTCTTTCTTTCTTTCTTTCTTTCGTTAGCTTGGCCAGTCTCTCCAGTGCCAGCCAGAGGCAGTCCTGCCGTCCTGGGACGGCACCCACAACCCTAATCATAGAGAGGACTACGATAAACTGTGCAACAAGCTTCTAAGAGGAACCCATGCATTATATTGTGAAGGTTCTCTAAGTATTTATAAGGTGGTTCATACCCACTTATGTACCGTTCACCTACCTATGGTTCCTCAGGGAACCAGTGCTTCTTTTATGGCCTCGCTCAAAGAATACCTTGTTATGAGTGTAAGAAGTGATTCTGTCCATATTGCATCATTTCAGAGAATGTTTCTGCATTAAACACTGTCTTGTAATAATATATATGGTTTTGCACTTGCTAATAACCTTGTTACAATATTTGGCTATCTTTGTGAACATAATTAAAAAGTTAATGTTGATGGGTCAGTAGGTGGTTTTGATGCTCTAATCTATGCTGACCTAAAAATATAGTTGAACTTTCCTACACTCATCATCAAAAGAATAGCTATACCCAGAAGGAAGTGTGGGATTGCAGTGCTATTGGGAAGGAAGACAAAGGACACCAGGAACAATAAATGATGATAAATTTAGACTGATATGATCAATATTTATTGAGCTACACATACAGAAGTAGTGTCTCTCAGTATGGCATTGGGCCGCCATGTTTGCTAACGCAACAGGCCAGACGTCTCAGCATGGAGATGTAGAGGTTCCTAATGGTGTCCTGTGATAATCCATCACATGCAGCTTGAATATTCCCTCACAGTCTGGCACGACACCATTGCAGTCTTTCGCAAGGCTGACGTGGTGTTAAGGGCAGCCATCGTAACGGTCTGCATGCATGTAGTCCTGCGTCGTGTAGCCGTCTGCCAGTGGTTCTGGCACTAACAGGATGACTCATGGGGGACCTCACTGCTTGCGTGGCTGTTGGGTCAGTCAGGTACAGCACTAAGACTCGTCTTTACTTGAGTCACATGCACAGCCGAGTGCGAAACTTAAATCATTTGCATGTCTCTCAATGTCTAACCTACCCACCAAGTTTCATTTCAATCAGTAGATTCTTTCTGGGTGCAGCTATTTGTGCAACTATGTTTTTGGTGATGAGTGTATCATTGCATTTGGTCTGGCCACTCACAGTATTCGATCAAAGTTGGAAATTCCAGTATTTTGATGCCACTAATTAGTCAGATGGCAGATGTATGAAAGCTGCATGAAACGCCAGCCTATCAGCCCTGAAAAAACCCTGCCGTCACGCTAGTGAAATGTCTCCAGGTATCTAGATCCCACAGGCCTTGTCCAGATAATTGAAGGTAAAGAGCGTCCCACTGTGCCAAGATCAGTACTGTGCCTCTGAAGTCTGATCAATATAACCTATTGTGTCCCGCCGCGTCAGAGACCCACCAGTGATCTTTAATTAATCCTAATCACACGGATCTGAGACGCCGAGAGATAAGAGCGACGGGAGAGAAAGGAGAGGAGAAAGGTTTCTTTCCATCCATCAAACATGCTGCCGGATGGAGCAGCCGCAAATAGCCACACGGTACACAGAGCAGGCATGGCTGTGACATTGATGGCATGCTCTTATCTCTGCCCAGCCTGCAATAGAATCAGTGAATCTCCGAGCTACAAATGGGATCTAACGTGCTGCCTTCAGCATGGGATATGCTGGGGGTATGAATTACTACTCTGAGATGGGGATATTGGCTTGGATTACTATAAAACTGATTGTGCTTTTACTTCCTAATGTCTGATGCTGAGCTATCCAGCTATCTGTTCACATGTTTAGGATCACATGTCATATTCAAGTCAAGTCAAGTGGCTTTTATTGTCATTTCACCTCTGTACAAGAAATGAAATTACGTTTTTCCCAGAACAAGGGTGCCACATGGAACAAAACGAGAACAAAAAACAATACAATACAGACAAAAACAATTCAGTCAGTACAGTACAGGACAGACTGCAGAAAGTGCAACGTGCAAGACGGTACAATAAATATGACTCAATTCTGAGTAGAGGTATTGAGTGTAAGGTGCTGTTACAAGAGGACAGGACGAGGAGACGGGATGCAAGTGCAAGTTTTAATGACAAAACAAACAAGATGAAACTAAAGCCAAAGGCACTGGGAAAAAACAAGAAACAAAACACCACCACGACCAAAACACAAGATACCAAAAATCAACTGACATAGACTAAAGCAACGGACTGGGAGACAAACAACCAGCAAGGAGACAAAACAACGGCAGGGGAACAAACGACCAGCAGGGAAACAAAACAACGGCAGGGGAACAAACGACCAGCAGGGAAACAAAACACCAAGCAAGAACAAAGGGCACAACATGGAGTATAAAACAACAAGGGCTAACAAGAGGGGAAGGGGCGGAGCAAGAAACAAGGGACAGGTGAGGGGTCTGACAAGAGGGCAGAGACAGGAGGAGCAAAAAACCAAAACAAACAGAAGCACATGGAACAGGACAACAAAGGGCACATGGACATGACAAGACAAAAACAGAAAACCAGAGAAAACTGAGAAAAACAGGGGCTAGACTAGACAGGACGTGACAGGTGCATAGATATTTAACAGGTAGGTATTGGTAATGAGGTGCATAGAAATTTAACATGCTGTGACGTTATATGCAGACAGCATACAATGCGCATGAAACATGAAACACAGCACTGAAGTAGTAAAGTGTGGAATGTATAAATATGATGCAGACAGATTTAAAATGCTCTGGGTCGTGGGGGTGGGGGGTTTAGATCAGTCTCTGGTGTTTAAAAGTCTGACTGCTTGTGGGACAAAGCTGTTGCAGAACCGTGCAGTGACAGCACGGATACTCCTGTACCTTCTGCCAGACGGCAGCAGTGAAAAATGTCTGTGTGAGGGATGAGTGGGGTCCTTCACAATGCTGATGGTCAGTTATTGTTATTTTGCATACAATTATAACTTACACTCTGTGTGTATAATGTAGATTTAAGAGTTTAAAAACTGGACACAAAGTTATTTTCAAGATGTTCCATGGATTTTAGACTTAACATGATGCCAAAAAACAACCACTTCTGGTTCCCTACAGAACATTTCAGTGGATGGTTCATATTATAGTTTTATGAACTTCCACATAATCCAAAGATTCCATTCTAATTGTAAAGCTTACAGTGTTTTCTCTAAAACTGCCAGAGCAAGAATCATTTAGAGCCCTTTATTTTTAAAAGTAAATGAGGGTTCCAGCCCAAATGAAACCTGTAATAACTGCAACATCTGATGTAAACTTGCCCGCTCACCCACAGCGGTACTGCAATAGTCTATAGAGTCAATTTTCCAGTTCAAAGACAACAAAAATCCCTTCTGATGACAAGTCCTGAAGAACTATACCTGCTTTGGGGTGGATTTTTGGGGCAGGCCCTTTTGAAGACGTGGCTTACCGTTTAGTGAATACAGACGGCTTATGTTACTGCTAGGATGCCAGATATTTTAATATAGTGTCACGCTTCCGGGTTTCCCCGTCTCCCACACTCTCCCGGACTCCATTTCCCAGGGGGCCACGCTCGATGACGTCACCGTCACATGCTCCCGATCGGAATCTCCGATTCGCTCTGGCTCTCCGGAGTTCTAGCCAGCTGCAGCCAATTATCTCTCACTATAAATGCCACATTGTTTCCTACGGTTCCCCGCGAAGCTTTGCCAAACTTAGTTTGCAATTCTGAGCGTTTATTATTCGATTATATGCTTTTCTGGTTTTCGACTATCCTTTGGTTTTTTGACTACTCTTCTGGCTTGCTCCCTTTCTGGCTTTGTTCTGTCTCTGTAGATCTCGACCTCCGCCTTCTATCTCTCTCTCTCCCTCTTGTCTCTCCCTACCAACCTGTTTGCTTCCGCGGCCTGTCTTCTTCGGTTACCGACCTGTGCCTGTCCTCGACTCTGCTTTTGTCTCTCCCCTCGCGCTACGTAGTGTATTGCTGCTTGGTTGGATTGTTGGTATTTAATAAACCACTCTGACTTTTACCTCTGCGCTCATCAACCCGGAGCCTGTTTTGTTCTGACATATAGCTGCGTAACTGTAGAAACTGTCTTTAAGCCATCACTGCAATAAAGAGAATGGATTACCCAAATGACAGAAATGACTCATCAAAGCTAGAGTTAGCAAGGTTGTGCTAATACCTTACCTCAGCTTGGCTTCTCCTCTCTGATTGAAGGGGTTAAAACTTGTGTTGTGTAATCTTAACTTTTTTTTTTTTTTTCCATGTGAAACAATGCAGTGGCTGAGAAGTGCAAAATAAATGAACATTTCAGCAAACAAAAGTTACAAAAATGAAAACAAGTTTACAAGGGCCAAAAAAAAAAAAAAAACATTTCAGAAAACAAAAGTACGAAAGTGAAAACAAAAAACAACGCTAAAGCATGATTTGTCCATTTTGTGGCACGCATTTTAAGCTAGTTAGCTGGTTAGCCACTATAGCTAGCATTACAGCCCACTTACGTTTGTTAACATTTCCAACTCCTAGTGGTTTAGAGTCACCTGTTCGTCTCTTTCTTCCGTCTGCTCTTTTAAAAACTCTAAAGACCTTCCACAGGAAAAACAAAAGCATGCCAGCCGTATAAAACGCGTGCCACAAATGGACAAGACATGTTTTAGCGTCGTCACCATCCCAAACTCCACTCACTCTACCACCGCGAAACAGTTTGATTGACAAGGGTCCGCAACAAGCGTCTGTTAGACCTACCCTTTCCGTCAGAATTCACAGTTTGTAAAATTGTTTCAGTACTGGTAAAAGTGTTTCACATCTTGTAAAATTGTTTTTGCTTTTGTAATTTTGTTTTCTTGAAAGTTATTATTATTATTATTATTATTATTATTATTATTTTATATTTTTTGGTAAATTTGTTTTGATTTTTGTAATTTTTTTTTCTGAAATGTTACTTTGTTTTGCACTTCTCTGCCATGGTAAAACAGAGATGAGATGTTGTCTGTATGGTTTGTATTCAAAAGTTGAAGTTACACTAATGCTATCCTGGTTGTATTATGCATTTGTATGTGTCCTATATGTGCCCTGTGATGGACTGGTGGCCTGTACAGGGTGTTTCCTGCTTTCTGCCCAAAAAGCACTGGGACAGGCTCCAGCACCCCCCATGACCCAGAAAGATAAGCAACTTGGATGGATGGATGGATGGATGGATGGATGGATGAATAAATAAAATATATGTTGTGTTGTATTTATTAGTCTGTAGATCCATGGTTATTCTAGCAGTCAGGTTTGGTTGACACTGAAGGCATTCCCAATCCACTTGTTAAAACCTGACCCTGACCTTTTCCTTCCAGGTCCAGGCCTCTACTGTATTGGCCAAGGCTCTGGTTTTAATAGGTCCAAAAAACCCTCAGTTGTCATTCTGCTGCTTTCCATGCAATAAAAAAGAGGAGATGAAATGACCCATTATGAAGTCCTGTCATTTAATCGCTTTGCAATGAGAATGCATGTTTTAATCTGAAAAATAATCTACCATGTCACTCGGCCTGACAGATTGTGTTTTCAAGATGGAACGGGCAAACAGGTCAGCTGAACACACTGGCCATTTGATGTGCTTGATGAAGCTCTGCTTTTAGTAACACACATGTCCGTCATCTGTCACTGCCGCAGACACTGGGAGCTCAACTGTGTCTCTATTAACAACTGAGGATCAAGAATCAGAACAGAGAACTAATTCTTACAAAATATGATGTCACAGCAATGGCATGCCAATCACAAAAACACAGCAGATAATACAGAGTATTTAACATGCAAGGCTACAGAGCTCACCAGTCAGAGTCACCTTGCGCGTTCAAAGTGGTAGTAACTTCAGGCTCCTGCAGGTGGCGCTGCAGGATGATGGGGCTATAAATACCTGCGGGGTGTGAGTGACCGGATCCACAGATTGAGAAGAGGTGACACAGTGCAGTGAATGTCTCGTTCCATGTGTGGAAAATGGCTCCAAAGCAGATGTTAATGATTGGCTATAAGCAGTGACTGCATTTGGGCGTGCCAAAATTGGTCATACTAGCAGTGGCTAAAATCCCAGTCTACAGGAAATTCTCCTCGGAATTGTGCCAGGGAAGGCATCCACCAAATCTGGCACCACTGCGCAATTCTTTTGATGGAAGAGTGTCTGGACATTGATGTGGCCTACATCCAGAAACTTGTCCAGTCCATGCCAAATCCAATTACAGCTGTTACTGGTGCTTGTGGAGGTATTACACACTGTTAGGTACCTTCAGTCACAGGTGACTTTTATTTTTATTTTTTTTACTGTTACACATATATGACGAATGTACTTTGCCTCATAAGTCATGTAAGGGTTAGCTTACAAAAACGCTACATAGGTGTATCATACCTGTAAGTTAACCCTTTCATGACTTATGAGGCATTGGACAGAGCAGTGGAAACTACCCATAAAGTACAGGTCTGGGGTTCTAAGACTTGAAAAGGAGATCCATAATTAATTGAAAGGCACTGAATCACAGTAAAATTGGAGATGTGGTTTCTAAAGAACCATGCCTGAATTAAGTAGTTCACTGATGTACACTCCTGGCAGACTAGGTGCAGTATTAGGATCTTCATGTTAAATCATATTAGATTTATGCCTTTATGAGACATCTAATCCTTTTGTCCTGTGTTATGATTTAATGAAAATCCAAGTCAAATATTCTGGGGGGGGGGGGTGTTATCATGTTTTAAATGAGCCCATCAATGAGACGTTAGTTCCGTGGGGTGAGTCTGAAGATGATGAATTGGTCTGTCAAAATCTGCAAAGCTGCTCAAGCCTTCAAGAGCTTTTGTTTGGAAAAATGCCTGAAGTATTATATTAGAACTCTAATGGTGGTCCAAATGAATGTTTGCTCTTGGATTTATACCCACTTTCTTCCCCTTAATTTAGTCATATGATCAATTCCTACCTTCTAACAATGTCTTCCCTGGGGAGGTCACACAAAGCAGGGTGAGTGACTAGCACATGCTTCCACTAGGACATGTAAAACCCTCTAAAACAATGTGATGCTGATCCAGTGTCGTTTATTGGACAGTTAAACACACTTGGAAGAGAACATACGTAGTGTATTACAATTCATTTATGGCATGTCAGATTTGGGGGTTGGCCATTCGACCCCCACCCCAGAGAGAGTGAGGCCAATCATGCCATCTTGAACCCCTGACCATGGATAGGTTTTATATTATTGAGGATCTCTCAACAACATTTAGACAGCCGTGCTACTAGGAAAAAAAGATGATCATATTCATTTTAGCGTTTCAGTGGTTCCTAACCCTGGTCTTGGACACCCTGCCCTGCACGTTTTAATGTTTTCCGTGCTCCCAATACACCTGGTCTGACTAATCGCCACAATCTCCCGGAATCCATCTCCCAGAGTCCTCTCTCTCTGATGACGTCACAGCCACATGCTCCGAAACACCCAATCACACTCCACTTCCTCACTCTAGGTCTCCAGAGATCTGATTGCCCACCTGCACCTCATTTCCCCATTACTACATAAACCACACACACAGCCACTTTGCGAAGTATTGCCAAACCGTGTTTGCGTACTTGTTTGCGGTCTCTCTTGCTACTCTCTGAGTGCTATTCCTGTTTACGACCCTCCTTTGTTCTTGACTCTCGCTTTTGGATTTCCCCTTTTGGTTTTGTTTCATTCTCTGTTTGCTTTCTGTGTTTTGACCTCTCTTTCTGCTCTCTGGATTCCTAACTTGGATCTTCCCCTGGATTAGTTCACTTGTTATCTGACTCTCTGGTTTTCAACCCTGGCTTGTCTCCCTCTCTCCCTCTCTCTCAGCCTCGACCTGTTTATGATTGTTTCATGTGTGTTGCTGATCAAACTGTCAAATAAAGGCCACTTGACTTTCAGCTTGGTGTGTGTTGAAGTACTTTTGTTCCTGACACTAATAATCTAATAAACAGGCCTATTCTGAGTTGAAGTGGATGTAATTGCGGGAACCACTGGTCTACATATATTTACAAATTCCACATATGAGGAAATTTAGTGGTAAAGTCAGCCATGACATTTAACTCTCCCTAAACATGATATTTGAATTTCTCATTCTTAAGATGCACGTAACCAAACATGACGTCTAAAGGGGAAAGTCCCGTATCTGCTATTTGGCAGACTATAGTAACAAAGTTTGTGCATCAAGCAAGCACATTTGTGGGTGATGTAAATAATTCAGAGGGTATTCTGTATGAAGCGAATGGAACTGACATTCTTTGAGCCAGAATCACCAGGTTAAACAGGGCCTTCAGATAATAATAAAGTTTAATCTCCACTATTTCCCGGTATATTAATAGAACTCTCTTCTATTGCACAAGAGTTCTTACGCATGCCTCTTCAATGTGCAGCCTTTCACTCTTCCATTGAGGAGCACCACAAGAGAGGAATATTTAAAGCCCTGGGAAAGCCCAATCTGTATTTTCTTGCTAATTACAGGATGTTTAATCTCTGGATTATAATATAGACGTGCATATATATAAATATGGAAGTCTAATAAATATCTGGTGTATTTCACCATATTTCCCTCCTTTCCATGTAAATTGGCTGGCCTTAATCTTGGATTGCACTTCCACAAGCACTTCCCTGACTAATCACATGGCTGGCATTTCTTGCCCCACCCACATAAAACCAGTTTCAGAGCCTGAGACGCTGGGTTAGTGAGTTGAAGTTAACCCAGCACAATCAAACCTAGCGAGCTAGACCACCTGTCTCTAGCTGCCTGTCACACAGTCATTCCTTTATCAATACACCAACACGGTTCCTTTACCCATTCATTCCTTTATCCATACATCAAAATCATTCCTTTATCCATTCATTCCTGTAGCTGTCTGTCACCCGAACATATTGTCCATACACCAATATCATTCATCTATCCATACACCAACACTGTTTCTTCATCCGTTCATTCCTGTAGTCGCCTGATCATTCCTTTATCCATACACCACCATTCCTTTATCTGTACTCCAACACCATTCCTTTGCCTGTTCATTTCTTCATCCGTACACCAACACCATTCCTTTGCCCGTTCATTCCTTTATCTGTACACCAACACCATTCCTTTGCCCGTTCATTCCTTTATCCGTACACCAACATCGTTCCTTCACCCGTTCATTCCTTTATCTGTACACCAACACTGTTCCTTTGCCCGTTCATTCCTTTATCCGTACACCAACACCGTTCCTTCACCCGTTCATTCCTTTATCCATGCATCAACATTGTTCCTCCATGCATTACTTGGTGCATTGCTTTGTCCATCAGATCTAGTGATAGATCTGTATGAGGGGTGGAGCAGGCTAGGAGTCCTCAAGCTGTCAGTCAAGCTGCTCGTTAGCTATGCCTGCACAATTCTCAGAGAGGTGTAATTTTTTTTTTTTTTTTTTTTTTAAGCATATTTTTGTCTAATAATTTTAATTCAAGCTTTGCTGGATGTTTCATATAACCCCAAGTAAAATGTAGTGCCATACAAACATTTTTAAAATTTTACTCACTGTTCCCTTTAACTTCATTATGCTTCACTAAGCCCAAACCTCACAAGGCGATCAGGTGTGCTAATATTGCAGGTGCACCTTTCTAACCACCCATGCTACAGCGGTTTCCTCACTGGAAGCAGTGTCCATGATGTGTATGTACATGTGGTATTCCCGTTGTGAAACCACCAGGATTTGTGCACGCACTCTTCAAACAGTACAATGGTATGAATTTGGCCATTACAAGCATTGCATGGGAATTCTGACACAAGAAAGGTTTTACAGTAACCCAGAACCGTCAACTCGCCCAATCATTTCTGGATGGAAATAATCTGTCTTATTATTATTATTATTATTATTATTATTATTATTATTTTGTCAGGTTAATGACCTAACATTTGATTGACCTCTGCAGGCTGCGTGTTTGCACCTTTTTAAGAGGAGAGTTGTTTTGCTTTTGGTGGAACAACTACAACCACACCCCCACACTCCTTCGCCCATGACATGACTTGCAGATTCTCATTATAAGCATGTCTCTTTGCTTGTAAGGTGAGAGTGAAATGGCCAACTAGGCAGGTCCAAATGGTGACTCGTCTTCATCTTTTCAATGCCATTTGCCCATCTGGGTTGCTGTGGGTGGCGAGTGGAGGGTAGTGCTGGAGCCTATCCCAATGCTCATTGGGCAGAAGGCAGGAAACACCCTGGAAAGGCCGCCAGTCCATCACAGGGCAGAAACTGTGACTCAAAGGCTGAAAATATGACTTGATATCAAGACTATGACTCGACTGCATCAGAATAATGACTGCCTCAAAAATGAGGTAGGAGTACATGATGATTTTAATTCATTCTTCTGAGAAAAAACATTCTTTCATCTAGTTAGTAAATCTCCACAGCCGCTTTAACAGCTAAATAGTGTTTGCAATGGTGTGAAACACCTGCCCCTAAGTGTTTCAGGTACTTGGTATTTTTGTTCTTGGCTATAACTACCCTTCATTTTCTTATGATGCATTCTATATTCAATCTGAATGGCAAATAGTTAAGTCTTACTTATCACTGGCACTTTATGATTACTGAAAAACAGGCGGTAACCCTTCAGACTCAATCATGCCCAAACATGTTAGTCATCAAAGGGTTAATTAAAATCAAAGTTCTCCATTATGGTCAATCTTCTGAGACCCCTCTTAAACATACCCCCAATGAGCTAAAGTCAGTTAATAATTCAGATAGCCATCTAAGACTAGAACATTGTTCATGCTAAAAGGAAAAAGAAAGAGAGAGAGAGACACGTAGGAAGATGTCAAGGAGCTTGACTGTCAAAAGAAAACTTCATCAATGATTCTGCGAGGCAGCCCGTGCGCCTGCAGCTGAAGTCCACCTCTGCGCAGTGGAAGAGAGGAGGGAAGCTCTCTCTGAATGCCGTGTGGAGTGAAAAAGCACAAGCACAGCCAGCCGAGCGCATAACACCGAACACAAAGAGCGGAAGAGCGACTACCGAAAAGCTCAGATCAGTGGACTCGTTCAGCAAAGCCTGTGAACCTGCACTCAACTCGACGGCGCAAAGTGAGGCGATGGAGTTCTCTCTGATGGCAGCGCAGGTACCACTTTCCCTCTTTGCCTCCTTTCCTCCACTGCATCAGCTGTCCTTCAGTGCTGGATGACTTTGCATGAAACCGGTCTTATGGTCCACTGAGATGATGACTAGGAATAACTTGAATGGTATTTGTGCTGGGGTCAGTTGCAGAAGTAGCCTCAGTCAGGGTCTAAATGGCATGTGCGTATGTCATGGAGGAAGTTAACATGGAGTAAGTAATACACTGAAAATCTTGTTAGCTTATACTTTAGTTTTGGCAACAACTTGGAGTCTTACTTAACCTGAACTTTGTTTGTTTGTTTGGTGTGTATCAGGTGTAGCTTTGTGTTGGTGATACCATATGTCACAAATGGAAGGTTATTTCACCATATAGTGAAAAGTCTTCTTGGAAGTGTTTAAAATTATTAATAAAAAAATGATCCAGTGAGAATTCCAGGCTATCAGCCAGTATGTGAAACCATCAAGCTATAACTGATAAATGCAAACTTGATGCTAGTTTGTACTGGGGTGGTGGGTGGTAGGTGGTGGTGGTGGCAGTTGGTGGGTGATGGCGGTGGTGGTTTGTGGTAGTGGCAGCTATTAGTGGTGGTGGTGGTTGATGGCTTTTGGTGTTGGTGGGTGGTGGCTATTAGTGGTGGTTGATGGGTAGTGGTTGTGGTGTTGGTGTTGTTGTCAGGTCTAGCTTACCTAAGTAGGGGACTAGTTAAATAACAAGTTCTGGTTCTTTGTATGTAAGATTATTGATGAAAGCAGCACTACACAATTTTTTTAAAAGTTGCGTCATGGATTAGGAGAAAAGGGAACGTGCTACAGCATGGCAAGTGCTGCTGCAGCTCACCCTGTAAAGCCTGAAATAATGGTTTAAAGAGTTACGAGGACAGATGTGGTGGGAGGTTTCCAGACCACATTTTATGACTTTATGTTAACTTCATGTATGTTTAGCTCTCAAATGCAAAATCAACATTACACTGATAGAGGTGACAACAGTAGATTTTATACTCTCATCCTTGGAATACACCTCCTTGACCATGTTTGACTGAACATGCTCAAAGTCGTAGGTTGCATACAATTACACATTTCCACCAGAGAGGTCCCCAAATCTGCAACACCCAAAAATGTACTAGTACGCCGCTCTTCATTTGATGGGTAGTGATACCCCACATATAGTGTAGTGCTGTCACAAATTGTGATGCTGAGAATTTTAAAGGGCAGTAAAGGCACTTACAGTAGATGACATATACAGTATTGTGAGAATGTGGGTCTTACTAGGTGGATGTACAACCTACTTTGGGTTAGTGGACATTTTGAGTGCTTTGGCTCTATGGTATGCTTCATCAGCTCATAAAAGCATCACTAGCTCTCAATAGTGGATGTGGGAGTTTATTGTCCTGCTGTGAAGCCCTCTGGCGTTTCTGTCCACTTCCCATGTTGCTAAATCACGTGATCAAAGCACGGATGACGATCGCGCCTTCTCCGCATTTCAAGTGGTAAATACTCCATACTCCATGTGGTAAACAGTTTTCTACATTCAAATGCATTATTTTAATGTGAAGCCAACCAAAGCAAATGTTTACACAAGCCAAATATATCAGTCCAAATCTCAAACATTTCGTTTCAGCTTTCAGCAATTTTTTTTAACAGTGCAGAGTTACTTACTCCAAACATGCCAGGCTGCTATCTTTAGTGTTAAACTGTTTACTTGTCATGTTTCACAATTGACTTGACTATTTTGTGGTCTAATTATGTTTTTCAGTTATAAACTTCTGTGAACTTGAAGCACCTGACTTGTAACTCACTCACTCACTTACTCATATTTAAGAGGCTGATGATTCCCCACAAGGAGCTTAAATTAGCTCCAAAATATTTTGGTGCTTTGCAATAATCACACTGTGTGTCCTCGTTTATTTTTTACATATACACATTTTTACATAAACATATTTGTTTGTTTATTTGTTTGTTTGGTTTTTTACATACTTAGTAGTTTTATGTATTAGAGACCATACCAAGACCTAACCCTTTAAACTGGAGCTATTGGTTTGCTTGTTTTCAATGTTCATAACTATATTTTGGGGTCTACTGTAATAGATTTTCATGCTTTAATTTTCCAAAAACATAATATTTTCCTAATACTGTACATCTGCATTCACTGTGTCTTTAAGCCCCACCTCCTGATGAGCCAAGTGTGCTCTGATTGGTCAGCTTGCTTACTTTGTTTTGATTGGTCAACAGCCAGAGCAGCGTTATTGGCCAATTAGCATGCTGGCTAACCCAAGTAGTTATTGAGTGACCTAACTCGCCGGAGACACCAATAATATCCACTACTGTGTTTTGTCTTCCGCACTACATTTTTCTTTCATTTTCAGAGTGGTCTTTTTACTGTTTTGGCGCATTGTGTGGTGTGTAAGAGTTTTCCCAAGCTTGTCAGTAGGCAGTAGGCAATAAGGACTGTGCTACGAGAAGATGTCACCTTGTAACAGAGAAAAGGGGTGTAAGTCTGATTAGCCATTTCAGGCAGCTGAGTAAAGTGGTTTCTGTGGGAGAGTGGTTTCTCACTCTGGCGTGTACTTTGGGCTGTATAACTTTACAGACTGTGTACATGCACAAAAAGTTAAAGGAAAAGAAGAAACTGGAAAAGCAAAATAAGGCCCAGGCAGTGTGTCTATTTCTGCTCTTCTCCATTAATCATGTGATGTAACAATACCGATGTCGCATATTTTGGATATGTACTGAATGTGATCTATCAAAGCCAAATGTAGCAGAAACATTTATTTAGTTTGTCACAAGCTGATTTTTGTTGAACAAGGGAACACAAACACTTGTGATTATCGCTGCACTGATTTAAATGCTCTCATATAGTGCATTCCACGAGAAAGTCTGTTGCTTCTTTTATACAATGATTAGAAACATGGTTGTACTGAGAAAGCTCCAGTTCTACATGCGGACCCAGGAGGAAAAAAGTACACCTGTCACGCCTCCAGGCTCTCCCAGCTCCCTCGCTCTTCCGGACTCAACCTCCCATGGGGCTTCGCTCAATGATGTCACACGCACATGTCCCCAAGCGTCCAATCACATCCGTTCAATGTCACCTGAGTTTTAGGCACTTCCTTTATAAGCCCCTCATACATACCATTCTTTGTTCCTGACAACACCGAAGAATATACTTAGTATACTTCCTGTATGATGTAGTGAAAATGTGCTATTTTCAATATACTAACTATGTACTTGGTGTACTATTAAAATACACTTAAATAGAAACTTGTACTTAACTGTACTACTTTGAGAGACCATTAAGATTAATTTAAATGTACTTAAGTGCATATTAAAGTACATTTCTAATACATTAAAATATACTTAACTTTTTAGCTGGGAGTGCAAATTAGTATACTTATGTTAAGTACTCTGAAGTACTGCTGAGGTAAAATGTACTTATTAATTATCACATTTGTAATGTGTAATAAATACAGTTCATGATGCCCAGTGCTTGGGCCCCGATGATTGCCATTTTCCATATACCATAATTTATAGACAGCAGAAAGAGCAATTACAGTGTACAGAAACTGAGATCAAGTTTAGACACACAATTTCTTTGTTGCTCTGATAAATTATATGCTAACCTTTTTTCTTTACGTCAAACGGTACCAACGGAACAAACCCAAATATGCTAGCATGAAGCCAACTTTAGCGCTCACAAAATGGACCTGTTTTCACCTTTTTGGTAAAGTTGTTATTTCTTATTTATGGTTGGCCAATGAAAATGAAATTCTGGATTTTTTATATGTTGGTGGTGGTGGTGGTGGTGGTGGTGGTGGTCGTAGTATTGAACCCCCAGTTCTCCAGGTGCGTGTATGTAGTTGGCTAGATCACTGTGGAATTTAAATATATTAAAGTATATTTCTAGTGCATTAAAATGTACTTCACTTTTACCTGGACCTGGTACTGGGCTCATTGGGTACATGGATACAATCCGTCTGAAATAATGAATAAAGGTAATTATGCTCTAAGTTGTTATTTTTAAATGTGGCACTTCTGATACTTGTTTTGCACAGTTCCAACTTACCATTTTAGTGCATTGGAATATCGTGGTGTTATTTTTCGTTTGCCGTATCATCCACCCTTCAGTGATTCATTCAGGAACTCTCACTTAAACATGTATGCTAACTCTTTGACCCAGCCACAGCCCTCCTGGAGGCCTTCTTAGCAGCAGAAACAGAATTGAAATAGCTTAAAACTCAGTGTTACGCAGTCGCCAAGCTCTTTTTTTCCATCATATATTTCACACCTGAGTAAAGCTGATTGAACAGCACAGGATAAAGCAGCTGGTAATAGCTATTTAATCAGCCCTCCCTTTCTTTGGGCACTTTATTATGAAGTGACAGAACGTTAATTAAGATCTTGAAGTAGGGCACCGGCTCACATCTGTTTCTTTCAGCGCTGCTATAATTATACCTGCAACAAGGAAGCTTCTGACACTAATATGCTGTCTGGAAATATCTCCAAGAACCATTTATACCTTGCTTTTAGACCCAATATGGCTATTTCAGTGAGCTGCTGATTAAAATTGAGAATTTGGAGCAGATAGAAGAGGAATATACAGTCAGCTCCGTTATTATTGGCACCCTTGGTGAAGGTCATGTAGAAGTTGGTCCTTGTGGTTAATTAGCTGCATCTTCTATTTGAATTATGAGATGTATCCCGCCTTTTAGTTGAAGTAAATTTAGGCCAAGAAAGAAAATCTCTCATCAAATATACATTAACAAGGCTGTGTGTCACAATTATTAGCACCCCAGCATTAAGTAATCTTGTGTAACCTACTTTTGCCAATATAACACCAAGCAGGCCCAAGTTTTCTTCTATAATGCTTAATTAGATTGGTGAGCAAAGGAATCTGAGACTACTGTACTCCAGATTCTCTGGGGTCCTCGAGACTCGTTTTAACTGTCCTTTTCAGGTTTTCAGTTGGGTTTAGGTCAGAGGACTGTGATGGCCGTGTCAAAGGCTTCACTATGTGGTAATTGAACCATTTTATATGCATGTCTTGAATTGCTGTCCACAACCCAGTTTTAGTGTTTGGCAGAAACAGATTATCACCAATGTGAAACGGGTTCCGTTCTGGTTTGCAGACTTAATCTTGAAGCCTTCGTCACATCTCCACCAAAGGTAAACAGATTTTAGAACCCAACAAGTTTGTTCCCAGCTGGAACCAAAGAATAGTAGATTCTTCAGCACGAACTGTAACAACATCCTTGGCCGTGTTTGTTGAGGAAAGAGAAGACAACAATGGCGACACCCAGTAGTCTGCTGAAGAACTTCTTCTAGGTTTTCTTATCACCAGTAGTTGATCCGTGCTTGCTTTCTGGATAAAAACAAACATCTGGAATAACAGCACAAAAACTTGCCGGTAATTTAAACGCTCTGCCATCTTGTTAGTACTGTTTACTACTGCTGTGCGGTGCCCTCTGTTGTTGATGATGTATACTTTGACGTTCCTTAAACTGATACGGCCAATATTTATTGAGCTACACATATAGAAGTAGTGTCTCTCAGTATGGTGTCAGGCTGCCATGTTGACTAACACAACATGCCAGACGTCTTGGCGTGGAGTTGTAGAGGTTAATAATGGTGTCCTGTGATAATCCATCCCATGTAGCTTGAATATTCTCACGCAGATTTGGTGGTAGGGGTGGAGGTGTAGTTACACCAGGCCTTCTGGGCATGTGACATGCGTCAACAAACAGTTCATCTTGGTGCTGACCACGGTGCCTCCACACACAGATTTGTTGGTCGTCTCCACCAAGACAAAAGCGGGACTCGTCACTGAAGATGACCCGCTGCTATTCTGAGTCACTCCATGACAGTCTGGCACGACACCATTGCAGTGTTTGGCGAGGTGGACGTGGTGTTAAGGGCAGCCGTTGTAACGGTCTGTGTGCATGTAGTCCTGCGTCGTGCAGCCGTCTACCAATGGTGCCGGCACTAACAGGATGACTCATGGAGGGCATCACTGCTCACTGAATGTCTGCAATCGTGGCTGTTGGGTCAGTCAGGTACAGCGATAAGGCTTGTCCTAGCTTACGTCACATGCACAGCTGAGCGTGTAACTTGAATTATTTGCATGTCTCACAATGTCAAACCTCCCCACCAAGTTTCATTTCTGTTGGTTGGTTCCTTCTGGGTGCAGCTATTTGTACAGCTATAGTTTTGATTAGAGCATAATATGTAAACATATTCTGCCTTATCTTGTAATTATACACATACACTGGCTCTATATACAGACTCATGAGCATCAGACCCTTTGTTTTTTGATGTTCAGGCTACATCCTGTGTCAAGTGAAGCCGAATTCCTCACAGATCCGCAGCTTCATTTCCTCCGTCTAAGCTGACTGTAACCTGGCATGACTTCTCCACACAGTGGGAAACAGGAATTATAATATTCCTAAAGCAGGTGTTGAGTTGGCCTGCTGGGTGCAGTGGCAAGAAGAGGCACCGTCATCCCTATTAAAGCTGCTCCAAGCTCTGCGGGTGGTCCTGATCCTCAGCAGCCCTGCTGGGTAAGGAAGACAGGCAGAGCTCCAGAGAGACAGCAGGGCAGGTAGAATCCAGATCAGTCTGACCGCTTATTCATCCAGACCACGGCAGGCAGAAACCCAGTAAGCTGGCTTCCCCAAGAGGAGCACTGAGCTTTATTCTGATGGCAAGACATTGGGAAGATCATTAAGTCCTCTACAGGGAACACACTTCAATGCACGTTACTGTTAATTTACTGATATTAATATACCACATGAAAATAGCCTGTGCGAAAGTTATGGCACACATTTATATATTACCTTTTTAAATATGTTAACTTAGTAAAATAAATATGTTGTATTAAGATAATAATTGTGCTGCTGTATTAGGTTTATTCCCTATAGGTTAGGGTTTCTGAACCATTGGATACTCTGGTGGTCCTTGGGCCTTTTAATGGGGGGTTCCTTATTGGGTGAGTGATGGCACTTTATATAATGGTGGAAATAGGGTTGAGGGGCAGTTGTGGGCTGGAGGTTAGGGAACCAGCCTTGTGATTGGAAGGTTGCTGGTTCGATTCCCTTAACTGATAAGACATGACTGAAGTGCCCTTGAGCAAGGCACCTAACCCCTAACTGCTCCCTGGGTGCCGTTAATGGGGGTGCATACTGCTGTGGGTCCATAATTAGTCTGACACTGATGTCTATTCAAAGGATCATAAGCACAAAACACAGAATGAGAAGAGTTTCCATTACCTAGAACCAAGCTCTGTCCAACAGGTCAAAATAAGCTCAAACCAAAGTGACCGCTGTACCCTGATTGGTGGACTCGCTTTACACTTCTTTCGTTTGGACATGGTACGCTTTTATGCTCACATTAGCCAAAAGGAAGGTCAGATACACCAACACACTACTTACAGTACACTAACGCGTTACACTTACTGAGTTGCTGTACACCAACACACTACTTACAGTACACTAACGCGTTACACTTACTGACTTGCTGTACACCAACACACTACTTACAGTACACTAACGCGTTACACTTACTGAGTTGCTGTACACCCACACACTACTTACAGTACACTAACGCGTTACACTTACTGAGTTGCTGTACACCAACACACTACTTACAGTACACCAACACACTACACTCAGCCACACCTAAGGAAAGAAACCCGACTGCAGCAGGAGACAGTGCAGTTCTTCTGTTCTCCAGAGCCTCAGTGAGAGTCAATATCTAAAATATTTAAAGAGTTTAAACACTTGACTCGCAGACACGTCCTCTACCCCCTCCAGGAGAAGCTTCTCTGCAGCAGGGGACCTTAAAGGATTAGACGGCTGTTAGTGCTACTTTAGCTGCGCAGTGTTTACACATAACAGAATGTCATACAGTGGCAGAAAGCACATCAGCAAGTCTACTAGAGGGGCTTACTGTAAGTTTACTGTCAGTAACTCTGTTTAGATCTCAAGGCCTGAAGTCTCTGGTGTGCAGTTTGTCTGATACTATGTGGTGCCATACAAGATTCCTGTACTTGTTAGCTATGTTAGCCACAAAGCCCTAATGCTGATCTAAACTTCACAGCACCAGTGCAAAACCAAATTAGCAAACACCAGTCGGGTCTGATTGACTGACTGTTTACTGGGGAAAGGATATTTTTCTTCATGTTACGTAAAATAGATGACCACCGGGCAGCTGGTCACTACCCTGACCATGACCTTGATATCTACTCAATACCAACCTGCCTGTAATCAAACGTGCTTAGCGAGACCCAATCTTGTGAATGCTTCGGTGCTTTATGTATTAATGTGGATCATCCCCCCCAACCTCTCAAACACACACACACACACACACACACACGCACACACACACAGACAGACAAACATATGACTAAGCAGATGGGTCTGAATGGGACAAGACAAACGGGGGATGTAAGAGAGAGATAGAAAGAGCTTATGATGGAGAGAAGAGGAGAGGAGGAGTGTGGAAGCTTGTTTAGCTCAATAATGCTGGATTTTCTGGGAGCTAGTAAAAGCCAGCAGATCATTGGAGGCTGACTCTAATCTCTCGGGAGCAATCCATCCAGAGCAACATCACAACTTACTCTCACTCGTGCGCACACATGCGCGTGCACACACGCTGGCCCAATCAGTGGGCTGCATGGTTGATGTGCTCTGGTTAAAAGTGCACACAGTCTAAAGTGGTGCATCACTGCGCTCGACTCCGCACAGGAACTGAAGCCTGAGGTACTGTGCTCTCTCTCTCGCTCTATCTCTCTCCTACTTCACCTACCTTTTCCTTCAACTCCTGTTTGTCCTATCAACTCCACTGTCCCATCAAATACCCCCTCCTGTACCTCCGCAGCTCCAACCCTGTATATCCAACCCCTCCTGTCATATGCCCCATTTCCCAATATCGCATATTAGCTCACGTATCTCTGCTGATACACATAATATACTGATATTATCTGTACGTTATCCTCTGATATGACTTTTATACTTCAATTACCTTTAATGCCTTCTGTTACTTTTGATGTCTTCAAATATACCAATCTCTTTCATATCTCTATCTCCAATCTCTATCTCCTATATTGCCTTTATTATACCTTCATTACCCTGATATAACTCTTGGAACTCCTTGAATATCCATTATATGCTCCTATTAGTTTTGCTATCTCCAAAGACATGCCTTCTTTTTGTTGGTTATCTCCAATATAGTGCCTCCTTTTCTTGTATTGCTCCTGATATGGCCTCTAATATCTGATATCTACACTGTTACACCTTTTGGTACTCTCACAAGTGTGGGAACTCCTTGGATATACCTCATGTACTGCTAATAACCCTGATGTGTCCTCTAAAATACACTTTGCTTAACCCATTTGAGATACCTCCTTTCCTTCCATTAACTCTCCTAATCTCTATTTATCTTGTAACTAATTTCTCTGATGATCCTCATTGACTGCTTTTATGTCTACTATCTCGTCTGATATACCTTCTACACTCCTATGTCTCAATTTAACTCCATCAACGTTTATCATATCCCTCCTACACTTCTAATAACAGCTGTATCCCCTGTATCACCTTTTATATCCACTTTATCTAACACCCATATCTCCTTACATATATATCCTGTATCCACTCTACTGTATCTACTTTCTTTCTTTCCTATATCTTCTATTATCTTGGATATACTACTTGTCCTCCTATATCTCCTGTTCACTCCCATTTCTCCTTTTATAGTCTCTTCTATGTGCTATATCTCCCAGCAGTCCCAGCATGAGCAGCCTCTGAAATACACTACCAGTCAAAAGTTTAGACACGGCTACTCATAGAAGGTTCTGCTTATGTTTATCTTAATCCTTTACTGTACAATAAAAGTGAAGACATCAAACTATAAAATAGTACTCATGGAATTAAGCAGTCCACCTCAAAAACCTCCAAAATGGACCTTTATAGGAGGATGAACCAGCTTTCTTAAACTGCACTGGAGGCTGATATAACAAGATTTATTTCTAAGCAGTTTTGGAGCAATTCTTTTGGTCCGTTCATCATGAATATTCATTAAACTGAAAGGGGAACTAGAGCTTTCAAACTGTGCAAAATAAAGAGATATAAGTTTTTTGTGCAACTAAATATATATTAGAGGTGGAGATATGTTAGAAATATAATAGTGTGGTACATCAAAAGTATATGTGGTATATCAGGATATTTATGTTTCGGACTCTCATCAGTTGGGACTGTTAAGTGTAAGCCTGTAGAGTCTTTAAGACCAACAACATCCATTTAATTGGGTGTGTCTGAACTTTTTTTCCACTGTTCTTCTATGCTGTATAGTAATATGGGTGGCGCCGATCAAATCACATGTTTTGTAGAACTGTGATTGTGCAAAGAAGTGAACACCTCCACTACAGAGAACACACTTTCTACACCTTGTAATACATGGTTACCGTTTATTCAGTGAATGTGGGGAGAAAAATACAGCACAAAATGTGGCCTGTCAAAAATAACTTATGGCGCATGTTATATTTAGTGTTTATTGTCCCATAATATGTTAAACTGTATGTTACTTTAAGTGTGTACTCTGTGGATGTGTTAACTTAAATTTCACTTATCAACAAAATATGAATTAGTTTTGTTTTTGACTAGGGATGCCCCAAAAAAGTTGACCACGGGACATTTGCATCTGACTGTACCTAACCCTGTTCTAACTAATCTATACCCTCTAATGCTCCTCCTGTACTCGCCTATACTCTATTTGTATCCTATTACTTCTTCTTTCTACAGTGATAAACTATATTATATATCATTATCATTATCTCTTGCATCTCTAATCCACCAATATATCTCCATTACGTCCTGCCCCACTTTCATTCATTCTCTCCTAAACGTTGGTTTTGTTAGTGTGTGCTCATGGAATTACCTGAAACGTTTACCAAAGAAATGTATATCACTATCATCATATCCTCATATCTTCATCAGTATAATGGTGATTGTGCCTTTGAGCGCAAAACCCCCCATGCAATCCAAACTGGACACCTCTTACTTTTACCTGTTTATTTCAGGCTGTACATGGTGACTAGCATCAACACGCACAGACCTAGGTCCAAAACACAGGGGGTCACTTTTGGTCCTGGAGCCCCTAATTAACCTCTTGGACCCCCAGAATGTCTCCAAATCTGGAGGGGGTTCCTGAAAATAAACCTATTACATAATGCTGACTGCTCAGAGAGCTTTAGCCTGCTGCAACCACAATAAACCAGCTTCTGTATTTGGGTATTCTGAACTAAATAGAGGTGCTGCACTGGTCTGCCTCAGGGTGGAGCTGTAGCAAACTGGTTCAGCCAGCTGGTCCTTCATTGTCTAGCAATGGCAACTGTGCCCAGGATAACTCTTAAAAACCTTGTAATAGGCAGTGGCCTGCTTTTAAATCTGAAAACGGGTCCAGTTTTCACTCATTTAATAATAATAATAATAATAATAATAATAATAATAATTCTTCTTCTTCTTCTTCTGTAACACACGTCCACAGTATGTCAGCTACAGTAACAGTCTAACTGTCCTGTTTCTATAGATATCATGAAGCTATATTTGTTGCACAGCTGTGAAAGTCCCAGTTGGTTTAACAGCACCATCATCACGGAGAGCACAGTAAAGACATTGTTGTGTCCAAGTTGCTGCAGACACTGTTATTATTGTTGTTGTTATTGTTTCAAGGCTGCTGTTCTGGCTATGGCAGAATAATTAGAAAGTACTGGCCAAAGCGAGCCCATGTCTGATTAGTCTGGCTTGGCATTCCAGTTTACGATATCTCGAATAGCCACCAAAGCTGGACTGCAGTCAAAGCATGTTCTAGCATGTTCATGTTACTAGACGCTATTAGGTACGTTTCAGTCACATGTGGCTATTTTTTTTTTGCCTGGTGAACTTATACAGCTCTGGAAAAATGTAAGAGAGCACCTCAAAATGATCAGTTTCTGTAGTTTTACAGTTTCTGGGTTTGTGTTTGACCAAAATGAGCAGTTTTGTTTTATTCTATACACTACTGGAAACACGTCTCCCAAATTCCAGATCAAATATTGTATTTTAGATCTGTTTATTTAGAAAATCACTAATGACGCCTCCAGAAGCCTGTTTTTTGAACCATGCTCGCTGTGCATTTCACCCCAGCCACCGTCATCTTACGGTGGTTAAGTGACCTTCGAATGAAGTGGCGCTCATCACGGTCAGTAGAGAGTGGTTTTGGCCCTCTGCCGGTCTGTGGCTGTGCTGTCCCGTGTGTTTGCTGCTTGACCTTGAACCAGACGCTCACTTTATCTGCCAGTAAAGCTAGAACCGAACCTTCTGTTCCTCACTAAAAATCTGCTGTACATGTGGAGATGCTGATTTAAGACGAAACTGGAGTGGTCTCTTATTTATTTCCAGAGCTGTATGTTAATTTAATGGAAATCCGTTTTTTTTTCCTGTAACACACACTATGAGTACTGTAATCGTAATGCTTTATAAATGTGTTTTAAGGCATTATATGATATATTAATAAGATTCTATACTTGCTTATGAGTAGTTAAAGTTAGAAGCATAACGCTTCATAAAGCAAGAGTATATAACCTTATAATAACAAAGAGGGATTTCAAAAAGAATGCAAAAGTGTCAAAAGAATCAGAATAAAGTAATGATTAAAATGAAGTTATCCAGTTTCAATGCTTTCTGTAACAAATAGCTGTCGTTAGCAGCAGCAATGTTGGGGGTAACCAAGAAGAGTTTAATAAAGAAGCCTAAACCGGTGGATATTACGACATGAATGAGGCCATTTGATGGATGTATAAAAAAGGCAATGGTGCATTCTGACGGGGGAATTCGTGACAAATTGGATAGTGGAAAGATAAATGATGTCAAGCTTTAGAAAGCTGACAACTGTGGACTCATCAACGCTGTTCGTTGAACAACAAGCCTGTTGATGGCCCATGGGGATAATGGACCATGTAAGGTAGCAAGGCAGAATAGTCTCCCCAAAAACGCCAATAGTCTCCCCAAAAACACAATCTCAGTGCAAGACTCTGTAAAGCTCTGAAACACTATCAAGGGAGAGAGATTCACAGTACATACGGTCATCAACAAAAGAATAGCTGCACCCAGAGGGAATCAACCGACAGGAATGAAACTTGGTGGGTAGGTTTGACATTATGAGACAGGCGAATGATTCAAGTTTCACACTCATGTGATGTAAGCAAGGACGGGCCTTATCGCTGTACCTGACTGACCCAACAACCATGATTGCTGACATTCAGTGAGCAGTGATGCCTCCATGAGTCATCCTGTTAGTGCCGGCACCATTGACAGGCGGCTGCACCACACAGGACTGCATGCACACAGATCGTGACGATGACTGCCCTTAACACCACGTCAAAGTTTCCAAATACTGACTCAGAATGCCAGCGGGTCGTCTTCACTGACGGGTCCCACTTTTGTCTTGGTGGAGACGACCAATGAATCCGTGTGTGGAGGCTCCGTGCACAGCGCCACGAACACGCGTCACATGTCCAGAAGGCCTGGTGTCGCTCCAACTCCACCCCTACCACACCATCTACAGGAACTGTGTGAGAATATTCAAGCTGCATGGGATGGATTATCACAGGACACCATTAGGAACCTCTACAACTCCATGCTGAGGCGTCTGGCATGTGGTGTTAGCAAACATGGCGGCCTGACGCCATACTGAGAAGCACTACTTCTGTGTGTGTAGCTCAATAAATATTGCCCTTATCAGTCTAAATGTATCATCATTTATTGTTCCTGGTGATCTTCCTTCCCAGTAGCACTGCAATCCCACACTTCCTTCTGGGTGCAGCTATTCTTTTGATGATGAGTATATTTCAATATTGTACTGAAATCTCTAATCAGGAGCAGTGAACACAGCAGCAGTAAGTAGTACCTTGTAAGTAAGCTGGTGAGACAGAAGAAGCCCGTGTGTGTCTTTTAGTGTAGGTGTATTACGGTGTCACAAAGAGGTCGATGCAAGTACTCGAGCAGCCTGCATTTTACTTAGAGCGACTGACTGAAATAGTACTGCTGAGAGGCAGAGGTGAATGTGAGGCTCTGCAAAACAGGATTACAGGAGATTTAGATGTTTTTCATCTGTCCCAGTTATAGTAAAGCTGCACTGTCCTTTACTGTGTGACTATATAAATAAGCGTGTTGATCCGTCAGAATTAAACTTGTATTCCCCAATACCGACAGACTCTCAGGTATAAAGATAATGGTCATTCCCTGACCCTGACCATCAGCAGTACTTCAGTACTAGTTTTGAACTGTCCAAACTGCCAAGGTTCGGAGAGGATGTTTCTCAGCATCAGTGCTTCCACACGGTATATACAACTGTGTGGTGGTTATTATCTAACAGGTCCACTGAATCACATTGAAAACATAAAACTGTGGCCATTGTACACATGTCACTGACCTAATAATTGGTTTAAATTGACAGAGAGAGGCTGTAATGTGCAGAGTTTTCAGCATGGCTGCTCTTAGCTGTCTCTCTCTTGCAGCCGGCAGAAACCTGCCAGCTACACTCCTCAATTCACATACTTAGTACTGTGTGCATAAGTCAGCCTTGTGGTTTCAAAGCATTCATCTGCACCACTGATAGTGCAGGATTTAAGGCAGTCTAGGCACTGTAGCCATAAGACGGAGTTTGTGCCAGTTTTTGGGGTTCAACAGATGAACTATGGGGGATAATAACGTTGATGGGCTAAAGACGTTGATCTATTGGTGCAGAAGCTGAAATAACAGTGCAGATGTACCATATATATGGAAGTACAGTGATGAAACAGAGGGAAAGTGCAGAGAACTGAGGAGATATAAGTGATTTAGAAAGTAAATATGATTGGGTGCAATAATGTGGGTATATTGCCTGAAGAAGTGCATCTACAATGGGTAGCTCAATGGAAGAAACTGAGTAACTGTGCTGTGTGGAGTTCAGGTGCAAGTTCATTCCAAGTACACTGAAGCAGTGAGGCCAGGTTATGTGCACCTGTTAAAATTTTAAGGAGGAGAAATCTAAACAGTTAGATTTACGAACTTTTGTAATATTGCATTTTTAATACTACTATTTGTAAGTGGTATTGTCACTTCGTTACTTGTAGTAATTGGAATTGGAAATAACTGCTGTTATTTTATTGTTATTTTATTGAATAATAAGTTGTTTTGGTAAGTAAGTTGGGGAAAAGTGCTGAATAATGACCTGCACTCATCATTCCAGATTCATCTGCTATTCCTACCAAATACAATGGTGTTTGAAAGTTTGTGAACTCTTGAAAATGTTCTATATTTTTGCAATCATTTGACCTAAAAAGTCCTAAATGCAGATAAAGCAAGTCTAATTAAACAAATGAGACAATAAAAATATTAGACATGGTCACTTATTCATTAAGGAAAATCATCCAGTTTTCCATATCTGCAAGTGGCAGTAGTATGCAAACCTTTGCTTTCAGGATCTGATGTGACCCTCTTGTGCAGCAACAACTGCAACTAAATGATTCCGGTAACTGTTGATTAGACCTTCACATTTTAGCCCAATCCTCGATACAAAACTACTTCAACTCTGTTGAGGACTCAGCATCAGGAGAAGTGAAGAGCGTTGCAGTGTTGAGTGGATTTATGTGAACCAGCAATCAGGTTGATGTGTTTTGCTATTGTTTTGTATCACCAGGGCACAGGAGTTGCCGGGATAGGTAGGGTGATGTACTGTGTTTTGTCAGCAGTAGGTTCTAGCCAGATGTTATGGCATTGCAGAGCTTAGTGCGTTTGGAAATTGTCTGCCAACTGCCTATCCATTTTTTCACAGACGTACAAGTCCTAGTTACAAGATACTTAACCCCAAGCTGCTCTAACTGCCGATAACATATTTACTCTTACTACACATTTCTGATATAATAAGGGTTTGAAGGGTGGAGCGGAGCTCTCTTTCAAAGGCAATCAACCCTTTATACCCCCAATCATGGTGTGAAATGCATTGGGTCATGAGGGGCCTGGGACCCCATAATTAACCTCTCGAACACACTGAAATTCTCAGAATCAAAATTCTGGGCCTAGTTTTTCAAGATTCAAGCGTCAAACAGCAGCCAATTATAGACTCAAGTATCCTTATTATTTCAACATGTATCATACACACTGTGTACATTATGCAGTATATCATACACACTGTGTACATGATACATGATAAGTGTATCAGAGGATGAATGAATGAATGAATGTTTGAACTCTCCCTTTACATTAGTCATATCTATAATTGATGAACATATTTTGTGCATTTGTCTCCAGTACCCTACACAAGTACTCTCTTTGAGACACAGCAATTATGTATACATGTATCATACACATAGTACACATAGTGCAGTATAGACATAATAATACTGGTCCTTATATAGAAGTAACACATTGAATCAGCAGGGTATGCGTAAAAAGTGCAGTCTGTGCAGTAAAGCAGTCTGTAATGTTCTGGTGGTCATCTCATTGGAGAGAAGACTGAACATGAGCTCTCACTTCTCTGACAGCAACTTGGCAAAGGTAACTGTAATGTATGCCTGGGCTACATCTGGAAAACCTATATGCCACAGGATATTTGTAAATCTGGGAACTTGTCCAATTTCCTAATGGATGAATGGGAAGAGTGAGCTCATTTAAGAGGAGAAAGCAGATCAAATCCCAGTTAACGTGGGGGAGCACATTACCAAACCTATTAAGAATCATTACATCTGAACGTATCATGGGTGTCAGTGTGTGCAATGCTGAACCACACCACTGTTATCGGTGCAGATAATGAGTGAAAAATGCACGTCATTCAAGATCACTTTCAACATGCCAACATTCCATTAATCTGAAGTAGGACTGAGAGAAGAGATCCACCACCTCTCTCACAGCTTGCTCTCAGAACACCCAAACTCTGTGAGTTCAGGTAGGGTGCTGACTCCACTGCTATCAGCAATAGCCAGTAGCCCGGTGTTATGTCACTGCGGTACCTTAGTGTGCTTAGACCCCCTTTTCAGGCCCACCCAAGAATGTATTTCTACAGCACTGCTATGAGATACGCATGAAATGTTTAATTTGCATATAGCTTTACACAGTGCCTTTATAGTTGCAGTAATCACTACTTTGATGTTAATTTGTGGCAAGTCGGTTTAAAAGTAAGGATCCCTGAACGAGCGTCTACGTCCTTTGCCATGTTGCTGTCAGAGAAGTGAGAGTGATTAGTGTGTCTATGTCTGATGAATGGCAGCTCTCACTGTGGAGATATGGAGGTAATGAGGTGGAGAAGGCAAGCGGTTACAAAGCGTAGCGTACTGTGGTACCCTGCATGCACCTGTCCTAGAACACTGGTGTCGCCATATGCCAGGCGCAGACGGGAGCTATCAGACATTTGCATGATGAATGGAAATACATGAAGTGGAAAGTGAGTTTGTTTTCCCTTTGAACTCCTTGGAAACTTGTCTGAAAAGTGACTTTCATGCTGGAATTAGGATCAACAAACTGCTGCTTTAACTTCAGACGTAAGCGGAATGCTATAGGCCTACTGTAGGGATCCCTAATCCTGCTTCCCAATCCTGCTCCTTGTAGATGCTCTGGAGTGGAGTCATTCTAGCTCTGATGAACTGGGTTTCCTCCCTTTCAGCTAATGAGTGCTGGGATAGGCTTCAGCCCAACCCCCCACCCCACAACCCAGAAGATGGATGGATGGATGGATAAATGAATGAACGAACTCTCCATTTACATTAGTCATATTTATATTTGATGAACATATTTTTATGCATTTGTCTCCACTACTCTACACAAGTACTCTCTTTGAGACACAGCAATATTCAGCTGCTGTGATGCATAATTCACCTCAAACACCAAGTGAAGTTGCATGGTAGGGACTGATATGACACAATGACTTTGGTTGTATAAAAACCTCCTCCAGCTCTTACAAACACAGGGTGAGCACGGGGGTATGGTCCGCAGCTCAGGTCCAGATGTTCGGTTCATTCCTCCCAGCTGCCCTCAGAGCAGCATGAACGGCCACGTCTCACTGCACATCACAGCCAGAGAGGAAACGGGACCGAACTGCATGTCTGTTATCGTCTGCAACTCCTCCAGCTTTTAGTGAGAGAACTGCCTGTAGACGTTTGTCTGGAGCGCAGATGAAGCACACTAAAGCGATAAGGGGTGCTGTCTGGTTCTAGCATGCCATAGCAGTGATGGTTTGTAATGTGCTGCCAAACGCAGTAGTGCTTTGCTTGACCCCTTCTATGTAAGGCTGACATAACTATGCCATAAACGTCATATGCCAATAAGACATATAGCTCTTTGTTATATTGGTAACACTTTACTTGAAGGTTGTCTACATGACATGTTCATAACATCCTCCATAAACACTTCATATCATTCATGAAGGTTCATGAAGTGTACCTGTTTTACATGATATTAATATGAGAGAGACTGTGCCATTTTACTGAGAAGCATTTTTTCAAAATAAAAGTCCTTGTTTATTCTATTAAAAAACTTTATTATTTTCTGTGAAATGCCTAATTTCTGGACAGGCAAAATATAAATGACCTAATAAGGTTTTCCTAAACGGGCTGTTGAATGAACACTCTGGCATAATAAAAGTTTTAAAGAAGGCAAAGAGTAGAACTGAGAAATCATAAAGTGCAAAGTCTAAACTAAACAAGTGTCTGAGTGTCAAAGCACTTTCTGTCCAAAGGGGTAAAGCCAGGCCATATTATCTTATCTGTCCTGAAATGAAAGATTGCACTGAAAATCATTTTAATTAAGACTTTTATTTTGAAATATGTCTCTCACTAAAATGACCTAGTACTCCATATTAATCTCATGTAAAACATGTACACTGTATGAATGTTGATTTAAACATTTATGAATACGTATGAAGTGTTTATGTAAGATGTTATATAGACACCCTGCAAATAAGGTGATATACCTCTTACAGTGCTTTTCAAAAAGTGTGATTAATATAAAAAGTACATACTTTTAATATTTAGTCTGTTATTTTGAAACAACCTATGACGACCTAATTGTACTGAAATTATAACTATGATTACAAGCTGATTATTTACATGTTTAAACGCATTAAATCATGCTTTTGATTATTTTACCCGAACAACTCAAGTCAGAGTCACTTAAGTGTATTCAAGTGGACATGATGTTTGATACACTTGGATATATTATAAATACAATAATGATACACTTCAGTGCTATTTATTAAATTGTACTGCAACTAAACACTACAACAAAATTACTAAGCACTTAAATACGTGTCCTTTTTGCCAGGAATGAAGAAGGGCTTGAGGAAAGTGTTATCTTAAACTCTTACCCAAATAAAAACCAGCCATATGCAACAGTTTGGGTACCCTCAGGTCACGTGACATTACTTTACGTGCACTAAAATATAATTGTGCACTAAAATTTGCAGGAAAAAAAATCATTCAAGTGTTTTTTGTGGGGCAACTTATTTTCACTTAAACACAACTTATTTAGAAGTTTGGAATAAATGTTTTATTAGAAAAAGACATATAAAATCAGACGTATAAAATAATATAAAATAATAAATAAAATAAAAGTATCATATAAAATTCCAGTGGCCTTACACGTTAGTAACAAAGTTAGTAATAGTATATAATTATAACCTCATACCTATTATAGTATATATTTTGTCACCTTAAGGTGGTAGTAACTTCAGGCTCCTGCAGATGGCGCTGCACGAGGATGATGGGGCTATAAATATCTGCGGGGTGTGAGTGACGGGATCCATAGATTGAGGAGAGGTGGTACAGTGCAGTGAGTGTCTCGTTCCATGTGTGGAAAATGGCTCCAAAGCAGATGTTAATGATTGGCTAAAAGGAGTGACTGCATTTGAGAAAGTCTTTCAAATAATAATAATAATAATAAAAAAAACATAAATCTTCTAGAAGGACCCGCTGTTGTCTTCTTTAGGGTATTTAAATTTGCGTTGTATGCGTATGTAAAATGATTCATATGAAAAATGATTCCAAGCTTCAAAATATTCAGGATTATTCCATGTATATTATTTCAAAAACAAAGTCACTCAAGTCTCAGGACGAGTCACTCAAGATACAGAGTTTACTGGCACAAGTGTCACCTAACTTGCCCTCTCAGCTACAGTATAAACAGCAAAGTGCAGGATTCTCCACAGCGGGGCAAGAATAAACCAGTAACTCGTCTCTCCAGAGTCTTCAATTACCGTAAAAGCTAAACTCACTATATAATCAGTGTGCCTACTGCACTGGTAACAAACACATGCGGGCCCACAGTCTGGTGGGGCAAAAGACAGAAAAACATTATATGAAAAAGAGCAATGTAGGCAAAGTGTCTTATTTCTCTTATCTCTTATAATCATCATATCAATAAAACACCTAGAATGCAGCTTTTAACTCTTAGAAGCCAAGTTACTCTGGTTTTACTATACAGTTTAAATACAGTTATGTACAGTAAGCTCCTTAAGTGTAGCACAACATACAGAAGAGCTATGACTACAGAAATGTCAAAGACATACTCAGGATTCAGCAGTATTTTATAACACCGACCATGTTGATTTTTTATATTGTATTTTCCTTAATTAGTTCCTAAAAAGCTTGTTTTTACAGCAATTGAATGCAAATGAAATCACAACACATTTACACAGGTGTCCAGGTTAGGTGCGTAGTCCCTTGCAAAAACATGTATCTCCATTTTTGGCCATTTCTGCTTTTATGCATCGTTTGAACACAGCAGCTTACATGATGAATTGACCAACAGAATGGGCCAAAATCACTTGGGGGTGTAATTCTTACATTAGAATTAAAACTGTAAAGTTACCGTTGAAATACTTGTTATATATATGTGTGTGTGTGTGTGTGTGTGTGTGTGTGTGTGTGTGTGTGTGTGTGTGTGTGTGTGTGTGTGTTTTTATTTGACAGATTGACAATCCTATTCAGCAGCAATAACAAGACAATCATACCAAAGGGCGAGGGTAAGACATAAACAGAGAGACAGGCAGGGGTCGAGAGCCAGAGAGTCAAAACAAACCGGAGAACTAAACCAGAAGGGAGAATCCAAGACAGAGTGAGTCAAAAAGAAAGAAGAGTTGAAACCAGAGAGAACAAGTAGAGATAAACAGGAGAGAACGCTCGTACACGCGGTACATACAGTGCCAAATACTAACAGCCTCTTAAAGTCAAGCACATATTTAAAGCACTCTACTTTTTACCCCAAGTGTTGTGCTGACAACTAATCTCACTTCTCTTCCCTTGCAGCATTTTCCAGCGGTGAGCGGGGCCTTCATGGATTCCCCGTACAATGGCAACACGTCCCTCCAGACCTCCAACTCCAACCTCAATGCCAGTTTCTCCCGGCCCGTGGAGCAGGAGGAGGAGGGCAAGGTCTCCAGCGACGCCATCTGGCTGTGGGTGGCCGTCATTGCAACCATCGGCAACATTGTGGTGGTGGCGGTGGTGTGTGCCTGTGCCTTTTAGACTCCGTAGTCTGCAAGGACACGGCCTAAACTCCCGCTTCTCTCTCATCCTGCCCATTAGAACCTTAGCACACCTTTTCCTTCAAGTATCCCAAAGATTCCATAAAGGGACCATTAGCGTATAGAGTCTGGGATGCCCTGGCCCGCATGTGAATAAAGAAGTTAAAAGGTGAAAAAAACAAAAAACAAAATTATATATATATATATATGTGTGTATGTTTTTTATTTTTTACTTTTTTTTAACACATAGGGGTCACCTAAAGGTCACCGAGTACACAAATCAGCTTTACATAAGCCGGTGTTTATTTCCAGCGGGAAAGGCCAGGCAGGTCATTCCGCCAGATTAAGACTGATTACAGATGTGAGCTTGTGGATCCTTCTGCTGATAAACCAAATCTCTGGCGCCCACTGTGAGAGAGCTTTGTGACCAGGCTGGCTGCGGTTTTGTGGGCGTGGAATAAATTGGTGACAGACGGTGGTTGTCCAGAGGGGTTGTGCAGTCACCCGGGGTCAGTTGGCTGGAGCTCCTGGTACTTCTGCTTGGCCAAAGCTTGCAGACACCCCCCCACTCCCCCCACCAAAACCCACCTGCTTCTTTCACCCTCAGCGGCCTTGCTTATTATGAGGGTAGATTATCTTTAAACATGTTATATAGTGACAAAAATGTCCAAAACGGTAACTTTCCAGGGGACCGCAATACACTATTTTTACCTTTAACTGGCCGTGAATGGAACAATCAGACCGTGACGATATACAACATCCATCCATCCATACATTCATAAATCCATCCATACATCCATCTTCTAAACTGCTTCATCCTTCTGGGTTGTGAGGGGTTTCAGGAGCCTATCCCAGTGCTCACTGGGCAGGAAACATCCTGGACAGGTTCCAGTACATTGTAGGATGTAGAACATTAATACTGTATAATGTTTATTTTAAATGTACACTACTTTACTACTACTACATAACTTGCCATGGAATAATCATTACTTATTAATTCCTTACACTTTATAGATTGAAATGTTATGAACTACACACCAAGGCATAAAGTGGTAACTTAGCCACAATTTAAATTATTTTAGGAACAGTAAAAACACATAATCTTGACAAATAAAATTTGTATATACCTATTTATGGTCATTTCTTGACAAAAAAACCCCCAAATAATTATTTGATCAGCAAAATGTTGGTTGAATATGAGGCATTTTTATATAAACTGTATTATAACTTATATACTGTATAATACATTATTGATGCTATACAACTTTCATCGTCATCGTCATCGTCATCCACAGTTCCACCCATCATGAGGAATTTCTTCATTTTTACAGCTTCCAACAAAACTCCCAACATGATAACTTTACAGGAGCATAGTTTAAACATAGTTTACTATTAAAGTAAATCAATAGAACCAGAACCTGTTTTCCAAGTCATTTATTGTGATCCATTCATCATGAAATGTAGTGTACTGTAATACATCATGCAATGTAAAGGGCAACGGGCATTTACAGATGATCCCAAAAACTGAAAAAATGACAGAAGTTGAGGTTTTGTTCCAACATTTAGAACATCATCAACAAAATAGGAGTTTGTGCATTCCAACCTTTTCAATGGCAGTGTAGATTTACAACATGTAAACAATTACTTCTCATGTGTTTTGTTCTTAATTATTCTATTTATACAGTATTATATTACTTCATTTATTTTGGAATATGTCTATTTGATGAGTTTATTAGAGCTTTTTTAGATCAACAACACTAACCGATATATTTTACTGTCTGCGGTAGATTTTAGGTTTAAGACTTTAGTTGACATTATAATGATTTGATAGCCTGATTGTATGTTTGTTTGTTTGCAATGCATTGTTGTAACATTTACTAGCAGGGGGTGGGGGTGAGGGATGTGGGAGCATATTACACCAGCAGTACTCATTACCACCAAAGCATATCGCTGCTATTGGAACAAAACCCTCCAAAATGCTAACTTTACAGGAGAAGTGAAAAACCTACTCCGCTTTTAATGTAAGTCAATAGAACTGGATGTTTTTCCAAGTCATGTTGGGTCATTTCTTTTGGTCCATTCATCATGGAATTCACACACTATGTAAAGATCAACAGGCAGATTCAAATCATGGCAAAAACCTAAAAACATCAACTATTGAGATGCAGGGTTTTGTTTCGTCAGCAGTGATAGTAACTATCTAGTATCTTAGTTAGTAATGCACAGTATGCGTTGTACAGTGTGTGCAAAGGCCCGAATAGACACAAAGAGACAACAAACCCACCAACTTTGGCTTTAAACCTGATTTCCACTTGTTTAAGAGTCAATCTCTTTCACTGTTAGCTTTAGCTTTGTCACATAGATGTCTGAATGTCTCTTCCTTCAGCGTGCACACTGAGGACAGCATTAAATCCCAGAGCGTTCTGAGGTCCTGGTCACTGTGCTACCTCGGTCTTCACATCTTCTTTTCTTCAAACACCCAGCAGATATGAAAGCTTCACTTGACAGCAGAACAAAGCTATTCCTGCCTTTCCTGGCCGTTTAATCAGTGTGCGGTGAGCAGGAGGACGCTCAAGCAGCTTAATAGCAGCTAGCGTGCCATCACTGTGCATTAGGAAGCCCAGTCTTCAGCCTGCTTCTTGAGCTTTCCCCTTGGTTCTTTGAAATGAGAGATGATGAGGAGCTCATTCTGACAACCTGACAGGAAGGGTTTGCGGGAGAGGAGTGAATTTAGGACACGGTGGTGGTCCTGGCGTGAGGCGAGCTGTAGATTTCATCGTAGAAAGCAAACTTTGGGGTGAATCTTAAGCTGTGACTTTTGTTGCTTGTGTTAAGATCCTTCACTTAGCTTTACTTTATAGTAAGGCTAACTGAATGTATGCTAGCTGTATCCCTCTTCCTCACGTTTTCCTTCGGGGGAGTTTGGCAAATGGGCTCTGGCACTTTTCTGGGTGTGGTTTTGGTCTTAGAAGCGTGCCACAGCCCAGCGGCATGCTTTAGTCTGGCTGTGTGCTTGGCTCCAGAGTCAGTGAAGGCATAGGCATCCATCACCAAAACACACACCCACACACCTCACAATGTGCCTTAACTATACTGCAAATCCATAATGGTCTGGAAGGACCTCCCAGTACCTGTATAGGAGGAGGTTTCATTCAGATGTGCATCTGCCAGCTTGGTAAGACGTGTGCAGTGAGATGGTCTTGTTTGTTTGTTTGTTTGTTTGTTTGTATTCACCTTGTTCACTCCACCCCCAGCCCCCTCTTCACCAACAGATGTTTCTGCCGTGCTGCCCTCAGGCAGAGCCAGTCTGCTCTCCTGGCCACTGGACCATGGCCCACAAAGCCATGAAGTCCCAGATACATGGCTATAGTGAAGTTGACAACCACCAACTAGCCAATTGTAGAGCTGTAAAAAAGGGGTAACATTTCATTTACACCCTGCTACATAGCAGTGACATAACCATGCCATAGAGCCAAACGATTTTGGCAGAATGTCTAATTGCGATTTTTCTGATGGCAATTACTGTCTCTAAACTGTCCAGTCCAGGCCTGTTGTTTATTTATTTTGTTCTTAATTATTCTATTTATACAGTATTATTACTTCATTTGTTTTTGAATATGTCTATGTTTCAGCAGAGGTACACAGATGAGTTTATTAGAGCTTTTTTAGATCAACAACACTGACAGATATAAAGCTCTGGAAAAAGAGAGCACCTCAAAATGATCAGTTTCTCTAGTTTTACAGTTTACGGGTTTGTGTTTGACCAAAATGAGCAGTTTTGTTTTATTCTAGAATTAGGTGAGGCCGATCATTCCCTGAGTAGAGAGTTTAGGCCATTTTTTGGCCATTTGTGATTTGCACACAGAGGAATTTGTCTTCCGCATTTAACCCATCCGTGAAGTGGGACACCCACATACACACACTAATGAACACACTCACTAGGGGGCAGTGAGCACACTTGCTCAGAGCGGTGGGCAGCCCTACCCACGGCACCTGGGGAGCATTTGGTGCCTTGCTCAAGGGCACTTCGAGAAGTCGTTACTGTTGGTTCAGGGAATCGAACCGGTGACGAAGGCTGGTTCCCTAACCTCCAGCCCACGACTTCTATACACTACTGGAAACACGTCTCCCACATTCCAGATCAAATATTGTATTTTAGATCTGTTTAATTAGAAAATCACTAATGACGCCTCCAGAGGCCTGTTTTTTGAACCATGCTCGCTGTGCATTTCACCCCAGCCACCGCTCGCCAGTCTTTCTGTAGGTCACTTGAGGTCATCTTACGGTGGTTAAGTGACCTTCGAATGAGGTGGCGCTCATCACGGTCACTAGAGAGTGGTTTTGGCCCTCTGCCAGTCTGTAGCTGTGTTGTCCTGTATGCTTGCTGCTTCACCTTGTTCTTATGAACCAGACGCTCACTGTATCAGCTGTATGATGTAGGCTTGGTTGCATTTACATTTAAGTAAGTGTCAGTTACAGGAGCTACTTGTAACTAGCCTTTAGTTGTTTACGTTTCTTCATGATGTAAAGATATAGCTTTGTGAGTGGTGTTAATAAAAGGGAGCACTGGGAACTTGAGCCACAACATCTGTCCTCATTGCAAACCTCCGGGCTGGGTCAATCTACCAACACACTTCCCTACAGGCTCCTATGTAGAGTACAATTAGCCAGAATTAGCATGTGACATAAGCTGTCATGAGTAATGGTAAGATGCCTCTGCATAGAGGGAATATAGCACCGGTCATGTTCCACAAAACACGATTGCTCACCTCACATTTCAACGCAGAACTGGGGGCATAGGCCTTCTGACCTGAAAGCCAGGATCCCTAGATTTCTAATCTCTCAGGTCAATAAAAATCTTAGAACCTGTAGAAGCTAATGTTAGCCAGTTAAATGCGAGGTAAACAACTCTGTGTGTTTAATATTCAAAAATACTTATAGCCATAATAAACTTGGCTCACAGTCGTGGTTGTCATTCTCACTGTAGTAATGAATCTGAGTCTTACTACTTGCCAGCTAGCTCCTTAATCTGTAACCAGGACCCCCTTATATGGCAGGTTCTGACTAATTTACCTTAAAGTAGGACTTATACAACCAAACATATATGTCTGAGGGGAATAATTAAAGACCCATATCCCAAATGTCCCATAGTTTTTCCCACACTACCGAACTGTTATCTTTACCACCATCATCTCATTAGCAGGGTAGTAGCTAGGAAGAAGCACAGTTTGGCTAAGGTTTGTTTGCATGCTGATACTGAAGAAAAAGTATTGTTCTGTGGTTGGTATAAAACAAAGTGTGAAAGTACACTACTGATGCCATCTTATCTTACACTACCACAAAAACCAGGAGATCAAGTGTATGTAGCTTCTAAAGAAGTAAATTAGTTAAAGCTAGCTGAGAAGAAAGAAAACAATTGTGTGTGTTTAATATTCTAAAATGCTTATGGCTGTAGTAAACTTGGTTGTCATTCTTGCTGTAGTAATGAACCTGGGTCTTACTGCTTGCTAGCTAGCTCCCTAATCTGTAACCAGCCCAACACACACCACCCCTCCACCCCCCACATGGCAGGTACTGGCTAATTTACCTTAAAATAGGACTTACAGAACCAAGCATAGATGTCTAGGGGGAATAATTAAAGACCTCAATTTTTTATTTCCACACTACTGCCATCCACCAACTCATTAGCTGGGTAATAGCTATAACGAAGCACTGTTTGGCTAAGGTTTGTTTGAATGCTGATACTGAAGAAAAGTATTGTTCTGTTGTTGATATAAAACTTTGAAAGTACGCAACAGATGCCATCTTATCTTACAGTAACATCTATGAACCAGACGATCAAGTATGTTCAGAAGTAAATTAGTTGAAGCTGGTCCGGCAGATTGAAACTGGAACCAGATCTCGATCTCGATGACGAGGGTTGGTGACCAATGATCTTGGTCGTCATTCTCACTGTAGTAATGAATCTGGGTCTTATTACTTGCCAGCTAGCTCCCTAATCTATAAGCAGGACCCCCTTAAAAAAACACCTCTGTATAGCAGATAGCAAATCATGGCAGGTACTGGCTAATTTACCTTACAGTTGGACTTGCAGAACCAAGCATAGATGTCTGGGGGGAATAATTAAAGACCTTAAATATCCCATTGTGTTTTTTTCCCATAATACCAAACTGTTTTCTTTACCACCATCAACTCATTAGCTGGGTAGTAGCTAGGAACAAGCAGAGCTCGGCTAAGTTTGGGTGGATGAGCAGGTGTCTACAAACCATTGGACATATACATATGAAAACTCCAATAGAGTTTTAATCAATAAATAATTGCAATTGAATTAGCCTCCTCTTGTTCATTTGTTTGTTTGGTTATTGTTTGTTGTAAATAGAATTAATTTATTTTGTTTAGGAGATTAAATTTTTAAATCCTGATTTTGACCCTGGGCAGTTGAAGATGCAGTGTGTTTCTCTCTCATTCTCCTGCAGGTCGTAAAGAGCACGCTACAGCCTGCAGGAGAACGTCGTTAGAGCGGATTCTGAGACGCTTGAAGAATTCTGACACTCGACAGACGTGACTTTACGTAACACACTCGCTCACGAGAGGGAATTAAGAATGTTGAAAGCCGGGGTGTGGTTGGTGACGGCTTACAACAGGAGAGCGTGGCTTATGTGGATAAAGATGTCAGGACTGGTTTCATAGACTGGAGAGATGATCTCACCTTCCTGTGCTCACCATGAAAACACAAAGACATAAGCATTTCACTTAGTGCAGCAATAACTATCAGCCAGCAGAAGGATGCAAATAGTGTAAGAGTAAAAGTCCTCTGATTATGGAAATTACTTTGCACTACATTTGTTCCACTGAAGGATGTGATGCATTATTAGCCACTAATGGAAGAAATTTTTTTTGTTTTTATTGCTAATGATGCTAAATGTTCTAACGTAATAAAACGTGTATTACTATGAAATATCACATTATGTTACATCAAGTAGTATATTTTAAACTGCTGAGACTATAGATCAGTTTCAAAAACTCTAAATTCATCAAAACAAAGACATTCAGAGTAGTTTGATTTGAAATGCTTGAATAGCTCGACTCAGTGATGACACACTCCTATAACGATGGTTCTTCCAAGGTTCTTCTGTAAAGACAATGGTTTTATGTTGAAGCATTAACATGAACACTTAAAAAACCATTTGCATTCATAATTGGATCTTCAGTTTGATGGAGAACGTGTATAGGTTCTAAATAAAGCCATATTGAACACATTCTCTAGGAAGCTGAGGAACCACTTCACCTTGCAAAGAGCCTTCGAACATCTGAACATTCAAAAATGGTTCTTGTGTTGCTTTACAACAAGCAAATCCATGGCAAAGCCAAACTCGTGATGTGCTCTTTCCATCGGGCCTGGAAGTACATCGCTAACCTTCAGGGATCTGAAGATACAGTGCCCAGAATCTCAGAATTTGTATCTGACTTAGGCGCACTGTAGACATAGGAGAGCTTGGGAAATTTAAACTTAACAGGACTTATGGAGTTATGCCCCCCTGTCCAACCACACTTTTTAGATTCAGGAAACTGGAGAAAATGATGTGATCACTGACTAGTCGACATCAAGCTTAGGGCACTATCGCCGAGCAGTAGAGTCGACTGGTCTGTGCAACCTCTAAAGAACATTAGATGTTCCTTCATGAGTTCTGTGGTACACTGACCTGTCAAAATGTTGGGAACGTGTTGCCTTCTTGCTTCCATTAAGCAGGCTGAAGAGCTGTTAGCACTTGAAGAACAGTACAGTACTTTGAGTATGTTAGCTACAACTCTTCATGTTTATGAAAAAGTCATTTTTGGTATGAAGAGCAGGCTTTGGGCACATAATGGCTTGACAGTTTTCCTGCAAACTGTTGAACTTTTGTTTTGTTTTCCCAAGGAAACAATGGGATATACTGTGTGGGCTTTGGCATTATTAGCATCATCATTAACAGTTCCACAAACTGTTGATGGCCAGTGTATATTGGGAAATCCTGTATACTTGTACCTGCTGTGTCACACATATGATGTTCTGTATTGTCAGGTTTGGTTGTGAAAGTGGTTGTGAATTGCATCATGAAAAGGGCATATCAGCTGCCAAAAACAGGACTGAAATGACTTAATGATCACTTCCTCTAGAATTAGTTAGCCTTAACTTGACTTTAGCAGTTATTCTCAACTAGGCACTATTTGCATGCTTTGTCCACCTGTATATTAGCACCAATTCAATATTGGTTATGTACATAGTAAATGTAATTTTCTATGAAACATTACACCGGCATGTATGATATATTTAACCGCGTCAACTAGACGAATAATACAACAAATACAGCTGGTGAGAGACCATAAGTGTACTGTTCTCAGATTGAGTCATTTTAGACAGTGGGCATGGAGAGGTTACTGCATGCCACGCACTGTTTATGGTTTTTTTCTGATAGCTGGCTTTTGTTTAATTTATTTAATAAATGTAAAAAGACATGCATTCATGTGTCAAAAAAACGAATGGTTTGACTTTCTGTTAAACTCACATACCCATTTTCTTTGTATCTAGTTGCAAACATCCTAAAAATCCTAAATTAAAAGGTTTAGATTTTTAATAATTATTTTTGATTGTACCAAACAGTCAAATGTCTATGTAATGTGTATGTTTGTCATGCCTACTGGTTCTGCTCTCACCTCCGAGCTCCCGGACTCCATTTCCCATAACCCACCACCCGATGACGTCACTGTCACATGTCCACAATCATCCAATCCTGTTCCGTTTTTCAGATCCCTGTCTCCGGAGTACTAATTACGCACACCTGTTGTTAATCTAGTCGTTAATCTAATCTAGTGTTTGTACAAATTACTCCTCTCTCACACGACTCATTGCGAAGTATTGCCACTCTGTTGTGCACTGAGTGTTTACTCCCTGTAACTCATCTTATTTGCTGATCTGCTTTTTGCCTTCTTTCTGATTCTCTGGTTTACTCTTTTGTCTTTGCCCCTTTTGGTACCTTTGCTGATCTGACTGTTTGTTTGGTTTTGACTCTTGCCTGTTCACTGACCTTGTCTCCGCCTTGCCCTTTTGTTATGTCTGCTTTGCTCATGTTGCTGCTGTATCTGACTGACAAATCTGTTAAATAAACCTCGCCATGATTTTAGCTCAGCGCTCATCACAATCTGTTTGTCCGTCAACACAATGTTCTACTAGTCAGTATAAACATATTGTATAAAAATCTAATTCATTGGTTTTTCATTCAAATTGTTCACTTTCCATCCTGCTATGAACATTTTTTTATACACTGGGGGTGTGTTGGCAGTCCTGGGGGTGTGTTGGCACTACTTTTGTTCTGGTTGGAAGAAGAAGCCCACAGATTTGCAATACTGTGCAATAGATAAAATGGCTGTTAGGTACAAATAATTTTCAGCATCAGAGAAAATAAGCAGAAAACATTCGAAGAGTCAATCTCTGAAATGCTAGATTTCCATTCATAACACTTCTGGTTATAAAGTCTTTGAAGAGAACAAAGGTGATATTAAACATTATCTAGCTTTAATATGTCTTTCTCTCAAAACAGTGTTACGTAGTAAATGCTGAATCATTCATAGTCTATACTGAATAATTAATTGTAGTTACTGAATAATTCATAGTAGTTACTGAATAATCCATATTAGATGCTGAATAATAACCTATTCTGCCTCCAGCCTACCGCCCAGTCCTTCTCTGATGTAGGTTGAATGTCTTCAGCTGTCAGGAAGTGGCTGGGCTGTCTTTCTTGGCTATGGTAACTGTGTTCCTCTTCCACTTCAGGCTCCTGGATATGGTTGTTCCCAGGAACTTGAGCGACACCACAGCGGAAACCACTGTTGCCGCTACCAGGTTTTGCATAGTCATTAGTTGTCCAGTTTTCTCTGTAGCTTTTAATCTTTTAAAAACTCCTGCTTTTTGTTTTTTTTTTACCTAATTTTCTTTTATTTCTCATTTTATTTAGTCTCCTCTTTATGCAAGTGGATCATCTTATATCTGAAGTTACGTATTCATGCTAGCTTTAATAAGACTCCAAGCTTTACGTTCGACTGGGCCATTCTTCAGGATAATAAGGCTGGAACCTGCTACCTGAGGAAAGACGTTTGCCTAATTGCTATCCTCTGCACTCTTGTGGAAGATACAGTAGTGTGATATAAGAAGTGAGAGCACTGATGCATAGAATGAGCCTCAGTGGCTAATGGCCACAGTAGTACCTGTAAATAACCTTTCAGAAGCATGGCAGCAATGGCAATCTGGAAACAAGGTCACATAAAGAGACTCGGAGAAAGACAGACAATCATTCTTTCCCTATGAGCACGCATACACATTCTGAAATGTGCATTAAAGCAATACTCCACTTTAAATTCAGTTTTATGTTGATTGACATAGAGGTCAAAGAAAGGAGAGAATTATAGAGCTGATTGGCTTTGGTGGTAGATATTTGCATTTCATCACATGAATGAAGACTCTTTATGCATAAAAAGCATATGCATCATAAAAATGGCCCATTATGATTCATATTGAGGAGAGTACTTGATCAAAACAAGCTATTCAGCCTTTCTAAAAAAACATAGACCAAATGTTGGCTTCTAAGTTTTACACTTCTTTTATTTTGGGTTACTTTTCCATTTTTAGTGGAACAACTTTTTAAAAACTCATTTCTGAGGGGAAAAAATGCCAATATTGGCATCTGTGGCATTTTTCAACACTGTAGATGGAGAGACGGTTTAGATGAGAAGAATAAGATGGAACTTCTGTTGCTTTGTCAATGAAACACATTGAAATGGATGGAGCTACACGTCATACTCCAGCCAGCCAGTAGGGGCACTACACCTGTGTATGCTTCACTTTTTAGAGATGTTGAACTGTCCACTGCTTATGAAGTTGTTGAGACAAACATAAATGCTCCAACACCAGTCCCTTTTCGTGCCAACGGGCCAAACGGTTCAGAATTAGCTGCGCTAACTTTAAGAAATAAAGAGTAGGCCCCCCATCCTAGGCCCAGGTCTTGAAGCATTCAGACCCTGGCAGATACTGCTGGATATGGAGGGCATGGGCGGAGCCGACTTTCTGGACAACAAGACTGGGGCCAAACTGGTGGTGGGAGGGAGAAAGGCGGAGAACCAAAAAGCAGAACCAGGCACCAGAAAGCAGCAGAACAGGAACATAAGTTGGATCCTTTTGAAGACAGGTGGCGAACTGTGAATGAGTAATGAATGAATGAGTGATGTAGCATTGGAGTCTTCCTGGCAGAACTTGCACCAAAGCTTTCATAACTTTAAAGAACTGTATAGACTACAGTAGGTTTTCCATCCAGTCATCCATGCATCTCACTGATTTTCATGTATCTATTTTCATATATATATATATATATATACAGGGGTTGGACAATGAAACTGAAACACCTGGTTTTAGACCACAATCATTTATTAGTATGGTGTAGGGCCTCCTCCTCCTTTTGCGGCCAATACAGCGTCAGTTCGTCTTGGGAATGACATATACAAGTCCTGCACAGTGGTCAGAGGGATTTTAAGCCATTCTTCTTGCAGGATAGTGGCCAGGTCACTACGTGATGCTGGTGGAGGGAAACGTCCTTCTTGGTGGTATGCTGACATTACCCTGGATACCGTGGCTCTTGATACATCACAAAGACTTGCTGTCTTGGTCACAGACCTGCACCAAGACGTGCACCAACAATTTGTCCTCTTTTGAACTCTGGTATGTCACCCATAATGTTGTGTGCATTGCAATATTTTGAGCAAAACTGTAAAACTGTGCTCTTACCTGCTAATTGAACCTTCACACTCTGCTCTTACTGGTGCAATGTGCAATTAATGAAGATATATATATATATATATATATATGACAATGGGCATTTTATATATTAAAGGCTCCTTAAAGACTTGTTTTTAAGGGCACATCTAAAAAGTAAATGCTTGACCCTTAACAACACAATGACTGTCCTTTCGGGCCAAAGAGGAATTCTTATTCTGTTTCTCTTTTTTTTTGTTTGTTTTGTTCTGGCTATAATTCATGGTCAACATCTTTTGAACAGTTCATCGAATCATCCTTGGCATGCTCTATCAGTAACCCTGTCGTATTCGTAAACATGACGTAGTTTCCTTTCACTGCAGTGTTCCATTTGTTTACCAAAAAAGGTCCGTCTCCAGTGATCACTCCCCCAAAACTGAGTGATAATAGCAAGGCCAAACTCATGCCTTTCTTCTGAATCAGCTCGAGACAACGGGCAGTCTGTTCTGAGGTCAGTTTAATGGCTTTTGTTTTACATAGCTGTAGATATCTGTGTTTATGCCACTCCCTAAAGTCTGTTTAAAACGTTCTCTCCTTCATGCTACCACACCATAACCACCTAATAAAACGTCAAAGGAAGAGTGGACAAAGCCCATTTAAAGTGACGGGAGCCCATATAAGCTTGTACCATCCTTATAGGCAGCAGAAGAAAGGAGAACAATAGAAGTGATCATTTAAGCCGACCACAGTCACCAAGGAGCCTCCTTTTAGAAGAACTCCTTTGAGCCTTGACTGAAATGCACAGACTGCAACGTCTTCATCTCACTGTGTGAAGTTTTTAAAACAACCCTCTGGCTCATATACCGGAGTCATTAAATTACCCATAAGGCCAAATTTCCCAGAAGGTCTCCACATGGTGTTGCAGTGAGTCACCAGGTTTAGTGTACATCCAGCCACAAATCACTCTGAACTATGTCTCCATTCCAGCTCCACAAAGCTGTAATTGGAGAGGCTCAGTAAGAAGAGCTGGCTTGCTTTTTGGCCAAAGGTTCAAGTTGTTCAGCACATTTTGAGATGGACAATCTGAACAATTTGAGAAGAACTGCTGCTTCTGGAGACACGATGACGCTCAATGCTTCAAGTTGGGTTCTGTTTGTCTGTTCAGTTCAGTTTACAAGGTACAAGTTTGTACAGTGCTCATAAGGCTGCATGACACCTACATAGGCCCATCAAGAAAACTGACATAGGCCTACATCAACACTTATTCCAAGAGGCATCACTGGTCAAACAGGGCGCATTAACCATTTCAAAGTGGACGTATCATATACATTCTACATATACATATCTATACTTATTGTCCATTTTATCAGCTCCACTGACCATATAGGAGATCCTCTATTACAGACTGTAGTCCATCTGTTTCTCTGTATACCCTGTTCTTCAAAGGTCAGGACCCCCACAGGACCACCACAGAGCAGGTACTATGTGGGTGGTGGATCATTCCCAGCACTGCAGTGACACTGACGTGGTGGTGGTGGTGTGTTAGTGTGTGTGGTGCTGGTGTGTGGGGATCAGAGACAGCAGTGCTGCTGGACACCTCAGGGTCACTGCTGGACTGAGAATCATCTACCAACCAAAACTATCCAGTAAACAGCGTCCTGTGGGCAGCGTCCCTAGGGCAGCGTCCTGTGGGCACTAATGAAGGACTAGAGGATGACCAGCACTACACTGTGCAGCAGCAGATGAGCTATCGTCTCTGACTGTACATCTACAAGGTGGAGCAGCAAGGTAGGAGTGTCTAATAGAGTGGTCAGTGAGTGGACACAGTGTTTAAACACTCCAGCAGCACTGCTGCAAAACCCACACTAACACACAGTGTTGAGAATGATCCACCACCCACCTGCTGTGGGGCTCCTGTGGGGGTCCTGACCACTCAAGACCACTGAAGAACTGAGAAACAGATGGACTACAGTCTGTAATTGTAGAACTGCAAGGTGCCCCTGTATGGTAAGTGCAGCTGATAGAATGGGCAATGAGTGTAGATACAAGGGGTGTTCCTAATGTAATGGACAGTGGGTGTTTGTGGACATCTGACCATCACGTCTATATGAGCTTCTCTGGCTATATAGTGTGTAGTGTACTATAAGGTGACGCCTAGTAAACTTGACCTAAAGGCTAACTGAGGAAACTTTTGAGACAGACAATGCCTGGCCTTTATAAATGCTCATGTAGGTTTATGTCAGTTGTGGGATGGTTGCCATTCAGCTATATGACCCACAGTAAAATGTTCCTGAATTTTGTTAAGCACTTCAGTAGCTTGTTGTTCTAGCCAGCAAGCTAGGCCTCAAAGCTACGGAGCGACCAATTCTTAGAATTGGACACCTCATAAAACACATTTGAGACCTGCTAGCTGTTTTAACTGCATGCCAATGTCGTAATAACAGTGCAGAATGACTGCAAATCATCAAAGATAATGAGCAGTCATAGTTGCTCGCAAGCTACTGCACATATAGCAGGAACTTTGTTAGCATCTCCAGGCTTTAATACCCTCGTGGGAGCTTTACAGTGAACCTTGGGCCATTTACAGTATGCCAAGTTCAAAGACACATAGGTATTTTCCAGTTTTACATCACTGCATGTGTTGCCCACACGGTGAATTAGCTGAGTGTTGGGGCAGCAGTTGAAAGAGCTAATGCTGCTATAAGACATCCCTCATCATGGAAATGAGATACAGATGAACGTTTTGGCTTTGATTCTAGGGCTACGGGCGACAGCAGACACCATACTGCAAAGTATGGCCTGTAGGGCGTTTTACAACACAGGGCTGAATTTCAGTCATACAGTGATGGGCTAATTAGTGAACTCGTTTAGTTTAAGTAGTGCTGGCAAGTTTAGACAAGTGTTGACAACCATCGTGTTTAGCATCCATCATGGAAGCTTTAAAATATGAGCTCTGTACTCTTATTATGATGCATTATGACTTACGTCTGGAACTGTCTGAGTTGACAGTCCTAGCGCAAAGCCGTGATTGCGAAGCTGCAGTTAACAGCAATAATTCAGTAGGGATTCAGAGCATCTCGGGATGCTAGAGCAACCAGATGCACTGCTGTTTTCCACATGCACGTGTTTCCCTCGTGGGTTCTTTCACTGTCACAGAGGGTTGCCAGATTTGTGGTTTTCCTTCCAAATCAGGCTAGGGATGGAAATTATGAACTTTGTTATTTGTGCCACTTTCTAAACGTACAGTGCCTGCTGAAAGAGCTTGATGCTCTCATTGCTGACACTAGTGAATGAAAACAAACTGTCTCCCTAGTCATAATGACGCCAGTGCAACTAACAACATAGAGGGCCATACGGTGAGAGAAGGGGCTGAGAGTGTGGCTCATTAGAGGAGTCCCTGATAGTCACCATAAGATTTTTAGTAAATGCAATATAGTCAAAAGTGTGTTATAAAAAAAAGCAAAATAAATAATTAATAATTAGAATGTATTCATTCAGTATATAAGAGGCCATCTTGTACCATAATGTGGTTATTAATGGTTATAATGGACACTAATAACTGGCTAAACCAAGGCTGTTATAGTAAAACAGTAATATTTGTGACTTGAGAGAAGCTGCACCTTTCAGTGATTGGGTACGCTTTCAGCACCTTAAGTGGACACGCCCCCAACATTTCGGATCAGAGGATACTGCTGAATTTGTTCACAATTTTGAAAGCTAATTTTATATACTTGATGATTTTTTTAATCATTCAAATTATGCTGTGTGGTTAATAACACTTTTTCTGTGGTGTGACAAATTCACAAGACATATTTATTCCTGCTTTCCACTGACTTTAAGTTGAATTTGTGGCTTAATATGTCCAAATAAGTAATTACTATTTCAAAATAGCAACTTGTCTCCGAAAATCATACATGGTAACTTAAAGTAAGTAAATATATATGGCTTGCTGTTCTCTGTTCTTGGCAGAAAGTTGCCAAAATGTTGAGATAATATGAAAAAAAAAACATTGACTTACTTTAAGTTACCATGTATGAATTTGTGAATATATATATATATACAGTACCAGTCAAAAGTTTAGACACACCCAACTAAATGGACGTTTATGGTGTTCTTAAAGACTCTACAGGTTTACACTTTACAGTTCCAACTGATGAGAGTCTGAAACAGTACATGTCCTGATACACCACATATACTCTTGATGTACCACAGTATGATATTTCTCCATATCTCCACCTCTAATATATATTTAGTTGCACAAAAAACCTTTGATCTCTTTTTCTGCACAGTTTAAAAGCTCTAGTTCTCCTTTCAGTTTAGTGAATATTCATGATGGACAGACCAATAGAGTTGCTCCAAAACTGATTAGAAATAAACCTTGTTAAGGTGGACTGTATAGTTCCATTAGTGTTGCTTTCTAGTTTGGTGTCTTCACTTTTATTCTACAGTAAAGGATTAAGTTGGAAATAAGGAAACCTTCTATGAGGAGCTGTATCTAAACCTTTGGTCGGTACTGTGTGTTTGCATATATATGTATATAAATTATTTTTTAGACATATGTATGCCTGAAATTTGCTATAAATTAAAGGGGTATTTAATTCACAGTTTATCCATTTTCACCCCTTGAGCCCCTTCCCCCCCAAAATGTCTGCTTACAGGCCCAGGGAACCGTCAAATCCGAGACGTTCACCAAATGGGGGAGGGTGGTTACAAGTTTGTGATGAGGCCAGACACAGAGGAAAGGAATGCCTCTGCCTGAGAAAGCATAGAAGGAGTGAAAGGAGGAGACATGGGTAAAGAGGAGGAGGAGGAGGAGGGAGCAGAGGTTTGTGTGTGTGTCCTGTGTGTACGCGTGGCTCTGGTTCAGACTGTTGAATGAGAGGGCCTTGTGCAGCTTCAGTCTGGCTGCTTTCTTTCTCTTCAGTGGAGCGCATGTCCAACGAGAGTGTGTGTACTGTGTACACGTGTGGAAACGCTGACAACCGGCCAAACCACCCCACAGCGCACAAGCAGCCGGGGCACAACACAGGCCAAAAGGCATTTCCTAATAGTCGGCAAAAGCCACCTTTGTCAACCAGGACGCCGGCTTTATTTTCCTCCTCTGCGATGAGTTTCTGGAGGCTCTGGAGGACCTGGCTTCTCCATTCCCTCAGCCAGCTTCTGCTGCTGCTGCTGTTGCTGGGACCCCAGCAGGCAGAAGCCCACCCACAGTGCCTGGACTACAAGCCTCCGTTCCAGCCTCAGGAGCCGCTGGTCTTTTGCAAGGAGTATGCCAAGTTTGGCTGCTGTGACTTGGACAGGGACGACCAGATTTCCCAGCAGTTCTACAGAGTCATGGACTACTTTGATCATTCCGGATACATGGCCTGTGGGAAGTACATCCGGAGCATTCTGTGCCAGGTAAGAAGCCTCGGACCGGACCTGCCAGTGCTGTCATCAAACAGCAGCATGTCATACTCGTGCTGGGTTTTATTGCACCAAGGGGTTCCAATGTTCGGTTCAGTGGGTTGTTCCTCAAAAGCAGGAATCTTTCCATGTGCAAAGACAAACAGTTTAGCTAAGCAATAAATAAACTTTAAATGATCCTTTAAAATGTCTTTTGACTGCTTAACTAAATGCATATGCACAGAATAGTTGCACCCAGAAGGAGGTGTGGGATTGCAGTGCTATTGGGAAGGAAGATAAAGGTTACCAGGAACAATAAATGATGATACATTTAGACTGATATGAACAATATTTATTGAGCTACACATACAGAAGTAGTGTCTCTCAGGATGGTGTCGGGCCGCCACGACGTGCCAGACGTCTCAGCACGGAGTTGTAGAGGTTCCTAATGGTGTCCTGTGATAATCCATCCCATGCAGCTTGAATATTTTCACACAGTTCCTGCAGATTGTGTGGTAGAGGTGGAGCTGGAGTGACACCAGGCCTTCTGGACGTGTGATGCGTGATATCAAACCGTTCATCTTGGCCCTGACCACTTTACCTCCACACACAGATTCATTGGTCGTCTCCACCAAGACAAAAGCGGGACTCTTCACTGAAGATGACCCACTTGACAGGCTGGCATGACACCACAGTCTTTGGCGATGCTGACATGGTGTTAAGGGCAGTTGTCATAATGATTTGCATGCATGTGGTCCTGCGTTGTGCAGCCGTCTGCCAAAGCTGCTGGCACTAACAAGATGACTCATGGAGGGCATCACTGCTCACTGAATGTCCACAGTTGTGGCTGTTGGGTCAGTCAGGTACAGCAGTAAGGCCCGTCCTTGCTTACGTCACATGTGAGGCCAAGCTTGAAACTCTTGAATCATTTGCATGTCTCACAATGTCAAACCTCCCCACCAGGTTTCATTCCTGTCAGTTGATTCCTTCTGGGTGCAGCTATTTATTTGACAATGAGAGTACAATGTGTTAAGTCTTTGACAAAACACACTCCACAACATGTTAAATTGAGCCATTTCCTGAACACATTTCAATCCTTGAATCCCCCTCAAAGTGATGTTCAGAGTGAAGGAGGTACATCCCTCAGTCTCTATTGCTGGAAAATGGAAGCCTAAGAAGTCACAGTTTTATCTTCTAGCTTGACCAATCAGGATGCTGCTTGCAATCGCATGCACACATTTTTGTTACTTTGTTCCAGGAAATTCCAGCCTTCTGATAAAGATTTATGATTTATGATTTATGATTTTTTAGATTTATGATCTAAAGGTTTTTTTATTATCATCTTTTAAGACAAAATATGCTTTAAAGTCAATCTTGTTTAGTCTATTCAGCTAGAATACAACAGACCCAAACAAAAGTTAGTACACAAGGACACTGAGTATCATCTTAAGGCATGCTTGGCAGATATGTCATTCAGGACAGTCCTGATATTGTTTCTATGGCACCATATGTAGAGCACCACGGCTCTTCTCTAACAAATGAATGAAGATTTACAACAGAGGCATTAAAGCATGAATGTCTTTGAAAATTGAGTCACACATATCACCAAAGGAATTATTGGACCCAGAAGGAAATGTGGGATTGCAATGCTACTGGGAAGGAAGTTAAAGGTTACCAGGAACAATAAATGATGATAAATTTAGACTGATATGGTCAATATTTATTGAGCTACACATACAGAAGTACCATCTCTCAGTATGCTGTCGAGCCAGCGTGTTTGCTAACGCAACATGCCAGATGTCTCGGTATCGAGTTGTAGAGGTTCCTAATGGTGTCCTGTGATAATCCATCCCATGCAGCTTGCATATTCTCACACAGTTCCTGCAGATGTTGCGGTAGGGGTGGAGGTGGAGTGACAACAGGACTTATGGACCTGTGACAATGCACTGACCACGGTGCCTCCACACACAGATTCGTTGGTCGTCTCCACCAAGACAGAAGCGGGACTCATTACTGAAGATGACCCGCTGCCGTTCTGAGTTACTTCACGACAGTCTGACACGACACCATTGTAGTCTTTGGTGAGGTTGACGTGGTGTTAAGGACAGTCACTGCAACGGTCTGCGTGTATGTAGTCCGGTATCGTGCAGCCGTCTGCCAATGGTCCTGGCACTAACAGGATGACTCATGGAGGACATCACTCCTCAATGAATATCCGCAATTGTAGCTGTTGCGTCAGTCAGGTACAGCGACAAGGTCCATCCTTGCTTATGTCACATTTACACTGAGTGTGAAACTTGAATCTTTGGCATGTCTCACGATGTCAAACTTGCCCACCCAGTTTCATTCCTGTCGGTTGATTCCGTCTGGGTGCAGCTATTTGTGCAACTGTTCTGTTGATGATGAGTGTATTTTGTATCTCTACAAACCCAACTGCCATTCCAGCGATGTATGTTGTTTCCTACCGCTGATAAGAATAAATTAGTCTTGCTGTGCCCTCAGACTCGTTGAGTTTCCACTTCCAAATGATTCCGTTTACTGCCCTGAAATTTCATCGGCCGTGCGGTTGGCCAAGAGAAGCCCTGCATCCATCCACCACTTGGAGAGGAAGATTTACTCACTGATAGCCTTTGTTTGGACATCTATCACGGCTACAGGGAGTTGCTTGAGTCACAGCAGAGACCTGAGGAGAAGCAAAACATCCTCTTCCCTGCCAATGAGGGATAGGATATTCCATATTCCCAAAGAGAGGCTGTGGCACAGAGTAGGAGAGATATAGTGTATTCATTAGAGATATTGTGAAAGTGAAAACAACAGGAACTGTTGTAATGGAGCTCACAATCATTATGGCGATTAGGTCAACCTGTGAACTGGCTTTAAAACCCCTAACAATGTGTGATTAATAATAAAAATAATAATAATAATAATAATAATAATAATAAAAAAAACTACCTGCAGCATCATGTCAAAGAACCTCCACTGCTTTATCTGTTGTAATTATTATATAAATAAATGATTATCAATTATTGTTATAATCTGTTCATACAGAATGAACTGTAATACATCATACGCAGGCCTTTTTTGGCCTAGTGGAATGATTGTAATTCTAAATAGATCTGTATATCGAAATCAATATATAATTAATATAGCTCATATACTAATTTTATGTAGCTAAATGGTGTACTTCCATTGGCAGATAATTTTGCTTTCCAAAAAATGATGCTTCCAAAATTATCTTTCCCAGTAAGAGGGACACCATGTCTATAAATAAACAAATCATCTCACAATATTATTAAAGCAATCACATAATGAGAAATATCACAAAGTCAACCTGATCTCAGAATGTACTATTAATTAGCATGCTTTATCATATCATACATTTTCTTATTTTTATAATTTCTTTAGACTTTTGGGCCAAAAATTGTCATAATATAGTTAATTCATAACCATTTTCCAACTTCTCTTTATGGCTTGGAATTAAAGAGCCTGTTTTTGTTACTGTCCTTTTCTGACTGATATATGTAAAGGGGTTCGGTTCTAATGGGCTATGAATGGGCGTGGCTTAGGTGCTGAAGCCTGAATAGGTTAATATACGTACAGTAAGGGTTTTAGTGACATCACAGAAACAATGAGTTTAGAATGAGCTGTTTTTTTCCAGCATAGTTCCCGTGTGTGGACTGTATGGTCAGGATGCATTTTGAAACAGTTTGTCCTACATCTTTCACCCTGATATGTCAAGTCATGATGCTTATGTGTGTTTAATAATAATAAAAAAAGTCATAATTCATTCTTTTTACATGACCATTCCGTGTATGTATATATGTATGCATGAATATATAGACAGATCTGTATATATAAACCAAAAAATAATTAATATAGGTCATAATGTTTCCAATGTTTCCAAATCTATAAATAAATAAACCATCTCACAATATTATTAAAGCAATCACATAATGAGAAATATCATCCTGAACCCAGAATGTATTATTTTAAAAATCAAAAAGCATGCTTTGTCATATCATACATTTTCTTATTCTTGTGACTTTTGGGCCAAAAGGTGTCATAATTTAGTCCATTCATAACCATTTTCCAACCTGTCTTTATGGCTTGGAATTAAACAGCCTGTTTTTGCTACTGTGCCTTTAAGAGTTAGGGTTCTGTTCTAGTGGGCTATGAATGGGCGTGGCTTAGGTGCTGAAGGCTGAATAGGTTGATATATGAAGTTATGTATAAATATAGTGACATCACAGAAATAAATCTTATATATATACACACACATACTAGTCATGTAAAACGAATGGCCCTTTAATATGATTTCACTTGTCAAGGCATCATCAAACCAAGACTGTTATGACTCAGTATGTTCAGACGCAGCTATGCGCAAGTCATCGTGGTGGGCTGGTTTACACTGTATCAGTCATCAGGGAAGAGCTGACGGGTTTTAGAGCCCTAGAGCCCAAGTGGGGTGGCCGTGTTTGGGGCCGAGGACCATCTGTTTCCAATCTGAGCTAAAGCCAAGTGGATTCTGACAGATCAGAGATCTCAATTACCTCCAGAGCGTCCCAATTACAGAGGGTCCTACCCAGGCTAAGCACAAACAAGACAAAGAAGAGCGACCTTCAGAAGTGAAAGCAGATGGATTAGCAGAGATAGCGAAGAGAGAGAGAGGAATCGAGAAGGCATTGATCAGCCGATTGTTTATTCTCTCGGATAGCACCGGGGGGCGAGTTTAAATGGTCAGGTTTCATCCTCCTTTCTGTTTATTCCAGCTAACTGAATTACAGAGCTGTAGAACAATGGATGTGGAAATGGAAGGAGACCAGAAAGTATACAGTCGCTCTGCGGAAAGAGAGGAGCACATGAGATTCAGGGCTATAACGTTTGACTGCAGTCCAGGATAGTTCACTCCAACTATGTTCCATGCAAACTGTAATTCATACCTCATTAAACCTCAGCAGGTAGTTTGAACGTCATACCAAGCCAGACGCTCCTACTGTCTGGCAGGTGCATGAGTTGAAAAGCCATTCAGTTCAGGCCGGTTCAGCTCTGCTTCAGATTTTCACCCAGATATTCCAAGGCCAGCGCATTACATAATCCACCGCATGGTCCGCCAAGCGCCAGACATTCATGCACACCTTAAATAACCCTCTTAGTGGGCCCGTGTTTAGTTTGAACAGCCTTCAAACGAAGGCAGAACAGCACTTTTCTTCTAGAAAGTGCTGATTTAATCAAGCTGTGTAGAAAACTGCCAAACCGTACACCAATAAATTCAGACTGGCTTAATTTAGTTAGTTGTATAAAGCCATTATAGTCATTTGGGATGATTTCCGGCCCGGGCTGCAGATGCTGAGTGCCAAGCCGCCAGCTGAGAGCAGCCCAGCAGAGATGGGTGTAGAGTTGTGGTTGAGAGGTAATAAAGGCCTGGACCAGCCAAAGTGCCCATGAGCCGCTGTATTTATAGCGCCAAATATCCATCACCAGCTGCTGAACTGAATGCTGGGAACCCGACTTGAAAGAGAACGCGCAGAATAGCACGTTTGCCGAAGGAAAGAGAGAGAAGAAAAACCTTTGGGAGGGAAGAAAAGTCAGCGGAGCCTCCGAGTAGAGGTCTGGTGAGGCAAGTGAGCTTGATTTTAGTCCATCGTCATGATCGTTATAAAATCTTCAACACTTTCCAAGAACTGCTTTCAGTAAGAGCTGCTCCAGGGATTCAACAGATTCCATTATTAATTACTCATTATTAATTATCGCATGCTTATCATTATTATTATTACTTAATATCTGTGGCTCTGATGAGGAGTAGATGAACGAAGAGGGTCAAAACACATTCTACATTGATTCAAATGGATTCTTTGGAGGGATGCCATAGAAGAACCTCCTTTCAGCTCATTGTTCTTTGAAGAACCATGTTTATAGACCGTATGTGGGAGGTTTACTTTAAGCGTATCACACAAGAACCACTTTTGGGTCCCTGAAGATCCGTTCAGTTGATGGTTCTTTAAAAACTCTTTTTTTGTGAGTATGAAGAACCATTTTAAAGGGTGAAGAACCTCCATGTCATATCAAAGTTCTACACACTTTAAAAATAATCATAGGACAACTACTCTTGGTTCCCCCCAGGGGTTCTTCAGGTCTTCAAAGAACCATGTTTACCACTTTTGGTTTCCTAAGGGTCTTAGTTCATTAAAGAACATTTCAATGAGATGGTTCTTTATAGAATCATTCATGTAAATGGGATGTGTGAGCCCGAGAACCTGAAGAACCACGTCTTTTAAAGGTTCTACACCTAAAAATAAAGGTGCAAAAACAGGATTCTTTGGAGTCCTGTCCATGCTTGGTTCCCTAAATAACTTTTCTGTTGATTGTTCTGTAAAGAACCATGTTTGTACATTATACGTGGGAGTGTGGAACAGTGTTTATAGATCATATGTGGAAGTGTGGAACCATGCTTATACATGATATGTGGGAGGTTTACTTTGAGCGTATCGCACAAGAACCACTTTTGGGTCCCTGAAGATCCGTTCAGTTGATGGTTCTTTAAAACTCATTTTTTTGTGAGTATGAAGAACCATTTTAAAGGGTGAAGAACCTCCACGTCATTTCAAAGTTCTGCACACTTTAAAATAAAATAGCAAAAAAAAAAAAGGGGGGTTTAGAGGAACTATTCTTGGTTCCCCAAAGGTTCTTTAGGTCTTCAAAGAACCATGTTTACCACTTTTGGTTTCCTAAGGGTCTTAGTTCATTAAAGAACATTTCAATGAGATGGTTCTTTATTTAATCATTCATGTAAATGGGATGTGTGAGCCCGAGAACCTGAAGAACCACGTCTTTTAAAGGTTCTACACCTAAAAATAAAGGTGCAAAAACAGGATTCTTTGGAGTCCTGTCCATGCTTGGTTCCCTAAATAACTTTTCTGTTGATTGTTCTGTAAAGAACCATGTTTGTACATTATACGTGGGAGTGTGGAACAGTGTTTATAGATCATATGTGGACGTGTGGAACCATGCTTATACATGATATATGGAAGGGTGAAAACGCTTTTTTAAAGATCCCCCATAATATATGGTATTTAGATATTAAAATAGATAATAGATATTGTTACTTTGACAATATCACACAAGAACCATCTTTGGTTCCCTGAAGATCCTTTTAGTTGATGGTTCTTAAATGAATATTTCTTTGCAAATGAGGTCAAATGAGGTGTATAAAGAACCTTTTCAAGCTAAAAGAACATCTGTATCATATCAGGGTTCTACACTTTTAAAAATCATTTTTTAGAGTATATCTTAGAAGAACAACTCTTGGTTCCCCACAAGTCCTGTAAGTCTTTAAAGAACCATGTTTACCACTTTGGTTTCTGTCACTTCCTGTCTTGTCTTGACCCTGTTTATCTCCATTTTCTCTGATTTTCTGTTTTTTGTCTTTTTCTCTTGTCACTCCCATGTGCCTTTTGTTGTCCTGTGCCATGTGCTTCTGTTTGTTTTGGTTTTTGCTCCTCCTGTCTCTGCCCTCTTGTCAGGCCCCTCACCTGTCCTTAGTCTGTAGCTCCGCCCCTTCCCAGGTGTTACTCGTTAGTCCTTGTTCATTTATACTCCCTGCTGTTCCCTTTGTTCTGGCTTGGTGTTTTGTCTCTATGTCTGTTGTTTTTGTAACCCTGGTCTCTGTCGTTTCTCAGTTTGCTAGTGTCTTCTACTTCTTTGGTTTTGTTTTCATTTGTTCTTCATTAAAGACTTGCGCTTACATCCTGCCTCCTCGTCCTGTCCCCATGTGACAGTTTCCTAAAGACCTCAGTTTGTGGTTCTTGAAACAATAATACATGTAAATTTGGTCCTGTGAGTATGAAGAACCTTTGTCATGTTTAAAGAACCTCCACGTCATAAACGTTCTACAGTCTTCAAAATAAAGGTGCACAAACAGGATTCCTTGGAGTGAAGCTACCAAAGAATGTTGGGCCAAATAGGGTTCTTTGCGAGAACCATGCCTGTTTCCATAAAGAACGTTTCAGTTAGATGGTTCTTTAACGATTCCTTCATTTAAGTTGAATTTGTGAGTGTGAGAACCCTTTAAAACTGAAAGAACCTCCACATCATACAGAGGTTCTGCACTCCTAAAAATAAAGGTGCGCATCAGTTCTGCATAGCCTTAAAGAGCCTTAGAGTTGACGGTTCCTTAAATAGTAACCTTGTCTTAAAAATAAAGGTGCAAAACGGGGTTCTTTGGAGTAAACGGAAGAACCACCTTTGGTTCTATTTAGGAACCTTTAGTCATTGGTTTATTACAGATGTAAGAACCCTTCTGTCAAATTTAAAGACCCACTGTTATGCTTCTATACCAATCCATAGAGCTTTTCATAGAGATATTAAGTCTGTCTCCGATGTTCCGTCCCATAGGAATGTTCTCCGTATGCAGCTCACCTGTACGATGCCGAGGATGCTAACACCCCCATGCGGGAATTACCTGGCCTGTGCCGCGGCTACTGCGATGACTTCTGGCATCAGTGCCGATACAGCCTCAGCCTGCTGACCAATAACAACATCACCGCCACCATTGAGGAGGACCGTGAAAAGTTCTGCGACTACCTGGAGCTGAAGGACCCGGAGTACTGCTACCCAAATGTTCTGGCCAGTGATGAGCTGAACGCAAATCTGGGTAACGTCCAGGCAGACACCAAAGGCTGCATCCAGCTTTGTTTGCAGGAGGTAGCCAACGGCCTACGCAACCCAGTGGCGATGATACACGCAGATGACGGCACGCACCGGTTCTTCATAGCCGAGCAGCTGGGATATGTGTGGACGTACTTGCCCAACGGCTCGAGGGTGGACAGACCCTTCCTGAACCTCACCAAGGCTGTGCTGACCTCGCCCTGGTCTGGGGATGAGCGAGGCTTTCTCTGCATTGCTCTGCACCCCAGGTTCAGTGTGGTGAAGAAGGCCTACGTCTATTATTCAGTGTCCATCAAAAAGCAGGAGAGAATCAGGATCAGCGAGTTCTCTCTGTCCGACACAGACATGAACATGCTGGACCATTCTTCTGAGAGGTGAGTGGGGCAGGACGCGGGGGCGTGTTAAGGAGAACATAGGTGGGAAATCGATGGGATGGAGGGCAGCTTTCGTACCACTTAAGTAGGCTTTTCATGACATGCAACAGGTAGATCTGATGGCTCGTTCTATGGCTCCCAAATAACATGATATTGCACCATAACTGCATTATTCCACTGAGCACCGGCTGATAAGGAAGACCTCACTTTGCTCTGCAGCTAACTGTTAGTACGTTTATACCTTAGCACAGATAATAACAGGAGTTAACGCACTAGATAATGTCCATAGCTCGTTTGGGCAGATTCTGAAGAGGAATGTGACCACAGAGCCACATCCTGTCATTGCTCCTAAGCAAGCTTTGTTCGGCCAGAAGCTGTACAGCCAAAGAAACTGGAATCATATGGAAACTAACATAATGCATTCCAACGAGATGTGTTGTAAAACGGTTTACAGACCATATGAGACAGAAATGACAATTACTAAAAATGTTTTTTAGAGCATATCAAAGAAGAACAACTCATGGTTCCACAAAGGTCCTTTTAGTGGACTGTTCTTTAAAGAACCATGTCTACCACACTAAGTTTCCTGAAGGTCTCAGCTGATGTCTTTTTTTTTAAAAGCATAATTTACATACACTCATCATCAAAAGAATAGTTGCACAAATGGCTGCACCCAGAAGGAATCAACCCACAGGAATGAAACTTGGTGGGTAGGGTTGACACCATGAGACATGCATATGATTCATGCTTGGCCGTGTATGTGACATAAGCAGTGATGCCCTCCAGGAGTCATCCTGTTAGTGCCAGCACCATTGGCAGACGGCTGCACAATGCAGGACTACGTGCACACAGACCGTTACGACGACTGCCCTTAACACCATGTCAGCGTCACCAAAGACTGCAAAGGTGTCGTGCCAGACTGTCATGGGGTGACTCAGAATGGCAGCAGGTTCTCTTTAGTCACGAGTCCTGCTTTTGACTTGGTGGAGACGACCAACGAAACTGTGTGTGGAGGCACCGTGGTCAGCGCCAAGAGCGCCAAACAGTTTGTTGTCATGCTTCACATGCCCAGAAGACCTGGTCTCACTCCCTCTCCACGCCTACCACAACATCTGCAGGAACTGTGTGAGAATATTCAAGCTGCATGGGATGGATTATCACAGGACACCATTAGGAACCTCTACAACTCCATGCTGAGACGTCATGGCCGACACCATACTAAGAGACGCTACTTGTGCGTGTGTAGCTCAAAAAATATTGCCCATATCAATCTAAATGTTTCATCATTTATTGGTCCTGGTAACCTTCATCTTCCTTCCCAGTAGTACTGCAGTCCGACACTACCATCTGAGTGCAACTATTCCTTTGATGATGAGAGGTTCAAAAGTTTGGTGGTATCAAAAAAAAAACAAAAACCAAATCCGCTATACTAATGTAGTCAGCCATGAATTTCATAGATAGCAGCTTGCCATACCACTACAAAAGCAAGTCTGGGGGTATATATGTTGGGGTATATTCTTCAGTCACTTGTTGTACTTTAGCCTAACAACTGTAGGTAAAGATGCACACTTTGGACACCAAACATGGCTGATCGAGTATGTTTAAGATGCAAGGCTTTTATTGTATGACAATTATGTGCTACAGTTGTACACAGTACTGATTAGTCAGTATGCTTACAAAGAGCTGCACTTAGCATCGTTACAGGGTTAGCATCGTTACAGCATTAGCCTTTGAAACAATGCCTTTGGTGGTTTTTGTTATGACTTGTATGACTTGCTGATGATAGACGTTCAGTGATGTAGTGGTTGTTTTGGCTAACAGGATCCTTTTGGAAGTTGTGGAACCAGCATCAAACCATAATGGAGGCCAGCTGCTGTTTGGTTTGGACGGCTACCTTTATATCTTCATAGGAGATGGAGGCCGAGCAGGAGACCCCTTTGGCCAGTTTGGGAATTCCCAAAACAAGTAGGTGAAACTTTCTTCTTGGACGGGACACACACACACACACACACACACACACACACACTCACATACTACAGTAACACATTTTATTAGACATTTCAGGCACATGAAAGAAGGAGATAAACCACAGCATTGGGTCATTAGCACAGAGCAGTACATAACCACACTACCTGCATATATGTGCATATATGTACATATATATACATATCGTCACTGTCCAAAGAAAAACATGTATCTCCATTTTTGTTGATTTTTACTTTTATGCCTCATTTGATCACATGAGCTACTGTTTACACTGTGTAGAAATTTCATGAAGAATGGACCAACAGAAATGGCCTAAAACTGCTTGGAAAGATGTCTGGTTCCATTGACTTCTTTCAAATTAAATGAGGTTTTTGGCCTCTCCTGTAAAGTTGCCATTTTGGAGATACCTGTTTTTCTTTGGACAGCGATAATGTATATGACGTGGTGGTGGTGTGTGATTTGCTGGTGTGAGTGGATCAGACACAGCAGTGCTGCTGGAGTGTTTAAACACTGTGTCCACTCACTCTATTGGACACTCCTACCTTGCTGGTCCAAATTGTAGATGTACAGTCAGAGACGATAGCTCATCTGCTGCTGCAGTTTGTGGTGTTCATTTTCTAGTCCTTCATCAGTGGTGCTGTCACAGGACGCTGCCCACGGGACGCTGTTGACTGGATAGTTTTGGTTGGTGGACGATTCTCAGTCCAGCAGTGACACTGTGTCTGATCCACTCACACCAGCACAACACACACTAACACACCACCACCACGTCAGTGTCACTGCAGTGCTGTGAATGACCCACCGCCCACATAATACCTGCTCTGTGGGGATCCTGTCGGGGGAGGGGGTCTTGATTACTGATGAAAGGTAGGATATTGAATTATGCAGAGAACCAGATGGGCTACAATCTGTAATTGCTGAACTGCAAATATGCCAAAATATGGTAAATACATGCATAGCTGTAACTGCAATTTGTTATATACATACACACACACACACACACACATACACGCAGTTACAGCAGAGCCAAAGCAAGGCTGAACAACAGCAGTAACAGATCCTAGTGTCCTCCTATCTCAGTATATTCTGGCATGTTTAAATAGTGATATTTCAGTGATTACCATACGCACCCTTTCTTCTTTAAATGCCCAAAGTGCATTGAGAAAGACCTAGCATGCTTTTGGAAGGCAAAAATAGCCATATGTTACCTAAGCTGGTTAGCCTGCATGGCTTGTGAAAAACATTTACCCTTAGGCACCAACGTGTTCTTGCTCTGACTGAGGCGCAGCTTCAAAATATTAGCATTGGCTCCAAGAACCCTGCACTCCCTTTCTGGCAGGATCAGAGCTAGCAGTGCCCAGTGAATCTACAGAAGGCCATGGCACCACTTAGAAACTCACAACAGAGCAGCTCACAGTTCAGCCTTTAGGAACCGCGTTGTTGTACCCACACGGTGTAGAGGATGGCTTTAGAGCATTGGTGCCAAAACAGAGTAGCTAATGGCCAACGCTCTGGATGAAGTCCACCTCTGTAATATGGAGACTACATGTTAAATGTCTCATTGTGGCGCACAGTGGCTACTTCAAGGATGCAACACAAGGCGTCAAACTCACAGTGTCTTCCTATGGAGGAGCTACAGGGTCTCAGAGTCTTTCTCCAAGGTTTGTTACAGTGTGCAATGTGAATTAAAGGAAATTCCATTGGTTGGAATGCAGTGATGACTGTAATGCATTGTGATATTGAGTCAATTTGCATATCTGCTCAAGTGTTTGGTGATTATTGCATATATTGCTGAATTTGCAAACCTATACAGTTGATTGCCTGCAGTCTTTGACCCATAGACACTGGGTGTCTTCCCTGGTGAAGATCTACCAGGCCTGTAATGCACTGCTGCTTGTTTCAGGGCCTTTTTGTCTTTAGCTCTATTTTCAGTGTATGGAAATGCTGCTTGTTGGGGTTCAGGGCAGGTAACTGACTTTGGCAGCCAGGCCCATTCCTGTTCCATCCATATAAGCTTTATTAGCTTCTATGCTTCAGGTCAGTGTCCTGGTGCAAGGTGAAGCACCATCCAGTGATTTGGTTGGATGTGAGCACTTAAGGTTCTTACTGTTCACTTCAGAATTCATCCTGCTGCAGCTGTTAGCAGTCATGTCAGGTCGCTGCTAGTCATAGTGAGTTTTTGGACACCACTTCAGAGGGTTTATAAATGTTTTTAAAAAATAGGTTATTATTGGTTATTAGTTAGGTCATAACAACTATACAAAGTATTAATAAGCAGTTATAACACATTAATAAAAAAGCAAAAATGAGTTCCTCCTTACGATGTATGTGAATATGTATTGTAGCTGACAGGGTTTATGTGGACTGATGGAAAAGATGAAGTAAGATCAGTAAACATCAAAATCTGGGCTTCAGTAGTATGAAAGTATATGCGTTCACTTTTGCCCGTCTTATTTATGTGTTGTAACTGCGTATTAATGATTTTAAGGTGTTTATGACCTAATTAATAACCATTAGTAAACTCTTTTTAAACCACTCATGAACTCTTTATGAAGGTAGCCTCATTCTAAAGTGGTACCAGCTACAGACCCAACATAGAATGATTGGAATGGTGTTGATACCTTGAAAACTTCATAGTTAGGTAGGTCTACATTCCCACCCACATTTCTCAAAGTTGTCCGCAGATGTTCCTATTGCGAGGTCATGTCTGGCCCAGTGAGACTAACCTTAATGCACCCTAGTTAGAATTATCCTCCAGGCTACAGACTCTGGTTTGATGTTGAGATGAAAGTGTCCAACAGTATGAATATATTTAATAGTCATAGAATTACTTGATAATTGATTTTGTAAGCATAAACGATGCTTTCTAAAGGACTGAGAGAAAGAAAGATCTTCATAAGGATAAGAGTTTGAGAGGCCTCTTCAGAGAGTGTTCATACCACAGTTAATATTGACATAGGGCACTGTAAGCAAGCATGTGTGAGGGAGAGAGAGAGAGGGAGAGAGAGATTTGAAAAGCCTTGCAGCATAGTTCATTCATTAAGGCCTCATTTGGAACACAGAGTTATGTTTATGTTTGTGTTTATGTTTTGCAGGTCCACTCTCCTGGGAAAAGTCCTACGAATCGATGTGGACAACAATGACAATAGTGTCCCCTACACTGTCCCGTCAGATAACCCTTTCATCGGAGACAAAGACGCGAGGCCGGAGGTCTACGCCTACGGGGTCCGAAACATGTGGCGGTGCTCCATCGACAGAGGAGACCCAATCACGAGCAAGGGGCGGGGTCGCATGTTCTGCGGCGACGTTGGGCAGAATAAGTTCGAGGAAGTGGATCTCATTGAAAAAGGGGGCAACTACGGATGGAGGGCAAAGGAGGGGTTCTCCTGCTACGATAACAAACTCTGTCTAAACTCTTCCCTCGGTAAGGCAGCCTTTCCAACCGTGCCTTACGGGAGATGGGAATCATATGGGTGGTGATTTTTTTTGGGGTTCTGCTGTGTGAGTTTTCCGACTCCATTCCAGAGCTTTGTTGTATCCGACTCAAAAACTGTTGCTGGACAGAGACGAGTACAGTAGCCTAAATCCATACTCAAGTAAAAGTACTAACAGAGTTATAACACTGGGTAACACTGTACATTAGGTGTTGAGTAACCAACATGAAGTAATACATTAGCAATGGTGACAATGCTTAACAACTGTTAAGTAAACATGTAACAGCTGTATGTTTACATGTTTACTTAACATTGGTTAACCATTGTTCATTAAATTTACTGTTTACTGTTACTTAACATTTTGTCCCTTTTATGATTTTAGTCCATCAGTGTTCTTACACTACAATACCCATGCTCGTACACTCATTCAGTCATCTTCTAAACCACTTTATCCTTCTGGGTTGTGGGGGGGCTGCCGGAGCCAATCCCAAAGCTCACTGAGCAGAAGGCAGAAAACACCCTGGACAGGGCGCCTGTCCATCACAGGGCAGACACACAGACTTACACATTCTCTCACACACACTCTCACATCTAGGGGCAATTTAGCATCTCCAATTCACCTGACTGTGGGAGGAAACCCACACAGACACGAGAAAATGCAGACTCCACACAGAAAGTACCCTGGACAGGAATCAAACCCAGGCCCTAACTGCTGTGAAACAACAGCACTACCCACTGCGCCACCACCCAGCATGCATTGCGCAAATACATCATACAACCACTGGGAATCCCTGTGGCGTCAACCAATCCTAGCGTAGCTCCACCAGTGTATAGACTAATAAGTTCAACCAGGCTGCTATTAGTGGATCTCTTACATTAGTCGACCAAACAGCAGTTCTTTCTTCGTTCAGCCCAAAATGAAGACCAGATACTAGATTATTGTCCATTCAGCCTGAGAACAGAAGCCAAACCAAAGTAAGATATCCACATACCCGAATACATACCTAGCTATAGGTGTTGTGACCTTTTCAGCTGGTGGGTTATTTCTGTTGTTCGAGTAATCAGTTCTTTCCACTGTTTACTCCAAAGACAGTTCCCATTGGCACATGACCATCTTTCAGCGCTTGAGATATGGTTGAAATAACGTCAGTTAGATAGATAGATAGATAGATAGATAGATAGATAGATAGATAGATAGATAGATACCTTATTGATCCCAAAGGAAATTCAGCAGCCAGTAGCCAAAGAGCAGAGCCACCAGAATTATTTTAATTTAAAAAATTGTATTAAATATTAAGTATATAGATGCTGGAACAAAATAGACATAAAAACAGTTGTTGTTTCAAATGGTGAAAAAATGTTCAATATTGAAATGTTATATTTGAATCAGCATAAAGGCTTCAACATTCTAAATTAGATTTTTTACATTCTATTTTATTAGCATTTTAGTATATTTTTCAGATATTTTGATCAGATGAGCATCTGAATGCATTCATATATTTTAGATTTATATATTTATATATTTATAATAACTAGAAAGTAAAGTTTGTGACACGTAAAGCCTATTGCAACAGCATGAAAGGTATGATTATGTTAACTGACTATCAGAATAGTCAGCATTAAGAAGTGCAGATATGAAATATGCAAATTTGTAATCCTGACCCTCAAAACACATGAAGTGACTGGGGATAAACAGGGTCAGAGGTGTGACCAATAGCATAGCAGCACAGGTCACCATATTCACCCATTGAAACAATAAAACCCAAATAAAGGAATTAGTCACTACAAGTAACCAACAAATAATGTAACTCCATGAAAACATTGTACTGGAACATGTACTGGAATACAAGCAAGTACTGTTGTGTGGAAACACTCAGAGACGCACTACTACCCACCTGCTCCTTACTTAGGCTGATATGTCTTGATCTCCACTGAGATGTCTTTGTCTTGTTTTCCCAGATGATACCCTGCCCATTTTCGCTTATCCACATAAACTGGGGAAATCGGTAACAGGTGGCTACATCTACAGGGGCTGTGAGATGCCTAATCTTAATGGTCTCTACATCTTTGGGGATTTTATGAGCGGGTGAAGTGAAGGCTACGTTCTTTCTATTTTCTTTCTTCTTTCCTTTCATAAGAATAAACCATCAGACATACTTAATATACTAGAGTATAAACTGTCCACCATGGGCCATCAAATCCAGTCCTGGAGGGTCAAGCACAGCAAACAGCACACTGTAGTTTGAAGAATGAGACAAACTAATTAAAGTCATGTGTGTCAAACTTGGTTGCTTCTGGGCCACAGTTTTCCCTCTTCTAACATTCCGAATTCAACCAAAGAAAACCATTTGAAGGAGGATGATGAAATCGGCTACACTGAAATCGTTTAGTTCAGTAGGAATTGGGCCAAGCTATGATGTCAGTTCTCTGGTTATCGTGCTAGAGGCAAAAGAAGCGAACAGTCTGTCAACATGAAGTAAACAGATACCAAAGTAAATATAAGCTCAAAATGAGTCACTTTGCATATTATAAGGTGGTAGTAACTTCAGGCTCCTGCAGATGGCGCTGCACGAGGGTGATGCGGCTATAAGTACCTGTGGGGTGTGAGTGATGGGATCCATAGATTGAGAAGAGGTGCTACAGTGCAGTGAATGTCTCGTTCCATGTGTGGAAAATGGCTCCAAAGCAGATGTTAATGATTGGCTAAAAGGAGTGACTGCATTGGCCATGCTGTAACGGTCACTTTAAGTGCCTGTATTGAGCGCATGTGCACTGTACAGTGTGAGCGAGAGAGAGAAGAAACGTTAACAGCATAACAGTTACGCACGCGGGGCGGTTGTTCCAGGTTGTAGCCTGTATGTTCTGCCGCGCTGCTGTTATTTGGGATTGTGATGAATGAGGTGTGGGTGCTCCCCTGCCCAATAAATGGTCTCCAGTACACTGCAATGGCTGTCTCCCACGTGGGTTTCTCTACGGAGGTCGGGGCAAGTAGCCAACCACGTGTTGCATCTCTCTCCCCTGGGAGCCTTCACCCAACCGCCCAAGTTCATTAAAATGCCAAAGACCATAGTGTGAAGGAAGTAGTTGAATCTGCAGGTGTATGGAAGCGTACGGTCATGCTGGTCTACCAGCAGTGGAGCAAATCCCAGTCTACAGGGAATTCTCCTTAGAATTGTGCCAGGGAAGGCATCCACCAAATCTGGCCCAACTGCACAATTCTTTGATGCAAGAGTGTCTGAAAACTGATGTGGCCACATCCAGAAACTTGTGCAGTACGTGGCAAATCCAGTCACAGCTGTTATTGGTGCTTGTGGAGGCATTACACACTATTGAGTATGTTTCAGTCACAGGGGATTTTTTTTTTTTTTGTCCAGTGAGCTTAATATTTTATTTCGGCATTTGTGTACCAAAACATCAGACAACAGACCAACGATAGATGTCGGCAGCAGTTTCACATCCTCATCCCACATAACCCACATGAACGTGCATGATGAAGTTCCTATTTTGAGATACCTGCTGCCCAACTTGCACTTCCAGCATGAGGCCCACCAGGACTGGAGTGGTCTAAATCCTGTTTTCTCAGAAACACTGTGTAATTTTAACACTAAATTATATGCTCATATTACAACATTGCTCTTGTTGAACTGTAGGCGACTCATGTCTCTGAAGGAGAACCCAGACACTGGAAAGTGGGACTACACAGAGATTTGCATGGGGAAAGACAAGACCTGCCGCTTTCCCAAACTGATCAACAGCTACTACAAGTACATTATATCCTTTGGGGAAGATGAGGCAGGTAACCTTGAGAAGTGGCTGTGTGTGTGTGTGTGTGTGTGTATATACATGTGTGTATACAGGAACCAGCACAACACAGCTGGGATTCCCATGTTAGATCACTGTAAGGTCTGGACAAAATGGACTACTGAGGTATCTTCTCATTCCAAGTTAACCAAGGCAGGTTGGTTAGAGACTAGGCCCTACAATAATTCATCTAGTAAAAGAGGATGGAATTAATTGTGACTGTGATACAAGCCTTACCATCATTTTTGTCTGAGCCTGATGTTTGACTGTACATATTTTGAGAAGAATATGATCCATAAAATTCATAATTTAGCCAAACCAAAGTCATTCAGAGTGGTTTGATAAGAAATGGTTCATTTAGAGAACACTGATTCAGATTACAGTGGTGGTGGTGATGGGAACCAGGAGTGTACAATGCAAATCACCTTGCACAGGTGTAGTTAAATTACTTTCTATAACCACCAGTGAACCTACATGTGTTTGTGTGTGTGTATGTATGTATGTATATATATATATATATATATATATACTTTTATTATCAGTAGTAATAGTATCCCCCCCATTACTGATGCTGATGATAGTAAAATAGCGGTAACTGTTCCTTTGGGACCTATTTTGGTCAGCACATTTCCGTCCAGTGTAGGTAATAACTTGATGTAATGTAGCTTGTGATGTTCAGACTTCTGGTTACCATTGGCACCATTGCGAACAATTCTGACTTGGAAAGCCTTGTCTTTTTTTCTCAAAGTGTTTTATTTATTTATTTATTTTTTTATACCTGAAACCTGAAACCTGATGTGGTGGTCTTAGGATGCCCTAAAATGGACACCTCTTAGTATAGGCGTGATATCTGCCTGCCTCAACAGTTCAACCAGTGCAGCCCAACAGCCATAGTTCCAGAAGAATAGAATTGATTCTAGGTACTAATCTAATGTGGTATTAATATAAATCAAGATGTTTCAAAGCTCAGTTATGATATCGGGTGGGAAAACTAGTGTTTTAACGAAATAAATAAGTTTAATAAATGCAATTTTCTTAAAAAGTCACTGAAGGCTGTTACCACAATATCTTGGCTAACCATCACTGGACCCAGGTGTATTCGAGATCCTTAACAAGAATGATGCAGCAGTTCAGCTGTCAGGGAACATCATTCTAACTCCTCATTATGCTCTTTTTATCTCGTTCCATTTTAGGTGAGCTGTACTTTCTAGCTACAGGAGTGCCGAGCGCAGCTGCCAGAGCCGGAGTGGTGTATAAGATAGTGGATCCATCCAGGTACGTATTGCTAATTCTGGTTTCGGAATCAGCTCTACTATTACCTGTGTTAGTCTGGATGGTTAATGGACTTGCAATGAACCGCTAAAGCGGCACAGCTCTAATGCACACAGCTGGTCTTCTCAAGAACATGAAATTTAGTTGGATTTCAGTCACTGGCTCTTTTTTAAGACTGCTAACGCTCGTAGAGTTCAGACATGACTAATACTCAGAGAAGCGGAGCAGTTTAATATCGTATGGTAACGCAGTTGAAAGTGCCCTCAGCCTCTTTTTCTTTATGGCGGTGCAAATACAAGCTAACTTCAGCGGCTATTGAACAATTGGCTCTTTTGATGCTCCTCTTTGTGTCCTGTAGGAGAGCGCCCCCAGGGAAATGCAGCAACAAGCCCACTCCGGTTCAAATAAAGGGAAAGCTGATTCACTTCTACCCTAAGGCGGGTAAGAGATGCTGTAATCACTCACTAACAATATCCTTTTCATACAGCTGGGGTGTGAGTATATCAACATTCTGTCCATCCCCCAAAGTGCAGAATAAAAACTGGCAGAACGGAGCTGGTGAAGTGGCAATAACACTAGATAGACTGCAGTTAAATGAAGTTCATATTAATTCATTAATTAATTTAGGTGAGGCCAATTATTCTCTGAGTAGAGAGTTTTAGGGCTATTGTTTGCCATTTGTGTTTACACACAGAGGAATTTGTCTGCCACGTGTAACCCACCCATGAAATGAAACACCAACATACACTATACTAGGGGACAGTGAGTACACTTGTCCCGAGAGGTGGGCAGCCCTATCCACAGCATCCAGGGGTTAGGTTCCTTGCTCAAGGGCACTTTAGACGTTACTGTCAGCTCAGGGAATCAAACCAGCGACACTCCGGTCACAGGGCTGGTTCCCTAACCTCCAGCCCATGACTGCCCCCACCTGTGAGCTTATTCTACAGTGTAGTAGAATAGTTCAAATCCTGCTTTAACACATGTATTCACCAATACATCGGGACAACAACGCCATAATTATTATTTTTTTAAGTCTGAATAAACTTTACATACTGCTGTTGGTTTTGTGATTCAATGTGTAAATATGCTTCCATGTAAGCATGTAAATATGACCATGATGAAGTCATCTGCTTGGGCAAACTGGAAAACTGCAGTGTTTGATAACACAAAATGACCTAATATGGCCAACATATAATTACCAAAGCTACACCAGAGATGTAGCCAGGAAGCATTATGTGCCAGAGACACAGCTATAGTGAAGCTTACAACCACTGGCCACTAGATGGCGTCTGCTCTGGCAATCACTTATTTCTGTTTCAGGTGCAAAAGTGCTTTTCAATCACCCAATTACATATTCATACTTAAAATCTGTCTAAATCTGTAATTTGATCTGAAAAGTGACAGAAAAGAGGAAGAAAAAAGAGTTAAACTATAGCAGAGAGAAAAACAAGGTACAAAGTTGTAATAATGGACTGTGAGAAGCCTAAGTCTGAAATTTGAACCTGGGTACCTTTGGAAAATGATGTCCAAACTCGACCAAACCTGACCAAAACTAACATTAGCAATCGGGTTTTGAGGTCTTTGGGCAAATACAGTATTTAAAGCTTTACTATTGAGCATCCTGTGTAACTCATCCGTATGTCTTCATTTTACAGAGTTTGTCATCAACAAGAAACCTACAACACCTGCTCCACCTAAGACCAAAGCAACTACTAAACCCAGCATAACCACGACTCAAGCCAAGGCAAAACCCACAAGAAAGCTTCCCACTGTGCCCCCAAAGACCCCTACACAACCACCAAAACCCCACATACTAACCCCAAAACCCAGGAAATACAATCCAAAACCTCAGATTCCAACACCGAAACCAACCTCCAGACCAGTGACGACAAACTCAGCTATCCTCAGGAGACAGCAGACATTAGCTGTCACTGTACGTCCACATCTGGGTCAAACCACGACCATGAAACCAGGATACCTCACCACCACATTGCGGGTAAAATCACCCCAGACTCCCCCACCGCCTCACACAACTACAACCACACCTCGCAGGGCCACTGCACCAAACATACCCCACACCCCCAGCTATTCCCATGCAGACTGGGCTCCCTCATTGACCACCCCCAGGCCGGTACACCGGACCCCAGCTTCTAAGCCCACCTCAAAGACACAGCAACCTAACTTCACCCTCCCTAAATCTGACCACAAGCCTCAGGGAGCCACTGAGGGCAAGTCTGACCATCCAGAGGACAACCCTGGTAAAAGGGGGCGGGGCAAAGGCAGGAAGAGGGGAAAAGTGGGCCGGAGAAGGTCCCGCATTGGGCAGGTTAGGCTGGTTAGTGCTGATAACCAATCGGATCGTGGTCGAGTGGAGATCTTTATAAAAGGAGAATGGGGTACGGTGTGTGATGACCTGTTTAACCTCAAAGCAGCAGCGGTGGTGTGCCGGCAGCTAGGCTTCCCTGCAGCCATAAGGGTGGTCAAGCGGGCCGAACTGGGCCCGGGGTCCAATGACGTTAGCATCCTGCTGGACGACGTAGAGTGCGAGGGGACGGAGAGGACACTGCTGCACTGCAAGCGTGCTAAACTAGGCAAACACAACTGCTCACATGACGAGGACGTAGGGGTGGTGTGCGCTGTCAAGGAGAGCACCGTCGAGTGACCGTTCTGCGAGCGTTCCTCAGAACTAGAAAACGTAGGACAGTGACAGAATCCGAGGAGCACCAATTAAAGCTCTTTCTGGCTCTTGCTTTGTAAATCACGATGGAATAATTAAGCGCCGTCAATCTCAGCCTAAGTTTGCATGGGCAGATAGCTGCAGGGCATCAGTCGAAACCCATTAAAAAGAGACAGATAGTAATAATCATAAAGAGTGCTAATCCAGTCAACCTCTGAAGTCATGTGCCATTCTGTAGACGGCATCAGGTCCATATTAGGGGCTCCATGTCTAAGCTTGCACAGGAATTCCAAGTCCTGTGGTCCTGAGTAAAACCTTCTCTTGGATGTCTCTGGATCCTCTGAATTATGAGGTTGTTCAAGAAGTCGAAATATGAACAAGGCTACGTCCATGCTAAGAGCAAGCTACCACTCCTGCGCACTGCAATGATGTTGCATGAAAGTAAGTCTAATATTAAACTTGAACACTATTATATACCTGCTATCTGCTATATCACCTGCTACTCCACATGTACTCTACTACTGCCACCGCAAATGAACTACCACACTGGACAAAGCTTGCTGGTTTGTTTTGGGGATTGGACTAGGGTGGCCACTTTCCTAACCCCAAAAAGAGGGGAAAAGGAGGACATCGGGGGGGGGTGGGTGGGGGGTGGTCAGGCACGATAGTAGATCAGAATTAAAATCATTACCTGACCTATATAACACATAAATGATTGCTTTACTCATCTAATTGGGTGGAATGGATCAGTCAGATGAGAGCTAATTGACTAGCCTTTAGAGGACTAAGTAGGCGAGTCACGATGTCACATGACCTTGGTAAACTAATCAAATGCAAGGCATTTCTTTTGACACGGACGTGAGCCAACGGCACACATAATATTGTTCATCCCGAAAAGAGGACTAATAGGCGTCCGTCCAGGTATTGCGCCGGAGGAAGGACTGGGAGTTGAAAAACCGGACATGTGGCCACCCTAGCTTGGACGAGGTTGCACAGTAGTGTTAGCTTGCATGTAGCATATTCCATACAGCCTTGTAATTCAGAGCATCCAGCGACATTCCAAGGACATATTTACATAGGTATAGAGTTTGGAACCACTTTATTTACTCCAGGCTAGGCTGATTCCTAAAACTCTTGTGTATTTCTGCTATAAGGTAAACCGGCTCATGCTGCATTCATGACCACATAAGCAGTAACTGGGATAGTTTCTTACTTTCAAGTAGGACAAATTCAAATCAAATTCCATTTGAACGGCCCTCAAGAGCCCTGACCTCTCTGGGTTGCTGACCCATAGCACAACCAGAATTTTGATTGTCTGTTTTGTATAGGACGGCATGGTGGCGGAGTGGGTAGCGCTGTCTCCTCCCAGGAGGCGGGTCCTGGGTTTGAGTCCCGGCGGGGACATCCGGGGTCCTTTCTGTGTGGAATTTGCATGTTCTCCCCGTGCCTGTTTAGGGTTTCCTCTGGGTGCTTTATACCTTTTTGTGTATAATGTAATAATGACACAGCTGAATGGTTAAGGCTGCAGTCACATGTTTGCATTGAAGAACACAGTGGCATGTGGCCAACGGCGGCATGTAGCCACACAAATGTTGGCATAGTGAGAGTTTTACCGGTGGAAATGGATTATTAGCTTTATGTGTGTAGTTTGGTTATTTAGGGTGGAAAAAGACAGGAGAAGCTCTGGAGCCCCGGCATTCATCTGGAATTCAACAATGAGACGTTTTAACATACAGATTATCCCGAAAACTGAAAACTGAACTCTTTCGTGAACGCTGTACGAGCCCATCTGTAAAAGATTTTTGACAACATATTAACAGTGAAATAACTTCTGAAAATAATGCTAGCATCTCAAAATAACAAGCTAGCATCTCAAAATAATAACTAATTAGCTTTTTCAAAATACCTACTTTGGATTTTAAATCGTATCATTTCAAAATAATGACTTAGCATCTCAATATAATGGCATATCAGTTCACGTGAAAAAATAATTATTAGGTGCGGGGTGTTTAAGAGGCTGGAATGGGCTCACATAGAAAACAGATCAGCTCTGGAACCCCAGCATTCATCTGGAATTCAACAATAAGACTTTTAAACATCCAGATTATTCCACCACTGTGGTCAATGGCACAAGTTGGGAAAACTGAACACAGTATGAGCCCATCTGTGCAAGATTTTTGACACCATATTAACAGTGAATTGCTGTAGGCCACGTTTCAAACAAGTAAAACCCAGACCTAATAGCTCTCTACTTCAAATACAAACACTGTAAATGCTTTAAAGAGATTCCGTATTTACATGAATGCAACATGAATGCAATCTGGGTCTGAAAATTCCAAACCCGGGATTTCTAATATGGGCTAATATGATGCCGATTACAGAAAGACGACACACAACTGAAGTGGTTGGTTGCAGAGGTGGTTAGTTCAGGTCCAGAAAATAAAACTCCTCAATAGGATTTTGTTCCAACTTTCTTCTCTAGCTCGACTGAAACCCGCAGCAAAGGTGGGTGAAATGTTTGCTGTCGGGATGTGAACTGCCCGTCTCTGTCCAGTTGTAATGCTATTGCTAGATCACAGTTCTAGAGAGAGATGTTGATCATCTCTGACTCAGACAATGCTTGAGAAAGAAAGCTTTATACTGAAACTCCACTTTTAGAAAACGGTAGATAACGGGTAACGTGTCTATTGCTTCGCAGATACCTCAGATACAGGTACCTCTCTTGCACGCTCACATGCACCCATTAGAATATTAGTCTATTCACATATAGAACCCCCGGTTTCTCATATGGTGTGTTATACGCTTTCCATCCGAATAAGTTGAAAAGTTGCTTGTAATGAAATTATCTGCATGATTTTTTTTATTCGTCCTTTATTTTCCAGTATATGGAAATATGCAGTATATGAACATACAAATCACAAATGGCAAACTTGGATTACACATGGTTTTCAACCCCTTTCGATATTTAGATACAGGCTACCGTCCAGGCAGGTCCAGACAGCGAATGAAAGAAGGTTCGGTCTTAAATGGCTCCCTGCTTTCTATGTAGTGCACTATAGTGACTCCCTACATTGTGATAAAATAAGATAGCATTTTAATATCCCACATGGGGAAATTTGCATTGTTACTGCAGAATATACAGTAAACCGATAAAGAGCAAGAGGTAGTCAAGAGTGCAAGTTATGCAAATTACAAAATATAAGAAATTACAAAAAAATAAATAATCTCTATTGTTGNAATACCGACTTCACATCTCAAAATAACAAGCTAGCATCTTAAAATAATGACATATCAGTTCACGTGAAAAAATAATTATTAGGTGCTGGGTGTTTATGGTTATAATTTATTTTAAGTGGCTGGAATGGGCTCCCATAGAAAACAGAACCGTGCGTTTGGGAAATAACTGGGAAACTGTGGTCTAACAGTCCAAATAAACATCATTCCGGAGCGCTAGTTGAGGTTAAAAGGGGAAAGGCTGCCGTATGAGAGGCGCAGGATGTACGCCTTCTGCACCGTTAATAGAGGCTCCAGTGTCGTTCTCTGATTGGTTGGTGCGTCCTCCGGTTACGCCCCTTCTGCCATTGTGCGCGCTGTGATTGGGTACGTTGCCCGCCTACGTGTGCGTAAGCGAGGTACAGTCGGTGTCGAGGAACCGGAGCCGGTAGCTGCGCGAAAAATACCCTCACTACGACAGCGTGAATTAAAGCGGGTTTATACAAGTTTCCTGGATACTTTCAGTCGGAGGGTACCGTGTACTTTGTGGGGATGGATTACTCGAACCAGAGTGGGTTCAGACAGCGTAAGTTACGTACGTCGTTCTGTTATTTGTGTTGTGATTTCTGGGGACACTTTCAGTTTGTGCCTTACGTGAATGGCTAATGGGAGTTGCTAGCATGTTGCTAACGAGCTAATGGGGCACAGCAGGCACACATAGAGCAAAGTGGACTCCAGTTAGGCTCACAGCACGACTGGGGTAAAGCAAAATAACCCTTATAGCCTGTATATGTCGTGCTGACCTGTAAACGCTGATCATTGTAGCTACAACAACTGCATTCTGGCAGTGCAGCTCCTCTGCCGGTTAATTCGCTCGGGCTGTATCTCAAATGGCTCCCTGCTCTCTACATAGTGCACTATGTGAGTTGCCTTCCACACGCGAATGCTGCGGTGTACATACAGTAGGGAATTGTGTACATGTAGCTCATGTAGCTACATCCCATATGCCTCTTTATTTAGACATACAGTGCACAGCAGCCATTATTCTAAAACAAACGTAGTGCACTATATAGGGAGCAAGGGAGCAATTTGAGATGCAGCCTCAGTTAGGCGCTGTCTTTTAGCTAACGGCGTTGCTCGGGTTATTAGTGGGATATTAGCCCGATTAACTGGCTAATAAACAGACTAACTACCTAAGTAGACACACACTTTGTGCAAGCTGTCCGGACTCCTCGTCTAATACGTGAATTCAGCTTCTTTAAGATGCACTCATTGCTGACATGTGTAATCTCCATAGAAAAGCTTTGACCAGAGGAAGTGAACACACTGGAGCAGCTGCATATGAGCCGAACTCCACTATGCCCAGTGCTTAGGGGTAAGAAGGCCCCCAACGTTGGGTTGTGATACAGTGGGCTTTCTCTGGAGGTATGAAGCTCCATCTGCTATGATCCAGGGCTAAGCATCCAACATCGTTACCCATCCTCACTAATGCCCTTTGGGCTAAATGCTGTCCAATTCTCCAACCTTCCTAGAAGAGTAGACACTGTCACTGCAGCAAATGGGAAAAGCCCCTTATTAAGACTTCTGATGTCAGAGCAGTCGTTTCTTCAGACGTCTACAAGCTCAGCACGTGTGCTTTACCCACCTGCCTGTTATTCAGGTTTCATCAGGATAGCACAACGATCTTCCTTTCCTGCCTGGTTTCCCTGATTTTGCCTGGTCTGGTAGCCATGTAGATCCAGTAGCTAATTGGAGTTATCTTGTATTCCATATTGTCCACCTGAAACTTAATTCATTCATGTGTTTTAAGCTTGTGCGTTCAGTGCAGACATGCCACAGGCCAGCGTGCTGACCTCTACAAGCTTGTGCTAATGCCATGTTGTTATGCTGCACACATATAATCATTATGTCTTCATGCAGGGAAGATTGATAGATTGGAAAGACAGTATTAGACCTTGAACTGTTCACTTCTGTTGTAGAACCGAAGGTCAGGATGAGGGGCCCCGCCATGAACTCCAGCGAACCCAGTCAGCTGTTTGATGACACCAGTACTGGGCACAATGCTGGACACAGTGGTGTGGACAAGGGACCAGCGGCCTATGCAGGACAGACCCTCCTTTCAGAGCCCATGTCCAACCTCGCAATGGCCTACGGGAGTAGCCTTGCCAGCCAGGGCAAAGAAATGATGGATAAGAATGTAAGTGGCATCATCAAATGCTGCCCCATCTGTAGTGTGGGGTCAGTTATAATGGACAGTACATGTAGCATCTGGCTATTAGCTTCTGTTATCGGGTTTTGCAAGTAAATTAGTGGGCACGGTGCTGCGGATCATACGGATGTGGCAGATTAGGTTGTGTTACTGTAGTGTGTCATTAAAATACATGCTTTAGACAAAGAAGCTGTTGTACTTTGCTTCTGCAAGAGGCATATTTTTGTGAGACTTGTCACATGGCATGCTGACCACAAGAGACTTCTTAATGTGTGTTATTTATTTATTTATTTATTTATTTAGTGAACGAGGACGCATGACATGCCTAAAAGTCTTTCTGATTTCACAGCTCGACCGCTTTATCCCCATCTCCAAACTGAAGTATTACTTTGCCGTGGACACGGTTTACGTCGGCAAGAAGCTTGGACTGCTTGTGTTCCCTTATATGCACGAGGTAAGACTGACATGCCGTTCTTCTCATCGCTCTGTGGTGTAACAGTCTGGAATTCAGAGTCATGCTCAAGTGGCACACACCTGCCACTTGAAAGGTGGATGCTCTCTCTGACTAGTGCACGAAAGGTCCTTAAAGGAGGCTTCCACCAGTTCTTCAAAACTCCTGCAAGTCAGCTGAGATGTAAGCAAAGTCATTTCAGAGTGGTTTATGGTGAAATGGTTCAGTGTAGGGAAACTTGCTGATGTGGGTTTCGTTACAGGGGCGGTGATGGGACCCACAATGTCTACAACTCAAAAACTGTATAGCCATATAATTTACTATCCAAAAGCAGCAGTGCAGTTACACGTGTCTTCTGAGTGTCTGTATGTAAAGTTGAGGATAGAAAATAGTGGTAAATCTAGATTAATTTTTTAGTCTGAAATGCTCTGCATATTGCAACTACACCATGAAGGCATTTAAAATATATAAACATGATTTAGGGCAAAGTCCTATCGCAACACTATTGTGAAAAAATATTGCTGCCAATTAATATTTAAATTAAAATGTCAGACATCTCTATATATTTAATATTTATATGTATTAATTGTAATTACATTCAGTTTTTTATGTTTATTTAACATCTTATTGTTACATTTTTCTAATGTGTTCCACTTTAGATATTCTATCTTTATATTTTCTTGTTGTTTCGTGTGAGTCAGCTGTTGTCCAGGCATTTCACTGCTGGCTGTACCACGTATGACTATATATGTGACAGACAAACTTGTGATTTGATTTGACATACAGTGTTTCAGGCATCAGGCAGCATATTTATAACCATGTTAATAACTTTGGAACATTAAACTCTACAGATGTCTGGTTCCTACCATCACCGCTGTGAACAGTTCTGCCTTCGTTTCTCTAGAACAGGGCGTTTCTCATCAAACCACTCTGACTATAACTTTGTTTACGTTGTAGTCGTTTAATTATGCAGGCATTTTCAATAATCTGTGGAATTCCCTTTTAAGAGTGAGCTGTACACTGCACTGACTCTTCCATCCTCCGTTTGTGCACAATGGCTGAAGGTCCATTGCTGCATATTTGCTTACTCGGTGGATCTTTGCTTGTTGACTGAAGTTAATTAAAGTTGTTTATTTGTTTTTCTTTCTTTATTTTTTTGTATTTGCGTTTACTTATTAGACGCACCTGCATTGTGTCGTGTGTTTTTCTTTTTTTTTCTATTATGTTAAACTCAAATTCCCATCGTCCACTACAGTTTGCAGAGAAATGTCATATTCAAGTTTGCTTTCTGTAGAGGATGTGTTGAACAAAACGTTTTCATACATAAAGCCTCAAGTATGTAAGCTGATGCTTTATAAACAGGAATAATGCTTTGGTACAATCCTGTGGTGCTTACGCCAAATTTGTGCCTTTCACAAATGCAGCTACAGCTCTTGATATGTCATAATTCTATTAGATACCTACACTGCTGATCAAAAGTCTGAAATCACATGTTATTTTTATGTACATTAACTTACAAAAAATTAGTTATTATGTACAGTACAGTAAATTCTATACTGTAAATTATACATCATGTTCCGACTGGTAAATGCATTATATCATCATTCAGCTTTCTCAAGCATTTTAGAGTCAGCTAGAGCTGTAAACATTATGGACACATGAAAAATTCATATACAGATATTTTTCTTACTAATCAGCACCTTTACCTTGGTTACCATGGTTTTCATACATTTCTATGTTATTTAGAGTATAACAGTACACTTGGCCAACGATTGATTTAGGATGCTGGGTCCACGATGCAGCATTCTCGTGATATTTTGGACAAAATTTGGATGAAGAAAAATGATGACTCCAATGCACAGTTTACCAGAGACAGCAGGAGTGCTGGAGCGAGGTGTCGATTGGTCCTGATCAACCGCTTGTGTTTCGTTAGATGGCGTGATTAATAGAATGTCCATGGTTAACATAGGGCTGTGGTTATAACGGCATTACTGCGTATCACGGTCATGTGATGATTAGCTCAGCAATGCGGTGGAGGGCCGTTGGGGTTGATGTGTTGTTACACCCCTAACACATTTTGAACTTTTGTAGTGCATGATTGCACATAAACCCCTGTACTTTGTGAGTTGAGGTTTCTGTGTTAATGCTGTCGTCTGTGTTTTGACAGAACTGGGAAGTGAGTTACCAGCAGGACACGCCAGTAGCCCCACGCTTTGATGTCAATGCTCCGGACCTGTACATTCCCGGTAAATTATGAACTGGGGCTGCACACTATATCATTTCAGCATCGTCATTGTTGTGTGTGCACAGAGATACCCAGAGAAGAGTAGCCACAAACTGAAAGCAATTACAGAGCATTAAAGCTCAAGAAAAACATGGTTTACACTCACAAGTGTTAAAAAGTCATTTCTCAGCTTTTGTGTTATTTTTATTTTCACCATAATTAGCATTTTACAGTCAATAATGTTTTTCAAGCTATCTGATAAATTCCTAAATATTATTTACATTGTATATACATTGTGTGTGTGTGTGTGTGTGTGTATGTGTGTATGTGTATATACATATATATATATATATATATACACACACACAGTGGAGGAAATAAATATTTGATCCCTTGCTGATTTTGTAAGTTTGCCCACTGACAAAGATATGAACAGTCTATCATTTTAAGGGTAGGTTTATTTTAACAGTGAGAGATAGAATATCAAAAAGAAAATCCAGAAAATTACATTGTATAAAATATATAAATTTAATTGCATTTTGCAGAGAGAAATAAGTATTTGATCCCCTACCAAACAAGACTTAATACTTGGTGGCAAAACCCTTGTTGGCAAGGACAGCAGTCAGACGTTTTTTGTAGCTGATGATGAGGTTTGTGCACATATCAGGAGGAATTTTGGTCCACTCCTCTTTGCAGATCATCTCTAAATCATTAAGATTTTGAGGCTGTCGCTTGGCAGCTCGGACCTTCAGCTCCCTCCATAGGTTTTCTATGGGATTAAGGTCTGGAGACTGGCTAGGCCACTCCATGACTTTAATGTGCTTCTTTTTGAGCCACTCCTTTGTTGCCTTGGCTGTATGTTTTGGGTCATTGTCGTGCTGGAAGACCCAGCCACGACCCAATTTTAATGTCCTGGTGGAGGGAAGGAGGTTGTCACTCAGGATTTTACGGTACATGGCTCCATCCATTCTCCCAATGATGCGGTGAAGTAGTCCTGTGCCCTTAGCAGAGAAACACCCCCGAAACATAATGTTTCCACCTCCATGCTTGACAGTGGGGACGGTGTTCTTTGGGTCATAGTCAGCATTTCTCTTCCTCCAAACACGGCGAGTTGAGTTAATGCCAAAGAGCTCAATTTTTGTCTCATCTGACCACAGCACCTTCTCCCAATCACTCTCAGAATCATCCAGGTGTTCACTGGCAAACTTCAGACGGGCCTGCACATGTGCCTTCTTGAGCAGGGGGACCTTGCGGGCACTGCAGGATTTGAATCCATTACGGCGTAATGTGTTACCAATGGTTTTCTTGGTGACTGTGGTCGCAGCTGCCTTAAGATCATTAACAAGATCACCCCGTGTAGTTTTGGGCTGATTTCTCACCTTCCTCATGATCAAGGATTCCCCACCAGGTGAGATTTTGCATGGAGCCCCAGATCGAGGTCGATTGACAGTCATTTTGTATTTCTTCCATTTTCTTACAATGGCACCAACAGTTGTCTCCTTCTCACCCAGCGTCTTACTTATGGTTTTGTAGCCCATTCCAGCCTTGTGCAGGTCTATGATCTTGTCCCTGACATCCTTAGAAAGCTCTTTGGTCTTGCCCATGTTGGAGAGGTTAAAGTCTGACTGATTAATTGAGTCTGTGCACAGGTGTCTTTTATACAGGTGACAATTTAAGACAACTGTCTTTAATGCAGGTAACGAGTTGATTAGGAGCATCTAACTGGTCTGTAGGAGACAGAACTCTTAATGTTTGGTAGGGGATCAAATACTTATTTCTCTCTGCAAAATGCAATTAAATTTATATATTTTATACAATGTAATTTTCTGGATTTTCTTTTTGATATTCTATCACTGTTAAAATAAACCTACCCTTAAAATGATAGACTGTTCATATCTTTGTCAGTGGGCAAACTTACAAAATCAGCAAGGGATCAAATATTTATTTCCTCCACTGTGTGTGTATATATATATATATATCTCACAGAGAGAAAAAAAAAATCTACTACCTACTTTTCTTACCTCCAGGAGATATTCTAGTTGTTTGAGATCACTTCTGGTAATTTGTAATGATCATGGTCATGTTCAAAACAGAAGAGTTTTTTTTTCTGGTCCCGTAGAAGAATAATTCAGGTGTCGCTGATGAAGGCAGTATGTCCTGATGGTGTGTATTGAGTAAATGAAATGTATATCCTATTCTGCTATTTAACCAGCTGCTCTGTTTGTGTGTTTCCAGCTATGGCTTTCATTACTTACATCCTGGTGGCAGGTTTGGCCTTGGGCACACAGAATCGGTAAACTTGCACGCTTGTCCTGTGGGGTTTGTGCACTGTTCAGTATCTGGCCACTCTGTTTTAAACGCTGCTTTAGGTTAGGCCTACTGTTCTGATTCTAAGACCCTCTTACACAAAGCATGTAAAAGAGTTTATTTTTAATTCAGAAACTGCTGCAGCCCAGGGTCCCTCGAGGATCAACTTCCCAGCGAGTGCTCTTGGCACAAGTTGCTTGCGCTTGTAAATAGCTGATGACGTGACTGCTATTTCTGAATACATGAGTTCAGTGTTTAGGTTTCATACTTGGGCTGGTTTGGTGCTGTGGTTTCATATGCTGTGAAAACACTGACGAGTGATTTGCATGCGTTATTTCATTAAAGGAAATTCAGATATAGACGCTAACTAATATACATAATTATTACAAATAACGGCTGTTTGGGTTTGTTGATGCGTGATGTTGCTTTGGGGTGCAGCACCTATTATCTTGTACCTGTTACCTACATAGTGTGTTGCTGTTGTTGTTGTTGTTGTTGTTGTTTTTGTAACAAATGTTTCTGAGCATTATAAAATGTAATAATGTACTGAGTCATCATAACTTATGATTTTCGTACCTGTTATAAAACACTGTTCTGTCTGTTTCTCTGTTCAGGTTTTCACCGGAGATCTTAGGCATGCAGGCTAGTTCAGCCCTGGTGTGGCTCATCATTGAAGTGCTTGCTGTACTTCTGAGTCTATACCTGGTCACAGTAAACACAGACCTCACCACCATTGACCTGGTGGCCTTTTCTGGATATAAATATGTTGGGTAAGCTATTTCACCGTATACTGTCGAAGTGCACAACCACCAATCCTGCATAAGAAAAGCTAAAAGGATCATTTCCACTGATTTGTTTCTTTGTCCTGGGGATCCGTTATATGGCCGTGCATTCAGAATGCTGACTAGGCTTGTAATGTGAAGCACTAGGCTAAAGCTTGACATTTCCATTATGCTAACTGGCTTAAAATGAGGCCGTAAAGCTTGAGAATTCTCACACTTGCCTATTTTTACACGAAAGGTGCTGATAACTACTGAAACACAGTCATTATAGAAGGTAATGGGCAGTTGCTGGATTCTGGCAGTAAACTAAAGTGCAGTACTTTAAGAAAAGGTCAGACTTTGCGTATTTTAAAGGGCATTTTTGGTAAGATTGGTTACAAAGACCATCACCAGACTGGAATAAGAATGGAGAAATAAAAGGAACGTAAGTGAAATAAGAGAAAATGAACCGTGCAAGATCTGGAAGACCACCAAAACTGTCTCCATCAGATAAACAGTACTTAAAAAGACAATCGAGCTCTGTTTTGCTTCAGATCTCGATACAGGTCTTTGGCATTACAGGGCTCATGAGTGTGGAAGGTGTGGAAAAAATATTCTTGCCTGTTTATTCATAAAACTGAGTACAAGTCTCCTGAACAGAGTAGAAAGCAAAAACTGGACGCACTGAATACTGAATACTTATATATGCACACACACACACACACACAGCCTGGCCAAAATATCGCGGCATTCGCTGTGGCATCGTTTCCACAAGCTTCTGCAATGTCACAACATCTATTTCTGTCCAGAGCTGGATTAATTTTTTCCCAAGATCTTGTATTGATGATGGGAGGTTTGGACCTCTGCGCAAAGTCTTCTCCAGCACATCCCAAAGATTCTCAATGGGGTTCAGGTCTGGACTCTGTGGTGGCCAATCCATGTGTGAAAATGATGTCTCATGCTCCCTGAACCACTCTTTCACAATCTGAGCCCAATGAATCCTGGCATTGTCATCTTGGAATATGCCCGTGCCATCAGGGAAGAAAAAATCCATGGATGGAATAACCAGGTGGTTCAGTAGATTCAGGTAGTCAGCTGACCTCATTCTTTGGGCACGTAACGTTGCTGAACCTAGACCTGACCAACTGCAGCGACCCCAGATCATAGCACTGCCCCCACAGGCTTGTACGGTAGGCACTAGGCATGATGGGTGCATCACTTCAGCCGCCTCTCTTCTTACCCTGATGCGCCCATCACTCTGGAACAGGGTCAATCTGGACTCATCAGACCACATGACCTTCTTCCATTGCTCCAGAGTCCAGTCTTTATGCTCCCTAGCAAATTGAAGCCGTTTTTGCTGGTTAGTCTCACTGACAAGTGGTTTTTTAAGGCTACACAGCTGTTTAGTCCCAATCCCTTGAGTTCCCTTCGCATTGTGCGTGTGGAGAAGCTCTTACTCTCACTATTAAACATGTCCCTGAGCTGTACTGCTGTTGTTCTACCATTTGATTTCACCAAAGTGATCACCGATCACCATCATTCAGGATTTTTTCCCAGCACATTCCTTCCTGGAAGATGATGTTTCCCCACCGTCCTTCCACTGTTTAATAAAGCGCTGGACAGTTCTTAACCCGATTTTAGTAGTTTCAGCATCTCCTTAGATGTTTTCTCTGCTTGATGCTAATAATTTGACCCTTCTGAAACAGATTAACACCTTTTCCACGACCACAGGATGTGTCTTTCAACATGGTTGTTTAACAAATGAGAAGCTACTCACTGCATCAGTTAGGGTTAAATAGCTTGTTGCCAGGAGAAACATAATCACCCATGCAGTAATTATCCAATGGGAGGCTCTTACCTATCTCCTTAGTTAAATCCAGGTGGTGAGCTTTTTTGGCCAGGCAGTGTATCTTGTCATTAGTGTTTCTGTGTAACCCTCTATTAAATGTTTTCTGCTAGCTTCTTGATGCTGAAAATGAACTTCTACCTTACTATTTCTTGCTCTCTTAATCCGTAATTCAGTGGTTGAGATGTATAAACCATGTCATTCAGTGTGGTTTGATGTTAAATGGTTCATGTGTAGAGACATGCTTTGTTTACAGTGGTGGGGATCTGAACTAGTGGTCTGAAACACAAAAACAGTCATTTAATTTACTATCCAAAACCAACAGGGAACCTAAATGTGTTTTTGTCTCTCTGGTGGACTATTTTGTCTTAATACACCCCTCTTGTACCCCTTTCCCATGAATAGATTAAATTAAATTCATTAAAATACATTTTAGGCCAAAACATTATTGCAAGTCTGTAAGGGCAGACATCTGGTTCCTATCAAGAGTTAAGAGTCAAGAGGCTTTTATTGTCATTCCATCCATGTACAAGTACACAGTGTGAAACGGGTGAAATTACGTTCCTCCAGGAACAAGCTGCAACATGGAACCAAAGAGTACAAAGTGCAAACGTGCAGACATACGTGTGTAAACAAGAATTAAACTAGAAACAATACAATAAATATGATAAATTAATCAGACCTTAGACACAGTGAACAGACAGGACAGTGCAGCACAGACACAGCACTCATTTCTGGACATGAGGTAGTGTAATAAGATGCAGAGAGATTTAACGTGCTGTGATCTGTGAGTGCACAGCATGTTAACACTTCTGTCTGTCTATCTAACTTTCTCTAGAATGAAGCACTTCGCACCATACCACTCTGAATGACTTTGAGTTCCCATTCAAGCTCTAAATCTGTATTGTTCATCCTTTCAGAGACGGGACTCGTTTTGAGAGACGGGACTCGTTTTGAGAGACGGGACTCGTTTTGAGAGACGGGACTTTGAGAAAAGGGACTAGTATTCAGAGACGGGGCTCGTTTTGAGAGACGGGGCTCGTTTTGAGAGACGGGGCTCGTTTTGAGAGAAGAGACTAGTTTTGAGAGAAGGGACTAATATTCAGAGACGGGGCTCGTTTTGAGAGAAGGGACTAGTTTTTAGAGACGGGACTAGTTTTGAGAGAAGGGACTCGTTTTGAGAGACGGGACTAGTTTTCAGAGACGGGACTAGTTTTCCCACCTCTGATCACACATCGTTACCAGACATATGCTATAGCTTGTTGGTGCTCCAGGGTTCTAAAGCTGGTTAAACTGTGAAATATCAGCTTTTGCTGTTAGAGTGTGTATCTATAGTGTATCTGTATTCAAGGTGAGAAATAGTCCCAGACCCCTGATTCACCTTTCCGACCCTCTGAATGTCTCCGAATCAAAATTCTGGGGGTCCCTGAAAAGTAACTCCTCACGTTATGCTGTGATTGTTTAATTGCTTCACTCTTTCTTTGGTGTTCTTGACTAACTACAGGTGCAGCGCTGCTCTGCCTCAGGGTGGCGCTGTAGTACACTGGTTCACCCAGTTGGGCTGTTGGTTATTGTGAGATCATCTTAGGTCATTTCCACAGCACCAGCAAATACCTTTTTATGAGTCCGTTTGTGATTGTGTCCTTTCCCCCCCCACCATAGGATGATAGTGGGAGTGCTGGCGGGGCTCCTGTTTGGAAGGACGGGATATTATCTCTCACTGCTCTGGTGCTGTGCCTCTATCTTCGTCTTCATGGTGAGTTATTTGACGAATGTCTTTGCAAATGTGGTATGTTGTCTTTTCTACCCTCAGATGATTTCTACACAGAAGTCCGTTTTCCTAAGGCAGAGGAGGGAGACTGCGTGGAGAACCACAGATATGCAGTGAAGTTCTGTCTCTGCTGTTCTGTTCAGTCAGGTCTAATACAGCACATAATAGCCGTAGGCGAGTTGTAAAATGTTGGGGCTTGTCTGTGCTGTAATCATCGCAGCCTGTGTCTCTTCATCATGGAATTTAGTCGAGAGCTGATTAACTCTTGAGTTTCTTCTCTCAGTGTGGCTGATAAGCAAACTCCTCGCGTTAGCCCCGGTGGGAGAGCACCAGGTGTTTTTCGGTTCCACGTATCAAGTGATATTTGATACTGAAACTGGTGGTGCATGGAAAACAACACAACAGATACATTTACAGCTGCAACCTACTCCAGATGTGTTCTGTCAGCGTAGCTTTTTTTTTTTTTTGTTTCTGTGCACATGTATTCAGTTTCACAGGTTCCTGCTTTCTCTCTGCTTTTGAGTCTTGTATACATGAGAGCATTGCTTGAGGGTCAGGAGTTTCTATAATCAGAAATGGAATATAATATTCAAAGCAGTTTTTTTGTGAGTGTAACTGTAACTACAACGAAAGCTTAGAATGACGCCCTTCATGTCTATATAGGAGCAGGTCGTCTTCCAACAGAGGCCGCCACATAGAGCCGCAAAATATTCCTATAGTAGCCCAGAACGGACAAACCAAACACTGGCTGTAGCAAGGGCCTTTCATGTTGCAGCAGCAGCTTGAGATTGGTGGTACTGTAGCACCTGCTGGAAGATTGAAATGTCCTTGTTGAAATGTCCTACCATAGTGCACATTTATTGGTACCAAGTAGAATGTTTTTTGGGCAAGAGGCCAACTACCTCCTCCCATAAAAACCAACAAGACGAACATCACCTTGAATGAGGAGCGATGTTCAAGCCTTGTGTGCCTCCTGGCACGGAGAGAATTAAAAAAAAAAAAAAAAAAAGTAGGATGTTTAGATGGCTTAAATCTCCTTATCAAGACTAATACCAGTAACTAAATCTACGAGGCTGTAGTCAGCTTCTTATTCGCCAGCATATTGTTCGTTTTTTCCCGTTCCACCTTAAATTGTGCAGCTTTTACATTCTGGTGCCGACATCCAGCTTTTTATTTGTCAGCTTATTGTATGGATTTTTCCTGTTCCACCTTAAATAGTGCAGGATTTACATTTGGTGCTCACATTCAGCTTCTTATTTACCAGGTTCTTGTGCAAATTTTCCTGTTCCACCTTAAGTGGTACAGCATTTACTTTCTGGTGCTGGCATTCGGCTTCTTATTTGCCAACTTATTTTATGAATTTTACCGTTCCACCTTAAATGGTGCATCATTTACTTTCTGGTGCTGACTTTCAGCATCTCACTTCTCAGCTTCTTGTTCACATTTTCCAGTACCACCTTAAATGTTACAGAATTTACTTTCTGGTGCTGCTAATCACCTTATTCATCAGCTTGATTGTATGAATATTCCACCTTAAATGGTTCAACATTTACATTCTGGCGCTGACATTCAGCTTCTTGTTCATCTGCTTCTTGGGCATTTTTTCCTGTTCCACCTTAAATGATCCAAGAATTAACATTCTGGAGCTGACTTTCAGCTTCTTACTTCTCAGCTTCTTGTGCGAATTTTTCCCTGTTCCACCTTAAATGGTACAGCCATTACTTTCTGGTGCCATTACTTATTGGCCAGCTTCTTGTGCAGATTTTCCCATTCCACCTTAAACGATCCAAGAATTAACGCTCTGCTGCCGACTTCCTGTTTCTTATTCACTCACCCTAAATGGTGCAGCAGCTGTTAGATTGCTGTGGCACCAGAATGTAACAGCAGCACCATTTAAGGTGTGTGAGGATGTCCAGGCGGCAGACACATCGGCAGTGTCACCTTGGTGACGTCAGCTTGATGTATTATAATTTACAGAAGCTGGCTGTAAGTGTGCACACAGGGTAATAATGATCAGACGACAAGATAGATGGATAGATAGATAGACAAGACAGATGAGCTCATAAGAACCGGTTGGCATGGAGATGTCAGTGGTCATGTGGACAGTGTGAGTTGACATGTATTTGATTTCTTTCTGTCCTGTGCTTTTTCCTGTGACCGTAAGAATGGTACACTCCAGGAAGTGGGGGGGCATTTGGGTTTTTAAGGACTGCATGGGGGGGGCAGGGGGGGCAGACAGTTTTGGCACGTGTGTAGCTAGATGCGCAGACCTCAGCTAATGGGAACTAGCTACTATCAGGTCTCCTGAACACAGAAACGAGCTAGCCTCAAAGGGGAAGTTATTTAATATGCTGAAAGAAGACTTTTTTTTGTTTTATGTCCATGTTTTTTTGTTTTTTTATGACNGAGTCTTACCCAAGGACTCTTATTGGTGTAGCACAGCATAGTCACCCAGACTGGGAATCAAACCCCTGTCTCCCGCATGCAGGGGTAGCTCACTGGCAGGTAGTGGTTATCAGCTGAACCACGTCAACCAAAAATTTGATGTAAAGTACATTGCTCAGCCCCCTTTTTCTTTTCTTTTCTTTTCTTTTCTTTTCTTTTCTTTTCTTTTCTTTTCTTTTCTTTTCAAAACTTGTTCTACCATTTTGAAAAGCGTATGTAACATTCAATAAACTCTGGAATTCGTTCGAATCCAACTCGCATGTCTCTAGAAAATTCTTGTGGCAGCCTTACTCCACCAACCACAAGGTGGAACAGGAGAATGTCCTTATTGGAAACTGTCACCAGCAGTATTAAAATCAGCATAACTTCATTTTCATGCTGAGACGTGGTGTGTTCAGCCATGTGGTCTGATCATGTTGGTGCGATCGGCGAACCCTAGACGGTGAAATCAACGTTACTAACATCGCTGTCCGAGAAGGTGTAATTTAATCAGCTGATTCTGTTTTGTGGTGATCCTGACATCTTCAGTCTGAATCCTCTGTCCCTGTCCCCCGTAGATCCGAACGCTGAGGTTAAAGATTCTGTCCGAGGCGGCTGCAGAGGGGGTTCTGGTCCGAGGGGCGAAGAATCAGCTGCGCATGTACCTGACGATGGCCATCGCCGCCGCACAGCCCGTGTTCATGTACTGGCTGACCTTCCACCTGGTTAGATAAGAACTGGAGCGCCCATCTCGAAGCTACCACTACAGTGACAACTCAGACACTCTCCGTCCTACTTGAAAGAGAGAGAAGAGCCAGTTTATTATTTTTTTTTCTTTGCACAGATGCAATATGTAATAATTAAAACAAAAGAAAAGAAAACAAAACAAATGGACAAGCATTGCAGACTCTCACAGCACAACAGTAAGCGTCGGTGTCCGGTCTTTTGTATGGCGAGCCTTTATTTTTATGTACGTTTCTAGGAGCGACTGTTCTCTTTCTGTGTTTTTGTATGATGTACAGTGCGTTTTGTTTGATCTCCATTTTAAAACTGTGTGAACACGTGTAATAATGTATAAACGTGACTCGGAAGAGTCTTTACTTTCTCTAAAGCTTTATTTGAGCCAGTCTGCACGGTGTAATACAGTGTCCAGTTCACGTCTGACACAAAACGCCAGCCATGTCTTCGTTTCTGGCTCTAGATCATGTGTGTATGTGTGTGCGTGACTGTGTATACGTTTCTCTGTGACTGATTTTAAACGAGTAAGGCGCTTCTTGTTTTGTAACCACTCTGTCAGATGCTTTATAGAATGAAGAATGATTCATGACTGAGCTTTTGCAATTAAAACGTATATAACTATGTCCCTCCCTGATTCGCTTTCATTTAGGAATTATGACCTGGCTGCTTAAGATATAAGGGCATGAACTTTGCTTTCCTGTAGATCGCTAAGTCTAATTGATGCTGCTTCTCCATTCCTGGTCTCTCGCTTCTCCAGTCTGTGGGACTTGGGAGTCCGGTCTCAACACGTGTTGGTCTTGGACTCCGTAGTGTTTGTTTGCAGACTTTGGTCGGTAGTCTTAGTACATTTAGTCTCTGGTTTTAACCCAGAATCGCTGCCACTCAAACAAGGTCGCACAGTGTCCTTGATGCGAGGCACCAAAAGCTACAGTCAGGGCTTTATATTGTTGCTGTCCAAAGAACAACATGGATCTCCAAAATGGCAACAAGTCAATGGAACCAGACTTCTTACCAAGCAGGTTAAGGCTGTTGCTGTTGGTCCATTCATCATGAACTTTTCACACAGTGTAAACAGCAGCTGGAGATACATGCCTTTCTTTGGACAGCCATGATTTACAGTATTTGGACATCAGCTAAATTATTACACTCATCATCAAAAGAATAGTTGCAGTAATATTTGGAGCCAGAAGGGATCCACCGACAGGGATGAAACAACTGCCCTTAACACCACACCACCACACCATCACCACCACATCAGTGTCACTGCAGTGCTAAGAACAATCTACCACTGCTGGAGTGTTTAAACACTGTGTCCACTCACTGTCCATTCTATTAGACACTCCTACCTTGCTGGTCCACCTTGTAGATGTACAGTCAGAGACGATAGCTCATCTGCTGCTGCACAGTGCAGTGTTGGTCATCCTCTAGTCCGTTATCAGTGGTCACAGGACGCTGTCAGCTGGATAGTTTTGGTTGGTGGACTATTCTCAGTCCAGCAGTGACGCTGAGGTGTCCAGTAGCCCTGCTGTGTCTGATCCACTCACACCAGCACGTCAGTGTCACTGCAGTGCTGAGAATGATCCACCACCCACATAATACCTGCTCTGTGGTGGTCCTGTGGGGGTCCTGACCATTGAAGAACAGGGTGATAAAGTATACAGAGAATCAGATGGACTACAGTCTGNGTGCAGTGTTGGTCATCCTCTAGTCCGTTATCAGTGGTCACAGGACGCTGTCAGCTGGATAGTTTTGGTTGGTGGACTATTCTCAGTCCAGCAGTGACGCTGAGGTGTCCAGTAGCCCTGCTGTGTCTGATCCACTCACACCAGCACGTCAGTGTCACTGCAGTGCTCAGAATGATCCACCACCCACATAATACCTACTCTGTGGTGGTCCTGTGGGGGTCCTGACCATTGAAGAACAGGGTGATAAAGTATACAGAGAATCAGATGGACTACAGTCTGGAACTGTAGAACTACAGAGTGTCCTATATGGTAATTAAAGCTGATAAAATGAATAATGAGTGTAGATACAAGGAAGATGGTTCCGGAAGATGGTTCAGTTCTAAGAGCATGTCTGAAGATTAGACTAAAAGGAGTCATTGTGTACACTATTAAACTAATTCAGAATGAGTTCAGCTGAGTTCTGACCTCTGATGAATAATTCAACATGCTGAAAAGGCTACAAGTAAAACACAGAGCAAGTTGAGTCAAGCTAAATAGGGAAAAGGCTCATGTCTGTATTTTTTTAAATACAGCAGAGATGATTATATGCTATGGAGGTGGCAGTAACTTCAGGGTCCTACAGATGGCCTACAAAATCCCAGTCTACAGGGAATTCTCCTCGGAATTGTGCCAGGGAAGACATCCACCAAATCTGGCCCAACTGCACAATTCTTTGATGCAAGATTGTCTGAGCATTGATGTGACCTACATCCAGAAACTTGTCCAGTACATGCCACATTGAATTACAGCTGTTATTCATGCTCATGGAGGTATTACATGGTATTAGGTGTGTTTCACAGGTGACTCTGGATGCATTGTGCAGTGGAAATGATAGTATTTCTGCTTTGTTGAAGCCATAAACAAATTAAAAAGCACTATAATTCATGTCAAAAAATCTTTAGACCTACAAACTATGTAGCACTCAAAACTGAGCTCTATAGGGCAGCAGAACGCCAGGAACAGGCTTTGGCTTCCCAGCTCTAGGTTACAGCAGGACAATGAGAGGAAAATGAAAAGAATATGGCTTATTGTTTATTTTGAAGTGCAGCTTTTCAGATGGCCCTGGTGCTTGTTAAGGAATTTGTTTTCTGAGCTTTGTAAGCTAATGCAGGACACATGTCGACCTGGTGTCAAGCGTCACTGGATCTAAAAGTGAATCCCATGCATTGTGGTGTTTTGCTGATATGCCTGCAGACATGGTGTTGAAAGTTACTGCACCACTGTCATCTGTGTTTTTGTAGCTTTGCATAATTATCCCCAGCTGTCAGCTGTTACAAATGGACTACGCTGTGTAACGGTAGAACTACAAAGTGCTCCAACGGTTGTGCAAACGAGGTGGTTTTTAATGATGTGGCTGATTGGTGCAGATTTCTGTGTATTGTCTGAATATTTTGTATCCCTTTGGCTTCAAGTGTTTGTTCTTTTTCCAGTACCGAAACACTTTTACAAACTCTGAATTCTGACGGAAAGGAGAGGTCTAACACACAGGAAGTGCTTGTTGCGGACCCTTGTCAATCAAACTGTTTCGCGGTGGTACAGTGAGTGGAGTTTGGGATGGTTACGACGCTAAAGCATGTTTTATCCATTTTGTGGCACGCGTTTTATCCAGCTGGCACGCTTTTGTTTATCCTGTGGAAGGTCTTTCGAGTTTTTAAAAGAGCATATTTAGAAAGAGATTTATGTGTGTTCACTACTGAGTATGTGATCAATTATTATCGCTCCAGGAATCATCAGAACATAGAATTTTTGCACATGACCGTAGCTTTATTGGTTACTTGGATGACAATCAAAACAACTTCTAGTTTTGCTGTATATATGTCATGACAGTTCCACATTCTTAAGAATTGCCAAGAATGGACCATTTCACTGAAGAAGGCTCTGTATTACTTTTCTCAGACAGCTTAAATTTGGACCCTCGATACAATAGAATCAGAATCAGAATCAGAATCAAGTGTTATTTGCCAAGTATGTTCACACATACAAGGAATTTGTCTTTGGTTACATTAGCTCACAGTGCACAGAGTGAGACAACATTTCACACAGTACAAACACACACTCCTAACACACACACACACACACACACACACACACACTACCTTACATACCTGTACACCTTACATTGTATGGAGTTGTATATGTATATTACAGTGCTGAGTGCAGCAGTCCAGATGTGGAGGCAGATTAAGGCTTATAAAGTGCAGTACAAGAAGAAACACCTGTCTGAGACACTCAGTACAGAGGATGGAGCACCAGTCTGAGACACTCAGTACAGAGGATGGAGCACCAGTCTGAGACACTCAGTACAGAGGATGAAGCACCAGTCTGAGAAAGTCAGTACAGAGGATGGAGCACCAGTCTGAGACACTCAGTACAGAGGATGGAGCACCAGTCTGAGACAGTCATTAAAGAAGATGGAGTGATGTGTGATACTGTTAGTAAAACAGATAAGTAAGATAAATTAAAAGTGCAGTACAGCAGAACAGGAAGTGAAAAAAGTGTCCCAAAATGGATTATAATGTGGATTGTAGTGTTCAGCTGTTCATGAGTGTGATGGCATGTGGGAAGAAGCTTCTGTAGCCTGGTTGTCTTGATCCTTGGCTAAAGCGCCGGCCTGAAGGAAGACGCTGTAACAGGTGATGGCCAGGGTGTGATGGATCAGCGATGATCTTCTCGGCACGCTTCCTGGTTCCAGTGGCAGATCCAGCAGTGTGGGTAGTTTGACTCCAGTGGTCTTCTCTGCAGGCCTGATGATGCGCTGCAGTCTGTGAGTGTCATGTTTGGTGGCTGAGCTGCCCCACACTGTGATGGATGTGGTGACCACAGATGGACGTGGTGATCACAATAGTCCCAGGAGTGAGACTTTCTGGTGATGTATGTTGACAGTGAGAGGAATTTTTGGAAAGCTACAAGAGCTTTGGGGCAGATACGTGTGGTGGTGGTAGGGGGGCTGTTTGAATTGTTTGAATTGTTTCCCTGTAGCTGGTGGATTTCCCAGTTAGCTGGTGAACGCTAACAGTGCTGCTAGGAAGCTGAACATCACCATGGGGGGATTCCCAATGCAGTCAATCAGTCAATCAACATTTATTTGTATAGCCCTTTTTACAACTAATGTTGTTTCGAAGCAGCTTTACAGAAAAGCAGATTATGGAAGGAAAAGGAGTTCATGTATAGACTTAAGGAAGGGAATCCGGGTCCAAGCCCCCAATGAGCAAGCCAGAGGCGACAGCTGGAAAAGGAAAAACTCCCTTAGAGTAAGAGGAAGAAACCTAGAGAGGAACGCAGGCTCAAGGGGGGAACCCATCCTCCTCTGGTCGATCCCAGATGAAGAGAGAAAGACAGAGCTAATGAGATTGTATGACAAGCTACAATACAGGAGCTTAGAACATCTCTCAGAAACACTGAGTAATCCAGGATGTAGTAAAAGTGGGTGTATGATGCTGTTGTGCAATGCATGCTGGGTACTGTAGTGACCCAAGAGGCTGAGGCATGCAAGGCTGCTCCACAAAACATAACAAACAACATGAAGCTAGTTTTAGGCCTCTTGAGGCAGATCCCATTACATTTCCTGTGAAAACAAAGCCAGTGTTGACTGCATAGTCTAAAATAGCAGTATCAAACCAGCCTCCCTCTCCTTACGACATCTCTCCTGACATCACTGCTCTGAAATCTGTCTGAGCAGTCCAAACTTTTAACCCTAACCTGGTCGCGGTAGGGTTTTACATAAGACCGTTGAAGCTTGGCCAGATGTGTCTCTCTTGAGGGCTCGGCCTCCCTTTTTTCTTCTTGGACAGAGCTCCAGGACTACGAACTGCCACGCATGAAGTGAAGCAACATTCTCAAAGAAGAACAGGTCATTAGAAGGCGGGGAAATTATAGCGGTTGGCTGTCATCCTGTATTTAGATGGCTATATGGTGACGTGTTAATGTGGACAGGCCCAGTTCTAATTTCATTCCCTGCAAAAACATCAGTCATGCTGCTGGCTGTATGCTGAGGAGAACCTGCAGCTCATTGTGTTTGGAGGAAGCTGCAACCTCCTATTTTAGATTATCAGTCAGTGAAGTCAAAAATATATTCTGTGACAGATTTGTTGCAATGCACGTCGATTCTCCACAAGCTTTGTTTCTGACACAGTGTTTGAGCATTCACTCAGCCATCCAAATTATTGAATTCAGGTGTTCGAATCACTTCCATGGCCACAGGTGTATAAAACCGAGCACTTAGGCATGCAGACTGCTTTAGTGAAAGAATGGGTCGCTCTCAGGAGCTCAGTGGATTCCAGCGTGGTACCGTGATAGGATGTCACCTGTGCAACAAGTCCAGTCATGAAATTTCCTCACTACTAAATATTCCACAGTCGACTGTCAGTGGGATTAAAACAAAGTGGAAGCGATTGGGAACAACAGCAACTCGACAGACAGTGGTAGACAGAGCCGGGTCAGCGGATGCTGAGGTGCAGAATGCGCAGAGGTTGCCAACTTTTTGCAGAGTCAATCACTACAGACCTCCAAACTTCATGTGGCCTTCAGATCAGCTCAAGAACAGTGTGTAGAGAGCTTCATGCATTGGGTTTCCATGGCTGAGCAGCTGCATCCAAGCGTTACATCACCAAGCGCAATGTGGTGTAATGCTTGCCGCCACTGGCCTCTAGAGCAGTGGAGACGTGTTCTTGGAAGTGATGAATCACGCTTTTCCATCTGCAAACCCAATGCACAAGTTTGGGTTTGGCGGTTGCCAGGAGAACGGTACTTGTCAGACTGCATTGTGCCAAGTGTAAAGTTTACTGGAGAGGGGGATTATGGTGTGGTTGTTTTTCACGAGTTGGGGTTGGACCCTTAGATCCAGTGAAAGGAACTCTTAATGCTTCAGCAGACCAAGAGATTCTGGACAATTTCATGCTCCTAACTTTGTGGGAACAGTTTGGGGACGACCCCTTCCTGTTCCAACATGACTGCACACCAGTGCACAAAGCAAGGTTCATAAAGACATGGATGAGGGAGTTTGGTGTGGAGGAACTTGACTGGCCCGCACCTCAACCCGATAGAACACCTTTGGGATGAATTAGAGCGGAGACTGCGAGCTAGGCCTTCTCGTCCAACATCAGTGTCTGACCCCACAAATGCGCTTCTGGAAGGATGGTCAGAAATTCCCATAAACACATTCCTATACATGGTGGAATAGCTGTTATAGCTGCAAAGGGTGGGCCGAAATCGTATTAAACCCTATGGATTAAGAATGGGAGTTCACTCAAGTTCATATGCGTGGGAAGGGAGACGAGCGAATACTTTTGGCAATATAGTGTAAATACTCAATGGCAAAGAAAAATAATGCACCAAGAAGGAGTTGTGGCCCTGTGGGCCGCCTTTAGCGTGGATTCTAGATAAGATACAGTTGGCCAGCATGGAGTTGTTGAATATCAGTGTTTTGTAAATAAGTTTGTTTTTTATACAAGTGTGTATTCGTCTACCATGTGGGGAACAGCTGCATTACCAGAACAAAGCTTTATGTATTTACGACAGGATGGGGTCCCTGGGAGAATGGTCACCACCTGAAGGATAGTTGACCATCTGCTGACACTAGATGAGGACACACCCTCTGTGCGTCTTAAGGTGGTGATAAAACGGGGTATATAAACTCTGGGACAAGTTTTTTTCTTTGGACTGTCTTTGAACAAGAGCTGTGAGTGAACTGCGATCGCCTTGAAATAAACTACTCCAACATCTCCAGCTTTCGGTCTCCTGACTCTGCTCTTCTGTGCAAGCAAGAAAAGGAACGACAGAGTCATACAGGTTCTGTATGGCATCCTGCGGCCCACAGATGTTGCAGCTGGGCCTGTAGATCCTGCACACTCGTAGGTCCCGAAGCTGGTGTCCCAGTCGGCACCATAAATGCTCTATTGGTGAGAAACCTGTTGACCGGACAGGCCAAGGAAGTGATGCAATTGCGCGGAGACATTCCTGGGAAGCCCGTGCCGTGTGTGGGCGAGCATTACCCTGCTGAAAAATGCCAGATGGAAGCCCTGCTATGAGAGGCAACACAGTGGCCGGCGGATGTCCCGCACATGTCGCTGAGCTGTTAGCGTTCCTTAAATCACTACTAGGGGTGAACGACAGTCGTATATGATGGCTCCCCATATCATCACACCAGCAGCTGGGGCAGTGTTGTTTGGTCAATAAGTGTATATTGTGTATATATATATATATATATATATCAGAAACTGTGACAAATGTCTTAATAACTGCACTTTAATCTTGAATGAATCCTCAAAACTTTACAGAATAAAAGTCTGCCATCTAAGCAAGCAGCAATCGTCCACCTCACCTTCAAGAGTTGATGAAATGAGGTGGGCAACGTTTTCTCTTGACCCCTGACAGACATGCTGAAGTATGCTCTGTAGGCCTTGCAGCTTTTCGATCCGACTTGGTTGGATAAACAAATTCCAAAAAAATGTTTAAATTTTAAATTTAAATTTTTCCCATTAAGAATGAATGGGATGGAAAAGTACACGCCCACCTACTGTACTTCTGCTCAACCGACAGACGCCTTTTCACATACACTACCTCAGGGCAGACCTCCGAGCACAAATTCAATGTTGGTCCGACCTGCACTTGTTTGTCTTTCTTTTTCCATCGCACGTTTCTCCCTTAGAGTCCCATTCATTTTCACCCCCACTCAAACTCCATTGTGTCCTTTAACCTACAGCCACCAAACTGCATGGACTCACTCAGGGTGGATCTAAATGTAGCTGTCTGTACAACTGTGACCAGTGTAGCACAGTGTCAACTAAGTCAGTTTATATTTGGCCTAGTCATTATTATTTCTCTCAGTAGTTTATAATATTTGTCTTAGGTTATCTTCCAAAATAATATCTGGGTGGTCTGAGGGTGGGCCATTAGTGGTCAGCATTCAGGCGAGTACCAATCAAGAGTGGGTGGTTTTGTTTACAGTTGCCTGATACTACTGATAAAGCCATCTCACTGGGTGCATGCCAGTGGAATTCACAGACTTTGGAGTTCACATGAGGACGCACAGTCAGAAAATCTCAACTATACATACATTCATCATCCAAAGAATAGTTGCACTCAGAAGGAGGTGTGGGATTGCAATACTATTAGGAAGGAAGATAAAGGTCACCAGGAACAATAAATGATGATACATTTAGACTGATATGGGCAATATTCATTGAGCTACACATACAGAAGTAGTGTCTCTCAGTATGCCAGACATTTTGAGTTGTAGAGATGTACTGTGATAATCCATCCCATGCAGCTTGAATATTCTCACACAGTTCCTCCAGATGTTGCGGTAGGGGTGTAGGTGGAGTGACACCAGGCCTTCTGGACGTGTGACAGCAAACCATTCATCTTGCCGGTGACCATGGTACCTCCACACATGGATTCATTGATGATCTCCACCAAGACAAAAGTTGGACTCGTCACTGAAGATGACCCGCTGACATTCTTGACAGCCTGGCACAACACCATTGCAGTCTTTGGTGATGTTGACGTGGTGTTAAGGGGAGTCGTTGTAACGGTCTGTGTGCATGTAGTCCTGTGTCGTGCAGCCGACTGCCAATGTTGCTGACACTAACAGGATGACTCATGGAGGGCATCACTGCTCGCTGAATGTCTGCAGTCAGGGCTGTTGGGTCAGTCAGGTACAGTTATAAGGCCCATCCTTGATTATCTCACACGCACGGTCAAGTGTGAAACTTGAATCATTAGCATGTCTCATGATGTCAGACCTACCCACCAAATTTCATTCCTGTCGGTTGATTCCTTCTGGGCGCAACTATTTGTGCAACTGTCCTTTTGATGATGAGTGCATATAATAAATAAAAGCAATGTAAAAATAAAGTTTGAACATGACACACAGCAGCACTTTGTGATCAGGTAGCAGCTTTGAAGGCCTTATAAATAATTATGGATGCTACCAAAGTTAGTTGGCACAGCAGCATTAAGAATTCAGATCAAGCACAGTGGTACATGATCAGCCTGCATGTCTGACTCTTTAAACCAAGAGCTTTCCAGATGTCTTGCCATCTACTGCTTGCACACTGATGACACCATCTAAATGAGGTCCTGGGGGTGGACCACAAGACTATGTGCTATTTAGGTGCTATTTAGGACAGTTTCTCAATTCTGGTCCTGGAGGCCTGCTGCCCTGCACATTTCAGGACTTGTCCTGCTTGAACACAGCCACTTTAACCTAATAATGGACTGTTTATGGCTCGATTCGTTGGATCAGGTGTTTGTTGGGAGCAGGGAAAAAGCATTACAAAGTGCAGGGTATTGGACCTCTAGGACCAGGATTGAGAAACACTGATTTAGGACATTGCTTAAGATGACTTTGGCCTCTTCTGGCTTTAAACTGTGGACTTAGTTTACCCAGTTGTGATTTCTTGAGAAGAAAGCAGGTCTAAGAGTTACCCTCTCTGACAACAGCTATGTGAACAGTTACGAGCCAGTTACACAAGCTAAGCCAAAAGCAAAATGGAAACAGCTGCCTTTTCCTCTAGCACACTTTTTTCCAAGTTGGAGTGCATACAAATACCTCAGCGTGGCTTTACCCCTCAAATCTGCTCGACTGCTCCAAATGTTTAAAGTAGTAGAATGTTGTGTGGTCAGCTTATTCTTTTTCCTACACAAATTAAGCTTTACTACAGTGGAGTCATCACAGGTACGTGAAGTGTTCAGGCCGAAACTGTCAGGAAAAGACAAAAATGATTGGTGGATTGGTGAAGATAGAAGCTCACCAGACAAAACATTAGTCACCTTGCGTGTTTAATGGTGGTAGTAACTTCAGGCTCCCGCTGATGGCGCTGCACGAGGATGATGGGGCTATAAATACCTGCGGGGTGTGAGTGACGGGATACGTAGATGGAGTAGAGGTGCTGCAGTGCAGTGAATGTCTCGTTCCATGTGTGGAAAATGGCTCCAAAGCAGATGTTAATGATTGGCTAAAAGGAGTGACTGCATTTGGCCATGCCAAAGAACATAGTGTGAAGGAAGTAGCTGAATCTGCAGGTGTATGGAAGCGTACGGTTATACGGGTCTACCAGCAGTGGCTAAAATTCCAGTCTACACGAAATTCCCCTCAGAATTGTGCCAGGGAAGGCATCCACCAAATCTGGCCCAGCTGTGCAATTCTTTGATGCAAGAGTGTCTGAACATTGATGTGGCCTACATCCAGAAACTTGTCCAGTCCATGCCAAATCGAACCACAGGTGCTTGTGGATAGTGTATTACATTAGGTACGTTTCAGTCACAGGGGACTCATTTTTTGTCTGGTGAGCTTATATTAATGTTAGAATTACTGACTTCATAACACAATAAATCTTGAAACACTGATTGATTATTATTGCAAATGCATTTTATTTGACTTTAAAAACAGCAAAAAATAACAGTCAACAAAGCCTTCAAATTATATCCCAGTGGCAGTGCCTTACAACAGCCATGTTTTCAACACGCAAAGGCCAACACACTTCTGGATGCAGCATCTTGGAAGCTGGAGCAAGTGGCCGTTAGGACACAAAGATTAAGGTGCAAATAGACTCACAGTATAAACGTTTTACAGTAGTATTTTTGCATATTATAAGCAGAAATGCGATTGCTCCCTGTCACCATGAGCTCCCACGCTCCCTGAGTGTTTCCAAATTCCGGAATAAGTGCTTAAACAGCCTTCGCTGTTCAGATACGCAGGGTTACAGTGTTGTTTTGGCTGATGCCAGATCCTCTGGGAATTCCCCCAAGAAGGAAAACAGTAAAAAGGGAAATCATCCTTAAATGCCCTGTCTCTTTTCTTTTGTCCTTAAAGAACCCCTACATGCTGTAACTCCCTTTACAAGCGTGCACAGGCTGCGTGAGGACAGGAAACCTTCTGTGAAGAACTGCTTCGATCCCGTGTTGGCACGACCTCAAGGACATTACTTGGCTCAGCACATACCAACCATTAAAACATGTTATCACAGTCGTAACAGGAACACACATCTCTGGAATTATAGGCAGGGCTGGATTACCAAGAGGGATACACTCTTAATAATAATGGTGCCAAAAATGGACTAGAAGAACCACAACAGCTTTCAACGAATGGCTCTTCAGAGAAGCATGTTTGTTAATGAACTGTGTACATGAGAAGAACCCTTAAATTGGTTCTGTAAGCCTTTAAAGGTGCCAAAGAATGGAAGCCTGTATTTACTCTATATTGGCATGGTGTAATAAAGAGGGTTCTGCACTTAGAACTAACATACCGTGAAACACTATTGTCCCCTCCTCATCTTCAGTGTTATATCATTTATGCTCCCAAAATGTATATCCAACAACAACAACGAAGTAATAGCAATGAAAATGGCGGACAATGTGCAGAAATGTTCATTCCAGGCCATGAAGACCCTTTCCAAGGAATCAAATCAAACTGTCAGTGGGTTGCCTTTCCTATTTGCTAGCTTCTTACTCAAATTGTCCATTCCACCTTAAATGCTACAGCTTTTACAGGCACCAGAATGCAGCGTTGGCACCATTTAAGGTGGAACAGAAGGTTTGCAAAACAAGCCGGTGAATAGGAACGTTAGCTCCCACATCTTTAGCAAGATCTTGGACAGCAAAGTCTGCTCACTTCACTCCGGAGAGTCTCTGAAAGCTTGGACAATATGGAGCAGCTTTGCTCCGTGTTTGACCCTGAAGAGAGGAGCAGTTCCACCTTTATTAGCATCACACCCCCAACAGCAGCCTGTAACTAGCAGCCGTGCTGTGTGATTGTATCCGTACTTGCTGGTTGAAGCACATCATCTTAAACTGAGAGTTTCATAGTGAGGAACAACTTTGTATTGATGTCCAGATGGAAAGAGAGCAGCTAGTATAGGTAACGTTAACTACTAGCAAGCTCCAAGTAACTAGCATTAGCATTAGCATAGCTAACATAGCTAAATAGTATGAGGACTAAGCTTATTTACTCAGAGGGCCATTTTATATAGTCTATTTGATCATTGCGGCGTCTCGCTGTAAACCAGCCAATTAGAGCAGAGCTCATTTAATTATTCATGAGCTCACCAATAAAAGGGAAACAGCTCGTTTCATTCCAGGACCAAATCTAAGGGTATAGATGGGGGTGTAACACCACATGTGGGCATTTTTCACCCTCTGACCAAAGTCGCATACCTTCTATGTAGACTGAATCAACACATTCTATGGCACCTTTCGGCACTTGTGTTTAGGGAACCAAATGTGTTTATTTTATTTATTTTTTTTACTTCTGGGTATATGCCCAGGGGGATTCCTAATAGATCTGCCAGCAAGCTGCTTACTTTATTCCACAGTTTTTTTTCTCAGTATTTCTGAATAATTAAATAGGTAAGCTGGAAATTTCATTCACGTATTCATTTTAGTTGTGAAATGGTCCACTGTGGAGAAACTTACAGACTTCTTAACAGTGGTGCTGATAGGAACCGGGTGTTGTAATGTCTACAACAACATTTTCCTCCTGTCTAAAATGTGTACAGTGAACCTACATGTGTCTTTTCATATGTACTGTGAACAACACTGGCAAATCTGACAAGCACAATTTTCTTTGGGGACTCTTATGTATTACAACACTCTCCATCATTAAAAAATATGTTTTAAGCCAAAACTTGACCTCATATCTAAGTAATGTCTCAGGCATGCAGCATTATGTTCATAACTGTTTCATATAAAAACTTTCTGTGAGGTAGTTTTTAGAGGCGTTGAAGTATTATCACCACTGTGAACAAAGCTGCCATGGTACGTGTCTCTAAAATGGAGAATCTGACATCCAGCAACTCAGAATGACTTTGTTAACACTTTAGCTATTTAGTTATACACAAATCCCAAAAGAAATATGGTGGACGTTCCCTCAATCCTTCCGTATTTTTAGGAAAGAAAAAAAAGAACTGTTAAATGGATTATGCATGTTAAAGGGACTTCATTCATTCATTCATTCATTCATTCATTCAAGTCATAGTACATCATTTCTACTGGTCCATTCCTCATAAAAGGTTCTCACAATGCACAAGGCTGCTGGTGTTCCAAAACGGTGTAAGAACGCTAGTTGTAGCGTAGTGCCTAGGGATGGGTATCATTAGGATTTTATCAATACCGATTAATACTGATCAATACTATCAATACTGATGTTTATCAGTACTCTTATTGATACTACTCTCTATGATTTGGTGCACAAAAACATAACATGAAAAGATGTGACAAGGCTGTGGTGGTCATCTCCCTAAGGCTGGAAATATTAACAGCCATAAGCAATATAAAACTGATGACCCCTGGTTGTCAGGACAGCTGAAACTAGGGCTACCTAGCCATTAGCGAATTATGCTATGCTTGCTATCGAGTACAGATTCAGATTAATATCACTACTTCCCCACCTTATAATAAGGCTATCAAAACATCCTGATTATTATTTTAATGCTGGAAACAGCCCATTCCACCTTAAAAAGGGCTGCAGGTATTTTTAACGAATGATGCTTTCATTACACAGAGCAGAGTGCCCCGCTCGCTGATCCAATCTAGCACCAACCACTTGAAAATGGCTGCATTGTAGTATCAAGTAAGGGTACATATATACCGATAGCAGCACTGTTTCTCCAGGAGCGTATTGATATTTTAGTAACAGTTAGTAACTGGATACCCATCCCTAGAATACATACAGCAGACTGTGCATTCCCCGTCTGGGCAAGAGCACCACACCACAGCTCAGGATAAAAATGTCTGCCTAATGTGTAAATACAAAAACAAATGGAGTTATGGGTTTTGATATGATGGCAATGATCATCAAATTGATTTCAGTGAATGTTCAATGCTTGTTTAAGCACTTCAGATACAGCAGGAATCAACTTGTTTGTATAGTTCCAGAGGCGTGTATCCCTTATCAAGGACCTCTTGGATCTTTTTGGTCCTGAAACACGTTTAATGTGGTACATGCGGGCGATTTTGGAGTCCACCCTGATGGTACCACCCGTGGGATCCAAAAGCCCATGTACTGTAGTTTTGAACACTAACCGGGGATTCACAATGACTTTGAAATCGTTGAACACATTTGGGTCATCAGGTATCCTGTACACATGCGNTTCTGTATGTGTAGCTCAATAAATATTGATCATATCAGTCTAAATTCATCATCATTTATTGTTCCTGGTGACCTTTATCTTCCTTCCCAATAGCACTGTAATCCCACACCTCCTTCTGGGTGCAGCTATTCTTTTGATGATAAGTGCATGTGAGGAACGTCATGGGATCACAGTAGACCATGGGTAATCAACTTCACAAAAGTGTGGTCTGATGTGGACTTACATAAGGAGCACATCGATTGGTTGTAGGAGACGCAAACGAGGAGGGTGAGGCTACAAGTGCGAGTAATGGGCTACTAATGGGCCTTTCAGTCAAGCACATGTGTTTATACTGACAGGAAGGACTGCTGCCTTTGAGAGCTGATTGTCTGATAGCTGAATGTGGTGCAGTCAGCTAATGCATTATATTTCACCACATTAATGTAAGGGGTTAATATGCCTACAATAAACATGTGCCCAGGCGTACAGCTCTGGAAATAAATAAGAGACCACTCCAGTTTCTTCTTAAATCAGCATCTCCACATGTACAGCAGGTTCTTAGTGAGGAACAGAAGGTTGGGTTCTAGCTTTACTGGCAGATACAGTGAGCGTCTGGTTCATAAGAACAAGGTCAAGCAGCAAACACATAGGACAACACAGCTACAGACTGGCAGAGGGCCAAAACCACTCTCTCACTCTCTACTCTCTACCGTGATGAGCAGCACCTCATTCCAATGTCACTTAACCACCGTAAGATGACCTCAAGTGACCTACAGAAAGACTGGCGAGCGGTGGCTGGGGTGAATTGCACAGCGAGCATGGTTCTAAAAACAGGCTTCTGGAGGGTCATTAGTGATTTTCTAAATAAACAGATCTAAAATACAATATTTGATCTGGAATTTGGGAGACGTGTTTCCAGTAGTGTATAGAATAAAACAGAACTGCTCATTTTGGTCAAACACAACCCAGAAACTGTACAACTAGAGGAACTGATCATTTTGACGTGGTCTCTTACATTTTTCCAGAGCTGTATACTTCTGACTTATGAACCTCAGCCTTAGTTTCACAGTTTAAGTAGAAAGAAAAATCACCAATATACTGCAGGACGTTTTTTCACATATTCCCTTTCTGAAAAAAGACGGCACTGGCTGGTCTTTGCTGGTTTATGCTGGTCCGATGTTGGTTTAGCATACCAGAATCATAGCAATCTGGTTTTTGGTGAGCTGGGTTTTCTAGCAAGACAATCTGCAATATGTATCCCATTACGTAATTAGCGAAGCAACATGCTGCAATGCCTCAGAAGGGTCTTGTTTTACTTTTGTGTTTTTTAATTAAAGAAACATGACTTAAAGTAGTTTCAGCACCCGACAAGCTGTCCCACTGTACACAACTGAAACAGAACACTGAAACATCCATACTCAACAATTCCTCCAGTAACTGTGCAAGGGCCCCTAATACTCCTGCAGACGTGTGAGCANAAGGCCAGCATGGTCATGATGGTTGACCAGCATACCAGAATCAAAGCAATCTGGTTTTTGGTGAGCTGGGTTTTCTAGAAAGATAATCTGCAATATGTATCCCATTACGTAATTCCTCCGGTAACTGTGCAACGGCCCCTAATACTCCTGCAGACGTGTGAGCAAACATGCCATCCCGGGGGCTGCAAACACTTTCATTTCACCACAAACAGCAACTGAACCAATTAAAGGGGATATCTTATTGTGCACGTACACTTAGGTACTGCTTACCAACCCACAAACTGTGAAATAAGACAACCCAGCCAGCTTTAACATGGCATTCAACAAGCTCTTCAGATTTGGCTGCCCCTTGTTACGTACAGGAAACTAGGGGACTCATTACAATAGCTCCTCCCAACCTTTGAGTATCTCCGTTCAAAGCCACAGAACTGATCTTCTTGGCAGAGGGGGCCATTTAAGAGGAAACGCAACAATGGCTGAAGCTCCTGTAAGTGTTATAACAGCCAGCACCCATTCTCAGCAGGTAACCACATTTGGCAGGAAACAAAAGAGGTGATATAAATAAAAGCAAAAACTCCTCCGCTGTAAAGGGATAAAGGGATGAAGTTTGCTGCTGAACCTACAATGATTCCCCTAGACAGCTAAGTAAACAACTGGTAATGTTAACACTGGGGAGGTCGTCTTACACACATCTTACACATTGTTCCTTTAATGGTTCCTTTAAAAGCTGCATCACAGAAAGTGCTTACAAGTGCTGCATGAATGGAAGTGACTGCCTTTTGTTTAGGAGAAACAAATAACATGCATTCGAATGATGGTCACGATACAAGGGTAAATACAAAGTATCAGCTGGAAAAACACTTTTTATGGGAATGCTCTTTTACTGAACACAGCAGCAGGTGAGGACTGGTCCGCAGTACTGGCTGAAATGCCAGAAAGCAGGCAGGTCATCAATAGCCGCACCACTCCAGTACATGGTAGCCACACAAATGACCTACCCAACTAGCCCGCTACCTATTCTACTAGCCCACAACCCTACATGAAATAGGACATGGACAGTCACCTTGCAGTTTCCAGAGGGTAACATTAAGACTCTAATCTCAGTCCTTCTGACACCCCCCCCCCCCGAGTGAACCCTGTTAAACTCCCCCTTTACAGCCATTTCACCCACCAGTGCAGTGAGCTTCACTCTCATTATTGTTCACCCCTATCAAACAAGGATATCCTTTAGCATAGTCTGGGGTTACCAATCAGGATGCTCTCCTTGTCACCTTCTCACTCTGCATGTATGTCGTTCTCTTTCGCTCGTACTCTTTCTTTCTCTCTCTCTCTCTCTCTCTCTCTCTCTCTCTCTCGCACACTCTAGAAAGAATTGATTTCCAGGATATTGTGTGTAATTTACAGGTGTAGATCTTCTAATTCAGCTACTCCAGCACACTTTGCTGACCTGGATGTAGCACATAGCTCGAAGGGAAAGCTATCAGTAAGGCTTACTATGAACGTAAGGTTACCATCCCTACTGTCAAGCTTTAGCTTATGCACTATAAAGCTTTCCAGCACTGGGCTGTGGATCAGCTGAACTGCTTTTCCTAGACTGATGGAGCTCAATACCTTTGGGATGAGTTGGGGTGGCGCTTGTGACCCGGAACTGATCATCCAACCTCAGTGCCTGACGTCACTAATGCTATTGTGGCTTCAATCAAATCCTCACAGCAATATTCCATCACTGGGCTGCTACTCCAGCAAAGGACCCTATTCATATGCTAGATTTCAGAAGAAACTACTTCTTTAACGGATTGTTCTGAGGAGCCTTCAGGCTACGTCAGCACTGCACGTCCTCACTGTGTACGCGAGAGATTGGCTCGCTCAGATGGGGCAGAGGAAGCCAGGAGCTTTGTTTATAAACCAAACCTTCCTACCATAATTATGGGGAACGTATGGTCACAGGCAAGCTAAACAGACAAACGGACACAATGGGAATACCGGGAAAGCAGCAGTCTGTGCTTCACGGAGTCATGGCTGAGCCCATGCGTACCAGACTCTCATGTTCATCTGAAGGTTTTTACTGCTGTGAGAGTAGACAGAGAGACAGAGTCTGCAAACACATTGGTAAGAGGAAAGGAGGTGGGCAGGCTGGGTTCCTGAGTAACAGATGTAAAGGTGTAATTTTGGTCTCAGACTTAGTCTGTAAGCAGGACACTGAACTGTGTGTTGTGGTTTTGTGCCCGTGCTATCTGCTGTGTAAATTCCCAGGCCATTCAGTGTGCTGTGTACATTCCAACTTCAACCTAGTATGTGACATGAACCATTTGACCATAGCAAGGGTGCAAGATCAGAGCTCTGGTGCATTTATCAAGTGTCTGGAGACTTCAACTACACTCATCGTCAAAAGAATAGATGTACAAATAGCTGAACCCAGAAGGAATCAACCGACAAGAATGAAACTTGGGGGTAGGTTTGATAGTGTAAGACGTGCGAATGATTGAAATTTCAGTCTTGGCCACACATGTGACTTAAGCAAGGATGGGCCTTATCGCTGTGCCTGATTGACCCACCGGCCACTGGCAGACAGCTGCATGACACAGGACTACATGCATGCAGACCGTTACGACGGCTGTCACCACATCAACATCACCAAACGCTGCAACGGTGTCGTGCCAGAGTGTCATGAAAAGACTCAGAATGGCTGCGGGTCACCTTCAGTGATGAGTCCCGCTTTTGTCTTGGTGGAGACGACTAACGAATCCGTGTGTGGAGGCACCGTGTTCAGCGCCAAGATGAGCGATTTGAACTTCTCTTCACTGTACAAGCCCCTGGTTCAGAGACAGGCACTGACCATGAGGACAGCTAGGAAATGGTCACCTGAGGCCGTAGAAACACTGAAGGGTTGCCTGGAGGCCACATGGTGAGGATATTGACGCAATAACATCATGCAGCACTAACTACATTAACTTCTGGGTGGATTAACTCTCTGTTGTACGTACCCTCCAAGGCTGTGCGATGCAAACATTGGTTCATCAGTGACTTAAAAATCTCTACTGAACCAGATACCAGGGGGACCAGATAACAGGGGGACAGGTGACAGAGAGGGGTACTACAGGAGCTTAAAACAGGACTAAGTTTGAAAACAAATGAGTTTGTTTGCAAGATTTAACAAGGGCTCCCCTCCTGTCCCACGATCTCTGTCTCCCATTTACAGCCTCCCCTTCCTCCACCACAGCATACCTTTAATCTGAGCTGTAGTCTGAAGAGAGTTACAGTTCTGCAGATAACGTCTTTTGTGGTTTCGGTGCCCTAAAAAAGACCAAGCACCATCAGCCTGTTGCACTGACATCCCTCTTAATGAAGCGAAACCTCCGGTGGGAACAGCTCTTGACCCTCTGCAGTTTCAGACTGGATGACCTCAGTATGTGTGACTGCAGGGCTAGCCAAAGAAGGTGCAGTATTGGGGCACCTCAGGGGACTTATTAGCACAACTCCTGTTAAACTTTGACACCTCTGACATCAGGTATAACACAGTCGTGTCAGCTGTAGCTGATGATTCAGGCCCTGTGGGGTGCATCAGGAATGGATAGGAGGAGGAATATGGGCAGCTGCTGAAGGACTTTGTTGACTGGTGTAAACAGAATCAGCTACAACTAAACATTAATAAGACTAAGGAGATGGTGGTAGACCTCAAGAAGTCCAGACATGACTGGTCACCAATTACCCTTTAGCTCTTTTCCCCCTGACATGGTGCCGGCGCCAAAATCTCAAACTCACCACAAAAAACTGGTTCACTGCCAGCAAAATCAGTGCTGTTCCAGCCTCACGAACTCGCTGATCCAGAAACATGGAACCTGTGACGCAAGTGGCAAAAGGGCGTTCACAGCAGAGTCAACAGCAAAACAAGCCATTAGTGGTCTGCTGATGAAAGAGCATGTCCGCCATGTTGTTTTTATGCATTGTCTGCCCAGACTAAGAACCGCCCACCTCCAGATACACAATTGCTCGGCTCTCAAACCAGTGGAAAAGTAGGTCCATTCCTAACAGGTTAGATAGAGCCTGGGAACCAGCACCAGCTCTGGCACGAGCACTGGTCAGAGGTAAAGAGTTAACAGATGGAGCAGATGTAGAGGTTGTAGCGACGTACAAGTACCTGGGTGGGCACTTGGACAACAAACTAGACCGGAACTGTAACACCCACGCAATGCACTATAAAGGCCAGAGTCGCCTGTACTTCCTGAGGAAGCTGAGGCCCTTTGGTGTGTGCACTTAGCTCGTATAGATGTTCCACCAGTCTGCTGTAGCCAGGGCTGTATTCTGTGCTGTTGTGTGCTGGGTCAACAGCATTAACAAGAGTCAAAAAGGAATGTTGGCTCTGCTGTAGTTAAGATGAACTCTCTGGAGGTTGTGGCAGAATAGGGAGTCTCAGCAAGCTGTTAGCCATCTTGGGTGACATCTCACACCCCCTGTATACTACACTGGCAAAACAGAAAAGCACATTGAGCAGCTGTGGCAGATGCACTGCTATAAGGGTCTATCAGCGGTCTCTGTGTTGCAGAGACAGTAGTGATCGCCTGCCATCTGAACTCTGCTGAATCACAAGTCATCTAAATATAGACTGCTGTTAATACACACTGGACAGTACATCACAGTCTGCTTCCCCAAAAACACTTTCACTATGCACTTTACCTCACACTGTAAATACTGCTGCTGTTCCTGGTTATGTTTATACCCATGGGATATTCATCTACCTCACTCCATTTAGTGCAACTCCAGCTCTCATGTACATGCAACGAAGCTGTATGTATATGCTTGTGTAGATATAGATATTAGCTTATGTAACTACAGCTAATATATGCAATACCAGTCGAAGGTGAAGAGACACCCAACTAAATGGATGTTGTTGGTGGTTTTAAAGACTCTACAGGCTTACACTTAACAGTTCCAACTGATATACCACATATATGCTTGATGTACCGCAGTATTATATTTCTACCATATATCCACCTCTAATATATATTTTGCTGCCCAAATTTTAATGTTTTTCACAGTTTAGGGAATATTCATAACGGACAGACCAATAGAATTGCTCCAAAATTACTTAGAATAAAAGCCTTGTTCTATCAGCCTCCAGTGCAGGTTAAGAGAGCTGTTTTATCCTCCTGTAAAGTTCCATTTTAAGTTCCAGGTTTAATTTGGAGGCATAATTCCATGAGTGCTATTCTATAGTTTGGTGGCATTAAGCTTGTCATGTCCTGCCTTGTCTTGCCCCTGGTTTTCTGTTTCTTGTCACTTCCATGTGCCTTTTGTTGTCTTGTTCCATGTGCTTCTGTTTGTTTTGATTTTTGGCTCCTCCTGTCTCCGCCCCCTTGTCAGTCCCCTCACCTGTCCCTAGTTTGTAGCTCCGCCCCTTCCCAGGTGTTCCTTGTTAGTCTTTGTTCTCTTATACTCCCTGTAGTCCCCTGTGTTCTTGCTTGGTGTTTTGTCTCCCTGCCGGTCGTTTGTCTCCATGTTGGTTCTGTGTTTCTTAGTGTTTTTTGCTTATTTGGTTTTGTTTTGTCTTATTTGTTCTGTTAATTAAATCGTTGCACCTATATCCTACCTCCTCGTCCTGTCTCCACGTGACAAAGCTACAAATAAGGAGAACCTTCTATGAGCAGCCATCCCAGAACCTTTGACTGATACTGTAGACTTTTATTTATATACACGCCACCTAATGAAACCATTCACCAGACGACTCCCCAAGACCTCTGCTGCAATTTGAACCCTGGGTAGTCGCCCAGGGTCAAGATTACTGCAACGTATTTATTTCCCATCCAAAATGAGCAGTGAGCCTACAAGTCTTTTCATATGAGTTTTCATATGCAATGTTCATGTGGCAAAATAGTGATGAATATGAAAAAACAAAAACCACACCCTCATTGTATCTCTGCTATGACTGTATTAAAGTCATACAATTAAGGCCAAACCTACTATAAAGCAGTGCATCAGGCCATATATTGGAACCATTTTGAGGCATTAAACTCTATAGACCGTTCGGTTCCTATCACCACCACTGTGAACCTTTCTGACTATTCAGTTATACAGAAATTCGGAACAATCTGAGGAATTGCCATTTAACTCAAGTACAAACACAGATAGAAGACTTCCTCTATGGCGCTGTCCCAATACTCATTCTAAAGCGTAAGGTACTCCCTGATGTGTACACCTACATGGAGGTTAAGAAAAAGGGGCGTAAGTGTTCAAGGCCTCAAAAGGACGAGAGGAGAACTGGGACACCCTTCTACAAGTATTACTGTATTGCTACTGCTTAAACAAAATTCAGGGTTCATGTCGCAACACACAACAGCAGCACATTATACAGGACTACATAGCGTGCACATAGGCCTACCCAGGAAATCTAAGGCCCAATCCCATTTCCTATTTTTACCCCTACCCCTTGTTTTTGAGTGTAACCCTCCCCCTTGAAACACAAGTAACAAGGGTTAGTGGTTGAAATCTTCCCCCTGTGAAATGGGACAAAACTTCAAGAACCAGATACGTCATCAGTTGTCGTCAGCGGCTTTTATGTAAACAGAGGAAAAGCACGGGCGCTCGCGGTTCATTCACAACTTCAGTTTTACACATCAATCAATCAAACGAGTCACTGAATATAAAAAAATATATATATGTACAACAGAAAACTACACTACGTCATTAACAGGCTACTAGCGGTGCTCTGTAGGCGACCCTGCCAGTCTGCAGTCATAGCAGAGGAGGGTAAAGTTCAGCTCCTCACTGCTAAAAAACATTTAGGGCATCATATATCCTCAAAGAGGCGGGATGACAATTATTTATTATCGCCACCAGTAATTCTTTGGTGATATGAAGCTGAACTTAGCTTTTTAATCGAATTTCCCCGTTCCACCTTAAATGGTGCAGCAACCTCAGGTACATAAGTGTTAGGGGCAAGGGGTGAAATGGGATTGACAGTATTTCATTGGTCATAAAACGTGGGCTCTAGAACTCCCCAGCAGGATAAGCGGCTTAGAAGATGGGTGAAAGAATGAACGAATGAAGGTAGGTATTCCCCAGCAAGTTCCTGTTTCTGTATGAAGTCACATTTGCTTCATAAAAAGTTCTGTGGTTTGATATCAACAGTTTAGCTTCCCCATAACCCCATAATCAAAAGGCAAATCTAGCAAAGTCTTACTGACTGGATTATAATCTGCCATTTAAAAGGCTGGATGACCTCAAACTGTATAATAGCACACATGGAATTATACAGTCCACCTTAAAAGCCTCCAAAATGGAACTTTACAGGAGAATAAAACAGCTTTCTTAACCTGCAGTGGAGGCTGATAGAACAATGTTTATTTCTAAGCAATTTTGGGCCAATTCTATTGGCCTGTCCATCATGAATATTCACTAAACTGAAAGGGCTAAACTAGAGCTTTTGAACTGTCCTAAAAACAAAATATAGTTTTTATGCACAACAAAATATATATGATATATTTTGATACAATATGACAGAAATTTAATACTGTGGTACATCAAGAGTATTTGTGGTGTGGCATAATGGATAACACCACTATCTGCCAGTTAGCTACCACCCCATGTGGGAGACTGGGCTTCAGTTCCTGGTCTAGGTAACTATGCTGTGCTACACCAATAAGAGGCCCTGGGCAAGACTCCTAACCCTACATCTGTAATACGATTAAGTTTGGAAGTCGCTCTGGATAAGAGCATCAGCTATATGCCATAAATGTAAACGTGGTATATCAAGATATTAATGTTTCAGACATCTGATCAGTTGGAGCTGTTAAATGTAAAGCTGTGATTCTTGAAGATCACCAACAACATCCAGTTAGTTGGGTGTGTCTAAACTTTTGACTGTTAGTGTACATGTTAATATCACTATGGCACATTACATAGTGCTTTTTTTCCAGTATATTTAAATACATAATCCCCAGAAAAGCTTAAATATTCTACTTACACTTACACAACTTTAGTTTCTCCATTTTTCAAGCCATCTTCTGAGTGATTTATGTGAGGAATCGCCTTGGAATCACAGCGACACATGCATAATTAACTTCACGAAACTGTGGCCTGACTTATCGCATGCTCATAGGAGACGCAAACGGGGAGGCTGAGGCCTATAATGGGTCTTTCAGTCATGTACATGTTTTTGTACTGACAGGAAGGACTGTTTCCTTTGAGAGCTGATTATTTGTTAGCTGAATGCTCACATTTGTTGCAATATGAAAATGAACCAGAATTTCAGGGTTATTAACCAAATATTCTACTTCCTTGTTCTTAGTTTCGCAGATTGAGCAGAAATGTAGCCGATGTACTGTTGCCTAACCAGATTAAACTGGATGTAAAGAGCCAAAACAACAGCTTTAGCGGCAGCAGCCAGCACAAGCTGAGCTGGTCTTTGCTGGTTTACGTGGTCAACCCAGATGTGGTCATGCTGGTTGACCACACAACATATGCTGGTCTGTGCTGGTGTTTCTAGGCAAGGTCATTTCCAATATATCCCCATCATTGGTAAAACTAGTGGATCACATTACATAATACTGTGAGTGGTGAAGCTACATGCCGCAATGCCTCTGAAAAGGGTTTAATTTTTGTGCATTCAAATACATAAAACATGTATTGTATAACACAAAACATACATACAACAAATATTCAGCTCCTGATAAGCTGACTGGAGGACTGCTCTGTGTGTACCTTTGGGCTTCTTCTCTGCCACAGTTCTGCTTCCTGTATTGCTTCCCTGCTAGAAAAACAAGAATATACCAGCAAACACCAATGTATGGCTGCACAGCTGGTTACCAGCAAACACCAACATAATACTGGTCACCAGCAAACACCACCAGCTGGCCACCAGCAAACACCAACATAATATTGGTCACCAGCAAACACCACCAGCTGGCCACCAGCAAACACCAATATATCACTAGCCACCAACAAACCCCAACATATCACTGCACACTTGGTCACCAAGATATCACCACACGGTTGGTCACCAACAAACCCCAACATATCACTGCACACCTGGTCACCAACAAACACCAACATATCACTGCACACCTGGTCACCAACGAACACCAACATATCGCTGGTTACCAGCAAACACTGACATTTTGCTGCACAGCTGGCCCCCAGAAAACCCACATATCGCTGCCTTGTATTTCCAAAATGAGAGCTTTACAGGTGAAGGGAAAAAGCCTACCTTAATGTAAGTCAATGGAACCAGATGTTTTTCCTTTGGGTCATTTCTTTTGGTCATTTTATCAGGACATTTACACTCAATGTAAAGCTCAACAACTACTTTTAGGTTTGGTCAGAAAACTGGAAAACAAAAAAATGAAGACACAAGGTTTTTGTTCTGACAGCAGCCCTGTGTTGTGTTATGGATGCTGGGATGCTGGTCAGAAGCAGCGGAAGCTGACAATAAGCTGGTCACCACCAAAACCGGCATATGTTGTTGTTTGATGCTGGTGTTCTGGAGTGGGCAGCTGGAGTGAACAGCTGGAGTGAGCAGCTAAACCAGCACCAGAGCATCATAGCATAGCATAACATAGCATCCACGCTGGTCTGAGCTGTTTCTCCGCATCGCTCATCAAGAAAACCGCGAATGAATATCTCCCCTGTCCACTCAACATCCCTTACGCGCCAGGGTGGTCTCCCACGCGTGCGCATTTCTTTAGGCTGTGCGTTGCTCCTCTTGTCCACTGCTTTCACTCCTGGGCACTATACTCCTTTCAATAAGAAGCACGGAGTACAACCGGATGAAGAGAACGGATCTGAAATCGTGCCCTCAGGCTAGAAACGGACCCTGGAGTAAACAGATAAGCTGTGCGGAAAGAAGTATAGTACCTGAAAACGACATACTGAGCCCAAATCCCCCTGTGGTCCATCACTACTGTAGAGCTTTTCAGGATGTACACGCGAACTGAAAGTTCCTGTTGACTTCTCTTCACTCCTCCACATGGGCGGGTCCAAAGCCCCCCCTCCAGCCTGAGCAGCTACACCGTTACTTTTCTATGCTTTAGGATGCTCCTCTGACTTTCGCTGGCCACAATGTTTCTGTTTTGAGCTTTTCTTCTCTCTTAAAGGCACCATGTGGGTTTTTAAAGTAATAATTCGTAATGCATAATTTAATCGCTGGGATGCAAAGAAAGAAATGGCACATTCTAGAGAAACCCACTGAGTCAGATTTACTTACAGTGGTGATAATGGGAACCAGACGTCTGAAGAGTTTAAAGGAGCAATATGTGAGATTTTTAGGTTAAAACATACCAGAATTAACTACAGTTATTAAAAGAATGTTAAGACATAATTAGGTCTGTGGATCTGGTTGCAGGGATATCTACAAAATTAGCATGCTAAGCAGCTAGCACCGACCTGTCATGTCTTATAATACCCCAAGAGGTGATAGTGAGTCATTGTAACATTGAGACCTTAGTCCAACAAGAGAGAATGAAGACTAACCGATGTAATGTGTACATGTAGAAATATCCCACATATTAATAAGGAGTCAATATAAACGGATAATAATCATGCAATAATTAACATGCATAATTGAGATAAAGGGAAAATAGCTAAATGGTCAATAAGAAAGCATAGCCTTTAGATGGTCAGTCGGCCTTTGCTGTGGAATGTTCCCTAAAGAAAGGCAAGTACACTACAATTAAGCCGATTAAAGGCACGTCTGACTTATGAGAGTCATTTTGAGCCATGAATATTTGAGCAGGAAATTGTTTGTTTGTGAATACAGTATGTCAAATATGCATCTATAAATGGCATGTTGATAGATGCTGATGGCATGTTGAACAGAGGCCTTCAGATATGTTATCTTGATAGGCCTCTAAGAATAGCCTGTTTTTTGTGTATTTAATTCTCAGTTTCACTGTGATGCGTCCAACGGTAGTTCCAGTTTTCATAGATCTATTTCTCATTAATGACTCTAATAGGCTTCTAACAGTAGTCACTGGTTATCACTGGGCAACCTAAATACTTCTGTTCAATAAGAGACTCAGAGATTCACTGTTATATGGTAATTGCTAAATATGTATTCTGTGTTTGTGTTGCTGTAGTTGCTTTATTATTTTGCCAGCTGGTGTTGAGCAGAAGAGGATGGGTTCCCCTTTTCACCCTTGCCTTTTGCTCATCATCTTACCGAGGAACATAACATTCCTATCCCTGTATTCCAAGATGACAATTCCAGCATTCACAGGGCTGCAAATGTGACTGACTGGCATGATGAACATTCAGGAGCATTCACACATCTGGACTCGCCCATAAAAAATTCCCAGGTTTGAATCCTCTTGAAAGTCTGTGGGACTACCTGGAACAACCAGTAAAATGCCAGGGAAGGCATCCGCCAAATCTGGCCCAACTACCCAATTCTTTGCATGAGTGATGTAAGAGTGTCTGAACATTGATGTGGCCTACATCCAGAAACTTGTCCAGCCTATGATCAGAACCAGCTGATGCACAGAGCAGAAGCAGACAAATGGACAGCATAACATTTTCTCCCCCCATCCTCATTATCCCTGTAACATTATACTGGTCCATATTGTCTAATGGGCCCACAGCAGAGCTCACTTAATGTGATCTCACATGGTCAAACACTGACTGCAATAGGCTCAATAGATATTTCCCTTCAGGTAATAGTCTGTGTACTGGAGAAGAAGAAGAAAACAGCAACGGACGAAGTAAATGACTGAGAATTAATACATTAAAGTAATTCATTAATTATTTATTTATGAATATTTCTTGAAACAAGTCAAATGATTTGCTTGCTATTGGTTGAAGTAACACCGTAAAACGCTTAGCAATGTCGACTTGTGGTGGTTATTACATCACCCAACACGAACCAAGGCACACAGCCAACCAATAAAATGCTCCAATTTGATAACATTATAACAGCATTATGAGCATTATAAGCATTATAACGTGTCAGTATTTTATCCTAATTCAACAAAATATTAAGTTTTAAAGGTATTATGTTGTACATATTTCTTGCACCACACACTTTCATGCACCATGATTCCTTTTTATGGTCTTTTTGTAGTTCTGGTTTAAAATCATATTACCAACATTTGTGCACCAAACAAGAATGATGGGTATAAACCAACTTCAAAAATTGCAAGACCCCAAAATATGACCCTAAAAGATTGTTTTCCTATTTTGGTGCTTTCGTTCAAAATCTAACACAAACACGTGCACACTCACAGACCCAGACATGTCACTGCCTCCGCCCCCGCCTCTACACACACACACACACACACACACACACACACACACACACACACACACACTGCTGACTAATCTAATATAGCGTTGCAAGCAGCAGATAACAGAAGTGAACCACGAGGCACTGAATCTAAAGCACCACCCTTCCTGCAGCCCCGACGCCAGCCACCCTCAGCAGAGCAGGAAGTTACTGGGGCTGCTGCTTCAGGGGCCCCGTAAAAACCTTCTCAGAACAAGTCTCAGCCACCTTGTGTGGTGACACATCACCTTGACTTTTTGGAAAATTTTTTTTTTACTTTTGTGAGGTCATTTTGGAGGTCACGGGGTGGTTGTTGACAGTGTGCAAAATACCCTGGCTGTTCATATTGACTGGCCACACCATTTGTAGGCCATTAGTAGGTTGCTAACTCACTTGGGGTAGTGTCATATGCTGACTTCTATAGTCATATAGCTTTTATAGCGATTTAGTTTCTATTGTGATAAAGCTTCCATAGTGAAATAGTTTCCATATTGATATATACCAGCTTCCATAGTGATACATGCTGCCTTCCATAGTGATATAGTTTCTGTAGTGTTATAGCTTCCATAGTTATAAATGCTGGCTTCCATAGTGGTATAATTTACATAGTGATAATAACAGTTGTTTATCAAGGTTATCATTATTGTTATGTGTTGCCAAAATATGTATGCAGCTCAGAATGAGAATTTCATGACATATAGTTTCCATAGTGAAATATACTAGCTTCCATAGTGATATAGTTTCCATGGTGATATATATTGGCTTCCACAGTGATATAGATTCCACAGTGATTTAGTTTCTATAGTGATATAGCTTCCATAGTGATACAGTTTCCATAGTGATATATACTGGCTTCCATAGTAATACAGCTTCAATTGTGATATAATTTGCATAGTGATAATAACAGTTAATAGTAAATAGTTGTGTATCATGTTTATCATTATTGTTAATATGCATGCAGCTCTGAACGAGGATTTTAGTGACAAAATGAAAAAATGGCATTTTAATAAGGCACAATGCTCAATATGCATGATAATAATACTATTTATGTGAAAAATCTGCCTGTTGTTTTGTTGTGATGCCGACATATGAGCATGAGAAATCAATATGTTACATGTGATGGCAGGCTCCCTTTCTTCACCCAGTTTGTTTGTTGAATTGCTATAGGCCGCCTGTGGCCTAGTGATGCTGTTGTATATTATGTTATATTATATTTAAAAAGGTTTTTGCAGCTTAATTTCACTAAATGGACCATATGGATCGGGGAGTGAGTGAGTTTAGAGAAAAGCATGAGAATGCCTTTAAAACATAAATCTAAAGAACATTATTCTCCCATATCAGCAGTTTATAATCATATACAGCCTCTATATAACAACATACTGCAACAATACAACTGATGTCTTTTCCTGCCGTCAGAAAACACAGGATGAGGAGCTGACCCCATTCCCCCCTGTGTGGGTGTAATGCCCCTTAGCCAGCAGTGTTTACTCTGGCCCTGGGTAAATGATCACACATTGCACTGTGACACTAGTAGTTCTACTTTTACTCTAATGCACTTTGAGAAGCACAGAGAAAACAAAAGCGCTAAAGCACTTTTTAGACTTGCTGCTCATGACAAGCAAATGAGGAATTAGATAATGAGCTAAAACTATAAAGAGATTAAACACGCTGAAGATAGGAGTGGAAAATCAGCTACAGTGGAAACTCAGCTACAGTGGTCATCCCTGCTGCTCAGTCTGTGTTTGTGTACTGGCTAATGTCCCACTTAGATAAGAACTAGAGGACCCGTCCTGAAGCTACCACTACAGTGAGAACTCAGCGAGGACGAAAGAGAGAAAGGAGCCCATTCTTTGCACAGATGTGATTAATAGAACAAATAACAAACAAGCACTACAAACTCTCACAGCACAACAGCCGAGCATTGTCCAGCTGTCTCTTGTACGGCAGGCCTTGTTTATTTGTATGTACATAGGCACGACTGTTGGCTTGTTGTGTTAATGTATGACGTACAGTGCAATCGTTGGATTCACATCTTAAAACTATGAACATGTGTAATAAAATGTGACTTTGCTGAGTCTGTATTATCTCTCTGGAGGTTTATTTAAGCCAGTATACAAGGTTAAGTACAGTGCCCAGTTTACATTTGACACACATCATCTGCCATATCTTTGTTTTTGGCTGTGGATCATGTGTGTGTATGTTTATACATTTCTCTGAGACTGATTGTAACTGCTCTGTTAAAGGTTGAAGAACGAAGTCACGACTAAGTATATGCAGTGAAAGTCACCTCTACTCCTGTTTTCCTTAGCAATAGGTATCTTGACATGAACAGCTGTTTAAAACGATCCATATTGTTGCTGTTCCATTAAAAACATGAATCTCCATTTTTATTGATTTTTACTTTTATGCATCATTTGAACACAGCGGCTGCTGTTTACACTGTGTGAAAATTTCATGGTGTGTGGACCAACAGAAATGGCCCAAAATTGCTTGGGGAAAAAACCTGGTTCCATTGACTTACATTACAATTCAATTAGGTTTTGCCCTCTCCTGTAAAGTTGCCATTTTGGAGATACTTGTTTTCCCTGGACAGCAATGATATATAGGTATGAATTTTCAGAACTCCTGCGAGAATTGCCTGCGAAATGTCCAGCCTTCAGACATTTCTTTACTTGTTCTGTACTTGCCTTGGAGTTGGTCTTGGTAAGGTTTGCACTTTGGTCATTAGTTTCCTCAAATCTGAAAAATCTAAATTCAAAATGAATTAATGAATGGATTTAAATGAGCAACTTGTAAAATGATGCAACGTGTTGGATGTACACTCCCAACAACAGGGGGCAGCATATCACAAGCATAGGCGCAGTCCATCCTCCTCCCCCTTCATTTCTTACCAGTGTAGAACAAATGTTGTTGACTTCATCCCTTTACTCACCAAGAGTGTCTCCAGTAGTGGAAAGCAAGGCCAGTGTTAAAGCTTGTTATGCGTCTATTTATATCCCTTCTGTCTCCTGCCAAATGTAGATTCCTGATGCAAGTGGACTGTAGCAGTTGTGATGATGGCCACTTGCGAAGAGCTACAGCCATCATTGCATTTACTCTTCCTTTCATTTCATTAGCTGCCGGTCCATATTTGCTCTAACCGGAAGCAGGACCTTCAACATGATTGACAAGAGGTTAAGCCAGTAAGCAGCAATCGGAGGGCTAAGAAAACAAGGTGAAGCTTGGTGGAGAGCTCAGTGATTTGATTGGCCAAAACAGACACTCACAGAAAACACCTCAAATGTCCCTTTCTTAGAAAATGCTGTTGTGATCAGTATGAGTAGGTCAAGGCCCAAGTGTACACGTGCGTGCACATGTGCTCACACACACATTCACTCTCACACACTTTTTCTCTCTCATGCCCGCATCCTCTGTAAAGAAACACAGACCCCAAGAGGAGTTACATGCTGTTAACACGTCTGGTTGTAATTTTGCCAGAGCACTTCCTCACCCTGCTGTTGTAGATGTCCTGAAGCATTGGCAGATTACACACAATGATCCTCTCTGCTGTCTTGATGATGTACCGGAGTGGTACATACCAGCAGTGGTACAAACCAGATGGTTATGGATGATGTGAGGACGGACTCGATGATCACTGTGTAGACCTGGATCAGGTTGCTAAAACATTATAAAACATTATAAAAAAGTATAGACACATTAATCATGCTGATTCTATGTGGCGCAGAACGATTTTGGGGGGTGGGGCTGGTGTAGGCTTACTGCAGTTTCCCAATTTTGTGGGTCTAGGGTAGACAAATACATCTCTGAAGACACATGGATTATTTTGTCAGTCCAAAAGTTGCTGGACTCTTGGCTGTCTCCCCCAGATGTAAAGAGTCTCAGCCTTAAAGTTCTCCTGTGCTCGATGTACTTGGACACGACATCCCAAAAATTCTAAGCACTAATCCCATCATGCCGTACATGGCTGGATTTGATGTGACCGACTCTTCAACAGAGATGTGGACCGTCTGATATCTGAACGTTAACCTGGTCGCAACCAAACAGGATTACAGTTGTGCCAGTTGCATTCCATTTGGCCAACCCCACATTCATATCCATGTCTCAAAGCTGGTGACCTTTGGCCACTCACAATCCCTCATGCCCAGCTCAAAACAATAACCAGTGGATACAGCTGCAAGTTATGACAAGGAGTTTTTATATATTCCCACATTAGCAAGGTTCTGCGACCTTAACTTTGAGACACGTCTTCTGGGTACGTTAATCCGCTCATGTCTTTGAAGGACCAGTTTCCCACGGGTGCGTTTTGATGTAGCCCTGTTTCAAAAATCTCCCGCACATGTACATCACACAAAAACACGAGACTGTTATTAGTTTTGCCTGTCAAACGGCCCGTTCCTGTCAAAGTAGGTGGCACTGCAGACTCTCAGATGATAAGCAGAAGCCTGGCTTGCAAGACTAAAGGCCTGTACCAAATGGCTTCCCTGCAGTCCTGCAGTTCTCAATTGCTTGTGGCCACAGGGCTACAAGGTGACCAGTTCTCATTTTGCTGTTCAAACTCATGAGCGCCTTCTATGTGATCTAATGGTGGCCATCATGATGATCATACTGATCTTTTACCATCATTCCTTGGGATATAGTTGAGGACCAATGAAGGGGTTTATCATGAGACAGACAATAACTACACTGCTGCAAGTTGACCCTGTTATTGGGATCAACTGTATGCAATAATGCAGGCCTCTTGTGACTCTCAAAGGGGAACTAGAAACTATGATATGATAAATATGATTATTTGCTTACAGATTAACAAAATTAATTTTCTAAGTGAAAACAAGCACACATCTTTCACGGGAAATAAACCTAAACATGACACTTGACATTTTATTGACAAATTTTAGTTCACCATGAAGATAGAAAAGTTCCAAACTTTATATACAACTTTATAAACTTTACATAACACACATCTGCACGTTTCATGTTTTTCATTTCATTATATATAAAATATTATATCTATAATCTGTTGGTCCAATGTCCACTATATATTTGGGTTCCATAATCAGTATTGAAGCATTTATTTTTATTACAATGTGCAAAAGCAGCATTTAACCACAGCAATGCAAACATTTTTGTAGATACAGATAAAAGCACTGTATACAGGCAAACAATGGTGTGGATGTAGATAAACACTGACTGCTTTAGGTGATATTTAGCATTGATTAAGTGGCAAATAAATTCACATTATAAAGGTATAACAGTAGTATCACTGCATATGTTTCAAATCTTGTCAATATATACTCCCTGAGTTTTTCCAATACATTTCAGAACAAGTAGCCAAAGAACCATTGTCTTACAGATATCCAAACAAAAGCTTTTTCCCAGCTAAATTACAGTCAGCAAAAGCAAACCTCTTGACATTGTGACAAAAAATTTGCATCGTCAAAAAACAGTTGCACCCAGAAGGAATTAACCGACAGCAATGAAACGTGGTGGGTAGTTTTGACATCATGGGACATGCAAATGATTCAGGTTTCATGCAAGCAAGGACAGTAAATATTGTAATATCAGTCTAAATTTATCATTGATTGTTCCTGGTAACCTTTATCTTCCTTCCCAATAGCGCTGCAATCCCACACTTCCTTCTGCGTGCAACTATTCTATTGATGAGTGTATATATGCATTAAAAAAAACAAAAAAGCAAAAACTGGATTGGTTATTTGACATATCGGACATATATCCATATAGGTGGCACAAGGTCACATTTTGCGGTGACAAGCAGCATGGCTTATGAAACTGTGTGTACATCAACTTCTCTGGGAATACCTCCAAAATAGAAGTAATACTTAAATGTGAGCCTCCTTTCCATTTAAGCATTTATCCAGAGCGACTTACAAGGTTATTCGTCTTACAGGTAGGCCAGTGCAGTGTTAGGAGTCTTGCCCAAGGACTCTTATAGGTGTAGCTCAGCATTTACTACCTAGACTGGGATTCAAACCCCCGTCTCCCACATGGTGGTAGCTCTCTGGTGGGTAGTGGTGTTAACCGCTGAGCCACACCAACCACCTTTGTCCCTTAGAAATCCTGACAGGCAAAAACCCATCTTTAAAGTCACTCTGTACATTCTCAGGTGGTGCAATCAGAAGGAGAATCATCTTGTTAGGCAGAGGCCTTGATGGATTAGAGCAGGTGCACCTTTCCATTTCCTAGTACTCTGGTCTCACTGTATACTCTGAATTTGGACATGTTAAACATGGTTGAACATTGAAGTATAAATGGTTGATGATTTAAACCAAATGGGGATTGGCAAAGTAAGATTTGGGGAACTATAGTCAGTGTGCCCCTGTTTTTGCCCCAAAAACCCCTGTTTTTAGGGGATCCCGTGCTGGCTAGCTGTTATCTTATTCACCATAGTAAAGCTGATGCTACAAAATATTTGGTTTAACAATTCTTCCTTTGGAATTCTTCTTTTTTGTAGTTTGATGATTGCTTTTCCTAATCTCTTTTGTCTTCAGTCTGAAAAATTGAGTACAATTCTCTCATTACTCCTAATGGAAAGATGGGGAGATTCTGCAGGTTTACAGAAGTATGCTACAGCAAGCTGACAAAGCAAGTGGGTGAACCGGTTTGCTACAGCGCCACCCGTAGGCAGGCTAGTCATACAGCTCTAGTTAGTGAAGAATACCAGACAGACAGAAGACAGAAGCTCGCTCATTATCGGCTTCCTGAATTTGTATTTGAACATCTATAGTACTTTAATGAAAGGTAACGTTTTTTCAGGGACCTTCCCAAAATTTGATTTTGAGATATTCAGGGGGTCCAAGAGGTTAATTATGGGGTCCTGATTAGGGGTTAATTATTTCGTACCTTGACTACAGCCACACTAGTGGCTGGCCTAGCGAAGATACTGGGCAGAAAAGCTGTTTACAAAACAACAGATGACTGAGGTTATAGCAGGGTATGAGTCAGCATGCCCCCAACCGTCTGACTGGAGCCAAATTTGCAGGATTTATTAATACATCCCTTTTTATATTAACTTTAATCTTTAACTTTTGATGCATGTTAAAAAGGATTCATTTTAAACACTTTTGGTTTATTTATATTAGTGCAGAAGGTAAAGGACAGCTGCTGGTTTTAAATGGTGTAAAATCACTAGCAATTAGGTTAGTGTCGTTTGTAATACTGATGCCCTTCACACAGTAGAATGGTCATTCCCTGCCTGGAAACACCAAGTCACACCAATCCTTGGGCATGACTCCATAGACTACATTTCCTACATCTGTAATAAGATTAGACTGATCACTTTAGCTCTGAGTAATGTTTCAGCTCTGGATGTCTGCCAAATTTATAAAAATATAAAACAACAGCCATAACAATAATAAAAATAACACTTAAAAGGTTTTGGTGTGATGGACACAAACATACAGTTGGTTTCTCTGAGATGTTCAATGACTGTTTAATCACTTCAGATACAGCAGGAATCAGCTTGTCTGCATAGTCCCAGGTGCGTGTATCCCTTATCAAGATCTTGGAACCTGGAACAGGTTTAATGTGGTACAGGCGGGCGATGTTGGAGTCCACCTTGATAGTACCACCCCTGGAATCCAAAAGCCCGTGCACTGTAGTTCTAAACACTAACCGAGGATTCACAATGACTTTGATATTGTCGAACACATGTGGGTCAACAGGTATCCTGTACACATGCAGTAAGATGTTTTCTCCTGTAACGTTCTTCCATAACTCTGGTGTATACTCAGGTCTCTCAGTACAGGAAAGGAAAGTGGGAAATACGTTATTCTCAAACTCAAACCCTGCATAGTGTGGGTATTTCATCTCCAGCTGGTGAATGAGTGTCGCCCAGTTATCTTCTTTCAGAGGCAGAATCAGTTCATCCAAATCTTGTACAGCTATATAGTGACTCTCATACATGTAGCGATACAAACAGTCATTGAGAGCTGTGATTTGTCCGTAGTAATGCAGTTCTCCTGGTGAAACGGACTTCTGCCACCCTCTGGACACTTTGATGTAGGATGTTACAGTCCACGGGATGATCTCCACAAAGCCCTGCCTGACATAGTAGTCCAGGACCTTCTGTATATCAGGTTCACAGCTGGTCTTGTAAATGGCTACCTTCTGAACACCAAGAATCTTGTACATCTCCATGGCCTGCACAAGTTGCAACACATTACTGTAATCGAACATAACAGAAATACATACTGTAAATGTATAAGGGAAGTTTTCTGTCCTGGGCTGCTGATTCCCAACAGGTTGGAAGGATTGTATATTCCATAAGAATCCATTCCCGTCATGTGTTTGGTAAGTAATAGCCACGTATGCTGGTGTTGTGCATGTTTCGGGGACTGGACAAGTAATATCTGTTGCTCCGTACTCAAATCCAAAGTGGTCAGAGTGAACGTCACGGTTGGCAGCTACAGAAAACTCCCTTCCGTCGCAACATAACAAGCAGTAGTATTCCACCTGCTCACTACGAAGCACTATAGCAACTGTACGTATCATTTTCCTCCCTAAGCGGTGCTCCACATAGGAGCCGATCACATAGGATTTACGGTCACCAACTTTAATCATTGGGTCAGTCTTCACCGGCACACCACATGCCATTGGTTGTGGTTTCCTGACAGGATAAAGTATCTTATGCCTGCCAATAGTTTTACTGTTCAATAAATAGTAAATGATGAAGAGAAAAGTCAGGATGAGAGGCACAAACAGAGGCTTTGGAACAAAGTTTGGCTTGGTTTTGGGAGAGATGAGGTGGCCTGTAAAGAAAAATAAGACAGTCAAGCTTTGGGAGGAAAATCTGTGACAAATTAGTAAATATTGCTGATAGCTCCTGCCATATTCAGACAAGTTCTGTTATTCTGTTTATTCTGTCACCCCTATGGTCAAATTCTGTTATTTTGTTACTGCAAAATGTTGATGTGTAGTTTGATGGGCTAACTTAACATTAGCTTAGCGAGCAGGCTACAGCAGCAGTGCCACCTGCACACCATAGTACACTGATTCTGACTAAGCGCTGCGGTACTGAAGTTGAGATGATATAAACTAAAGAAATCAAGTGAGTGACAGAAATCAAGCCTGTTCTGAGCATTTTAGTTAGCAGGCCAAACGTGCCAGACATCACTGGCTTTGTTCCAGCTAAGTGACGCTAACATGGCATTTAGCCTAGAGGACATCTGAGAGTGTTAAATTGAGGGACTGAGCTGAAATCTTTGGTGATTGTAGCCGTCGCTGAGCTACTATCATTCTTAAAGCCACCGCACACCAGACCAGCAACATCCAAACATTCACAAGCACCATTTTAATGAAGGTACGCACACCAGCACCGGAGTTATGCCGAATTCCTACTCCTGAGCAGAATCCAACTCCTCTTGCGTGCAGGCAGACATATGAACTCTAGATTAAATAATCGTTAATCTTTAATATGAATTATCTTTAATATGAATTACTATCATCACAACACACTGTTCTAGCAATATTTAAGCAAGATTATGTCTGTTTTCACTCAACGACTTTGTCTAATGGCAGTTCCCAAACAGTAGACATTATCTGCTCTATTCTGGCTTTTATCTATGAGGTCTGGTGAGTTCCGGGCAGATATTAGGCATCTGGCCCAGAATTGGGCCAAATGTTGGAAAGCTGTGACCGGTTTTGACTCATAGCTACATTTAAGAGCCAATTCTGGCAGGAATGTTGTGGGCCAACAATGTGGTTGGTAAGTTAGAGGGCCACAGCACAATTATGTTGCAGCAGATCAGTGCTTGCTTTGTGTTTGGTTTTACGCCTCAGTACTTTTAGCCCAAGTGTAGTGTGTCATATGTGCCCTCCCTAGATAGCAAATGGTGTTGGACCGATTCTGGCTTTCATCTGCGAGTGTTGGTCGATTTTTGGGTAGAAATTAGGCATGTGGGCGACAATTCCACATATGGAAAAGTGCATCATAGCTTTTATTTTATGACTTATTATGACTAGAACACTATGGTTCTAAAAAATATTTGGGAAAATGGTGCAATACTGATGATATATATATATATATATATGTGTATACAGTCATCGTCAAAAAATAGTTGCTCCCAGATGGAAGTGAAATTGGGAAGGAAGATAAAGGTACGCAATATGCCAGACATCTCTGCATGGAGTTCCTAATGGTGTCCTGTGATAATCCATCCCATGCAGCTTGAATATTCTCACACAGTTCCTGCAGATTTCGCTGTGGGGTGGAGGTGGAGTGACACCAGGCCCTCTGAATGTGTGACACATGCAAAATGAACAGTTCATCTTCTTGCTGACCACGGTGCCTCCGCACACAGATTCGTTGGTCGTCTCCACCAAGACAAAAGCGGGACTCGTCAATGAAGATGACCTGCTGCCATTCTGAGTCACTCCATGACAGTCTGACACGACACCATTGCAGTCTTTGGCGGCATTGACGTGGTGTTAAGGATCACAGGATCACCCATGGAGTGTCTGCTGAATGTCCGCAATTGTGGTTGTTTGGTCAGTCAGGCACAGCGATATGGTCCGCCCTTGCCTATGTCACATGCACGCCCGAGCATGAAACTTGAATCATTCGCATGTCTCACAATGTCAAACCTACACACCAAGTCTCATTCCTGATGGCTGATTCTTTCTGGATGCAACATTTTTTTAAAGATGATGAGTGTATATATACAGCTCTGGAAATAAATAAGAGACCGCTCCAGTTTCTTCTCAAATCAGCATCTCCACATGTACAGCAGGTTCTTAGTGGGGAACAAAAGCTTTGGTTCTAGCTTTACGGGCAGATACAGTGAGCGTCTGGTTCATAAGAACAA
>CM067486.1:31017543-31034611 GCA_034552555.1 Semaprochilodus insignis | reverse complement strand
GAATAAACACTAAACAGACTCTCAGTAACTGATACACAACATGCAGCAGCAGTGAAGAGTCTGAATACACTCAGCAGATGAATAAATGGTTCACTGTATTTAGAGGCTCCAAGGTCATATCTGTAGGTGAGTCACTGAGACGTCACTGAGCATGTAACAGGTGTAATACAGACCCCGCAACATTCTCAATATGCTGTTATAGACATGCTGCTGACATCGTCCTGTACCTGGCGTTTGACTGGATTAGGTTTTGGTCAATGTCAGGGTCAACAAGGTTAGGATTAGGGTTACATTTTGGGTCAAGGTTAAGGTCACAGGTAACAAGGTTAGGGTAACAATTAGGGCCAGGCTGAGGATTACGATTGGGTTTGGGTTATAGTTAATGTTAGGGTATGAATTGGGACCCATGTGAGGGTTAAGATTAAGTTGTGGGTTGAGGTTAGTGTTAAAGTCTGCATTAGAGCCCGAGTGAGGGTTAGGGTTAAGATCCATGTTGAAGTTAAGGTTAGAGTCTGGATTAGTGCCAGGATGAGGTTTCTGGTTTTGAGGTTAAGTTCAGGGTCAGTATATAGATATTTGGTTGAGTTTTGGGAAACTTAAGTTTTCCTTAATGAAGGTAATATATTAAGTATATTTAAAATAACATGAATCAACAATAAATCTACTTGCTGTAAGTATTTTCCATATAATTATAATTTTACTTTTTTCTGCACGACAGACCAAACAGCATGAACATTTGAATACAAGCAAAACAGTGTAGGTTAAGTACAAAAAAGGCCTTTTAGTAGGTACTTTCCCAACTGAACGAACTTATATTTAGATAAGTCTTGTGTTTTAACAGTAAAATAGAAGAATAAAATCTAAAAAAAATGCTAAAATAAAAAATAATGTGTCAACATGTAATGTATCAACAGTAACAACGGTATATCTTCAAAATATTTACTTTAATGTATCTTTTAATGTATATATATTTTTTTATCTATCATATATATATTGGGGCAGTCGTGGGCTGGAGGTTAGGGAACCAACCTTGTGACCGGAGGGTTGCCGGTTTGATTCCCTGAACCGACAGTAACGACTGAGGTACCTAACCCCCAACTGCTCCCCGGGCGCTGTGGATAGGGCTGCCCTGTCTGCGCTTCCTCTGTGTGAAAATCACAAATGCCACAAAATGGCTCAAAAACTCTCTACTTAGAGAATGATTGGCCTCATTGATTTGATATACTGATCTTTTTGATCTACTGTTCTATTTTAGATATTCTATCTTTATATTTTCTTGTTGTTTCATGTGAGTGGGCAGTTGTCAAAGATTTTACTGCTAGTTGTACTGTATGACTGTGTATGTGACGAATAAACTTTGATTTAATTTGCTTGGATGTGCTGCTGATACTCAGGAGGTAGGAGTTTATACTCAACCCTCTGGGGTCTAAGCACATTTTCTTGATTTTGCATATATGCCTCAATTCATCTTTAGCGGCACTTGCACACCACATTTTTCATATTAAAACATTCAGAACATTCCCAGCTCTCTCTATAACAAGGAGCCATTTGACCAAGAAGGATGTTTAGGGAGCTAGTTTCACCCAAAAGCTAAGAATTTGAAGACTGATTTTATGAAATTCCTATGAAAACACAGCTCTGCTCATGGGGCTGATTTGTTTCAGTGCTTGTAATGTGTTTAGTACAGTCTCAGGTTTAGAATAGGACTGGGCTGTATGAATATAGTGTGTTATTTTATCCTCATTGCTATTTTCCAAAGCCGCTGTAAACGTCTTACTCACCATTTCACAACTGTTTCTCAGTCGACTGAAAGAAGGGTCTGTGATGTGAAGAGTAAGCCCTTATGAATTTCCTGAGTGTTTATTGCTCAGTTTCACACAAACTATAGATGAACACACAAATTTACCAATCACAGGTGAGAGGCAGATGATGGACACTCAAACGCACCAGTTACACACAATGAGAGGCAGATGAAAAAGGTGGAAAAGTTTGTTCACTAGGCAGTTATTCCCAGCCAGCCATACAAGAACAGATTCCTATCTCCTGAGTAGGGAAACAGCAAAATGCTCAGAACTGAAGGTCAAAATATTTTATTTTTTTTTTAGTTTTTCTAACAGACTGAACTAATTTTGTAAAGGATGGTTCCACAGTTAGACTGTTGTGCTGTCACATATCTTCCTTTGGAAGTTCAGCAATTAGATTACAATGACGTAACTGTATCTAGCAAGGCTGACAGAGGTCAGATGCACTACAAAGATCCACTGTAGTTCCATAAGGAGCTTCACTGAGTTTTTAGACCTGGTAATTTAACACCAGATCTGCTCAATCCTGCTGCTGGAGATCTACCACCCTCCAGAGGTTAGCTGCAACCCTAATCTAAAATGAAGGTCTTCATTGTGGCCCGAACATTAAAACCAGGTAAGTTGGGCCACGATTGTGCACTATTGCTTCAGCCCATCAGACACTGGATGCATCAAGAAGACTATTCTTCCACAGTTACATCAACAAAGACAAAGCTCATTCTGAAGTAGCTGATGAAACCAGTGGCAGACTAATGGAGGCATCCTCTTCTCTCCTCATCTTCATTAGCCCTGTAGGGTTATCCTGGTTTGTATCATATTGTAGGTCAACTGAGTCTGCTTAATGTGATCTTGCATAGTCAAACACTGAAGAGCAGTATAACAGTAGGCTTAATCATATGGTTCCTGGACCTATAACTCCAGCTGATGGTTTGTGTCCTGGGAAGAAAAACAAAAAAAACATTTGTTCAAATCTGCTTTAGTCTGTATATAGACGTGGTTGTTTTTAGAAGTCCTCCCCTGGACCACACTGGATCATCTGCTTGCAATTAGTCTGGCATTGTACATGAAACACTTAACAATGTCCAACAAAATCTCCAGTTTCATGTAAAACATAACACATATGCCCAGATGAAGTATGTAGCATGTGTTAATGCAAAACAGACTCATTTATAAAGCTCCTTCTATGCCTTTATGTAAATGATACCTGTTACATACTTTACCTAATTTAAACAGCAAATCCATACCCATAACTTCAGGATCAATGGTCATAACTAAACTTATGTAGGCTGAATAAGTGTATATATGTAAATGTGACATCAGTGTAAACGCAGTTAAGCAGTTCAAACTGCATAGCCTGGGGAGTTGTATTGGAATGGGAATGGGTTGGCGAAAAATCAAATATGCACAATTTTCCCACATATCCCAGATGTCAATGATCAGCCAAGATATATCTGACATCTAAAGGCTGTTTCTTTAGTGCTGGAGATATACGAGTTACATGTTCCTAACAAAGGCAAGAAGTCAACAGACGCCCAATTTTACCCTCAGGCTTTTCAGACTGCATTCAGATCGCCATTAAGGTCATGCAGACTACTTGGTTTTCTTTAGTACTCACTGTGATCTACACTCGTTGTCAAAGAATAGTCGAACCCAGAAGAAAGTGTCGGATTGCAGTGCTATTGGGAAGGACGATAAAGGTCACCAGGAACAATAAATGATGATACATTTAGACTGATATGGGCAATATTTATTGAGCTACACAAACAGAAGTAGTGTCTCTCAGCTAACTACATTCACTAACTCTCTGGTACTTTTACTGAATCATCTATGCTAATCTAAAGCACCAAATACAAACATGTTACAAACCATGTCTGATTAAAACTAAGCAAAAACAATAATAATGAGAAAGATGTATAGCTTTCATGGTAGCTGATCTTGAACATAAACAGTGGAGCAGCACAATGCGGGAGCACAGCAGAGGGAAAGAATTTAAAATGGCGCACAAAATGATGTCATACACTCTGTTGTCTGTGAGTGGACAAAGGAAATGTTAACCTAAGGATAACATTTAAAAATGTTGGTCTGAGGATGATGGTCACATACAAAAACCAGGACGTGCGGTGTCGGGCCACCATGTTTGCTAACGGCCGCCACGTTCGCCAGACATCTCTGCCTGGAGTTGTAGAGGTTCCTAATGGTGTCCTGTGATAATTCATCCCATGCAGCTTGAATATTCTCATACAGTTCCTGCAGATTGTGCGGTAGGGGAGGAGGTGGAGTGACACCAGGTTTTCTGGATGTGTGACACGTGACAACATACCGTTCATCTTGGTGCTGACCACGGTGCCTCACCACACAGATTCATTGGTCGTCTCCACCAACACAAAAGCGGGACTCATCACTGAGGATGACCCTCTGCCATTCTGAGTCACTTCTTGACAGCCTGGTGCGACACCATTGCAGTCTTTGGTAATGTTGACGTGGTGTTTAGGGAAGTCGCCACAACGGTCTGTGTGCATGTAGCCCTGTGTTGTGCAGCCGTCTGTCAACGGTAGAATGACTCAACAGTATGACTAACAAATGTGTTAGCAGCTGTGTCCGAAACTGAAGGCAGCTGTCTCTATGCCTTTCTGCCTGGACTGTCTTCTCAGAAGGCACCGTTTATTCTTTTACTGTGTCCGTGCTTGCGTCTTCTGCTGTAGTATTCCGAACTGAAACAGCCTTGACAGAGAGGATAATGGGGTGTGTAAGGCACTGAATGACACACTGTCTTCATAAAACAGTCAGACAGGGGAACCTCAGCAGGGGGTTTTATACAGTCACTGGATTCAGACATGACTGGCTGCTATATACATATAAATGCACACACAAAAATGATTTAACCGTTTGTTAATTCATCCAGATAGTTAAAATACACCTTTTACTGACAAGAAACTCTGGATGCTTGCTCCAGTCCATTTGCATTTTTGTCATCTTCCTTTCTTGCGGAGTCCATTTGTGATTAGTACAATGGCGCTGGCCCTGTGTCAAAGAGTGTGTGCAGCCAGAGGCTTCAGGCCAGAGGCTTTTACTATAAGTATGGCTGGCACCGAGGACATTGGTCTCTTTTCCAATACAGTAGCATTTGCACACAGACACGTTTTGACATGACTTACTTAAAAACAGCAAAACGTATCGAGTTCTGAACATTTTTATTTACCACAAGTACCACAAGTACAATAGAGGTGATTCTTCCCAAACCCAGTCCATTCGTGCAATAGAGCAATCAAGCTTAGGCCCAGAATTCCAATTTCAACTCTGGAAACAATCAAGGACATTCAGTAAGCTCACACAGACATTAGATAAATGTAGTGCACTAGTTCAATTTAAGAAATGTCGACGCTTCAACTGTTCAAGTTTCAAGTTTATTGGTCAGTTGCACAGCATGTCAGGACATTTACGCATTGAAACGCTTGTGGTGAGGCTCAGGTTAATACTCTACGGCAGGGCAGCATTAATATACACACTAAATAAAGAGACATATTAACTATATCGTCGCTGTCCAATGAAAAACAAGTATCTCCAAAATGCCAACTTTACAGGAGAGGCCAAAAGCCTGATTCAACTGTAATGGGAGTCAATGGAACCAGACTTTTTTCCAAGCAATTTTGGGGCATTTCTATTGGTCCATTCACCATGAAAATCTCCCACAGTGTAAACAGCAGCTGTGTTCCAATGATGCAGTAAGTAAAAACTGACCAAAATGGAGATACATGTTTTTCTTTGGGCACTGACGATATATACAAAATATATAAAATATATACAAAATACAGAATATGCAGAGACAAATGCCTGATATGTACAGTATGTTAGACATGGATAATCTGAGATCTTTTGGATTTTCGTCAGGCAGCGGGACTGGTAGATGTCCCGTAATTCTGGAAGTTTGCTGCCTATGATGGATTCGGCTGTCCTCACCACTCTCTTCTGGGCTTGTAGGCAGTGCAGGTGGAAAAAGAAACCGAAACTAGCACGGAATGGCACAGTGCGGTCCTAAGAACCATTTTGTTCATAGTGGAAAAGAGGCCATTGTTTCTGGTTCCATGTGACACTCGATAATTGGGCCTAACCATTTTGCTAGCTGGCTTATTCAGTTTGCACTTGGCATTAAAAACCGACACTATCTAGTTTGGAGCGAGCGCCGGTAGAGACAGCTGCACATCATCCAACGCATCACTGAAGCTTCACGTACATGCATGTACAGCTTGTACAACAGCCACCTGAATGTAATGTGATGACCATAGAAAATATGGTACATATAAACAGTATAACACATATACAAATTGATATAAGCTATAAACAGTGATAAGCTTAATACAGAACCAGAGAAGACTTACTTACTCTACAACTCTAGCTAATTTAGTTCATACTGCTGCAATACTGTGGCCCTTTGATGTTCCTGGTTGGTTGGATCTTATTTGTTTAATTGTTGATCTTTTTTTGCTTTCCTCATGTCTCAGCTCCTCTCTCTGAGGACATGGGAAAAAAAAGTCTTCTGTGTAGGATATACATGTTTCCTCACTCTCATATTTCTCATGTGTCTCTCTCCTCCATTCCTGTGAGTGCATTTATACAGTCAGGATGTTGAGCAGCACAGGTGGAAGAAGAAGGTCCAGCTTGATGTTCAGATTTCTAATGCCAAGTCAACAATATGATGACAATAGTAGATCATTCACGCACATCCTCAGAAGACAATCCTTCGCCAAGCTTTGAGTGCCTTCTCTTTGAATACTCTTTTAACAGGCCTGCAATCCTGAGCTTCATCTACTCGGTGAGCCGAATACACGATGGTGAAACAGATCATTGTTCATATTGGCATGACACAAGAAATCAGGAGTCAGAACTATTAAACAGGGTTGTTATTGGCCTCTTTAACACACCAGGCATGTTCAACATCCTGACATTTCTGAATGGTCTTCTGCCGACGTGGAGAACCAATATGTTCTCAATGCTACTTGGATTAAACACTTAAACACTAAATAAAAGTCACAGGTCATTTTAGATTTTAGGCCAGATGGACTTCACACTATCAGGAGGGGCGTCATATCTCGGACAGAGAACCAAATTTTCTCCATAAGCAATGTATCCAGTCCCCCTGGTGGAGACACATCAGCAGTAACTCTGTGTAAGGACTCTGTCATCACTATAGAGCCACAACGTCCTCCCTCCACTGAGCCCACCCTGACAGAAATGCATTTATTGGAGGAGAGCCATGGTGATGACCCATATCAACTGCGGAGACATCATAAGCCTGTGAACAAGCCACACTGTCCTCCATCTCCAGCCTACCCCCACCATATCCCACCACATATAAACTACCCACCAACCATGGAAAAATAGGTATCAGATGGGAAATCAGCCCAGCCTTTCCTCCACCCTCATATACTACGTCATCTACACTTCCATTTCCCAAATGATCCCTCTAAGAAGACCACTTGCGTCACCTCAAAGAAAGAGCCAGTTCCTGAGGGATGAATGAAAGCGAAAGCTACAAACCCATGCCATCTGATACCAGTTTTTCCATAGTTGGTGGGTAGTTTCTGTGTGGTGGGGTATGGTGTGGGTAGACTGGAGATGGAGGATAGTGTGGCTTGTTCACAGGGTTATGATGCCTCCGCAGTTGATGTGTTTCATCCCCATGGCTCTCCTCCAATAAATGCATTTCTGTCAGGGTGGGCTCAGTGGAGGGAGGACGTTGCGGCTGCTGAAAGGGAAGAGGTCAATGCTGCTACAGTGATGATGTCAGCAGTAAATGTTTCAAACCCTGTGTGTGTGTGTGTGTGTGTGTAATCTCTTCCATTCTAAGAGGCTAATTAATTCCTAAGCCCTATATTTAGCACCTTGGTTGCAGCCCTGTGTTAATCAGTTGTGGATTAAGTACACAGTCCATGTACCTGAGTTAAAGTAGAGATATCCAAGGTAAAATACTCCTCCAGTGTCAGTAGAAGTTCATCCCTTCAGACCTCCACTGGAGTGACAGCACTAAAGTATTTACCTTCACATGTACTTCAGTATGGAGAGTAACAGGAGCATGATTTATTATGGCTCTAATGTCCTGTTATCATTTCTGGAACAAGACTCTTAATCAGCTCAGTTCAGGTGGAAAGACAATGTTAGCAAGCAAAACCTTAAAACTTGCCCCATTATCACTACATATCGTCGCTGTCCAAAGAAAAACAAGTATCTCCAAAACAGCAACTTTACAGGAGAGAGCAAAAACCTACTTAAATTGTAATGTCAGTCAATGGAACCAGACTTCTTACTGAGCGATTTTGGTCCATTTCCGTGGGTCCCTTCATCATGAACTTTTCACACAGTGTAAACAGTGGCTGCAGTGTTCAGTCAACAAAAATGGAGATGCATGCTTTTCCAAACAGCTGCCTCTTTAAACATAAGGTTCTTTTCAGGTTGCATATCGTTGCTATCCAATGATATGCAACCTGAAAAGAACCTCATGTTTAAGGAGGCAGCTGTTCTCCTATAATAAAAGCTGGAGTGAAATTTCATGATAATTATTTCTCTGCTAACGTATGCAAGTGCTCTGAAACAGTTATAATGGTTTGCTTTCCATTGTTACAGTAGTCACAGTGAAGACTGCATTAAGAAATCACCCCCATCCCTATACATTTAATATGGAAATAAAACCTGCATAATTAATCAAAAGATACATGTCATCATAAAGGTCCAAAACTGTGGAAGGGTGGAGCTGAAGCTAAGCTACCCTGTAGTGATTCACTCCACTCCACAAACAGTCTGTTTGTAAGGACATGGGCATTCTGGCAGAGTGTGTTGCTTTCCAGCTCCAAGCACTTTGAATGGGCACTTGAGTTCAGGAGGCTAGTTTAGGTTCAAAACATGCCTTAGGCCAAACAACATGGCAGCAGCCAGTGCAGTGTTATCCAACTCCGGCAATATTACCTGACCCCCCAAAGGACAATCCTGATGTTATATGGTTTATCAGTGGCATCTGTTTGTTTGAAAATATCTATTGCCACTGTGGTCTCCGCAACGGATCCTTGGACGAGGGATTCAGCATGCACGTTCACAAAATGATATTACACAAGCACATTACATATGTGTACAGAGGCAATAATCCTGGATATCTGCATTCAGTAATTTCATCAGATATTGTGAGAAACATGAAGCTGCAAATAGAAAGAACCTCAATTTACCATCATACATCACAAACATAATCATCATTCCACATTTGAAAAGCTGGAAAGAGCAAATGTGTGTTTTTGTATTTGTACAAATGTCTGAAAAAATTACTGTAATATGAAATTTTTTTGTTTATTGATGTAAAAATTGTTTCAGCTCTACTTGTAAATAGTAATACTCAACTTTGATACAATCCTTTAAAATATATTGAAATTCTATACTAATTTTATCACTCAATATCCAATAAATACCACAAAGCTTGTGCTTTTTCAGAAAAGTTCGGCTTCCTGTTTGCCAGCTTTGTCTTTGAGTTTTCCTGTTCCAACTTAAATGGTGCAGCAGTTACATTCTGGCACCTGAGCCCTCATTATTATCTTCCTGCTAATGTATCTGCCCCTTGTTTGATTGATTGATTGATTGATTGATTGATTGATTGATTTTTGTCAGTGAGATGGATTTTTTTCATCTTCATGAAACTTGTCAACATGTGCACCATATTTAATGTACAGTGCAGCAACAACTAGTACAATTAGAATGAACAAAATAACAGCTTCCATCAATTAATCACAAAAAAAGTAAAAATAATAAAAAAATAAAAATAAAAGAAAATGATCTCAAGACATTCATTGTTAATATGCACATGTAATAATAATAAGAATTTAAGGGCATTTTATTGTACATTTAGTTTAGAGTTTTAAGGATTTGTAATACAAATTCAGTTTGGAATGCTATCAAATCTTTTCAAATCAATTTTTTTTTGATAAATCTGTAACCTGAAACAGATCAACTGACCAGCTTTGGCACTACAGAAAAGTACATTAATTCACCTTTGAGTAACTGAATAAACCCCAGAGGAACAGCCAAGTCAAGGTAGGATGCATAGCTGAGAAGGTTATATGTACAACAGACTAAATTCCTTTTTCCATCCAATCCCTGAAGAGCACAGTGTTTTATTAATAAGTATAAACCTGTTATTCCACAGTGTAACGGCATGTGGAGGAAAAAAATTATGTTTGTAAATCATCTTCCAATACAGTAAGACCTGACTCTGAAAATCAGAGTTAGTTTAGATGGCTCAAAATCCAGCGTGGTGTTTTTGTTTGGAAGTGTGTCGCCTGTTGCATTATGTTAACGTAAATGTCCGCACTCCAGTGTTTGTATCTGGGCTATTTGGAGTAATTTTGGGGAAATCACACAGATCTTTTATCCTGCTCGAATCCTCCATGAATCAGCAATGAAGACAGCAGAAATGACATATCCCAACCTCCTCTGGTAAAACAACTCCAGCTTGAGTACACTTTAGACAAGCTTTCCTCATTTAGTTGGTGCAGATAGAGCTGTGACCAAAACCACAATTCCGCAATAGCATGGTCAGGTGATCGCAGGGTTGAGCTCATTACCGTCATCATCACATTTTTATGTGATTTAAGACAGGACCGCACTGCACAAATGTTCCATTTAGTGTGGTGGTGGTGGTATGGGGTTTGGGATTCAGCCTCTGGGTGTGATGTTATGGCAAGTCATGTCCTGAAAGTTCTCTACAGCTTATTGGTGTTCTGTTACCTGTTGTTGAGAGTTCTCGAAGATAGCTAATGGCGAACATTTTCCATGAAGTATACTGAAAAGACTGAACTAAAGACAGGTTTGGTACGTAATCTCTCTTATCAATCAGAGAGGGTTACTTTTTGTTTACCTTTCTGTTCTCCTGGTTTCTGTTTGTTAGGAAGTTGGGTTTAGTAAGTGTGTTTGGTTTTCTTTGTTTGTTAGGTAAGATAGTTTTCTGGTTTAGTTTTGGCTTTGTTTTGTTTATTTTCCCATTTCCTCCCCTAGTGATCCTATTTTAGATTAGATAAGATTAGATTAGATTAGATTAGAACCATTTTTGACAATTGTGCTCACACACAGCAGAATTCAACCTCCATGTTTAACCCATCCGTGCAGTGAAACAACCACACACTAGTGAACACACTAGGGGGCAGTGAACACATGTGCCCAAAGTGGTGGGCAGCCCTACCTATGGCACCCAGCCCTGCCTATGGCACCCAGGGAGGGTTTGGAGTTAGGTGCCTTGCTCAAGAGTACTTCAGTCATGTCCTTTCAGGTTCAGGGAATCAAACAGATGACCCTCTGATCACAAGGGTGGTTCCACGACTGCCCCCTTAGAAGACTATAGAGGACTCTAGTAGACTTTTCAATGGATTTATTGTTTACAAAAGGAAGTAAAAAAGGAAAATGAAAGACAGGATAAGAGGCACAAAGACGTTTTTTGGAAAGAAGTTTGGCTTGGGTTTGGGGAGAGCTGTGGTGACCTGTGCAGAATAAAAAGACGATTAAAAATCTGACCGCAATTTTACATACACACATAAATTCAAATAAATAAATAAATAAATAAATAAATAAATAAAGGTTTAGTGTGCATACATGATAACAGTGCACAATATTCTATGCAGCTGTGAGTAAACGTCAAACCACCAATCCAACATCTCGTCTGAAACACAAATATCCTGATATACCACATATACTCTTGATGTATCACAGTATTATATTTGTGCCTTATCTCCACCTCTAATATATATTTTGCTGTGCAAAAAGAACATTTATCTCTTTTTTTTTGCTCTGGTTCCCCTTTTCAGTTTAATATTCATGATGCACAGACCAATAGGACTGGTCCAAAACTGCTTATAAAGAAGTTTTAATAACCTTCATTGCAGATTAAGAAAGCGGTTTTATCCTCCTGTAAAGTTCCATTTTAGAGGTTTTAAGAAGGACTGGATAATTCCATGGGGGAAATTTTATAGTTTGACATCTTCACTTTTACTCTAAAGTAAAGCATTAAGCTGAAAGTAAGGAAACCTTCTATAAGTAGCGATGTCAAAATGTAAAAATCTAAACAGTGCTGCAAACTAGGAGAGTGGTGCTGGATAGCTACATCTATAGCAAAGACTGGAAAATACCAGAAAAGAAATGAGAAATAAGACACTCACCTCGCACATTGCTAATTACACCTGTACATCAACTCATTCAGGCAATTTCTAACCATGTCCACCATGTGGCAGCAGTGCAGTTCATAAAACCATGTAGATACGGGTCAGTGGCTTCAGGTAATGCTCACATCATCCGGAAAAATGAAATCTCCATGATTTGAGTATGGTTTGAATATTAACTGCTGATCTCCTGGGATTTACACACACAACAGTCGCTATAGTTATAGATGCAATCAAGAACATCCAGCAGTCCTGTGGAGGGAAATGCCTTGTTGAAGAGAGAGGTCAGTGGAGAATGGCCTGACTACATTAACTCAGATAACCACTCTGTACAATCATGGTGAAGCAGAAAAGCATCTCAGGAATGAACAACATGTCCAACTCTGAGGCGGATGGGCTACAACGGCAGAGAACCAAGTCGGATTCCGCTTCTGTCATCCAAGATCAGAAAGCTGAGGCTGCAGTGGGCACAGACTCAACAAAACTGGACAGCTGGATAACTGGAAAAATGTAGCACACACACAACCAGAACTTTGTAGGCCTCTCTATATGGCTTCCTCTTTAAAAACAGCTTAAAATCACTTATAAGCCAAAACCTAATCTCAAAACAAGATCTCAAACAGTTCTAGGTACTGTACGTCCACCTGTTTATAGTTAACTCTGTATGTATGTAGACCTGTTCATTTTCTCATGTTGATGTTTCCCTCTACTTTGTGCGTAACCGAGTTTGAGCCATTTTTGTCGTTTTCTCCCTTGTACTTTGGGTTTTTGAACTATTTTTTACTCTGGCTTTTGACCCCTGCATGCATTGTCAGTCTGCTATTGGACCCCCCCACCCCCAACCCCAATGTACATGATTGTCGCCTTCCTGGTTTTGACCTGGCCTGGCATGTTGACCGTTCCTTTGGACCGGTCCCTTTGCAAATAAAGCTGATTTGTTGTTTTACCTCCGTGAGCGTTTGGTCCAATTGTCCCACCTGACACTACTCTAGTAATATTTAACCAAAGTGTCTTTGCTTTCACTGAAGTACCCTGTCTACTGCTGCTGAACTGCTGGAAAATCTCACAGGGAAATACATACAGGACCAGTCAAAGGTTGGACACGTCTTCTCATTCAATGTTTTTTCGTTGTATTTTCTACATTGTAGATTCATACTGAAGACATCCCACTTATGAAGGAACACATGTGGAATTATTTAGTAAACAAAAAAGTGTTACACAAAGCAGAATATGTTGTATACTTTAATTTCTTCAAAGTAGCCACACATTTCTTTGATGACAGCTTTGCACAGTCTTGGCATTCTCTTAACCAACAATGTAAAGGGCAGCTGGCAGTTTTGAATGGTGTAAAAACGCTTGCCATTGGATGAGTACCACTGGTAATACTGATGCCCTCCACACAACAGAATAGGCATTGCCTGCCTGGAAACACCATGTGACACCAATGTGTCCTTGGGCAACATTCCTTATGCTACATTTCATCCATCCATCCATAACATGATTTAGCTGTAGTAAGCTGTTGCTGTGAGTGTCCTTCAAATTTAAACGCGTGAAAACCCCCAGAAAATTAAACAACAAAAACAACACCAACAAAAACTGGGTAAGTGCATTTCCTGAACAACATACAGGGTGAATGCACAGCTTAATCAATTTGACAGCAGTTGTTATGATATTACAGGTATTTACAGTCATATTTTACATGGTTGCTACAGTCTTGCTAAGTGGTTGCTGTAGTTGTCCAGGTGGTTGTTATGGTGTTGTTAGGCTGTTAAACAATGACCAACCACTTATGGCCACATGGTGTGTACTGACTGGTTTGTAGTGGAGGCCAATGATATACAAGAGATGTGTCCAAAAACTTATGGCCACATAGTGTTTACTGATTATGGTGTGTAGTGTGAAGTCATGATACATGAACAGTGTCCATAAATTTATGGCAACACACTTTCGGGAGTGTATCCTGACTGGGGTGATTGCCATGCTATCCCTGATAGCTAGGGTGTTGCTGTGGTCCCTGATAAGGTTCCGCAAAACTTTAATGAGTTGTTTCTAATGAACTTGTATCGCTTGTATCATCGTGATTCAAGCTAGGTGCACAAACCTTTGCACCCATTCATTCTTACGGGTAAATAAATTGAAGGAGCAGTGTGTAATATTTGGGGGAGCATATTAGGAAAAATGAGGTATACAAAACTATGTTTTAATTAGTGTATAATCAACTACAAATCAATGGTGTTTTCATTAGCTTAGCATGAGCCCTTCTTATCTACAAAGGGGCGGGTCGCCTTCCAACAAAGGCTGCCATTCAGCTACACATACAGAAGTAGTGTGTCTCTCAGTATGGTGTTGGGCCACCATGTTTAATAATGCAATATGCCGGACGTCTCGGCATGGAGTTGTAGAGGTTCCTAATGGTGTCCTGTGATAATCCATCCCATGCAGCTTGAGTCATCCTGTTAGTGCCAATGGTGCTGGCACTAACAGGATGACTCACAGAGGGCATCATTGCTTGCATTGAAGCATTGTGTAATCAAATTTGAGAATGCCAATTTTGACAAATGGAAATTTTGATTTATTATTTAGCACAAAAAGTACAAGAAAAAATAAAGAAGAGTGAAACCCTACCATCAGAGAAGAGACCAAAACCTTATGGGCAATGCAGGCTCTAGAGAAAGGAGGGGCGGAGTTCAGTAGGTTGCAATACACAACCTTACCACTAGAGGTTACACACTGCTCCTTTAATGCCAATTGTATGGAAACAGTTTGTCAGATCAAAAGCTGTATACAAACAAGCACACCGTTCCCCATCAGACTAAACATTCCAGAGCTGGATGGTGTCAGTATCTCAACAACTCCAAGATGAGATACCAATGGTGCTTTACACTGAGTTCCAAGATTTAACAGCAACACCCATACAGTTGATTTCAGTGAACATTCAATGCTTGTTTAAGCACCTCAGACACAGCAGGAATCAACTTCTTTGCATAGTCCCAGAGGCGTGTATCCCTTATCACGGAATTCTCTTCGCTTGAAATGTGTCTAATGTGGTATATGCGGGCGATATTGGAATCCACCTTGACAGTACCATCCCTGGGATCCAAAAGGCCGTGTACTGTAGTTCTGAACGCTAGTCGAGGATTCACAATGACTTTGAAATCGTTGAACACATTTGGATCAACAGGTACCCTGTATATATGCGGTAAGATATTCACTCCCTTAACGTGCTTCCATAACTCTGGTCTATACTCAGGTTTCTGATCACTGGAAATGTAATTAGGAAGTAAGTTGCTCTCAAACGCAAAGCCCATGTGATGTGGGTATTTCACCTTTAGCTGAGGAATGAGTGTCGCCCAGTTATCCTCTTTCAGAGGCAGAATGAATTCATCCAAATCTTGTAGAGCTATATAGCGGCTCTCGTACATGTAGCGATACAAACAGTCATTGAGAGCCGCGATTTGTCCAAAGTAATGCAGTTCTCCTGGTGAAACGGACTTCTGCCAACTTCTGGACACTTTGATGTACGAGGTTACATTCCACGGGATGATCTCCACAAAGCCCTGCCTGACATAGTAGTCCAGGACCTTCTGTATATCAGGTTCACAGCTGGTCTTGTAAATGGCTACCTTCTGAACACCAAGAATCTTGTACATCTCCATGGCCTGCACAAGCCCCAACACATTACTGTAATCGAACATAACAGAAATACATACTGTAAATGTATAAGGGAAGTTTTCTCCCCTGGGCTGCTGATTCCCAACAGGTTGGAAGGATTGTATATTCCACATGGATCTGTCCCCTTCATGTTTTCGATAAGTAATAGCCACATATGTTGGTGTTGAGCATGTTTCAGGGACTGGACAAGTAATATCTGCTGCTCCGTACTCAAATCCAAAGTGGTCAGAGTGAATGTCGCACCTGGCAGCTACAGAAAACTCCCTTCCGTCGCAACATAACGAGCAGTAGTATTCCACCTGCTCACTACGAAGCACTATAGCAACTGTTCGTATCATTTTCCTCCATAACCGGTGCTCCAAATAGGAGCCGATCACATAGGATTTACGGTCACCAACTTTAATCACTGGGCCGCTCTTCACCGCCACACCACATGCACGATGAATGCTGTCCTTTCCTGGTCGTGTGGTGACAGGATAAACTATATGAATCTTTACAGGAGTTTTATTGTATATAAAGTAGTAAATGATGAAGATTAAGGTCAGGATTAAAAAGGCAAACAGGATCTTCAGCAAGTAGTTTTGCTTGCCTTTGGGATAGCTGTGCTGCCCTGTGAAGAGAACAAACAAAGATGATCAACCTTTAACAGCCGATATAAAATATGGAGTATTACTGATAGCTGTTTTACATATACAGACAAACTGCAAAGCTTCTGACTATTCTGAAACGTTGCGTTAGTGGAGCGGTTCACTGAAAATGTAAATGGGGCTTTTAGCAGCAATGACCTCTTTACACATCTGATTCCCACCATCACCACTGTGAGCAATTATGAATTGGCAAGCTTCTCTAGAACCTCCAGAAACACTGGAGTTACATACTCTATAGTGTAGCTAGTTGGTGTTTTAGTTGAGGTGCTGCATGTGTTTGTTGTGCTACTCTAAGCTGGGCTGTGGTGTAATTGGTGCTATTGTGTTATTGCCTATTCTCATGTGGAAGGCATGTAGCTATACGTGACCTGTCTGCTATCAGGAACTACCATTCAGTAGCACTGAGTGAAAGGTTTTGTCTCTTCCTGTGTTCAATAAAAAAGCTTTAATTTGAAGTGCTATGTTTCCCACGTCTTTTTAAACTCAAAGATTACTGTTGTCACGTTTCAACATCTTGGGTGGAAATGTACAAATAACCTAGTGTAGGTTAATATACACATATATATATATACAGTCAAAAGTCAACAGGTTCGACATGGCTACTCATAGAAGGTTTCCTTATTTTTATGTTAATGCTATGAAACTATAAAATAGCACTCATGGAATTATACAGTCCTTAAAACCCTCCAAAATTAAACTTTAGAGGAGGATAAACAGCTTTCCTAACTTGCAGTGGTGATAAAAGCTTTTTTGATAAACACTATAT
>CM067486.1:30991501-31017043 GCA_034552555.1 Semaprochilodus insignis | reverse complement strand
GATATATAAAGTGTACAGTGCAGGTAGGAGAAGCAGCTTAATGTTCAGACAGCTAAATTCCTTGGTACAGATGTTCAGTATAGATAATAAATATAGATGAGTAAGTACACAGCTGAGATGTTCAAGTATAAAGTATAAAGTGTAACGTGCAGTGCAAACAGTCCTGAGGTATCAGAGCCTAGTGTGTGCTGGGGGGTCTCTGGTTAGAAACAGTAACAGTCTTAACGGTCTTTAACAGTAGCAGTCTTTAGTGGTGTGGTCATGTTCTGGTAGGCGCTGCCGGTGTGACTAGTTTGACAGCTCTAGGGTAAAAGCTGTTCCTGAACCTGGAGGTTCTGGCTCGGATGTTCCGGTACCTCTTCCCAGATGGCAGAGGTTGGAACAGGGGATGACTGGGGTGTGTGGGGTCTGAGGAGATGTTGACTGCTTTCCTCAGACATCTCTTGTTGTAGATGTCCTGTATGGGTGGGAGGGCAGTTGCGGTGATGTGCTGTGCAGTCTTTACCACCCTCTGAAGGGCCTTGTGCTCAGCAGAGGTGGCGCTGTCATACCACACAATGATGCAGCTTGTCAGGATGCTCTCCACGGAGGATCTGTAGAAGTTGCAGAGGAGCTGCTGTGGCAGGTTGACTCTCCTCAGCCTTCGTAGAAAGTGGAGGCGTTGTTGGGCCTTCCTGACAATGTGTGAGGTTACCAGGAGCCTTCGTACTTGTCTGGTCTCGAGATCTATTTCTGAGTCCAAATTATCCCGAGACCAAGACAAGACCCAGTCCAAAGACTGAGATCAACCTGCAGACCTACAAAACTATCTAATACTGGACTTTAGCACTATTATATAGCAACACCTGCTACTAACCAGTGGACTGCTACTGGCAAAGCATTTAAGCTTCCACACCTGACAAGTCTTCTTGGTTTGTGTGGGGTTGCCAGTGTCAGTTGAGTTTGCCTATTGGAGTATTCATATTTCAGCTGTTTAGCAATCATATATTCAGTGAATATTGGCACACGCCAAAATAAGGGCACTAACTAAATACTTCAGAACTTTAGAGGTCTCTGAATGAACATAGTCAACAGCAGTCTTCTTCATGGACGTCCCATGTTCAGTGTAGACAGATTAACGTTGTGGAACTGGCATAAGTTGTACTTCCACTTAAAACGTCCTAAAAAGATTTGGCAAAATGTGGTCAATGGCTATTTATGTAAATTAGATCACACTTCAAAAGGATTCCAACCACGTGTGTTACTGAGGTAAATAAAGTGGTTTTGTAATTCACACAGTAACTTTTACATATACATTTACATTTTTACATTTTACATTTTTATAGTAAATTTTAAAGTAATGCTTTACAGGAACTGCATGAAGCATGCATTCATTTATATCAACAGTACAATAACACTCTATTACAAATACATAACTGATTTGAAATGTTCATTAAATACATTCTCTAATGAGTAACAGACATATAACGTGTGCATGAAGTAATAGGCCTACGTTAGTTAGCATGTAGTAATACATTAACACCCCCATCCTTCATCAGCTACATTGGCTACCAGTTGCAGAACGCCTCTGCTATAAAATCCTGCTACTGACATTTAAAGCCTTGCACGGACTAGCACCCACTTATCTGTCAGCTCTCTTATATCCTTATGCTCCATCTTGCAAGCTAAGGTCCTCTGACTCTGGTCTTCCAGCTGTTCCTAGGTTTCGGCTTTCCTCTATGGGTGGCAGGTCCTTTAGTGTTGCTGCCCCCACACTCTGGAGCTCCTTGCTTTCAACTATTCGCTCTTCTCCCTCTCTTTCCACCTTTAAAGCCCGGTTAAAATCAGAACACTTTCATTCTCCATGATTTTTTTTTTCTCCCCCCTTCAATTTTAAAGTGTCCTTGGGTATGTAAAAGGAGCTTTATAAGTGTAACCTATTATTATTAATATTATTATTATTATTAACAATGGTTACAAGGCTTAACTATCATTAAGTAAACATGTAACAACTACAGGTTTACATGTTAAGTAACCATGTCAGTTGCTGCATGTTTAGTTAACATTAGTTACCCATTGTTAATGCATTACTTCATGTTAACTAACGTTTTATATCTGTATTTGTTGCTTATTAATGAATGTATTTAATGAATGTTTCAGAATGATTGTCACTGTAACAGAGTGCTACAGTACTGTGTATGAATATGCCATGTATGCTTAATGTACTTAATGTACTCGTAAAGCATCACGCACCCTTTCCGCCAAAAAACACTCTATTACAAGTACATGAAAGGAAAACTTCATTAAACACATTCATTAATGAAGTAATACATTAGTTAACACGAAGTCGTACGTTAACAATGGTTACAATGCTTAACTAACGTTAAGTAAACATATAACCACTACAGGTTTACATGTCAGTTGTTACATATTTGCTTAACATTAATTGTTAATGCATTACTTCATGTTGGTGAAGTCATACAGTGTTACCTTTAATGTTATAGTGCAGTGCTTATATGTGAAATACAAAGTTGCACCTTGGCATGAAAGTTCTTTCCACAGGGGACCTGTCAGTAATTTATGCCTCATTTAGTAAGTCTGTATCTCTATATTTGTTGCTCATTAATTAATGCATTTAATGAATGTTTTAAAATGGTTATGTCACTGTAACAGAGTGCTACAGTACTGTGTATGAATATGCTATGTATGCTTAATGTACTTTAATGTAGTTCTTGTACAGCATCGCCCAGTGAATGAAATACCCTTTCCACTAAAGTCTTGGGAAATTGGACCAATTAGGTGAACCAACAGTGCTACAGTGCCACCCTGAGGCAGACCCGTGCTGCATCTCTACTTAGTTTAAGAATATCAGCCTGTAAATAACAATCACCAGCATGTTGTAAGTGCACAGTAGACAAGCAGACTCGATCAAGAACATGGAACCAACTGGAAAGGGTCATGCATTTTCAGGGACACCCCCCAATCCAGGGGGTCCAAGAGGTTAATTACAGGGTTCCCCCATTTTGAAACCATATTGGTGTCAGCCTTATATACTTCTATTTTCAGCCAGCGGTCAATCCAGCAATCCTTTTGTCAAGTGCGTCGATAATTCTGAAAGGGCCCTGAAGACCTAAATCATGTTTCCTTCTTTCCTGATTCCTTAATACCAGCCTCGTGACCGGAGGGTCACCAGTTCGATTCCCCGAACCAACAGGACATTGCTGAAGTGCCTTTGAGCAAGGCACCTCACCCCCAACTGCTCCCCGGGCACTGTGGATAGTGATGCCCACTGCTCCAGACAAGTGTGCTCACTGCCCCCTAGTGTGTGTTTTCACCAGTGTGTGGTTGTTTCAATTCACGGATGGGTTAAATACTGTACACAGATTCCTCGGTGTCCAAACACAAATGGCAAGAGGGTTCTAAATTCTAAATTCTTACAAATTCTGAATGTATGAACGAAGCCCATACAGAGTAACAAGTAGAGCATACGGCATTTCTTGTATTTAACCCCCATTTATTTCTGTGATGTTATGTATCTACAGTGCTTACAGCATTTCTCTCTTCACTGTTTGTTCGTTCTTTGTTCTAACTTTCTCTTTGGTTTATCAGTTATGTGAAATCCGACATGGCTAGATGACCACAGTGTAACTTCTGCATGTGTGTTCCTTCCTGAAAAGTCCATTGTTTGTGAATATCTGCGTCTAAAACCCCTTTCTCAGCAGTTTCATGTCAATTATTTTTTTGCTTGAGTTACCAACTTTCATAAGAGTTCAGTCTTATTTTTTATGCTGAGGCTGCACGATCGAGCAGTGCATGTCAACTCGCAAACTTAAATTCAATGGGTTTCACCTATATTAGATTATTATAGATATCACACACCATATCCGTATCAAGCAAAGCACCACAATAGCTGTAAAAGCATCAACAGTAATTTCTCATTGGAAGCTCAACTCAACATTTCTGTGCTTCAACTTTATGGACTCTCTGTGGTGAAAGAACCTCTGCTGCCCTCATGTGACCACAACCGGGAACTACAGCATGGTTTTGCTAGAACTCAGGAAATCTGCAGTAGACAGTCTTTTGAGTGCTAGGAGTGATGTGGGAGTAGTATGTAATGACCAGCTCACCTTAGTAGCTCTTGTGGTGGCCTTAAGGTGTCTTTCAGGGTCTCGAATGTGCTGCACACTATCCACAAGAGTGATTAAGGCTCCTGAAGTTAACTGGTAAATCTAATTTACACAGTGCTCCTTATTATGCAAAATGCGCTGGACCAGCCAAGACATGTTTGGACAGGTGTGTTGCCAGATGTTGCTCAGTCGATTTGTATTTGCTGCTTCTCCTAGGAGTGAGTGAAACACCATTGCCATTATTATTGTTGTGATAAATGACACCGCAATTTTCTTTTCTGGGTGTATCATGAACAACGGCGCATATCATAATGACTGATTTAGACCAACTTACACAGCCTGTAAATAACAATCAGCGGCACGTTGTAAGTGCACAGTAGCAAGACGCTGAGTGTATGTTAACCCATTTATCTCAATCATCTTATTTAACTCATTTATTTTTTTGATTCGGATTCTGATTCTATGTCCCATGATGCTTTTGTTTACTTACGGACATTACTCCCTTTGAAGTACAGGCATAAAGCAGACAATGCGTTAAATGCTTATAACATCCAAACATGACAGAAATGGCGTAGGGCCACCATGTTTGCTAACGCAACATGCCAGACGTCTCAGCATGGAGTTGTAGAGGATCCTAATGGTGTCCTGTGATAATCCATCCCATGCAGCTTGAATATTATCACACAGCTCCTGCAGATGGTGTGGTAGGGGTGAAGGTGGAGTGAGACCAGGCCTTCTGGACATGTGACGCGTGACAACAAACCCTTCATCTTGGTGCTGACCACAGTACCTCCACACACGGATTCGTTGGTCATTTCCACCAAGACAAAATGGGACTCATCACTGTCTTTGGTGACGTTGATGTGGTGTCGTCACTGTCCAGAGAAAAACAAGTATCTACAAACTGGCGACTTTACAGGAGAGGCCAAAAACCTGGTTTAACTTTAATGTATGTCAATGGAACCAGACCATCTTTTCCGAGAGATCTTGGGCCATTTCTGTTGGTCCGTTCATCATAAAATTTTCACACAGTGTGAAAATGATGCATTAAAGTAAAAATCGCCAAAAAATGGAGATGCATGTTTTTCTATGAACAGCGATGATGTACAGCAGTATATAACATCTGCATATTTTAATGCACAGCTGCTGTTGCCTCTGCAAAAGCTATGGCAGATGTGCAAAGGTGAAATTAGAAGGTTAACCCCTAGGAGCCCACGGTGACGTATATGTCACAAGCCTTTAAAAAGTCTGGAAAGTTCCTTGTACAGCTTTATCCTTCACCTAAACACATGGAGTTCCTAAGTGGCCTGTACTGAACATCCTGGATGCAGCCACATGGAACCTAATCTGACCTTATTTCTGCCACAAAATGATGAAATACAAGTTATGAAATTGTTGTTAAGACTCATGTTGCGGGTATTTTGACCTTAAAGTAGTTGTGACCTCTTAGTCACAATAAGAATGATCTTTTATAGTGTTATAACTGACCCCTCATATATTTCCTTTAAGGGGATATGGTACTATATGGGATATCGTCGCTGTCCAATGAGAAACATATATCTCTATTTTTGTCGATTTTGACTTGCATGCATCATTTGAACACAGCACTTGCCATTTATGTTGTCTGAAAATTTCATGAGGAATGGACCAGGGAAATGCCTCGAAACTGCTTGGATAAAAAGGTCTGGTTCCATTGACTTGCCTTCAAATTACATTAGGTTTTTGGCCTCTCCTGTAAAGTTGCCATTTTGGAGATACCTGCTTTTCATTGGACAGCAACAATATATAATATGGAATACAGGACTGGACTCTTTTTGGGCTCAATTTAAAGGCTTTTTCTACTTCATTTGGACACAGCAGTTGTCCTTGACATTATGTGAACATTTCATGATGAATGAATCCATGGAAATGGTCCAAAACCACTTGAAATGAAGTCTTTCTTACATTAACCTGCATTATAATTTCAGAACTTGTTTACCTTCTTCTGCAAAGTCACCAATTTAGAGATACAAGTTTTCATTTACTGCCAGCGATGATATCAATTGTCACAAAACCGAGTGTCCTCCTATATTCTGGTGTTATTTTCTTGGGCCTTATCACCCGACCTGACCTATCCCCCCACCCAAAAGTTTGATAGTAACCTCCCCAGCTGAGCAGTCTGCAGTAATCTGGCCTGAAGACCCACGGCTCTCTCCAATAGACTTGCAAATCACCCTTCCCTTCTGTTGCCGCATTAGCATACAGATGTTGTTAAGAAAGAGAGAGTGGCCTCACAAAGCAGGAGGGCATGAGGGTAGAAGTGTCCCTCTGTTTAATTTTTATCTCCTTCCACCCCCACCCCCTCCTCTGAAGGCCAGAGAAAGGCCCGGCCTATTGTCCACGGCCGGGGCTGACAGTGGGACGTTTCTCAGTCTGCTGTGCACAAAGGCTCGGAACAAAGGAAGAGGAGACACAAAAGCCCTCATCTGTTCACTTGTCGTGGAGTTCTTGCATGTGTTCATGTGTGTTCCCAGCTTAAATTAGCATCGGAGGTGTCTCAAGCGGACCTGGGATCGAAAGAGCGAAACGCTATGTGTGAATGTCACCACCCTACAACGTTTGTGCCAACATTATTTTAGAGTGTGTTTAAATACGGAAATGTTGGAAAGTTGGTTTCAACATCATTTGAGAGTGTGTTTAAATATGGAAATGTTGGAAAGTTGGTTTCAACATTATTTGAGAGTGTGCTTAACTGTGGAAATGTTGGAAAGTTGGATTCAACATTATTTGAGAGTGTGCTTAACTGTGGAAATGTTGCAAAGTTGGATTCAACATTATTTGAGAGTGTGAGCGCATGACTAAAGAAGTGAACGGCATATAAACTTGCTTCTGAAAGTTTATTTCAAAACAATCACCAATATATTATAATAATAAAAGTGTGTAAGGGGGGGCGGGGATACCAACCTTCCCCCACCCCGCCCTCTCGAGGAATGTAAACAGTCCAGTTTTAAATTATATATAAAAACAACACAATACAAAATCATAGCACATATCGTCTTTTCTTTAGCCGAAAAAACATGAGAAATAAATAAGTTTAAGTTAACAAAAGACAAAAGCTTACATTTGCATCGCAGTTAAGGCCAAAAAAAAATGAAACACTTGGAAACAAACCAACAGAGAACCTCATAGTACTTCTTTTCATAAGGGATCTGCTATGGTGTAAGCTTTTTTTTTTCGATTTCCAATCACAACATCATTTAGAATGCACTTCTTGTTTAAATCCATTGTACACATTGCAACTAGCACCCTTCGTCTCTTCGTTAAGGGGAGGCTTGAGAGTGCAAGAGACTACGATGGCGCAGCACTTCTTCCTATTACATTGTCACGCTGCCAACTTAACAACACACACATCCACACATGCATGCACCCACACGTTCACTCACACATACTTTTTGTTTGCAGTGATTGAGCCCAAACGTGATCTCACTGAAGGCAATTGGGGGTGGGGGTGGGGGTAGGGGGGGACAACAAAAAGTGGTGGCGCTCTACCAGATACAATCCTGAGATTCCTACATTCAGTCTGTACTGCTGGTGTCACTTAAAGCTAAGAGACAGCTCAAACAAAGCAAACACAGTGAAACACAGTAAAGCATGGTCATCCACATAAACAGAATGCATATTAAAAAAAAATATCAGGGCACACATAAGAAATAGGGGCAATAAATAGTTTCATAAAAGGGAACTAAGGTTAAGCTACTTAGTAATACTGTCAAATTCATAAATGCCTTCACTAAAGGCTACTTACAGTATGCTTGGGCGCAGGGGTTAGGGGGATGGTTCTACAGCTACTAGAGGCTAAGTTGCTTTGCTTTGGTTAGACTACCGATAGGCGTACGGCCACTATAACATTACAAACAGGATGTTAGTGGCTAATGGACCCGTCTGCGCTAACGGCCGTTTCTCTGAACTTGTCAAACATAAACGGGTACGGAAAGGTTCTCACATAGAACTTTCCTTGCATCTAGGAGACCCAAAAAAAGTGTGAATCTAGAAGGGAAGTACCCAGTACAGCTTCAAACCGGTATACAACAGTATACATTGTTTTTCGAGAGAGTTTGTCTACAACTTTTGCAAACTAAAAGCAGACACATCTGCTTGGGTTGTGGATGCAATATGCACGGATACACTTCGGGTTTTTAACGCTCTAATCGTCTGAGACAGACAGTCGGCTGAAGATGGGCAGGCGGCGGCCCTCGAGGCCGGGGGATTCGCAACCGCTCAGGCTACCCGAGCTGGAGCTTGAGTAGCCCTCCTGGTCGGAAAGAGAGTCCGCAGACCCGGTGCGCTGCAGGGCCGCTAAGCCGGTGAAGGTGAAGCTGTTGCGGTGGCTGGAGATGCTCTGGGAACTTTCGGCTTGACCTTTGGGATCACCCAGGGCGTAGAAGCGGGGGCCTTCGCTGCCTAGATCCGCAGAGAAGCGGTAGCTGTTCTTCAGGGTTCCAGGCTCGGGAAACATGGGGGATAACAGGTCGGGGCTGCCTGTAGATGGTGGTGGAGAGACTGAGGCAGCCCTCGTGAAGGCTAGGGGGTCTGGAAGGGACTGGAAACCAGTTAAGGCTTGAGAGGAAAAACCGGCGAAACTGACGCTCTGGCGAAGCAGCTGGGGACGTTCCCTTGGCTTGTGTTGTCGGACACTTTCCTGCTGGCTGTGCTGCTCGTCTGCGTTGTGGATGAAATGGCAGCGGGCCCCGTATGGGCAGAACCCAATGGTGTGGAAGGTGCGGCATGGCTCTGTTTTGTATTTTGGGTGCCTGTTTAGGCCTCGAAGCTCCTCCATCCCGTGAGCAAACTGGCACTTGGAGCCGTACTTACAGGTGCCGCTTTCTTCATAAGTACGGCAAAGCTCGGTCTTGTATCGGGTGGAGACCGGCGGGATGGTTCCTATGGCTTTGGAAGAAGCCAGTGAGCTGTTGCTTAGGCTCAGGCCGGGCGGAGGGGGCAGCGACTGAACAGATGAATCGCAGCTTCCCAGGCCGCTCACATGTCCCTCGATCATGCTAACAGAGCGGTCCACTCTGAATGGGATGTGGTTGAGAGAAGAGCGGGGCAGCTGCTGGCCGATAATGCCGCCCATGGGCCAGAGGCAGGAGTCACCTGCTGGCTCCGAGCTGCCGCAGTTGAATTTTGAGTTGGGCAGAGTGACCGGACACAAAGAATGCCTGCGCTGGAATCCAGCCACGCGCTGCTTCTGACCAGCAGGGGGCGCAATATCTGCCATGTCCAAACTGCGAAAGTTCTACAAGAGAAACAAGAGAGATAGAGCTCATTAGAAGAGGTTCTTCTTGTAACAGTTGTTCTTTACTAAGCTCAAGGTATCAGAAATGCTGTGCGGAACCTTCTAGAAACTTCTAAAAACATCTAATGTTGGTATTCAGCCAAAATAATGTAGGCCACAGTGATATGTGATAGCAGACCGTTTTGCTAATCAGTTCCTTTGTTAAAGTTAAGCATAGCAAAACAAAACAGCATTCCGAGAAGCAAATGTATCTCCCAGTCTCACAAACACTTCAAATCCACCTCGGTTCTTTTCCAACAAGATAAATCCAGCGGTTTCCTTAATTTACACTGAAAAGCAAAAACGAGTGAATGAATGTTATAGTCTTGATTACCCACCTTGCAAAACTCATCATCCAACTCCAGGAAGGGCGTCAGAAAGTTGGATGGCATTGTGAAGATGCCTCAGGGAACTGTATTGATGCTCAGCCAAGGAAATGAGAGAAGTTGGTGGACGCTGTTGCTCTCAGGCTCTCCTAGACTACACCTTCCATCTGCTGGAATCCTCCTTTATATGCACAAACTTGTAACCCCACCCACATCTTGGCAAAGGGGTGTTTCACTGCAGAGTTATTTTCACACCCCCCTCACCCCCCTTCAAGGGTGAGGGGCGAGCCATTCACACTCTTCTACCAGTCCAACTGAGTCATTGTATTACATTTAAACCCAGGAGCTAAAGCAGGCTTTGGCAGTTCAGAGCTATTGCTGCATAAACATATGGGATTTTGCTCTGTATATGGACCACTCTGGACCAGGCCCAGCCCCCAAACAGTTCTCTACATACTGTTACTTTTGTGTAACTAGTGTCACATATCATAATTCATAGTACAAACCAGGAAATCGAGTTATACCACATAGTTAGCAAAACTATAACATGGCCTTAAGAGCAAAACCTATAAACTGAACTTATATTAATGTTAATGTAGCAGTTTGGAGAAACAAGAACTTTGGCAGAATAAACGTTTGAATGTACGTCATTTTAAGTCGTTTTAAGTCATTTTAAGCTATTTGGTTTTGGTCAAACAGCACCAATATTGTGTTCTAAGTAGGACATTTACATAGTATGGTATTTAAAAGCACTTTACATAAAGAGTGATTAACCCTTAAAGGCATGGGTCTTCCACCAACTGTTCATACCTAAGAGTCGTTAGCGTCATATCAACACAAACTGATGTAAAGCTACAGTGATAGTGTGAAACTGAAGGCAAGTATGTTCTGAACCTTTAATGCAAATTAAGGTATTTTATTTCAAGTCGTTCTATTTCTGTTGGTCCTTTCAACATGAAAAGTTGACAAAATGTAAAGAGTATCAGGCATGTTCAAATGATATATAGACTGCCAGTCAAAAGTTTAGACACGGCTACTCATAGAAGGTTTCCTTATTTATATGTTTTACTTTAGAGGGAATGTGAAGACATCAAACTACAAAATAGCACTCATGGAATTATGCCTTCCACCTTAAAAACCTGCAAAATGAAACTTTACAGGAGGATAAAACAGCTTTCTTAACCTGCAGTGGAGGCTGATATAACAAGGTTTATTTCTAAGCTGTTTTGGAGCAATTCTATTGGTCTGTCCATCATGAATATTCACTAAACTGAAAGGAGAACTAGAGCTTTCAAACTGGGCAACTAAATATATATTAGAGGTGGCGATATGTCAGAAATATAATACTGTGATCCATCAGGAGTATATGTGGTATATCAGGATATGTATTATTTCAGACATCTCATCAGTTGGAACTAAGCCTGTAGAGTCTTTAAGATGGCTGAAAACATCCATTTAGTTGGATGGGTCTAAACTTTTGGCTGGTACTGTACATACTTCAGGGTTGTGGGTTCAACCTGCAGACGACCTTTTACAGAAAGAGGAACCAATGTGGTTTGACTCAGAATTGATGGCTTCAAACAGTTGAAGTACATTGCTAAGTGAGTTTAAAGTCCAAATATTGTCTACAGGGTTTAAATCTCTACTCTGACCAGGCCCAAACCACCAGCACCATCAGTATATAGTCATATCTATACATTTGGTCATCCCTGATCTACATTTACTTTTCTATGTGAAAACAAAGTCACATTCTTTACAGGGAACAAACCAATATAAAATTGTGCATTTGTTGAATTTAGAGTATTTGAATAAAAATAAAACATTAATGTGGTTTTGGCACATTCTAGTAGTCAGAGCAGGAAAACTCTTGTAAGTAAGCTAGTAAGTGGAACGGGAATAGACAATGTGTTGACTCATTTCTATTTAGACATTCTATTTAGCACCAGGAAAAATGCAATGAAAATAATTTATTTTGCACTGTATTCTAAATGCATATGACATGTTTAATTATGTGTAATTAGCTATTATATTGTTAGCATAACAATTGAGTAAAGAGTAGAATCTTTGAAATACGTTGAAATACGTCCCTGAATTTTGTTAGATCTTAGTATTTGGAAGTACACATCCCTTTTCACTCAATTTGGACTCCACATGTGTATTATCAAATCAACCTTAACATGGCCAACTTCATAAATTTACTTGTCACAAGTTTTCTTTGTTTTTAAATGTTCAACTTTGTAAAACATTTTATAATTGATATCATATAATATATATATATATATACAGAAGCCTAACTTACCAAATGCACCAGAGGCACATTCCTGAACACTCACTTTTGACTTAAATAGCATTTCTTTTAAAGTGTGTGGTCATTTCTTTGCGAAGCGTTCCTCTCTGAGAGACCCTTCAGCACTGAGGGGTTCAGTCTATACTAAACTGTTATGTCTTCCTCTTATACATTTCATTTTTTTACCGCCATTACCTTGCCACCACTGGGCCTTTTACTGTACTTGATGGGGCCGTTCTACTGGGCAATCTCAGTCTCATATTATAGTCATCATAGAAATGGGAGTCCATAAGCACCCTGGCCCGGTCCTGATAAGGTAAAGTGCGTAATAATTCATCACAGCACACTGCAAAGCGCCATGACCCTCTGACAGTGCTTTATTACTCAGTCATAATATTGTAGTGTCATGACCGTGGGCTTTGCTTCCAGCTATACGCTTTGGTATTATGGGGACTATTTTGTAGGGCGCTCCTGATTGGCATGCTGTATGCTCTTGTCACATTCTGATTTGATATTAAAATTTTATTATATTTGATAATAAAATTGCCTTTTTCACAATAGACATTGTCACAAAGCAGCATGCACAGTGATCCATGGACAGACCTCTAATGCTGAGAGCGTATTCAACTGTTTTGTTTGGTTTTTGTCAGCCCTGCTTTATTACCAGTAATAACTGTATAATTACACATTAATAATGCATACAACAACAGTGTAACTACTGGCGATGTATTAAATGATGCAGATGGATAACAGTAGTACAACTTATCTAAAAACATGTTCAGTTTTTACACATGTAATTACGCAAACTCATCTTACTAGTTGTAATAGCATATTTACCCTTATGTAATTACACATGTGTAATAGGATGAGCTGCGGTTTTAAAGCCAGAATTTCAGCTAGCTTACCATGTCATAACACAAGCATATTAATACAGCTGGCTAAATGGTATGAACGTTGGCATTTCCTGTGCAGAAACAAATGTAATTACCATCATGCTGTTATACCTGTGTAATTACATGTGCTGTTACAGCTAACAAGATACATGTTTGTAATTACATGCATGCAATTACAAAACTGAAAATGAAATGTATGTGTATGTACATATGCTGTACTGCTGTGATCCATATTTAACAATGAATTGACAACTAGTAGTTACATTGTCATTAATGTGTAACATTGCACGATATACATATTCAGGTTATCAGCACTCTTTTAAAACCAGGTTTGAGTAAGTGATCTCTTTCTTCTTATTGTATTGGCTAAAATGTACACTAAAACAAGCTCTCGCTCCGCTATCCCCAGGGACAAAACACTGCAAATATTAGCGTAGGGGACTCAAGTCAATGAGTGACACTGTCCCTTCAGCACAATGAGGCCTTATCTCAGAGTATAGTGTCAACACCTCTCACAATTCAGTTACAGGAGGGATGGGGCAGTGCAAATGGGCCACTATCCAGGGGAACACTCGTTGTCTCAGGATAGATAAAGCATGGGGATGTTTAAATTGGGCCAAGAGACAAGCAACCCAGAGACAAGCAACCAAAATCCAGCGGTTGTGTTTGTGTTTGTTTGCAGCAAAGTGGCAGAAGAAGGGATTAAAACGCATTTGAATGGCAAGGAACAAAAAGAAAAAGCAAACGCAATTGTCTTGAGCCACAAAAAGTAGGAAAACAGTGACAGAAGCTTAATGGTCATTTAAGGTACTACTGCCTTTAGAACCCGGCCCTGCTTGTTTTATGTATTCTCTCATTCTCACATTAAACACTCAGACTGGGGGACGAATTTTGTTGCAGGTGTTGTTCTCCGGCAGAAGGGCGCCTCTTGAATCTTGGTGTAAAAAGGCATGAGAAAGGAAAGATGGAGGGGATTGCACAATAACTCCTTCCTGAGTAGAAAGAGAAAGACACTGGGATGGCCAGGCTTAGAAAGAGACAATTACCAGCCACAAAGGCCTCCTGGAGGCCTACTATGGCCGCAGTGATTCCGAGTGAGCCGCGGTGCTCAACAATGGCATTATGCGGATGCTGTTTCACTCTCCCTGGCCTTCCAAGTGTGAGACACACCAAAGAGCTTCAGTCCCAGAGCCTAGACCCTGAATCTTTAATGAGACAGAGGAGGATTGAGGAGCGTTAATGATTAGCCTGAGCAGAGGGGGCCAAACTGAGCCTCTATGACTAAGAAAAGGACCCAGATGCTCCATAGGAATGTGCCTGTTGATCCTCGGTATACAAACAGCTTTCCTTTCAACATCTTAGCAGCTTTTTATCACATGGGCATATACATGCAGCATCTACTAGTAGATCAATGAAATCAGTTATTATTTCGCTTTATTTACTTTACATAGTAACTGTGATGGAATGTTTTTTTAATCTTGTGGAAATTATGTATTAAAGAAATTATAGCAAACGTGTATTTATCCTACATTGGCAATGTGTAGAGTAGAAATTGACGAAAACATCATAAAGCCTGTTCTGTTACAGCTATCACATGTGATACACATGCGTAATTACATGCATGTAATTACAAAACTGAACATGAAATGTATGTGTTTGTGCATGCGCTATACTGCTACAGTCCATAATTAACAATAAATGCAGAACTATGTAATTACATTGTCATTAATGTGTAACTACATAGTTGTTACACACCCAATATCAAGCTGGACCTTTTTTCTTTTTCTTATTTTTAAGTTTTAACTCTATATACTATCAGACAGGGCTCATATTAGCTCATAAAATATTATATAACATTGCCCTGCAAATATTAGCAAAGGGGATTCCAGTGACACTGTCCCTTTACTGTGATGGAATATATTTTAATCTTGTGGGAATAATAGTGATGTACTAAATTGATCCCTAAAGCAAAAAATGTATTTGTCCTACAGTGGCAATGTGTTAGAGTAGATGACATGGAAACGTTATAAAGCATGCGGAAAAGTTTTTTTTTTAAAGAAATGTAAATAGTGTTTGAGAGTATTTATAGGTTGATTGGTCAATTATTGCACTTGCCATTCACACTTTTCACCGAATTCCAGAGATTTTTCTAAATGTTTGCATAATTCAGTGGTTCAGATGAAAACAAAGCCTTTCACACTTGTTTGATGTGACAAAACCTATAAAAAGTGCCAACAATGGTGGTGATGGGAACCAGACGTCTGAAGACTTCAGTGCCTGTAAAGCTACACTATTGTTACATCATTATTACTAACATTATTAATATAGTAAGATGATGCCAGATATGCTAGCTGATGTCATTGTTTTACAAAGGTTTGTGCAATGATTTTGGCCTAAAGCATAAAAAGCAGGAAAGTATGGTACATACTACTCAATACAAGTCAAGTGAGTGCTGTCCAGAGAAAAACAAGTATCTCCAAAATGACAACTTTACAGGAGAGGACAAATCCCTAATTTAATTTGAATGTAAATCAGTGGAACCAAACTGTTTTCCAAGCAGTTCTGGGCCATTTCTGTTGATCCATTCATTTCACACAGTGTAAACAGCAGCTGCTGTGTTCAAATGATGCATTTGAATTGAGACATTTTTGACAGTGACAATATGCAAACATGTAAGGACTTGCCTTTTCATTGTATGCGCCACGGCGAACATTGCAAAAGCATTTGACTGGGTAAGCTCTCTATAATGCACTATAATCGTGTAGAAATTACTTTTTAAGACTGCATATTTTTAAGTTCCACAAAGATCATAGACTTAGGTCATTTACTGAGTCCATAAATAGTGTGCATGTTACATTTAGCCTTGATAAACTAAAGACATTTGTCAAACGTGTGTAATATTAAGCCCGCTAGTGGAAGGATGTGGAGCATTTAGAGTGTGGTAACCAGACGGAAGGTGAAACTCCAGGGTTGGGTTCAGTGTCTCAGAGATTTAGCTGCTCGCCGTTATGACTGGTGACAGTTTTTTTTTTCATTCTTTCAGACAGGAAGGAATGTGGCTGTTGCCCATGTCGTTTATGGGTCTCTTACGTAACTCAGAAAAACAGCCTGGTTATCAGCACGCACACCACGGCCGTTTGAGAGCTTTAACTGTAAGCGTGAGGCTTGGACCAGCTCCCTGGATGTTTTGCTACCCAGCCAGTTTAACCGTCTGATTGATGGGGGATTCTGTGTTTTTTAACTTCTTACCCCCCATTAATGCAGACTTCTTCTTATTATTAGCATAAAGCCTCAATGGCCTGTGGACAAGAGTGGATAATGGTCCCACTCTGCATCAGTAAACCATGTGTTTGATCTAACATGAAAGTCAAAAGACATGTAGGCAATGAGGCGTCACTGAATTTGAGTATTTTGTGCGTCTGGAGTAGGAAATTATTCAAACCAGGCAGGAGAAATAACACGGTGTCTGAAACGTGGAAGCCATTTGTCTTCACATTCATACTTAAAGTCACTCAAACCAAAAGCCCTTTTCTTTCCGCATAGTTATGTAGGGTCTTCTGCTTTTCTGGAATGCAGATTACATTAAATAAGCCTGCAGAGTCCCAATGGGGGACATCTAAAGTACATTACCCCTTCGATATAGCAGTTGGCGCATTTGAACGTAAACACAGAGATAATTATATCTGCCTCGGTTGCCGATAAAGCTAATCTCCATTCAATTCAGCGTAAACAAAATATGTGCTAAGCCGCTATCAGTGACTTTTAGCAGGCCTGGTTTTAGCAGCAAAACATCCTGCCCCACCCCCCACCCCGAGACCCCTCCCACAATCCGCCAACTCACACTGTTTGTTATGCTTTAGGAGCAGTGTGGCTCCGCCCCCCCTGTGGGAAATGGATCACTCTTCTTTGTGTTCCCGCTCACAAGAGTGCTTTTGTTGTGGGCCTCCATATGCCAGGCTGAAGAGTCAAAAAAAGTCCCGCACGGTCGGCCCTGGCCATAAAGACGTCTGGCTGGAGGAGGGTGGGGGGGGGGTGTACTTTCTTGTGGACAAGGCTTCGGTAGTATGAATGAGTTTAGGGTCAGTTGCTGGACTGAAGTGTAAACTCCTCCCCATTGGCTCAATCAATATGAGGAGCAGAAGGCCTGCAGAGAAGGCTGAGTGTGTGTGTGTCCTCTGTTCTGGGGACAGGTTATGAAACAGTTCCCACACTCTCTTTGACCAATAGGCCTTAGAAACTGCACCCCCCCCCCTCCAATTTAACATGACACAGCACAGAGAGCAACAGCCTAGCCAAAGCACAACCACCCCATTCACGACCCTACACGGAAACACATATACAGCACCTCTGTATGTCTGAGGACTTTGTAAGACACTGCTGCCTAAAGGGCCACTGTTGCTGCCATTCAATCTGCTCTTCTCTCTTAATCATGTGACGTTCGTGATAGGTAAAGAACATGATCTAACATATCTGCAGACTCATAGCACTGTATTCATGTTGTGTAATAAACTACAGCTTTGAATGAGAAAACATACAAATAGGAATCTAAGCCAATTGTAGTCCAGCTTTCAGTTTAATCCAACTCTGATTAAACAAAACTATTAATGCTATAGATGCTATAAGTCAGTATGAGTTCAAATATCACATGATTTAGATAAACATTCAACAATATAGCAAGCCTTGTGCATCTTCTATGCAGTGATAGAAAACATGGTAGCATACACTGAAATGAGCATCGTGCACATCATGCCATAACACCCCTAGTGGCAGACTGACAATGTTGCTATAACTAACTGTAATCTAACTGTTCTGGCTGGTTTTGGATTGACTGTTTGTTTCATTGGTGGTGCAGTGGGTAGCACTTTCACCACACAGCAAAAAGATCTGGACTCCACTGCCAGATGGGACGTCCGGGGTTCTTTCGGTGTGGTGTTTGCACGTTCTTCCCGTCTCTGGGTTTCCTCTGGGTGCTCAGGTTTCCTCCCACAGTGCAAAGACATGCAATCAGGCGAACTGGAGATGATGAGTTGGCCTGTCGAGGGTGTTTCCTACCTTCTGCCCAGTGAGCAGTGGGATAGGGATCCAGCACCCCTGTGACCCAGAATGATAACCGGCTCAGAAGATGAATGAATGAATGTTTTGTTTGTTGTATGCTACTATTACTATGTACATGTCTAGAGTGGCCAAACTGCTGATTAGCTGTCGATACTAGTAGCTCTCCAAAGATGTTTTTGCCAAAACCTCATGGTGTTAATTAAATAGAGAAGCTCTCCATGGTATATAGTGAGTGTTAAACCTTTTTTATGCGGACTGAGCTTTTGATTTTGTTTGCTGCTCACTTTGTTTGCTGCTCACTGAGTTGGTTGAAGTTTCTGGAGGAACACATGTACCCAACCCAACTATTGAAAATTCACCCAATTCACATTATAGTTGTGAAAGCTAACCAGTGTTGTGGATAAGGCCTTAAAAGGTTACTGTTTCCATGTAACATGGAGCTAGAAGTGACAGATGCTCTGACCCCTGGAGTGTATGCTGATTTCAACCAAGCAGCCACAGCTTGGTTTTCAACAGGTGACTAAAGCAGAGATGAACAGAACTGTACCATAATACATAGTAGAGGAAATGTTCTCTGTTTCTACAGTAGAATCAATGTCTTTTGCTGCGAAGTGCTTTTGGGGCTGGTTGATACCAGTATTGCTGTTGGCTTTGAAGAGCATAAATAAGAACTTGTGCATGTCCTCCTTATTAGGACGTGTGGATATGAAGTGGCAAATGTAAGGTTGAACAGTATAGGCTATTGGTAACTGGCACGACAAAGCATAATTGCGTAGTAATGCAAAAGTAATATAACTTATAATTCAAGTTAAGATTCAATAGTGTAATGGATTTTTATGAGTTATTTTCATAGGTGAGCCTCCAGTTACTGTCATTGCAGTGGTAACCCTCAAGAGTGCCCTAGGAGTTCATAATTTTTACCAGTTTTGGATCTATTGAATGAGCTGAATGTAGTGTACCTTAAATCACACTGAAGATGCACAATTGGGCCTTATTACTATGGTTATATCTTTGAGGTTACAATTGCAAAGTTTGTGTCTTGGTGAACAAAACTATACATGTACAGTATCAATTTATTTGGCAGTATAGATTTGACTGCTATCTTTAAAAGTGGGAATATGTAAGTGTTCACATTATAGGCTATTAAACAATAGTTAACTGGTAATTACACAACCAAGCATCTCTTTTGAGTAATATTGAGTAATGCACAAGTCATATAATGAATACTGTAATTAATTATTTTTCCACAATTAGTAAATAAGCAATGCACAACTTTTTTAAGAGTAACGAGTAACGACCCCAACACTGAAGCTAACCACTGAAAATAATAGCAATCAGTTGTGACAGACCTGCATTGTTGTGTGTTTCTGATTCTAATTGTAGTCTAATGATATGTAAAGCAGTTTATTAGCTAGTATCATATTGGCATCAATGAACCTTAAAACTACTGTTACTGCTGTAAACAGTAGTAGCAGTCATTCTGAAATATTCATTTGGCCCTATTTGCTCATTTCCCACAGGAAAAGTGAGTGTAGTGCACATTTGAATCTCACTGACGCTACACAAGTAGGCCTTAAGGACCATATTGTTCCTTTGAGGGTACACTTCATTGTTTGCACCTTGCTAAACAAATCTCTACAGTGCCCTTTTCCCTAAGAGCCTATATTTGCCCAATTACATTTACCTCAACCCAACAAGCCTAAATGCATCCAATTCATTGTTGCAGTGTAAACATATTACTGTATACAAACACCTGTAAAATATAGCTTAAGTAATAAGTTATTGCATAAGCGGGTGATTATGTAATAACTGTGACAACCCTGATTTTCCTGTTTTTCCTAGTATAATTTTAATGTAATCAAATGAAATGAGCAGCAATAGTTAATAGCATATTTAAGTCTTAAACATATACAAAAACACTGTACAATATCTGTTTTTCAGACAGATTTGATTTGTTATCTTTAGAACTAATACCATGAATTCTTGTTAAGTAGCTATTTTAAAATCAGCCCACAGCAGGTAAAGACTTACTCTGAAGAACTTTTTAGAATGTCTTCTTTACAAACCCTGAAGCTCCTTCTAAAGCCTGAGTAGACTGATAAATCACATCTTATCATCGGTGTTAGTAAACTGTTCTAAGAGATGACTGAACTGGGTAGTGAACGTACTATTCAGTGATAAGCTTAGCTTCGTCATTGGACTGGACTTGGACTACTGTAAGTTATATACCAATCATTAACTGAATATCACATAGCTACTCATTTTACTGGTCATTTTAAAGATGACCATACTTCAAACTGTATGCCGTGTTTTATTTGCCATGCACAGGCTGCTACCGTTTTTAGCCTTGAGACATACCTTCATCTATTTTTGCAGATAGCAGCATGTCATACAGTGCCAGAAACCACCCAAACAAGTCTATTTGAGACCGCTTCACAAGGTTTAGGGCAAATGTGTGATTTGCTAATGTGCTAATTAGAGGGCTGTAAGCTTCCATTACTTAACAGCTACATTAGTCTCGTAGCTTCAGAGCAAAACTAAAGAAGCAAAAATCAAACATGTTTTGGCTGATTGACTATATTTGGGTTAAGGGTGGTTTAAGGATCAGATTTTCTTTTTCATGCATTTTCCCAAAAGCATCTGAATATTAAGATCATATTAACTGGTAGAGATAGTGTTCAGTGTGTGATGCTCTTTAATGAATGCTGTATTCATAACGCAATATAAATGCATTTATATCTTACCATATATGCCCATAAGAACACTATAGACACAAATGCTGTATTTCACCATGTAATGCAACATTTTATAGAGCTTAATGCCAGATTTTTTATGTACTTTCATTTTCAAATAACTAAATAAACAAAATTAAATACATTTAATTTCAGTACATTATACCTTACAGAGCAGTATAAGTGGTCCTTACAGGCTCTAAGGGAAGTGAAATTGTTTAACTGGTAATACGGGACATCCAATGTGAATATGCTGCTCTGCTTTTTTAAGACTTGAATAAGCTAAGCTCGTTTATAGCCATAGCTGACCTAGTATGACATTCGTGCTTATAATGTTCTTATGAACAGATATTATAACAGAATTGCATTATGAAACCTGACATTATAAACTTGCATACTCCTGTTTTATGGAGTGTTACGCATGTTTTATATCTAGCTGTAAGTACAGGTCTATGCCTAGTATCATAAGGTGTCATGTATGCCATATAACACCTTATTAATGCATTTACATAACATCTTGAATACAGGGCTCATAGGAAGTGTTACCGAGTCATCTTTGTGCTAAGATGGTTTTGGGAAAGTTCATTTTAGCCAGTGCATTGTAGGAGTACGGTAACACTTTCTATGAATCAGGCATTATGAGTTCATATACTAGACATAAACCTTTGTAACTGTGCATAAACTTGTTTATAATCACACACATAAACTGTTATAAAATGACAGTATAAAGCTTAGCAGCACAAAGTGACGTAGAGTGTTATAATGTATATATGTTTGTTGTTATTAACATTATTAGTGAAACCGTTATCATAAAGCTTAATAACCAATGTCGTGTTCATTCACATAATGCTTATAAATATCTGTAGTGAGGCTGCTATCTATTGTTCCTCAGCATCTTTAAAATGAAATTGATATTGTAAGTGCACATAACATCTAATGAAGGCTTATAAGCTCTCTTTACAGACTTTAAGTAAAGTGATGTTATTGATCACCTCTATGAATTAATGCATTATGTAAATTAATGTATTAAGGTTTATAATGGGGGTCTCAACAGTAACGTTAAGAACAGGATAAATATAGACATTTGAACATACTATGTCACCTTTGCTATGAAGCCTCATACTGCAGTGTGAAGCCTGAAACAGTTTACGTGTGTGATTATAAACATTTATTTACAGTCACAATGGCGTATGTCAAGCCTTATAAAACATTATGAATGCTGTATTATGTCACTTTTGCTATGAAGCCTCATACTGCAGCGTTTTTGCCAGTTTACGTGTGTGTTCGTAAACAATTATGTACAGTCACAATGCCTTATGTCAAGTCTTATAAAACATTATGACTGCTTTATAGATCTTAATGAATTTACTTATACTGCGTTATGGCTACGCGATTCATAGAAAGTGTTACCAGCAGTGCTAGAGGAATGGGAAGTCCTGGAAAACAGGTCATCCATCATCGGCCATAGTGTGCCTTCCATTTAATTCCCATCAACAAATCAATTTGGAAGTGCTCACAATGGGAAAATTCTTCCTAGTCAGCTCTTCTGGAAAAAAGACATTGCATCTAAATAGGACACAACATGCCCCTCAGTTCCAGAGCTGTTGTAATGCACATAATGTCATGTCTATGCATATGTGTGGTCCAGTTTGCTGTTCCTGGCGTTGATGGCTCTGCTTTAACACACACTTCCTGGGTTCTCCCCGCGGGCGACCATTCACGCGCTCTCAAATACAATTAGCACATCTGCATGTGTGAAGTGGCAGGAATAGTTGTGAATGCCTAGGTGTTTGCATGGATAACGCCCGCTCTTGTTATGCTGCGGTAGGACAGTAGCCTGGAGGAGGAGTCTGTGGCTCGCGCATCCTTCCTAACTCTTTTAAAGTGTGTGTTTTAGCAGAACTGGCAAAGGCCTTAGACTAATGTTGTGATAAGCGACGTGTGGCTGGCCTGAACAGTGGCAGGGTGTAAATGAGGTGGGAACCGGTGAGCCGGGAGTGGATCAGCAGTGAAGTTCTCAGATTTAATGTTACGTGGGTCAGGCTTGTAGAAGCGACAACGTTTATATTTTATGAGTTATTTACGGAAGTTAACCTCCAATTACTGTCACCAGGGTGGTAGCCTCAAGGGTGCATCATCAGTTTACATATTCTATTGAAATATTCCATACTCAGCACCATTTCACCATGTTCCGTTAGGTGTTCTAAGTTGAATATAGAATACCTTAAATCTGGGGTTCCCAACCTTTTCCACCTCAGGCCCATCTGATTATAACTACAAAGCATAGCCCACCGGACCACCAAAAAAACTACAATCAACTTTGGGAAATACAATTCCTCCAAGAAATCTGGTTCAAGAATAATTATAATATGTCCAAGTTCAAACCAGGGAGCTGTGAAAGCGCCCCAAGAAGCCTCTCCATCAGTGGCTAATAAGCGGCTATGGCGTTTCAAACCAAAGCCGTTTAATTAGCCTGCCACTGCAATGTGTTTATTTGTACATGCGTACACAAATATACGTATATTTATGGTAATATACCTAATCTAACACTAATATGGTTATATTTGATGTTTCAGGCCCACTACAAACTACTGCCTCCACCTGAGTACAGGCCCACAGACCACTAAAGGTTGCTTCATGGGTCACTGGTGGTCCGTGGTCCACAGGTTGAGAAACCTTGCCTTCAATCACACTGTGATGATCCAGTTATTAAGCGGAGCACTAGTAGACTGTTTTAAGGGATGGCTGAACTGAGTAGTGGGCATACTCTTTGGCGATAAGCTTAGCTTTGGCATTGCACTGGACTGGGACTACTGCAAGTTACGTGAATCATCATTAACTGAAAATCTCAGTTTTTGTGATCGGGATATGTTGAATTGTTGGCTTAGCTTAGGGTAGCAGGAATATGGGCACAGCAATGGATTGATGTGTAATTGAGATGTGTAATTTATTTTTATATTAACTTCAATAATTAAATATATATATATATATATATATATATATATATATATATATACCACAAATTACATGAACAAACCTACCACACCAGTGAAGAATAGTGTGAAATAGATAAAATAGTCATTTTAATCAATCAAAATCTATCTATACATATTCTAAATGTATTCTGAATACATTACTTTTGTATGTATGGTACTAGAATACATTACTGATTACATTTAGAGCAGTGTATTAAGTATTCAGCCATCATTACTTTTTTTTTTGCCCAGTCCTGGTTGGTGATAATGACAAGTGATGGCAATGACAGTTCTCACTTTTAGGGAAAAGACTTGCTAATTCAGTTGTATGGCTAATATGCAATTTACACGGCTATTCAAAATGTGTGAATCACTGATTTCAATAATGTAAAACCAATGTGGTTGCATTTGTCCTGTGCAACTGGTTTAAGTCATTTGCAAGCAGCAAACAAAGCTGTTAGAAATGTGTCTACAATGACAAACCGAGGTAGCAGTTTAGCATCAAGTCTGAAAATAATGAATATCCTGAAAGTTTCTTGTTTTAAGAGTGGAGTTCAAATATCAAGGCAAAGAACTAAACACAAAAAATTAAGTAAATTATAAGAGTATTTTCTTTTATCGCTTAGATGTGTCAGTTCCAGATTGTGTGAAATAAGAAATAAAACATCCTTTCAGTGACCCGTTTATAATATTTCAACCTTCACTGTATTTAAAATGTTTTTGTATATAAAATACACCAAAAATTAACATGTCAAATAATTCCAATTACATTTAACTCAACCCAACAAATGAACATGCATCCAATTCATTACTATCATGTAAAAATATGACTATATGCAAACACCTGCTAAATATAGGAATTGTGATCATGTGATTATGTAATAATTAAGACAGGCCTGATTTTCCTTGTCTAGTTTTAGTGTAATCAAATGTGAAGCCATAGTTATTAGCGTATTCTTACCCATAAACATGAACAAAAGTAGGCAGCATAGCAAAACCCAGTAGTAGTACCTAGTCTGAATTTTGCTCCAATCATGTTTATAGATAATGAAATATCATACTGTATGTTCTTTGTATAGATAGCCTGTCATGCATAAGCAAACCAGGCTTCCAGATAGTGTGAGTCCATGTTTACAGATAACAGTGTGTCATACAATGTCATACACTAACATAAACAAGTTGATTGGCATTATCTAAGAACTCAACACAGTTTGAGGCCAATGCGTCACAGTATATACAATAATACACAAAAATAATATCACAAATCATTCAGGATTTTTTTTCTGTATTTATTTTCTTTCAGACCCTAATCTTAAAGAGTATTACATTTAGTATTGATCTTTATAAAATACTCTTAGATGACAAGTTATAAAACCCAATATTAACATTACCTAACATTTTTGAGCGTATTTCTCCTTTTCATAGTAATCTCAAAGAGAACTGCATTTAAAATATATACTGTAATTTATTCTTGGGGATAAAGAACTGGGACAATGGCCAACCTCATCAACAAGGCATAATAACTACTTCAGAGTCACAATATTAACTTTTAGTTTCAATGATTATTTGTCTGTAACGCTTTACAATACTGGTATGCAAATGAGCACATTGCTGCTCTCTGAAGCAAAACCTCAGAGCTCTGTTTTTCAGTTTTTGACATTTGAAAATGCTTGTTCCCCTTTTACATTGTGTGTAAATATCGAGATGAATGAACCAAAAGAAAAGTCTGGTTTAACGTAATGCTTTTGTATCATTTTGGAGATATGAAGTTTTTCCCCAAATGCAGCTTTATATTAATACTTAAGCAAAATTTACATCATGGTTGTGTTTATATATATATATATATATATATAT
>CM067486.1:30961354-30976520 GCA_034552555.1 Semaprochilodus insignis | reverse complement strand
GAATAGTCACTATACCCACTTTTCCACCCTAAACACATATGCTAATGCTAGCTAACGTTAGCTCACTTTTCTGTGTCACCTTTGAGCAACTAGAATCCTAAACACATATGCTAACACTAGCTACCAGGATAGCGTCCCTTGCTGCCAACAGCCTGTTCTGAACAAAATTTGACTTCTTAACATCACAGCAGTTTCAAGCAGTGCCACAATAATGACTGGCTATGTATAGGGGGTAATATATCTGCAGTGGAAAATGAAGTATCTGGTACCAAAAGCAAGTAGAGTTGAGTCGAGTACTATGCACTGTAAAAGAAAGCGTGAAACAACTACATTCATATATGCTAAAATCCACCATAAGCTTCAAATAAACATGGAAATCATTTCACAGGCTTTGTGTGTCTGCATTTACGCTATGAAGGCAAAAAAATTGATGTGAATTGCAATTAGCTTAGCGCTAGCATACTACTAGAATCGTATACGGGTGCTACCTGAAATTATTAGCCACACCGTGTACAGTGTATTTTTCCTTGATTTTGGATGTTTTGATATTTATGGCCACAACATCTAGGGCTTGATCTTAATAGTCACAGATCTCCATTGTCAATATACTCGACAATACAATGTAAGAATTGCCAGTAGTTATAGACGCATGTAAACATTATGCTTTCTCATTATTTCGAAGGAATCAATAGGCCGCCCAGACCTTCTACTATCAGTAAGTGGTTTATCTTTCCTTCTGGTTATGCAAACTTGCTCTCCACATTACTTCACATACTTCCACTTGACTGGTGTGGCCTAGACGAGGATGCATTGCCTTTTTGAGTCTTGGATTATTTGCAAAAGCGCTAGATATATGAAATTTAACTGGAATTGTATTAAAGTGATTTGACCTGTAACCTTGGCATGAAATGCACAATGTGTAATGTTGGTATTCCACAAATGAAGCTTTATCTGTTCACTTGAAGTGCATTCTACAGTGTCTATGTGTCTATTCTGTTCCACCGTATGCTGTAAAGCAATGGTCTATACATATCGCATGCCATTTAAAAAGACTCACAGATGTTCCTTCTCGTCTGACTTGATTATGGTATCATCAGGCATGAATAGACCATTGTAAAGAAGCTACCATCATCCTCATGGAAAACTGTAGACCACAGCTTCGACTTATTCTCATACATGGCAAGGACGGCCTTTCCTTCTTTCTTCTGAATGACCGACAGTCATTACAGCGCAGAGGCTGAGAACAGAGCAGCGAGCAGAAGAAGGCCACCATTCACGCATACATTTCAATGAAGTTAATTATCTGTTGCCTAATTGCCTTTGGGGCCTTTTGGACATTGCCATGTGCCCTGGGAAAAAAAATGTCTGCACATAAATCTCTAAAAACAACCAGCCCCTGAAAAAAACAAGCCTCGTCCCTCACTGGTAGGGCTGAATGCTGAAAAGCTGGCATTTAGACAGGTCCCAGAGGAATACTCGACGGCAGGACACAAAGATGCATTTAACATGCGGGGATGGAACACAGCTCCTTAGGCCAGTGTTTGCAGAAATCAGACTCTGCCCCCGAGGATACGGCTTTCCTGCCCTAAACCGACCCAGCCGAGGTACGAACTGCACCTGGACGGAAAAGAAGAGAAGAAAAAAAAAGAAGGACAGTGGAGGGAGGAGGGGTAAGAGAGAGAAAGGAAAAGATAAAGAGAGAGAGAAAGAGAAAGAGAGGCACCTTTGCCCGGAACCAGACCTCTATGTGAATGATGTATGAAGCTTCAGTCATTAGTGTTAATAAAGAAGAACAGGCCTTCCTTTTCTTATTTCTCTTTCAGTTTGGTGACCTGCAGTAAAGGTGCAAGAGAAGAATCTCTTGGCAACACTTTTATTTTAAAGGGCCCATATCATGGAAAATCAAATATTCCCTGCTTTTTATAATTCACAGTTTTAAACACAATTCTAAGTTTCAAAACACACACTTATCAAAAGAATAGTTGCACAAATAGTTGCACCCAGAAGGAATCAAATAACAGGAATGAAAATTGGTGGGTAGGTTTGACAAGTTTCATGTGACGTAATCAAGGACGGGCCTTATCGCTGTACCTGACTGACCCAACAGCCATGAATGTAAACATTCACTGAGCAGTGATGTCCTCTATGAGTCATCCTATTAGTGCCAGCACAATGCAGGACTACATGCACACAGACCGTTACGACGACTGCCCTTAACACCAATGTCAACATCACCAAAGACCGCAATGGTGTCATGCCAGATTGTCATGGGTGATTCAGAATGGCAGAAGGTCATCTTCAGTGACGAGTCCCACGTTTGTCTTGGTGAAGACGACCAATGAATCCGTGTGTGGAGGCGTTGGAAAGGATCACAGGAAACCATTCGGAACCTCTACAACTCCATGCTGAGACGTCTGGCATGTTGTGTTAGCAAATACTGTGCCCTGACACCACAACGAGAGGCACTACTTCTGTATCTGTAGCTCAATAAATATTGCCCATTTTGAATACAACATTTTTGTGATGTCATAAAACCAACATATTCACAAATATCCATTTATCCAGTCCACAGCAGTTTAATTGTTCACACTGACGTTACAGTGAGTGCTTCAGCTCAGCCTACTTTTTTAATGCACAGTGCAGAGCTACCAATCAGAGCAGAGCTCATTTGCATATTTCAGTATTAAAGGCACAGTATCTAGAACAGTCTGTTTCATTCTAAGAGATAAAGCGACAAACATGGAAAACCTATCACGTGTATGTGTGTCGTGTTGCAAGTACGCTGGAGCAATATGGCTGCCGCTTATACCGGTGTGTCCCTGCTGCCTGAGGAGTTTGTCACAGCATTCATTGAGATCGCAGCTGAGAGTTTTTCCATTCATGGCTCAAAGTTTTCCTGGGCCGGCCATTCGAGCAACGTTACATCACAGCTGTGATACAGCCCAGACCGGCCACGTGTTTGACACTACGATAGCAGCTACATGGTTGCCTGGGTTGCCTGTTTGGATGAAGCTACACTGTAGCTGTGGGGCTGCCTGGCCTGATGGTATTCACCGGAATGCGTGAGGAGTGCTATGCTGCAGCTACGCGGCCTTTTGGGCCAGCTGCCTAAGTGAAGCTACATCATACCCGTGTGGCTACCTTGACCAGCTGCTTGGATGCAACTACGCTGTAGCTGTGGGGTTACCTGCCCTGGTGGTGTTCGGCTGCATGCATGAGCAGCGCTATGCTGCAGCTATGGGGCCTTTTGGGCCAGCTGCCTAAGTGGATGTACATCATACCCACGTGACTACCCGGGCAAGCTGCATGGATGAAGCTACATTGTAGCTGTGGGGTTACCTGCCCTGGTGGTGTTCGGCTGCACGCATGAACAGCGCTATGCTGCAGCCATGAGGTCTTTTGGGCTGGGTGCCTAAGCAATACAACATTGCAGCTACGTGGCTACCTGGGCCGGCTGCTTGGGTAATGCTACACTGAAGCCATGAGGCTGCCGGGACTCGTGGTGTAAGACTTGTGCACTATGATAACTGTAATAATGCGATTGAAGTATTTGAGTTTGTTACCTGTAGATGATGTCACCAAGACATATCATTTGATGTTGGTGTTAAAACATTTGCACACTAATTACATTGTTCTATTTACAACTTATTCAAAGTCTTATCCAACTCGTGCTTCCTTTCACTGCACAACACTTAACAGAATTCAATCGGAATCACCCAATTTCAGGGCTCTTTGGGGAACCAACAATAGTTCAATGGCCTCACTCCAAAGAACCTTTATTTCAAGAGCGTAACAGGAGAAGTGCTGTCATCTCTGGTGCGAGTAGTCATCGCTGCATGAAACAAATCAATAAGGAGAAGAAGTCCTCCGTCACGGATCACAGTCTTCCGGTTTTATGTCCCATATTTACAAAAATGGAAAATTAACTGAGCAGGCCACCAGCGTTTTGCCTGCAGCCTCTGTCGGCATCCTCTGCTCCCATTTTTTGTCTGTCAGAAATCTGCAATACAGTCGTACTCCACATTGATTTCCACTGACTCTGTATGGATGCAGTGCTTGTTTGCTTGACTGGACTGAAGGTAAGTTTCTGATTTACTTCCTTTCGTTTGTGTTGTGCTGTTTGTACCTCCTGCAGCAGCTTCCTCTCTGTCTTGCAGCCGACCCAGATGCCACATGCTCAGTTTCATTCTTTTCAACCAGACCACTAGAAGAGGAGAGTGGAAGAGGTTCAACCAACCCGCCACAGGCTCAGTGTGTTAATGGCTTTACATGCTACTTTTTACTTGTATTCTATTTTGTTTATCCTTTGTGGTCCACTTAATTCATCCTTATGACGACGACATAAGGTCATAGTGTATTAGTGCATGGCTACTTACGTACTGTACCTCATTTTCTCATCAGCAGACTGAGTTTGCTACTGTGCGTTTTAGACTGCATTGCTGATGTCGAGACAAAACCTTCATTCGGTCCTTTATCTTCTAAGCCACTTATCATTCTGGGTCATGGGTGCTGGAACCTATCCCAGCACTCATTGGGTAAAAAAAGGCAGGAAGCATTGCAGGGTAGACACACACGTTCACTCACACCTAGGAGACAATTTAACATCTTCAGTGCACCTGACTGCATGGCCTGTGGGAGGAAACCTACACAGACACGGGGAGAGCATGCAAACTCCACACAGGAAGGACTTCTTGGTGTGAGTCTACAGCACTATGCCCTGCACCACCGTGCCACCTGGGACAAAGCCTTGTATCTCCAAAAAGGTTTCTAGGACAAGGAAAACAAGGGAAATGTTCTTATCTTTTAGTGGAAGTTAATGGAGAATTGATTTTATCCAATTAATTTTTCCACCATTTCTGTTGGTCAGTGTATTATACCATTTGGAGGCTACATAAAGGACAACTTACATTTATGGCATTTAGCAGACACTTTCCTTTCTATGAATGTTTCCTAGCTAGTACAGGAAGGATAGAGTCTAAAACTCGCCTTGAGCTCAGATGCTGCCCAAACAAGGGCCAGTGCTAATACCTAGGGAGAATACAGAGTTATATACAGCATAAGTGAACTTCCTGTACTAGCTGGAATATTATCCAGTGGAACACTAAGCACGGTTGTAAGTCGCTCTGGATAAGAGCATCTGCTAAATGCCTTAAATGTAAATGTAAATGTAAATTAGCAATCCCAAGCCAGCGTTCATACCTAGGGAGAAGAAACATTGTGCTCAGTATAATTGCAAAAACGAAGCATTTCAATATATACATCTTTTAGTATTATCAAATCATAAGATAAGATAAGATAAGATAAGATAAGATACCTTTATTGTCATTGCACAGTGTACAACGAAATTTAGCAGCAATCCAACGGCACTTTACACACAAAATAATTAAACATAGAGCTAAAATATATAAAGTACAAAATTAAGAGAGAGAGGGAAGAGGGGGAAAAAAATCATATCAATAAATGAAAAACAACATTTATTAATTAATACTGAACATCTGTACCAAGGAACATTAAGCTGCTTCTCCTACCTGCACTGTACACTTTATATATCTATACTTTTTACAACCACACTTTGCACATGTCTTGTACACATACTGTATTGTTTGCACACATTGTCTTTGTCTATTTGTCCTTGCAGTACACTATATATATATATATTTATACACATATATTCTTGTAACTGCACTGGAGAAGGAGCCTGACTGTGTTTCGTTATACTGTACAACCCTGTATTGGTATAATGACAATAAAGTTGAATTGAATTGACTTGAAAAAAGATTTTATGTAAATGAAGCAAAAAAAATGTTTTTTTTACTATATGTAGACTGGGCAGTGAATGGCACGTTATGAAACTCTAACAGTGTTTACACTGCGTGTATTATAATAGTATGAACTCCAGGATATGGACGTTTTTCTTTCAGCATATGGGCCTTTTAAAGTAGCAGTTTTGTGGTATATCTAAGTGTATTGTAGCATTTTTTCCAAATCCATTTTTATATACAGCAGAATTTCATACAGTTGTCAGAAACCATAAATCTGCACTGTTTGAAATTACTGACATGATAAGAAATGGGAATATTTAATCTCAACAGGGTTTTGAAGGCAGGTGATTCAAGAGATAGTCAGACTTCTGTTAGCTACAAAAGTTTTGTAGGACCAGTGCAAAACCAAAGACGCCAGCCTCAGTGACCAAACCAAGACTTAACAGTTACATGTGGAGTAATGAGGATATTGTGTAAACTGGATTTTCTCCAGCTTGTATATTAACACTTGTTATAACCTCTTGTTATTTATCCTGCTGTGTTAGTACTCTAGGGTAATTTCTGGCCATCCAGTGGCCATTGTGTAGGGAGTTCAATGTATAGCCATTGCTAAAAGATGAGTAGTTTGGCAAAAATCTGTTTGACACAGTTTTTCACCCTAGCTGTAGTCACCAAGATAAGTTTGGGGTCTAAACTTTTTGCTTCTTGGGTTTAGAACTGGAGTTACAAGGCTATCGTTGCTAACAGACTCTAGAACTCAATAGTCACCCACATAGCCCCCCAAAAATCTATCACCTAAACTTCTGTTAACCTGCTTAAACTGCACCTAGATAAAGTAGGACCGGTCTTGGGCCAGTCTTCTCAGTATTTATGATTTATGATTATCATAAAATCTTGATCAACACACCAACTGCAGAGGTGGTTTGTGAAAAGCCCCTGTTGTCTCAAAACCTCCCATTGTAGTGTTCATTGCAAGGTTTTTGTAGCTCACAGTAAGTCATAATGTGTCCTAAACGACATCAACTGGTCTGTGCAGCCTTAATGCAAACCTGGATCCAGCAGGAGCAGGTACAGAGAAGGTTTGGGTTATTTGGGTGACTATTGACTTATAGTGTCTGCTAGTCATTTGACCAGGTTCACCTAAACTTTTGCAAACGGTCGCTTTTTTCATTCATGTAGAACCATTTACATATCAAATGACTTCAAAGTGGGATTTGTGTTGATGCTAACTGGTATAAAATGTCTCAGAATGATCTTATTAAGAGCACTGTGTTCAGTTCAATGTATGCTTGTTTCGGCCTCAAAGTTATAGCACTAGTGGAAGCATATGTCCCATTCGGCGAGCTTTAGTGGACCGGCCCGTGGGCGAGTCTTTCTTTATTAAGCTTATCATGCAGCGTTAGCCTCTCATTAGTGTGGCAGAGCCGTCCCTCGGCCTTTCTCTGCAGAAAAGAACATCTGCAGGCCAACAAGAGAGGTGACGAGAGTGTCTACTGCACGTGTGTGTGTGCGAGTGTGTGTATTTCATGGTCCAGCGGAACACTGAGTCGGCGGCACAAAGCCTGGAGTCACGGCAACCCGGCCACCCAAAGGAGGGGCGGGGGCATGACCTTTGACTTCTCACAGCTGCTTTTCTGAAAAGTCCTCCAATACCTCTTTCTCTCTCTCCCTCGCATGCTCGCTTGCTTGCCCTCCCTCCCTCCCTCCCTCTCTCTCTCTCTCTCTCTCTCTCTCTCTCTCTCTCTCTCTCTCTGCTCATGCAAGGAGAAAACGAAGACAACAGGATTTCTATGCTCTCCAAGCTGACAGGCCTGAATGCTCAAAAAATGGCTCTCATTCAGCCTCTAGCGTCCAATCACAGTAGGGCATTCACCCCTTTGCTTACACGGGGCCGAGCAGTTAAGAGTTTCATCACACCCCCAAGGGAACTCATAATAACTCTATTTTGAGACTTTTGTAGGATTATTTTGAAATTATTTAACTTATTTCTACACATGTCTACTTGTTTTAGATTAATCTATAGAACTGATTTCAATAACAGAAGTACAGAAGTAATTAGTAATAAACCTACAGAAATATTCAGTCATATGGACTAATGGTCAGATTAGCATGACTTAGTTGATTTGAAACAAGTGAAAATAGCACATCCGCTACACAGAACACACTTGGGCACATTTAAATGCAGAGTCACTGTTTATAGTCTGAATTCAACATACTGGGGTGAAAATAAGTACCAAATAATAAGTGTACAAATGTGGCCTTTGCAAGAGCTATTTTATTTTATTTTATTTTATTTTATTTTATTTTATTTTATTTTAATGCACAGTCACTGAGTGTAATTAAATTAAATTAAATTAAATTAAATTAAATTAAATTAAATTAAATTAAATTAAATTAAATTAAATTAAATTTTTTAGTAATACATTACATGCAGCAAATAAACAGCAAATTGTGCATTAAAACATGTAGAAGTCTGGTCTCTGCAGAGGATGTGCCCACTTAGGGTTTTACACAAAACCTCTGGATCTCATAACAGAAATACTAGACATTTACTGCAGTATTGTTGTTCACGTCACACTGAAGATCAAAGTAAAACCCCAAATATATATAATTATAACAGCAGTCTGTTCTTTTGAAGATGTTGCAAAACACAAACACTGAGCAGTCAAAGCCTCAGGGAACCTAAATCTGTGTTGTCTTTCTAATGAGTTTAATCTTGTTCTTGCAGACGCACATGTACTAATCAAACCCTTTGAATATCAAATGTTCCAATGACCGATAACAACCAACATTCTTCACCATATCTATCTACTCTTCAAGTAAACTGGCCGGTCCTAATCCTGACCAATTACAAGGCTGATGTCTCTTGCCCGGCCCACACAAAACAGAGTCAGAGGAACCCAAAAGCTAGCAATCTAGAATACCTGTCTGTAGCTGCATGTCGCCTGTTCATTCCTTCATCCACAATACACGAAGGGTTAAGAACTGACCAACACATTGTGACGGCCTGGAAAGTTGAGTCATGAAAAATGGACAGTAGAACTCACAGCTATGTTTAATAGTGAAAGTAAGAGCATTTCCACATGACCAGGGCTCACAGAATATGGACTAAACCGGTGTGTGGACAAGTGAAAATCACTTGTTAGTGAGGCTAAACAGAAAAAAGAGCTCCAGTTTGCTGGGGAGTGTAAAGACTGGAACCAGAACCAATGGAAAAAAGTCATGTGGTCTAATGAGCCCAGACTGATGCTATTCCATAGCAATGGGGGCATCAGGGAAAGAAGGGAAGAGCATGAAGAGATGCACTCATCATGCTAAGTGCCCACTGTACAACTCCCTGGAGGTGTGTTATGATCTGGGGTTGCTTTAGATGGTCAGGTCAACGCTCAGCAATGCTGTGTGGCACTAAAATGAAGCCAGTTCACCACATGAATATACGGAATGACCTGGTTATCACATCATTGGATTTATTCTTTCCTGATGGCATGGCCATATTCCGGTATGACAATGCTGAGATTCATCTGGCTCAGATTGTGAGAGAGTGGTACATGGGGAATCATCGTCACACATAAACTGGCCACCGCAGAGTCCTGACCTTAACCCCATTAAGGTCTTTGGGATGTGCAGGAGAAGACTTTATGGAGTGGTTCCACTTTCCCATCATCAATGATGCCAAAAAAGTAAAGTACATTTGGACAACAAACTGTTATGATGTTGCATAACGTTGTTAAAGCAATACCACCTTGGTTAAAGTTAAAGGCTGCCCAGCCGAATGTTAGACTGTGCAACTGTGTATTGTCATTCATTGTGTAATCGAAGCTCACCACCATCACCCTCTGCAGTCATACGTGCCATAATTAGTCACAATTCATTTTAATATGACAATTTTCCCACCAAACTTCACCCCCTAGAACGAAACAGGCTCTAAGACTGATGTTTTTAAATGACCTCTATTCTGATTGGCTGCCCTGTATTGTGCTTTATTAAAAAAAAACAGTTCAAGCTGAAACACTCCTTGTAACGTCAGTGTGAATGGGCGGGGCCTAAAGGCTGAATATGTTTTGAAATGTTTATATTTTTTTCTGTTGAATTTAAACAGACTGCTTTTGCTGCTGACTTCTCATATATGGACTGGGTAGCAGATGACATAACTATGGGTAGCACATGACGTAACTTTAACAATCTTTACATACTACATCCAATTCAAATCTCCAGCTTTTCCAGAATATGGGCCCTTTTACGCTCCAGGGCCCCAGTACCTTCTAAAGGCCTGTTGGGATGGGATTAGTTTTAAATGGTGAAGTGGGGTAATATAATTAATCCCAGATTTCCTCTGTGAGTTTAGTCCCATCTGTATGCGACATGTCAGTCAGTTTTACCCACTGTGCGCTCCCACGTCAGTAAAGATTCCGGCACCTTTTAACTTTACCTGAAAACGAACCACAATAATAACCTCAGGTTATATTAATCCCATGTGTATCGACATGTAGGTAGATATTCCATCATGTCCTGTGGACAAGGACTTTTTCATGGTTTTTCTCAGGTACGGAGGCGCTCGAGGAGGCATTTACTTTGGTCATGCATCTGCAGCAAACCTCAGGTACAGAGCAAGCCAAAGGCCTCCTCTGAGGCGCAACACTTCTGGCATGTTTAGGTAAGTCATTGGGTAGCGTAACCTACAGCCTACACACGTGTTATGAACATGTAGCTGCTAATTTTCACACTGACGTTACATTATTAATATAAGTGGGTTATTATTCTCTACTTTATCAGTGGTAACAGGACACTGCCCACAGGATGCTGTTGTCTAGATAGTTTAGGTTGGTGGATTGGTTTGATTGGTGGGTGAAGGCAGTGTATAAATCGAGTAGCCACTCCCATCTCGGTCACTTATGCTGAGATGTCTTATCCCGTGTCAATCGGTCCTAAATTTAACAGACGTCCTGCAGTAAAACTACATACATACTCCGCCTCCCCATGTACAACTAATCCCATTCGGATACGGCTAAAGACTGATAACAGGGGTAGCAGATTTCTGTGAATGAATTCTTCCAGAAGGCCAGCTTCTACACTTTCAATCCATACCACATGCTGTATATAGAGTAGAACACATGGAGTTGTTTAATCCATGATATTCATTTCATTCATCACAGTCATTTCAGCAATGCCGAATCTAATCAGGTAAAGCACAGACTGCTGCCTATACACTGCCACTGGTTTCCAAAACCCCCATTTGGGGACCCCCGTACTCGACTTGTTTTTGTGTTATTCCTAATCGAACACACCTGATTCAACTTATCAGCTCATTAAGCCCTTCATGAGGTGGGACAGGTGGGCTAGAGCAGGAGAAACGTGCACAGCATGGCATCCTCAGGGCTGCAATTGGCCTAAGATCAGGTTTGGCCTCACCACAGTCCCTCAAAACACAAGCTAGTGCTTCGCATTCAGTAATAAGCTCATGGCATCTCACATTCTGACCGCGTACGCACACGCGAGAGCCGTCCGCAGCCCCCTAACACACCTCCGTTATGACTCCTCCGTGCACTTCTAATGAAATTCTGCTGTCTGGATTGAAATGTGACTTTTCCCCAGGCTGATTGAGCAGCTAATGCGATGCGTCTTCGGGGCTAATTAGAGAGAGAAAAGAGCCCATCATTAATATTGATCCTGTTCCTGCTCGTGCTGCAGTGCTCTTCACCTGCTACACACACTTTCCCACGCTTTCCCTCCAGCGTACTACCACTGCAGCACACACACACACACACAGTCCCCTCATACTTCCCTCACAGTCCCACCAGCTCTCCTCATGATGGCCACAGCTAATAAAACGGACATTAGAAAGCCCACTGCTCTGGGGTTAATCTCGGTCATTTGAGGCAGAGCTGCACCTGTTAGCAGTGAGGAAGGGAGAGAGAGAGAGAGAGAGGGAGAGATAGAGAGAGAGAAAAGAGGATTAAAATGAGAAAGATTAAAAGACAGAGAAAGAAGGTAAGAGAGAGAGACGGAGAAGGATAGAGATAGAAACAGAGAAAAGAAAAGAGAGAAAGAAAAAGTGGAGAAACAGAGTGACAAATTAACAAAGCTGAATAAAAAAGAAAGACAAAGTGAGATGTTGAGTGAGAGAGAGAGAGAGAGAGAGAGAGAGAAAGATGGGTGATTAAGATCAACATTAAGACAAACAGATAAACTAAGCAAGACAGTGGAAGTGGAAGACAAATAGAAAAGAAAGAAAAGAGTGAGACAGAGAGGTGGAGAAACAGAAAGAGAAAGAAAGAAAGAAAGAAAGAAAGATTGAGAAGCAGAAAGGCAAAAACGAGCAAGGACAAAACATAAGAGAGAGAGGAGGAAGAGAGAGAGAGAATGAGAGAAAGAGAGAGAGAGAGAGAGATCGCAAATACTAATGCCAGTGAATAGTGAGCACTAGACTAATGTAAGCCTGTAAGAAATAGAGAGAAAAGACAGGAACGAGAGACATTGAGATGGAAAGTGATGGAGAGATAGATAGAGCAAAAAAGGAAGAGATAGACAGGAGAAATGGAGAGAGAGAGCTAAATAAAAAAACAAGGTAAGAGAAAGACTGAAAGTGATATGGAGAAAGAGAAATGCATAAAGCAAGATGATGAGAGAGAGAGAGACAGAGAGAGAAAGAGAGAGAGAAAGAGAGATAGAGTGAGACAGAGTGAGACAGAGAAACAGACAGAAGGAGAGAGAGATACACAGAGAGAGAGAGAGAAAAACAGATATAGAGAGATACACAGAAAGAGAGAGAGAGAGAGAGAGAGGGAGAACGAGGGAGGGAATACTATAATGTCCATAGTTAATGAATACTGCATTAGTGTTCGGCTCTGCCGTGTTAAAGGGTGCTGGTGGAGATGGAGGGTCATGTGATGTACAGAAGCTCTTTCTCTGGTCCTGATCCTGAGCGGTGAGACGCTGTACTAGTCAAACTGGATTACGTAAAAGAGCCCCATCAAGTCCTAAATATAGTTAATGAGTCGCAGAGAGACGGAGCAGTCTTCACATGCTATTATCAGCGGGACGAGAAGAAAGCAGAGCGCTGAGTGAGTTACGTAAGATCCAGCACACACAAACTCACACTGTCGACCTGCTCCCCAACAATACTGGGCCATGTTCTCATCAGTACTGGCCTACTGATGAGTATTCCCTATCTGCTGCATATTCTCTCTCTCTCTCTCTGTCTCTCCTCCCACTTTGCTTATACATCTTTATCAGTCACTCTATTCCGTGTCATTATGTTCTCTCATGTTTTGGCCTTTCTTTCTGTGTAGCCTGCATGTTTACTAGGTTCCTCGGCTCTTGTCCTGCCCCGTCCCTCCCCTCTGTGCCCCGGGGGAGCAGGACAATAGCGATTGGCGTTTTGCTACAGTGTTAGTGGTCTGTGCTCTGCGCCTCTGTCCTCATCTCCACAACAAAAACAAGGTCAGAGCATTCCCACGCTGCTCCGCACGCCTGCCCTGCAACGCCTCCTATTACCGCACACACAGATGTTCGTTTTCAGTACCTAGTTGGGACTTGGCTTCATGCATACAGTTCAAACTTGAGTTCTGACTTAGTGCACATTTTTTTGTCCGCTAACTAGCCATATAGTTTTCGAGATATCAAAACTCCGGTATTCCAACTCCAGAATGTTGGGTCTGATCGGGAGTGGTGTGTTTGTATACACCTTCTTGATCCGACTAACAGCTTTTGGAAACACGGAAAAGTGCACTCACTGTACTTCTGCTCGACTGACAGACACTGGTTTCAGGTACACTACCTCAAGGTATACCCCTGAGCACAAGTTCAATGCTTGTCTGAGCCACATTCGTCTGTTTGTCTGTTTTTTCTATCCCTCTTTCCTAAAATAGCCATTCGTTTTCAGCCCTACCTAAACTGTATGGTTTCTATTAAACTACAGCCAACAAACTGCATGCACTCACTCAGGGCAGATCCCCAAACAGCCATACTGACCCTCACTCCTCTATGTGTCGTTTGTTCATCCTTCGTTCCTTCTATAGCATCCACAGCCTAGCAAGAGCCTAGCAGGAAGTTCTGGAAAATGCCAGTTGCTTTTTACACTGCGTGCAGCTTTCTTGATGAACGGACCAATAGAAATTCAAGAAACTCAAATTTTATATGGACAAACTTCTTCTGTAAAGTTAATAGTAATAATAATTATAATAGAAATATTAAGTATAATATTAATATTATAGTACAAGTAAATTATAATAGTAATAATAGTAATAATAATTTAGAAAATATCAGCTCTGTTCTGTTATGTAAGTACCTATATGTAATAACTGGAGGGACATTATTAGCAGACAACACTAATCATACATAAGCCTGAACCCCCCCTCGCTTTCTCCTCTCTTTAACACCTTTTCCTTCCAACTCCCACTCTGTTTCCTCCATCTTTCCTTCACGTAGGTGTTGGGTGCTCATTTTTTCCTCCCTTCCTCTCTCTCGGCCATTCTCCGGGCTGGCGCTGTGTCCCATTCAGATATGGAGCAGGACGACCCAGTGTGTGTGTGTGTGTGTGTGTGTATGTGGCAGAGTGGGGGTTGTGGGGGTAACATGTTGCAGGATAGTTACACAATTCATTAAAAGCTATTTTGAGACACAAAGCAAATGGCTGGAACTCAAAGTGCCTTCCATTCACACAGCGAGGCCTAACTGGAAAGTCACAAAAGAGCCTTCATTGTTTCATAAGCTGCGGCCTTCATTACCGGTCTGGTCCAGGCAACGCAACACCAATGGAGCACAATGGAGCGCATTTAACTCCAATCGACCCGCGTTCCCCGTCCTCACAGGAATGAAAAGAGACCATGCTAGGACCCGCAAGGATCATTTGCATAATTACCGCTTTTCATTTCTCCACGTTTGCTTGTTCACGTTTCGGTAGGACTGATGAGCCAAGAGGGACGTATTACTTAACCGTTTCTTGCTGTGATTGCTGAATTGATCCTCTATAAAGAGCGATTCGTCTGCTCTGTCCTATTCGGTTTAAAACAACACACATGCTACACAATGCTAAATGTTATGCATTGACGAAAGGCCCAGCAAAAGAACCACCACCACGAATGGATTTTAATGTATACATCTTAGACTGAAATCTTTCTTTTGCACAAGTATCCTAAACGATGTGTCAGGCATCGGAAAGCATATATATGGCCATTACATGTAATAACTTTCCATAGTAGCATTAATGCTTCAGGCGTCTGGTTTCTCCCAGGTGAAAATGAAGTATCGAATGTATATATATATATATATCGTCGCTGTCCAAAGAAAAACATGTATCTCCATTTTTGTTGATTTTTACTTTTATGCATAATTTGATCACATGAGCTGACATTTACATTGTGTGAAAATTTCATGATGAATGGACTGACAGAAATGGCCCAAAA
>CM067486.1:30925610-30951516 GCA_034552555.1 Semaprochilodus insignis | reverse complement strand
ACCAAACCAAAATAATCAAAATCAAACTAAACTAAACATAATCAAATCAAACTAAGCAAAATGAAATCAAACCAAAACAATCCAAATCAACCTGAAACAAACTGAACCAAACTGAACCAAAACAAATAAAACTGGACCAAACCAACCCAAATAAAGCATAGAGAAATCAAACTAAGCTGAACGAAATCAAACTAAACCAAACTAAATGGAACCAAATCAAACTAAACCATGTTAAGCAATATGAAATCAAACCAAACTGAAATAAATCAATTCAAACCAAAAAGAACCAAATGGAGTCAAACCAAACTTAACCAAACTTACCTTTAACAAATCAAAACAAACTAAGCATAAATAAATCAAACCAACCTGAACTAACCCATATCAAACCAAGTTAAGGACGTGTTGACACTTGGTATTAATATCTCGAGTGATTTGCTCATTAGTCGACACCGAGATGTACATATGTGTCTCAAATGTGCCTCAAGTGACCACTTATGACTGGGTTTTGACTAAGGAAGGGACGCCATACACAACTACTATAGCAGTTTCTTACTGCATACTGCAGTGAAATAGACCACTTAGGCTCACTTCCCTGGCAACCCTGTCTAGACCGATTGTCATAAGACAGATCAGACATTGGAGGGAACAAAAGCAGCCCTTAGTTTCCTTACTTTGTGCTGTAGTGTTTTCTGTTAAAATGCTGTTGACTGGTTCATTTAAAAACCTTGATGAACTTCGATCGTGGCCTCCTTCCAGTTCAATACATCATTTTACATAATGCTTCATTTACAAACAGCAAATGCAGGGCATCCCTTCAGTTTCCAAGATCACGTTACTCTCAATTACTCACAGCAATTCACGCTACCGTCGTACGGGTTTGCATCCATAATGAGTTAAAAATATTCAATATAAAGAACACGGCCTTCAAAACGCTCTGCCAGCAAAACGCTGATGGGGGAAAAAAAGACGTTGGCACCTGGCAAGGATGAGGCCCGGTTTGCTCCAAGCTTTTCTCACTCCGGCAGCTCCCCATGGGGTCTGGCACAGGAGGAGGACACGATGCTGGCATTTGCCGGTTCTAAAAGAGTGCTACCCTGGCACCTCTTTACATTGACTCGAGAAAAACAACCAAAGAAGAAAAACACTGGCGCGTTCACACTCATTCAGACAGCAAGGACAGAAATACTTCTCTTAAAATCTTGAACACATCCAACACAGTTTTAGGCTCTTACAAGGTTCTTAGTTTGGAAGTGCGGTTCTAGGGATGAATCTTTAGTTGGTATAGAAGCTTTTCATGCTTCAAGCATCAACTGAAAGACGGTTTAGGGAAGAAAACTACTAACCACTAACTACAATGAATAATTCGGTAACCATGATAGATTATCCCGTAATTATAATAATATTATACTAATATATACAGCAAATTATGTTAAAAAGTGAATTTAGAATGATATAGTAACTAATATGGATTATTCATTAATTGCTATAGATTATTCAATAATTACCATGCACAATTTGGTAACTACTACAAAAATTTTCAGTAATGCCCATGGATTATTCAGTAATTATAGATTGAATTATTGAATACCTGCAAGATTATCCAGTAATTACTATGAATTACTAAGTGACTATGCATTGTTCACCTTAGACGTCGCTCTGGACAAGAGTGTCAGTCAGCTAAATGCTGTAAATGTGAAGGAAAAAGAGAGGAGCATAACAGGTCCCCTTTAATCGTTATTCCCGTTATGCTATATATTAATATCGTTGATAAATAGCTTAATAAAATTAAAGCTTAATAATAATGTTGAAGATTTTTGATGAAGTAAATATATATTCAGCAATAGGAATGCAACCCCATAATCATGCCATGGAAGGTAAAGAGCATCCTGAGAGACTGCAGGATGGAGTGACTGTACAGGTTGGGGTGAAGAGGAAAGCTGTGAACACATGCTTCTTCACTGCAGTCCGAGTGCGTCTAAGTGCCAGTAAGAAGTGTGTGTAAGTGCCTGGCCCATTAACTCAGTGGGGAAAAAAGCCCTGTGGTGAGTGACAGTTCATTTGTGGGAATCAAATCCTGAGATTTCAAATGGACCATCTGATGCATAAAAATTATGCCTAAAAACCTGCAAATGTACGACGGAAGTGTGTCGGTACCAGTACAGTGATCTAGTCCCTCCCATTTAGTTAAAAACTTTCTGTCTTTCACTTAGACCTCCAAACTGACTAAACCGGTACTCGTCTACCAGGTCTAGCACAGTCATTCCTGTTTCTCTCCTTTATGATACAACTATGATACAAATTTAAATTTGAAATTGAAACCATTGAAAATGGTTAGCGGTCCCCATAGACTTTGCTTTTGTGGTCAGGACAATGATGTTTTGAAAAATTACAGTCATCTACACTCATCATCAAAATAATAGTTGCACCTGAGAAGGAAGTGTGGGATTGCAATGCTACTGGGAAGGAAGATAAAGGTTACCAGGAACAATACATGATGATAAATTTAGACTGATATGATCAATATTTATTGAGCTACACATACAGAAGTAGTGTCTCTCAGTACGGTGTTGGGCCACCATGTTTGCTAATGCAACATGCCAGACGTCTCAGCATGGACTTGTAGAGGTAATGGTGTCCTGCGATAATCCATTCCATGCAACTTGAATATTCTCTTTCTGGACGTGTGACACGTAACACCAAACGTTCAATCTTGGCGCTGACCGCAGTGCCTTTACAGGCTCATCACTGAAGATGACCCGCTGCCATTCTGAGTCACTCCATGACAGTCTGGCATGACACCATTGCAGTCTTTGGTCGATGCTGACGTGGTGTTAAAGGCAGTCGAGGTAGCAGTCTGCGTACATGTAGTCTTGTGTGGTGCAGTCGTCTGCCAATGGTACTGGCACTAACAGGATGACTCATGGAGGGCATCACTGCTCAAAGAATGTCCGCAGCCGTGTCAGTCAGGTACAGTGATAAGGCCCGTCCTTGCTTACGTCACATGCGTGCGTCCGAAGGTGAAACTTGAATCATTACATGTCTCACAATCTCAAACCTACCCACCAAGTTTCCCAGAACAGAGCTGCTTTTCTTTACGTTTTACACAAAAACAATTGGAATATAACTCACACAGGCCGGGAACAAAAATCCTGTTACGTAGTGTAATTGATGGTGCCTATGTCAGCTTCTTCAGTGCATGGAGGCACTGAGCAACCCTGAACTGATTTGTGAGAAGCGCCACACCGTTGCAGCATTATTATCCTTTAAATGAATAGCACCTCGTAACAAGCAAAATCACATCAAGTTTTATTCCTCTGCTTTAATCACATCCGTAAAGTCAGATGGAGAGAATGCAGTTGGCACTAAGCCCGCCGGCCTGATTAAGGCTTAATGCCAGAAACGTTTTGTCTGTCTTACTGAGAGAATGAAATGAAAACAGTGAAATGAAACTCGCGTTTTCAGTGCGATTCCTCTTGTCAAGCACTCATTCCCGCAGTCATAGCATTGCGAAACTCTCTGAATGAGAGTAAATGGCATTTCCCACTGTGCTGCACCATAAGTGTGTAACATGCAAGAATACATATAACACTATCGGCTAAACACTGAAGGCAATGATTGAGGCTGGTTTCTCAGAGCAGCTTGGGACTTGTGAAGGTTATTCAAACAGGTGAATACATTCATTTCCTTTGTGTTTTTCTTAATTTGCACCTTTTGAATAACACACAATTTTAATGCTTTTGCACTTGCTTGTATTCATAGTAGATGAATGGTGGGCAGAAAACTACTAACCACTGACTACTATTGATTATTCAGTAACTAATATGAATTAATCATCAAGTACAATGAATTATTGAGTAACTACTATGGATTATCCAGTAACAAATATGAATTACTAAGTAACTACTATGGATTATTCAGTAATTACTATAGATTACTCAATAATACTCATGAAATACTATGCATTAATGCATTTTATTCTTTTGCACTTTGCACTTATATTTGTTGTGCATGAGTGGTGGGCAGAAAACTAGTAACTGCTGACAACTATTGATTATTTAGTGACTAATATGAATTAATCAGCAGCTACAAATAATTATTGAATAACTACTACAGGTTATCCTGTAACTGCTGTGAATTACTAAGTACTATGGATTCAGCCACTATGGTGACTTAGTAACTGTTATGCACCTAATATATACTGATAATTCTATTAAAAGAGGAGAATTTACTTGATTATTCAGAATTATTCAATGAGTACTATGGTTTATTCAGGAATTACTATAGATTACTCAGTAATACTCAATAATTACTTTTGCACTTGCTTGTATTCACAGTGCATGAATGTTGGGCTGAAAAACTACTAACTATTAACTTCTATGGATTATTCAGTAACTAATATTGATTAATCACCAAGTACAATGAATTATTGCGTAACTACTATGGATTATCCAGTAACAAATATTAATTACTAAGTAACTACTATGGATTATTCAGTAATTACTATAGATTACTCAATAATACTCAATAATTACTTTTGCACTTGCTTGTATTCACAGTGCACGAATGTTGGGCAGAAAAACTACTAATTATTAACTTCTATGGATTAATCGGCATCTATGCTACCTTATTATCAGTGATGCAAATACTATTTTGTGTTAATTATATTAAAAGTGAAGAATTGGTGTGAGCAATCAGAATTATTCAATAACTACTATGGATTATTCAGTAATTACTATGAATTCATGCATGTTTATGCTTTTGCACTTGCACTTGCTTGTATTTCCAGTGCATGAATGGTGGGAAGAAAACTACTAACCACCAACTTCTATTGATTTTTCAGTAACTAATATGAATTGCTAAATAACTACTATGGATTCAGCAACTATGATGACTTATTAGCATAATATATATTAGTTATGCAATAAATATATACTGTTAACTGTTAATTCTATAAAAAGTGAAGAATTTACAGATTTTTTTCAGAATTATTCTATGACTACTATAGATTTTCCAGTAACTACTTTGAATTATTCACTAACTACTATGAATTATTCAGTAATTACTATAGACTACTCAATAATAATAATAATAAAATTATATTTTTATGCTTTTGCGCTTGCTTGTGCTTACAATGCATGAATGGTGGGCCTACCAGTCTGTTGACTTTAAAGGCAGACACCTCCATATTGAAATGTATTGTGCTGGACCTATGCTGTGCCTAATTTGTCTTCTCTCTAGGTAGGAGCACTGGCCCTTGTTCGGGCATCGTCTGAGCTCAAGGGGAATTTAGATTAGCTAGCTGTTTGTACTAGCTAGGATACATTCTCTGACTGGACATTAAACACTTCTGAAAAAGAGCATCTGCTCAATGCCATAAGTGTAAATGTAACACACTGTTAACTAAGAATAACTCTGTAATAAGCCTGTATAGTCAGCCTTGGAATGCAATAAACCTGTGATTTCAAGAGGCTAATCAAACTTTATCAGACCAAACAACTCACCAAGAATCCATTCAGGGTTTACTTTTGTCATTTTTGTCATACTTATGTATCATAATAGCAATAAATAGCAATAAATCTGAAGCCATTCTTATCGCATCCCCCTTCTGCCCTTAAGAACATTAGTCAACCTACACTATCTATCCCAGGTTTTATCACATCCTCTGTGGCCCAGGTCCATAACCTTGGTGTTGTGTTGGAATCACTTTCTCTGGAGGCTCATATTAACAATCTAACTAAAATTGGCTTCCTCCGTATTAAGAACATTCCCAGATTGCATCCTTCACTCCCTGACTCTGTGAGCTGAGACCATTATACATGCCTTCATGACATCCAGACTTTGCAATTACTATTGTAATTCAGTCCTAGTTGGGCTCCCCATTAGGAGTCTACAGAAGCTGCCGTATGTCCAGAACCCAGCAGCCGGAGTCCTTACACACACTAGATCATGGGAACACATAACTCCTACTTCTGGTTTTTGAATCATTACATGGCTTGGCTCCTGATTACCTTTCTGCTTTGTTGTTCAGATACCATCCTTCACGTTCGCCCCGGTCTGCTGATGCTCATTGGTTCTCTGTCTCTCTGTCTGAGTATAACTCATCTTTACTATTGGCTCATGGCATCATCTATTTGCATATTGTTTTCTTTTATTACTCACAGTCTTTGTGTTGTCCTTCCCCTACCTGGCCTTCTTCCATTGTGTGCGCTTCTTTCTTATGTTCCACAGTTAACTGCCGGGCCACATTGCTGTTGGCTGTAAGTGCAAGGTACCGTGCACCCTACTGCTCATTGTAATTCTATGACAGCTCAGTTGCACTGTAGTAACTTAACAACATTATTTGGATTTAACTTAAACCTACTCTTTCTACTTTAATTAGTAGAACATAACCACATTAAGTTGAATAGGATGAATACATCAAAACAATCTGTCCAGTTATTTAAAATACATATTACTCAAAAGAGCGTCTTAAAAACTACTTAACAAAGTTGCATGAAATCACTTGACATGAGATTTTTAATTAAATCCAACATTTCGTTTTTGGGTAATACATGAAAAAAACCCACCCAGTCAATTAGAACTTACTCAAATCACTTTAGTGTGACTTATTTGAATCTGTTAATTATGCTTTACTCAGTCGAGTATCTTAAAAGCTATTTAACACAGTTTGGGAGCGGTTGACGTAACATTTTTAAGTAAATCCAACATTTCATTTTTTAGAGTGTATGGTGATAGAGCTTACAGCGTTGTTGGCCCAAAGTTATGAAATCCTATCCTACTGTATCTTCGAACGTGCCCTTCGAACGTGCCCCATATATATTTTCAAGAGGCATCTAAAAACTTATATTTCAGTATTGCTTTTCCTTATGTGTAGTTTTATTCTGTAACATTTTAAGGTTGTGTTTTATTGTTTTGTGCAATTTTATTATTGTTGTATATTCTGTCTCTTTTTTTTTTGCTACTATTATGTGTTATGTTGTTTTCTTTGAACTGTAAAGTGTCCTTAAATGTCATGAAAGGCACTTATAAATGACATTTTATTATTATCATTATTATGTGCTAGTCTATGCTGGCCGTAGGGAAATGGAACAGCATGTGGAAATGTATACAAGAAGCCGAATACGGCTTTTAATGCCGAAGGCACTTTGATTCTGAGTGAGCACATAAACAGCAGAATTAAATGTTTTTGCCTTGTCCTTAGGGGATTAGGTCATACTTTTTTGTTACATGCTTTCAAGACCCCACCTTTAATGCTGTTGTTGTTGTAATTTTCATTTTAAACTAGCCCATTTTTAGCCTTATCTTAATTGTGCCCCTCTTTACAGCACTTGGAGACGGCAGGGGTGCAGCGGGTGGGGTGGTTGCCCCAGGCCTCGCCAGCAGGGAGACCAGAATATCTGACCAAAACATAAATAAACAAATAAATAACTCACTTTTTACTGGGGCAACCAGTAACTTTAAAATTCAGCTTTAGGTATTAAACATATTTAACATGCGCGATTTACAAAGATGGCGGCCTCAACTGGCCTGGGAGCAGATTGGAGGACTCTAGACACTCTACACCCCAGGGTAATCTGGGAAGATCATTATTTAAGATCACCCTGATATCACAAGACCTGTTGCAACTCGGTAATTAACTGATTATCCTATAGTGTGGGCCAGGCATTACTCTGCAGTGTGGTTAGCAATCATGCTAGCTTGTGTATTAGCTAGGCAAGCAGAAGTTTAAGTACATTTTACAGGAAGCTGGCTTCAAACCTCAGCTAAATTAGCTAATGCACTATTTAGCATGGATGCTAGCCACACTTTTCCAGCTGATTTGCCTCTTTAATTTAGAAAATGCGTTTAGAAATTAGATCATTTTGTTTTGTTTATCAGCCTGGAGGTTGTTCCATTATGAAAGGCGTACTGTGCAGTGTACGTTGCAAGTATGCTACCTTGCTAGCATAATAACTAATAATAGCTAATCCAGCTCATAATTTAGTAAATTTAAAAGGAACATAGGCTGTATTAGAAATGGCATACTACATACTACTCGTACTAAATCTGCCTAAAAGTAGTATGTAGTATGCGACCAAATTAAAAGTCAGTAGTGCACTGAAGATCCCCGGATGGTGTTCTACTCCAGTCAGAGACTCTAGTATACAGGGGGAGCTATCTTCATGGTGTACTGCATCCCATCCCTCACCAGCTCTCAGCCTGCTTCAACCAGAGAAAATGGCGGCGAGTAACACTGGGGATCAAAACACAGCCAACTCTGAGTATAAATGTGGGTGTAGTGATTGTAGTGGGGTATGTTTTGATCAGAATGAGCCTCAGAAAGTTCAAATATACAGGTCTGAAGATTAATAAAAGATGAACTCTCTTTAGAGGTTCAGTTTTAGAGTGAAATAGCCAAGGGTAGCTAACAGCTAGGCTAAACGTGAACTGAGCGGCGTTAGCAGCAGCTAGCTCTAAACGGTGGATACAGTAATAACAGCTCTGAGGTAAATGTGAGGTAACTGGTCATGTGACTGTATTAGTATACCACACTGTAGGTCAGAACTTGTTACTGTACTGCATACTACACACAGGGGGCAGTGTGCAGTACATACTACTGCTGTAGTCTGTAGTATGCAATAGAGTAGTGTACCATTTCCAATACAGCCACAGTCTGTAATTCACCCAAACCTCAGCTAAAGTAGCTGTTGCACTGGCTAGCATACTAGCTTATTGAACCTACTAGCCAACCATTTCCAGTAGTTTTTCCTCTTTCCTTTATTTCCCCCACATTAACTTCATTCTGTCCATCAGACTGAAGGTTTTTCTATAATGAAAGGCCTGTTATCTGAAATTGTATTGAACCTGATCCCGCTGTGAGCTGCAAAATGGTGTCGCAGTAACGACTGTGCATGACTGTAGTAGGAAATAATAGGTTTTGCAATAGTAAGGTTGGTGGTCCTAATTCAATCTGCTGTTTGTGTTATATGTTGTTTCCCGAAGGTTGAATTTCTTTAGTCTGGAGTCTTGAGTAAATGACATAGCTGTCTGGCCTGGGTCCCCATCCTTGATAGCCACTGATTGCAGTGTTGGCGTGAGAAGTGCTTATAGGTCTGATTTGGTGCATTCAGATGTAATTATGGCAGCATTATGGGTATTGCCCATTAGGAACGCAATGCATATCAATGCCCATTGTACAGAGTGAAAATGGTAGGGTCTATATGTTATCGCTGCTTAATGATTTCCTGAGCAGCATACTGTGTCATTTATAGCATGCAGTGCGGGGCGGGGTGGGTTCAGGGTAGGGTTCCATTGGGGTGGTTTATATGTATCATGACCCATCCCTTGCAGTATTGCATGCAAATAAAACATATGCATAAATCACTGCATGTAATATGTTATCTCCACAACATATAGCTCCATTACTGTTCAATGCTTTTGAATGCAATAAATAGCCACCATGTTATTGCTACGTATGAATGCAGTAAATGGGCACCATTTGCTTAGCTAGACCAGTGAGCGAGGGATGTTGCTGTGTAAATGTTCTCTGGTGTGCGCTGGCAGATGCAGACACTAAACTAGCCATAGGCTATGTTTCTGCCGAAAACAAGATAGGGCAGGGTGAGGATGCTAAGTGGGTCATCATCGCTCACATCCGTAGGTATTACGTAACCCCCCTCCCCCCCCTCCCTCCCCATCACTTGTGTGAATAGTGTATAAGATGCTCAGGCTGTGTTGCAAAAGCAAATACGCTCTTCTTTATGCTGACATGTTCAGATGCTAACTAGTCTGTATTGTAATCCAAGGGAACGTGTGGGAGTCAACAGCAATTATTCACGAACAAACCAGCGCAAAGCACACTCCGTGAGGTGTTTGTGCATCATTTCATTAATTAAGCAACAGAGATCCATTTAGAGCGATTTGAACTCAACACATTGTTTGCAATGGAACGCAATAACCAAACCTTTTAGGCCATGCACAGTTTGCACCGCTGAAGCAGACACAAAGGAAGAAGCGCAAAAGGTATCAGCCTTCCTCATCAGTTCCTGTCATGCTTACAATAGGAAGATGTGGCATGATTTCAGCATGAGCATTCATTAGCTTTGGATCTGAACGTTCTAGATCCTTCGGCAGGCCCTGTTCCTGCCCCCGTAATGAGAAACAATACAGCATCTGTGATAATGACAGCGCCTAGTTTTATGACTCTCGCAGTGCAATAGACTCCATGAACGCACAAAGATTGCTAATAAACCAGAGGCAGGCCATTAATGTGCCAAAGAGTCCAGAAAAACAAAAGACGTACATCTTTTTCATTGTCATCTCCTGCGCTTTCTCACTCACGTCACGCCTACGGATTGGGAATGGTGGGGGGAAGAAAAAAAAGAAAAGCACACTGATATGAGAGACTGAGCGCGCAGCTGAGCTGACACAACAAATACGTATTTGAATTTTGCCAAATTGACTGTTTGACCATCTGCGATTCGGTGGCACTCCACGCCAGAATCAAATTAGCTCGTTAATGTATTCTGGTCCAAAGGCCTGCGCGGGTACTTGGGCTAGATGGGATGTCATGAACTTGCTTATTTAGCTCTCACATTCCTAAAGACCCGCATTATGCTCAAGCTGTGAAAGGACCCATGTGAACACGGGGAGGGCGGGGGGGTTGGGGTTGTCTATAAGGGCTGCATTCTATAAGTCAAAAGGAATTTAGCATTGAAACTGCATCTGTAATGAAGGACTTGGTAGAGCTTTGCATGAGTTTGCATATGTTGAGAGGTGGAACTAAATCAATCAAAATAATATATGAGCTTATATTGCTGACATGCAAAGAGGCTCCAAATATTGTGTCAGATGTTTTATATACTGGCTTTTTTTAAACTTACAAATGTCCCAGCAACTCAATGAGTGTAATGTGTTAGTGTACAGTAAGTATTGTTTGGTGTACAGTAACTCAGTAAGTGTAATGTGTTGGTGTAGCTGTTCTTCCTTTTGGCTTATGTGAGCATAAAAACATAACAAAGTCCAAATGAAAGAAGAGCCCACCAATCAGGGAACAGCGGTCATTTTATTTGAGCTTGTTTGAGCTTGTAGACATCAGTATCAGACTAATTAATGAGCTTCTATTAAAGACTGGTGGACTGAGAGACACTAGAGTCTCTTCACCTACACTGAGCTGATTAAGAGTCTTGTTCCAGAAATGATAACAGGACATTAGAGCCATAATAAATCATACTACTGTTACTCTCCATACTTAAGTACATTTGAAGGTAAATACTTTAGTAAAAATTAAGTACAAACTAGTGCAAAGCACACTCCATGAGGTATTTGTGCATCATTTCATTAATTAAGCAACAGAGATCCATTTCGAGCGATTTGAACTCAACACATTGTTTGCAATGGAACGCAATAACCAAACCTTTTAGGCCATGCACAGTTTGCACCGCTGAAGCAGACACAAAGGAAGAAGCGCAAAAGGTATCAGCCTTCCTCATCAGTTCCTGTCATGCTTACAATAGGAAGATGTGGCGTGATTTCAGCATTAGAGCCTATGATCTCTACTGTGATCTCTACTCTAACTTAAGTGCATGGTTTGTGTACTTCGTCCACCGCTGGTGACCATTTATAGCAACAGGTGGTTGGAGAATTCATACAAGGTGTGTGAAACCTAAACGTAGAATGCTTTTCAACCAACCACTAACTGTATGATCGGAACTAATATTAGATGTGCACATGAAGAACCTGAGAAATGGAGCCATTGAAGCATGTATACCCACAACTTTTATTTGAGGGGGAAATTAGCAAGAATTTAAAGACTATTAGTGTAAATAGTCATTTACAGAAGCCCAGTGGGAAAAAAAAATATTTTCAGTTTCTGGCTTTTTATCTTAAAATAATGACTTATTTCCCTGAGATTTCCTGTGAATTTATTCCCTGAAGTTGAGCCACTTTCCAGCTCTCTTTGAGGGATTCCTAGGGCTTATTCAGATTAGGAAACCGAACCCTGTTGTTTACATGACTGCTTAATTAATCAGATAATCGTAGAAATACAATTATGATCGGATTATTCAGCGCATGCAAATGCACTCACCAAGTTACTCAAGTCAAGAAAGTAAGTAATTATTTTAGGATAATAGGTGATTATTATTTTAGGGTAATAAAGATAACTGCTAGGATACCTGCTTAATTAATCAGATAACTACAGAAATATGATTGCGGTCGGATTATTAAGTGCATGCAAATGCAAATGTTGCTCAACTCAGCAAAGTAAGTAATCATTTTAGGATAATATGTTACTATACTATAGGAAAATAAGTATTTATTTCAAGACAGTAAGCCAGTTGGTTCAAAAATAAGTCATTGTTTGAACACAGTAAATCAAAAGGAACTTTTCTTTGACCAAATCTAAGATCTTTATATATGAGGGTCAGTGTGAGAGGTTTCAATCATTCTGTTTGTCATACATAAAATCTGAGTCTTGTTGACATATGTAAAATGTTGGCAGCTATGGTGAGATCTTGGTGGTGTCTTATCTCCAAACCCTATGTAGATCCATACCAAGCCTGAATCCTCAGCTGAATAGATGACTGGTTATGCCTCAAAAGGGGAGACTGAGGATAGAAGAGTGGAATATATCATAAAGGTGCCCGGAGTACTCACCGAGTGTTTGAACACATTAAGTCAGCATGAGTTTTGGGTCTAAATGTTCTAGAACCTTCAGAAGACCCTGTTCCTGCCCCAGAACATCTGTGATCGAGAAAGTCTTATAACTGCTGCAGTAAAATAGACTGCTCCAAGATCAGTAGTTTTATCTTATACAAGGTAACACAATACAAAACCCAATCATGCCTGGTCTTTTGGGGAAGGTCCAATACAGGATCATAATTAGGGCCTAAAAGTACAGCATACATGTCTCTCTAGTAAACTCAACTTTCAGCAAATACATGAATGCATAATTTCACTTACCAGACACGTTTGCACTAGTGGCAAGGTCAAACTATGGGCATTACTAACAGGGTGAGCAGTGACCCCATGTGGTGGAAGCAATCATTGCCCCCTACAGACTCTACAGAAATTCAATTCCCCTCGCTTTGGCTACAAATGACTTATGAATTTGTAAATGCCTTGAAGAAACGCTCGCAGCACACTAAGATTAAGATACTTCCTAATGCGATGAGGGTATTTTCAGGGATTAACCGGCCTATAAGGCGGATTTTCGTGGAATTTGGAGTCTGGTCCGCTGAGACTGCTCTGTTACTGAAGTGCATAGATCTTCAAGGCTAATAGGACCTAAAGCACTAGGGAATGAAATACTAAATGAGTAGTAAAAATGAATTCGTCTATGAATGCTGAAAAATAAAAACGAACCAACAGAGGCACAATAAAACCACAGTTAAACAATCTACATACAGTCGAGTCGCATTATTATGACCACTTCCTACTTTTGACTGCAGTAGCGCATAGCTCATGAACGTATTCACGTTTTGTTGGCATTCTCTGGGCCCACTCATCCATGTGGAAGGCACTTCAACTGACTTGGGTATGAATCTATCCTTGCAGATCACGTACAGCCATACATGCTGACTGTCTTCCCTGGAACGGATGGGGTCTTGCAGCAAGACAATGCGACATGTCACATGACTAGAAATGTCCAACATTGGTTGGAAGAACACGACCAAGACTTCCAAGTACTACCCTGGCCCCCTAATTCCTCAGACTTGAACCCAACTGAGCATCTATGGGACTACCTCGACGTGTTCATTCTATGGATCCTGTCCAACGTACCCTCCAGCAGCTTGTGGGATGCACTGCAGTCATTATGGCTCCAGATACCTGTGACAAACTACCAGGACCTTATTAAGTCACTCCCAGCCCGTCTAGCTGCTGTCCGCGCTGCACATGGCAGTTACTCTGGTTATTAGCCAGTGGTCATAATAATGTGGCCATTTGTTGAGGATTTTGTGCAAACGAGGGGGTCGGTTTTTGAGGGAAAAAGGCTCTTTCACACACCTTGAAGAAAAATACTTTATTTCTTTATAAATCCACATATAGTACCTATGAAAGCATAAAATTCCATCCCAGACCTTTTTTTTTTTAATTATTATTATTTTTTACTTCGATTTCAAATCAGAGATGGCTGAAGGTGTACCCCACATACAAATACGTACACAGTCAATTGGAGGGGAAAAAAAAAGAACAGTATTTTATTCGTTCAGGCCAACTTCCAAAAGGAGACCTGTTTAGTGTTGAACATGTCTTTTCAATGTCTATATGAGAGTCAGTGGATCTTAAAACTGTCCAAGCATTCAGTTCCATTGATACGTGTGACTTTTAAAAAAAAAAAGGTTCAGTGCATTGGCGAGATCCTGGAGGTGTCTTTTTTTTTCTCTTTTGGAATCGATCCCCAAAAGCTCCGTAGAGCCGGCCCATGCCTGAAAATCAGCTGACGAGATGTACAGTTATCTCACCACAATAGGAAGGGGTGGGGGGGGGTGGAGTTAGAGTGATTGAGAGAGAATAGAAGAGTGGAATACATCATTAAGTGCCCAGAAAGTTCACTCAATATTAGCATATCAGTATTTCCATGACCTGTGCTTATGCCGTGTTTCCATCTACCGCTTCACACTGAATCAGAACGTGTTATTCCTTTGGCTTTTTGCACTGTCCTCCAAGCTGGATTTCCCACGGTGACTGATCGCTGGAGCTCGATCGTCGTAGTCATTATTCAGGTTCCATAGGTTCATGAAAGAACAGCAACATATTCCCACGTGTTTACTTCTTCAGTCCAAACGATGGTCATTTTATGTATTTATTTATTTGTTTGTTTGTTTGTTTGTTTGTTTGTTTATTTATTTCTTTTTTCCTAGAAGAGTGATGGCCTCAGGTTGGGACAAAAAAAATTGTGCCCATATGCTCCGAACAGGCTCATTAATATCCATTGTTTGTGGAGAAGCTTGCATAAGGGACCGAAAAACAGTTGCTGTTACTGGCTTCCACCCACCTCTTCTCCCAGTAGTGTATTGGCTCCAATCCCAGGCAATTTATATTAGCCTCCAGACTGAGTTTGCCTAGAAGAATCAGAAGTAGAAGTGTTAGAGCCAGCTGCCTACAGGAACACCTGAATCATGGCACAACTTACAGTAGCAAAACCAGTAGCAGCAATGCTAAGTGTGCAGGGTACAGCACCTGACAGCAAAGAGGAGCGAAAATCATCTATCATATCCATACATGGCATCCATCTGTTGAATTAAAAATGTACGCCTACAGTATGCACTGCAGTAAGTTAGCTGTCAAGCGACGTGCCTACAGCTCTACAGATTTCCGCAGAAACGCTTGCTTCAGCAGATTGCAGAACTTGAGGGGCATATGGAAGGTAAATTCGGCATGTTAAAAAACCTCGAGGACAGACTGGCTTTCCAGAAGGTGGCTGCCTCCTATCTGAGCGCCGTGCCTTCCAACGAGCACGGCCTGAGCGGCGCCATTAGCATCCCGAGAACGCGCAAAGTCCGTATTAAACCGGCACTTCCAGGCCACGGCAGCTGACTAAGCAGGAACCAAATAGGAAAATGATAAACAAGCCTATGCTAATTGGACATCCCCTCAAACAACTTCATTAGCCTGAACCCCTGCTATCAGTCATCAGATACCACGGGGGGAAAAGCTCAGCGTTTCATAGATTTCACGCTGGTGGAGCTAACAATGCGAGGGCGAGCGCTGCTCTGCTGCCGCAGCCGGCTGGAGCTATCTGCAGGCAGCAGCAGGCTAACGCTAAGCCCTTCTCTCTCTCTCTTTTTTTTTTCGCAGCTAGCTATTTTTAGCGTGGTCTACCCTGCCGCAGTCAGGAGGGATTCTGGGTCGGAACTGCTGTTGGCAGGGAGACGGCGGAGAGGTTGTGGCCCACTTTCGACAGCGCGCAAACAACAGTAATTACCCCTCCAGCTCCGGGGTTGCTTCTGTCCCACCGTGTGCCTTCACCTTAAAGATTAGCCCATTTGTCTCCATATCTGAGACTCAGTGCTTTTACCCCTTCGTCTCTATCTGTCTAACCTCTCTCCTGCCACTTCTTCTGCCTTTCTTCGCTCCGCATCATAACACTCCCATCCTCCTATTTCCCACCTCATCCATTGTTCCTCTTCTCTCTCCCTCCCTCTCTCCCTTCCTCTCTCTCTGTCGTACGCCTTTTTGCTCTGCAGCTCTTTTGATATGTAGTCTGTCTTTTCCCCTACAGGTTGTAATTTCGTCCCTCCCTCTTTTTTTTTTCCCAGCCCGGAAAGGTGAAAAACAAATCCATTCCAGGTGAGCTGGAGAACACACACACAGCTCGTTTCCTCCATTTCTTCTTCCTCCACATTCAAAACCCGCAGATCATTTGGAAGCACCCTCGGGGAACTGATTTTCCACCCATTTGTGATTCATTTAACCAGATGAATATACACCCAGGGAGAGCAGGAGAATGATTACTCAGGCACACTGCTGCACTGCTTCGTCGGCCGGTGACAGCAGCTTTAGAAAGGTTCTCAGTCATGCGGGGGGGCATACGGGGGAAGGGGGTGTTAAGGAGACACTATTATTTTATGATGGTCATCTTTCTTGCAGCCTTGCTGCACAGCAAAATCCCTAACAGGACACTTATTTAAACCTCCGAACCTGCTAACCCCGTGTCTTAAGGGGAGGAAAGTAAAGAAAGAGAAACTCTCTCTAACTCTGGTCCGCAAGATAAATCTCCCTGCACCTAATTACTGAGAGAGAGAACGCTCAATGCTCTCAACCAGCCATTTCATCACCCTGACCAACCGTTGCGTCCTTCACCCTGATAGTCAGCCTCGAATTAGCTTCCTCCAGCAGGGGGTGTGCTTTCACATCAAACCACCCATTTCACTATCATGAATACATTTCAGGCCCGTTTGCCGTACCGCTGGGCTCCGTCTTTTTTGGCCTTGAGAGGCACTTCCATGGAGCTCAGGCATGACCAATTGTCCAAGATGGTTCTTCCAGGCTATGTGAAACGTTAAATGGAGTTATCTCCTCCAGAAGCCGGGTGGTACGGATGCTCGAAAGCCTTCGCTGGCAGCTATTATTCCCCCTCCAAGCCTAGCATGGGAAAGAGCTGGCGTAGTCAGCTTCTGCATCCCAGTCTGAGCTTCAGTGGTGTAAGCGGGGTCTCAGGGGTCCTATCTTAACTAGAAGTGATTGTGAATAGGAGTGTATGGGCGAAACGAGGGATAAATAAATGACACATAGAGGAGTGCAGGTCAGTACATCTGTGGATTACTACTTGCCTACACCCTGCGTGAGTACACGCAGTTTGGTGGCTGTAGGCTTAAGGAAACTATAGGGTGTGAATGGGGGTGAAAATGAATGGGACTCTATGGGAGGAAAGAGGGACGGAGAAAAAAGACAAACAGACGAGTTCAGGTCAGACCAACATTGAATTCATGCTTGGGGGTCTGCCCTGAGATAGTGTAGGTGAAACGGTGTCTTACAATAGATGGACATGCACTTTTCCACCCTATTCATTCTTAATGGGAAACAATTCTGAACTGAATTAAGTTTTTAGGAAAACCATACGTTGGATCTAAAAGCTGTATACAAGCACACTATTCCTGATCAGACTGAACATTCTGGAGATGGAACGGTATCAATAAATGTGGGACTAGTTAGTGCACAAAAATGTGTAGCAGGAAGTAGCAGAACGTACCGTCGGATAACAATAGAGTTGATATACAGAAGTAGTGATTATAAGGGGTTTAATAGATGTTATGGGACTGGGCTTCCCATTCTATGGACCCCAGTTTGACTACACTAATCTCACCAGCCGGGCTTCTACATATCATTAGAGAATCTGGTAGATTCTGTTGCTCAATGTGGCCAAGAACTGCCAGGTTTGATGGGATGGGTCTATCTGACTAGCATACAAATTGACCAGCTACAAACTGTTTTTGCATCATATGCAAAAATTAAATCTGCAGGATGCAAGGCGCTATGCCATCCATCAGCAAACCCATGAGACATACTGTATTCTTCATAATGACTAATTGATTCAAACAAAACTTCTATACAGCTTTTAAAGGTGTATAAACTCTATATACACTGGTAAGGTTGAATAAGGAGAGTTCAGTACACAGAACTGACATACAGTGAACTTCAAACAGTGGATCCACCTTAATTAATATTGACACCCCCAAGACTTACATACAAGGGCAATGAAACAACATCAATGAAAATGGTGGACTATGTGGAGAACAATAATGTTCCAGGCTTTGTAGGTGATTCTGGGACACTCTCAGCGTTGTGTGTTCAGGTTGATGTTCATCTTTCAACAAGGCTGAAGTTGGCTTCCTGCTCGCCAGCTTCTTAATCGAACGATCTGTTCCACCTTAAATGCTACAGCTTTAACTGGCACCAGAATGTACAGCGCTAGGATGTGTAGCATTTAAGGTGGATTGGAAACTTCGCAAATCAAGCTGGCGATTCGGAAGCCAACTTTAGTGGCCATATTTTTAATAAATGAATGGACAACTACATTCAAAGTTATTAATTTTACTCTGGACAGTTAATGGACGCTTGGACAATATGGAGCAGCTTTGCTCAGCGGTTAGCACTGAAGAGAGGAACAGAGGAGAGGAACAGTTCCACCTTTATTAGCATCACAACCCCAACAGCAGCCTGCAAGTAGCAGCCATGCTGTGTGGTTGTGTCCGTGTTTGCTGGTTGAAGCAGATCATTATCTGACAGCATCTTCTTCTCCTTCTTCTTCTTCTTCTTGGTACACATTGGTTGTCCACTAACTAGTCCCACAGTTTTGAAGAAATCAACATCATTACACCTATAAAAAGTTCAGTCTGCTCAGGAATGTTGTGCTTGTATACAGCTTTTTTGATCGGATGCACGGTTTCCGTGTAGCATATTTTTTTCCAAATTATTTTTCTCATTAGGAATGAATGGGATGGAAAAGTGCACACCCATCTACTGCACTTCTGCTCGACCCAGAGAAACCGTGTCTGATACACCACCTCAGGGCAGACCCCCAAGCACAAACACTTTCCCCGCAATAGGGTCCCATTCATTTTTTGGCCCCACCCAACCCCTATTGCTTACTTTAACCTTCAGTCACCAAACTACATGTACTCACTCAGGGCAGGTCCCCAAACTCTAATCCACAGCCATACTGACCTGCACTCCTCTATGTGTTGTTCATTCATACCTCATTTCCCCCATAGCAACCACAGAAAGGCAGCAAGCTGTGCAACCATTCCACGATTCCTTCAGGAAATGCACTTCTCCAGTTTACTTTGTGTTGATGTCCAGGTGGAATGTGAGTAGTTAGCACAGGTAACGTTAGCTCCTAGCAAGCTCCAATTAATTAGCATAGTAAACAGTATGACTATCTAGCTTATTTACACACAGTCATATTATTTTGGCTATTTCATGTAGCTCCAGCTTGATCATCATAGTGTCTCGCTCGGTTCTTCAAATTTTCCATGATCAAAAAAGGGAAAACAGCTTGTTTCATTCTAGAGCCAAAGTGGTAGTCCTATGGGGGTCCTGACCATTGAAGAACAGGGCAAAAGTGGGCTAACAAAGTATACTGAGAAACAGATGGACCACAGTCTGTAATTGTAGAACTACAAACTGCTCCTACATGGTAGGTGGAGCTGATCAAATGGACAATGAGTGTAGATACATGGCAATTCTAACAGGCATATTACCATACTATATTCATATTATGATCCATATACCTCTGTGGGTGGGGTATTGCTGGCTAAAACTACACCAGCACCGCCAGTAGTTACAGCACTGTTGAACTCAAATCCGTGGTCAGGCATTGCACATGTGGAAGAGATTGGCCCTCTAGATGCACTACAGCAACAACGAAAGCACAAACTAATGCCTCCAGGGCAGCGAGGGCACTGATGATTGGTTTCACAGAAAGGAAAATAGGAAAGCCAGCAGGAGGATGAGTGGAAAGCCAAGTGGAGGACTTACCCCCCCCAACTAACACAGTCTCGCGCTCTCTCTCGCGCTCTATCTCTCTCTCTGCATTTAGGTGCTGCACTAGTCTTATGATGATTGCTGATTCCCACCAGCACTCAGACACGTGGGCGGCGGCGGCCGAGGCAGCAGCAGCAGCAGGTGAAATGGAGGGATTTTCATCACTTTCTTTTTGGAGTCGTAATGCCTCAGTGAAGTGGTTATTCAAATACACCCCCTGCTTCACACGGATACTTACATGCAGCACTAACATTGCACAAAGAAAAATAAGAATAGCTGAATGTCTTATTGCTCAGCAGGCATAACCGTAACAAAAGGAGGCACGCATAGTTATACAAAGGCACCCGGCGAACTCTCTTTCTTGCTGCTGTAAACATTCACCATTACAAACATTCACGGGAGAGTCATTACTCCTACAAACGAGCAGTATAAATAGAATTAAACTGGAGCATTCACAACAGTCAGTCTTTAGATTCCGAGGGGGGGCGAATTAACCCCTTACGCTGCAGGCATATTATTAGGATATCAGTCTTATTCAAGGTACACATGATTTAGTAAGGCATTTGGTAAATCTGGGTCACGTAGGTGAGAAAGTGGGGGATTGGACCCGCATACGGGTCTCTTAGGGTTAAAAACACAGGAGAAAGAAATGACGACATGCCCTGTGTCTCAGTTCAAGTGCATCCACAGTTAAGCAGCCACTTTCAATGCACGAAAGGAGTTGACACGGGGGCATGAAATGGGATGTACTGCACTGTTAATACTGTCAAGCTGCGCCTGCCCTTAGCAGTAGACGCCACGCAGGGGCAGGTTGTGCCACTTCTGTCAAGCGGTATGGCACTAGCATGACTATGCAAAATGCACCAGCAGAACTGTTTTCAACTGTAACAACAACAACAGTAAAAAAGAGCTGCAGAAACTTCATGCATTGTTGGCCAAACCCAAAACATTACTGCTTAAACAATAATCAATATCGAGAGAACGGATGATTTCAATGCATCACACATTATTAATATAGCTTTGTTGTAGACATGGCTAGTCACTAACTGTAACATGATCACAAGAACTTCAGGTTGGGGGCAACCAATGATGCTAAAATGGAATAAAGCTTACCCACCTTGGAGTGCTTACAAACCCACAAACTAGGAAGCAACCCAATCTGTTTCTTGTGGCAGGCTAAGATCAGAAAACATGGGACTCGGCAAGCCATTTGGATTTGGTTCCCCTTGTTCCCCAAGTCTGAGTATCTCCGCCCACAGCTTCAAGACTAACCTTTGCGAAGGGATGCCATCGTTTTCTTGCCGCTAGCATAATGTGAAAGCTAGGAGCTAAGCTTAGGAACTGCTCTGTGGTCGGCTACACCTGACTGGATGAAGTTTATTTTTGCTACAGTGGCCAAAAACCTGTAAGCGTGAGCTATATCCACTTTGTGTCTGACATATAACTGAAGTCAGAATTGAATTTTCCCGTTTCACTTCAAGTGGTGTGGCGGTTATGCTTGTGCCTCAGGCTACTTGTCTAGCTTCTTGTTCCAATTTTCCTGTTCCACCTTAAATGTTGCAGCGGCTATGCTGACGGCTCAGGCTACCTGCCGAGCTTCTTGTTCCAGCCGCACTTTACCTCCTGGCATCTCAGGCGGTATAGTAATAACTGCTGCACCATTTAAGGTGGAACAGGAAAGTTCCACAAGAAGTTGGTGAATAGGAAGCAGACTTCTGCAGCGTGCCTGACTGCTGCATTTCCAGCCTGCATTTCCTTCCTCTATGGATGAGAACAGTAAAGACGTATCTACCGAAAGACTGTAGTATATTTTTTAGGAATAAGATACCTCTACTGATTGGTAGAGATGTGTTGAGTTAGGTTCTACACATTCTTCATTGAAATATAGGGACTCAAAATAGGCTCTACCAAAAAGTTGAGTGGAATGTTAAAGCATTAGCCTAAGCCAACTTCTAACCTAAGATCGATTCAGTGAAGTGGGATAGCATACCGCAGTAGGTTATTTCCTGTTAGTGCAAAATGTAATTGCTCCATCGGAGATGATAGTACTCCAGAACAATCCAGGCTCTGGTTGGGGACATACATAGTACACAGTGTAAGAACATAGTAGATAGTGTTGAATTGAGACACAGGGCATATCTTCATGTTACCCAGACATGGGGAAAATCTAGCGATAGGATTGCCTTAATGTCTCTATTAACTAAGGAAGCATTAAAAACGCTGAAGTGTCCCTGTATCAGCAACCTCGTGCACTGCTGCCGCTGCCACGATGTGGTTGCCTAGCAACAAATCTTATAACAGATAACGCGGAGAACGTGTTCTATCTCACCTTGGACGGGAGGTACATCCTCAGTAAGGCAGCGAGACCCCAGCACCAGAAAAAAAAGAAGGAGAGGGAGGCAGGTGGCAGGTGGAGGAGGAGGAGGAGGAGGGTGGGAGAGCGTTGGATTTGATCCTGTGTTATTGCGATATGGAATCTTCTTCTCTGACCGATTTCCCGTATTCCGGATTCAAGTCCACCACCGTGGTGCCTTTCAGTGCTCCGTAGCCGCCTTCCTGGCCCCCGCAACCTTCAGGCCTGTCCTGGCTGAGTGGGGCAGAGGGTTTGCTGGCCGAGCCAGAGGAAGAGGACGACCTGGTGGGAGGCGGGGGGCCGGACGCTGCCCCCTGCTGGCCGCCGTTGGTCTGGGAGCAGACGTTGCTGACCCTAGCGGCCTTCTGCTTGTAGTGCTGGCTGTGGAGCTTGTACTTCATGAGCAGGATGAAGATGAAGACGAGGACAGAGGCCACGATGATGCCGCCGATGACGATGATCATGGTGCCACCCAGAAACTGATCATGGAGGGAGCGGCAGCGGTGGAAATCCCGCTCCGTGGTGAAAGAGACGCAGCCCACCAGGCGGGTGGCCGTCAGAGCTGTCACACCGTCGTCGTAAACGGCCAACACACACAGCTCGTAGTCCCGGGAGGAGGCAAGGTCACTGAGCTGGAAGAGCTTATGGGAGGCTGGGATCATCCTGAGACAGAAAGACAAACAGACAGATAGTAATTATTATTGTTAAGGTTAAACACTTAAGCTGCGTTCACGTTTCCATTGGGAAAAATGGTCATTCTGCACCTTGGTAAACAGCCGGCTGTGGCATGACAACACGCACTGGTTAACGGATGACTATGAAAAGAGCTTTATCAGTGTAGACTGTTTTTTAAAGATGGGGGGAAAAGCAGGAGGAGCTCTGTACTCTTTTATTTCTGTTGTATTATACTGGGTTAATCTGGAGTTCAACAACAAGACGGATCCCTAAAAGTCAATATCCAATTCATTGCATTGCTTTGGTCAGTGTCAAAAGTAGCATTTTCCAAATTGCATATTATCGCTGCCCAAAGAAAAACATGTATCTTAATTTTTGTTGATTTTTACTTCATCATTTGAACACAGCAGCTGCTGTTTACATTGTGTGAAAATGTCATGATGAATGGACCAACAGAAATGGCCTAGAAAGAAGAAATTGCTTGGAGAAAAGTCTGGTTCCATTGACTTTATTAAATTAAATTGCCCTGCATCATATGGTGTTTTAGTACTCAATACCACAGACTCAAGGCCCCGGGCTTTGGGCTCTGCTTGAGTACAGAGTTGTAGAGGTCTTGGAGTACAGGTCGTGTAGCTTTTTCCTGCAGCCATTTTTGTGCCAGATGCAAGAACATTTGCACTGCATAATTCCCAAAATAAAAATGCTCTTGGAAATACTTTATAATCTCAGCCCACACTTAATAATGTATCAGTGAGCAGCCAGTTAACTGGTTGTCTAGGGCTAAAACAAATTGCTCTGGAAAAATGCTTAATTTGCACTAGTTACAGTGTAATAATACAGTAATAAGATGCCAGTTAATCACTAGTTATTCACCGGTTTAATAATTAGTTAACAGCTTTTGGCTTGAAAATGCTTAATAAGGGCATAACAATGGACATGCAGAATGTGCCAAGGTTGATGATGTATAATATACACGCAAAAATGCTTAATACACCCTTATTACTGTTTAATAATGTAGTAATAAGCAACATATTAAGACATTATTAAGACATAATAAGGCCACCATCATAATCATTGCTTTCATCATGTGTTGTTATTGGTAACAATTGAACGGGAGGTGAGAAGGGAGAGAGAAAGACAGGCGAGGAGAGAGAGAGAAAGAAACAGTAAGAACAAGAACAAACGATCGTTTCAGATTTGATAAAGACATAAAGCATAAAGCTCTGTATTATTGATGAAAGGAGGCCAAATGCACAGAGTAGAGAATGTGAGCATGAAGATCAGAAAATGTGAAATGGAGTGATCAATTCAATTCGGTCACATTCGGTGGGTTTTATTGGTATCACCGTGGTGCTGCTCAGGCAATATTGGCTGTGCTGTGAACACAGAACAGCATCAGAGATGAAATCATATATTCCTGTGCTGGTGACCAAACCGACTCCTGAGTGAACGGTGCATGGCATTGTGACAGAAAGAGAAACCCCTGCTACGTCTTAGCCAACAACCAATACAACAGCCAAGAGAAATGGCCAATAATCAATAATGAACAATATCAGCTGCTCCCTTCAGGATGTACAGACCACCTAAGGCCAAAGTTAATACACATAAACACTCTTTCATTCACACTTAAAGGAGCACTGTAGCTGAACTGAAAAATGTAACCATTGATACATCTGTTGTAAACATGCCTACTCGCCTCCTACAGAATTCAGAACCATTTGCCATTTGTGCTTCCACACAGAGAAAATTTCTCTTCCGCGTTTAACCCATCCGTGAAGTTAAACACCCACATTCACACCCACTAGGGGGCAGTGAGCACACTTGCCCAGACTGGTGGGCAGCCCTATCCATGGCGGCTGGGGAGCAGTAGGGGGTTATGCGCCTTGCTGAAGTTGCCTACTTTCCACCCAATGAACACCTGGATAGGCTCCAGCATCCCTACGACCCAGAAGGATGAAGCGGTTTAGAAGATGAGTGAGTGAGTGAGTTCTTTAACCATGTTTAGTTCAGACAACCAGACAGGGTTCTGTCATCACTCCAAAGAATATCTGTTGTGCAATAAACAGTACTGTAGCCTTATCCATGGCATCTGGGGAGCAGTTGGGTGTTAGGTGTCTTGCTCAAGGGCAGCTCAAGGATAGCGCCGTTGCCTCACAGCAAGTAGGGCCTGGGTTCAATTCCTGCGTCCAGGCTTCTTTTTGTGTGGAGTTTGCATGTTCTTTCCCTGTGTCTGTGTGGGTTTCCTCCCACAGTCCAAAAGACATGCAGACAGCGTGATTAGTGATGCAAAATTGCCCCGCTAGGTGTGAGTGTGAGTGATTGTGTATGTCTGTGAGTCTGCTCTGTGATTGGCTGACTGCCTGTCCAGGGTGTTTCCTGCCTTCCGCCCAATGAACGCTAGGATAGGCTCCAGCAGCCCCCATGACCCAGAAGGATGAAGGGGTTTAGAAAATGAGTGAATGAGTACTTTAACCATGTTTGGTTCAGACAACCAGAAAGGGTTCTATTGTGGCGTCACTCCAAAGAATATATGTTGTGCAATAAACAGCACTTAATAAACAGCTCTATCCATGATGTCTGGGGAGCAGTTAGGGGTTAGGTGCCTTGCTCAAGGGCAGCTCAAGGGTAGTATTGTTGCCTCGCTGCAAGAAGGGCCTGGGTTTGATTCCTGGCTGGGGTGTCTGAGGGCTTTTCTGTGTGGAGTTTGCATATTCTGTGTGGGTTTCCTCCGGGTGCTCTGCTTTCCTCCCACCCTCCAAAGACATGCAGACAGGTGAATTGGAGATGCGGAATTGCCCCCTAAGCGTGAATGTGTATGTCAGTGTGCCTGCCTTGTGATGGACTGGTGGCCTGCTCAGGGTGTTTCAAAAAGCGGAGGATAGGCATAGGATCCAGCACACAGCCCAGCAC
>CM067486.1:30883953-30916990 GCA_034552555.1 Semaprochilodus insignis | reverse complement strand
ATTACTCTTCTCTGAGTACTCATTACTCTTCTCTGAGTACTTATTACTCTTCTCTGAGTTACTCTTCTCTGAGTACTTATTACTCTTCTCTGAGTACTCATTACTCTTCTCTGAGTACTCATTACTCTTCTCTAATCACTTATTACTCTTCCCTGAGTACTCATTACTCTTCTCTAATCACTTATTACTCTTCTCTGATTCTCTGATTCTCTGATTACTCATTACTCTTCTCTGAGTACTCATTACTCTTCTCTGAGTACTTATTACTCTTCTCTGAGTTACTCTTCTCTGATTACTTATTACTCTTCTCTGAGTACTCATTACTCTTCTCTGAGTACTCATTACTCTTCTCTAATCACTTATTACTCTTCTCTGAGTACTCATTACTCTTCTCTAATCACTTATTACTCTTCTCTGAGTACTTATTACTCTTCTCTAATCACTTATTACTCTTCTCTAATCACTTATTACTCTTCTCTGAGTACTTATTACTCTTCTCTAATCACTTATTACTCTTCTCTAATGACGTACTACTCTTCTCTGAGTACTCATTACTCTTCTCTGATTACTTATTACTCTTCTTTGAGTACTCATTACTCTTCTCTGAGTACTCATTACTGTTCCCTGAGTACTCATTACTCTTCTCTAATCACTTATTACTCTTCTCTGAGTACTCATTACTCTTCTCTAATCACTTATTACTCTTCTTTGAGTACTTATTACTCTTCTCTAATCACTTATTACTCTTCTCTGAGTACTCATTACTCTTCTATGATTACTCATTACTCTTCATTGATTGCTTATTACTCTTCTCTGATTACTTATTACTCTTCTATGATTACTCATTACTCTTCTCTGAGTACTTATTACTCTTCTATGATTACTTATAACTCTCTGTAATCAGAGTACTTGTTAAAAAGGTAACTCACTGCTCATTGCTTCACCACTATTTTCTATACCAGTAGAAGCAGTTCAAACAGCTGCAAATAAAATATTTATGAATGTAAATCTTACAAAGCTGATTCTGAACAGAAACCAGGTCTGGCCTGTTTAGACAGGGTCTCTTCTACAGCACAAAGATCTTCATATTAGCAAACAGCTTCATATTAGCATGATCAGATGCTTCAACAGATTGCTTACTGAAGTCTACGAGGCTCCCCACATTTGTGACCCTCATGTTAATTATCAAAGAGGCATACTCAGCTGTCACAAGTAGCACAAGGACAAGCACAGTTAATCCATGTAGAGGAAACATAATGCGTTATATATAGAAAAAACTTAATGCAACTTAAACATGCATTGTGCATAATTAATATTTCCATTTTAGAGCTATGAGTAATGGCAATATCATTACATACTACACTAAAATAAAGGGAATCAACCGACAGGAATGAAACTTGGTGGGTCGGTTGTGACGGAGTGATGTTGAGGCAACACAGTCAGAGCCAAGATGAATGGTCTGTTTCACGTGTCTCACGTCCAGAAGGCCTGGTGTCACTAGACCTTCACCCCTACCGCACAATCTGCAGGAACTGTGTGAGCATATTCAAGCTGTATGAGATGGATCATCACAGGACACCATTAGGAACCTCTACAACTCCATGCCGAGACGTGTGGCATGTTGTGTTAGCACCTACAATGACTAACGTAATTGTTCAACCAAATGAGTCCACCATCAGGAGAAGACTGAACAACAGTGGTGTGCATGGCAGGGTTGAAAGGAGAAAGCCACTGCTGTCCAAAAGGAACACTGCTGCCCATCCACAGTTTGCTAAACATCACCAGGACAAGCCAGAATTCTATTGGAGAAGTCTGGAGAAATCAAATCGCTGCATTCCAGCATAGGAACTTTATTCCATCTGTGAAACATGGTGGGGGTAGTAGCAGGGTATTTCCTGCATCTGACTCAGGAAGCTTGCCATAATCGAGGGAACAATGAATTCTGAATTATTCCAGCACATCTCAAGAAAAATGTCAGGACTTCTGTCTGTAAACTGGATCCCAAGAGAATATGGGTCCTGCAGGAAGACAACAGTCCTAAGCACACAAGTTTTGAAATGGCAAAGCTTCCATATGACTTGTGCACTCATGTCTCCAAACGCCTCTTCAAAGCATCCTTCTGAACTTCCCTGCTGCATTTCCCCAGCTTTCAGACACCTACATCACAGTTCTGCCACCTGTTCTGGCCGAATCCTTCTTAATCTCAGTTTGACAAAAACAAATATAATCAAACAGGCAGGACGTGTTTGAGTAGGGACTGCTGGAGTTCTGAGGCTCAAATAGCTAATGAGTAATGAACGCCTACAGCTCACCAATTAGCCTTACACAAAATGCACACCTAAATCATTACACTACATCAGGTTGTTAACAGGGATCGACTGATGTAGATTATATGTCCAAAATTTTGCAGACGCCAGCTCATCCAATGCTTCTTCTGAAATCAAGGGTATGCTACAGTAACAGCTTCTGCTCTTCAGGGAAGGCTTTACAATTGATGTTGGAACATGGTTGTGAGAATCTGATGGCAGCAACAAGAGGATTAGTGAGCTCAGTTACTGATGTTGTATGATCAGTTCTAGATCACTCCAACTCCTCTTGGAGGTCCTAAATGGAGCTCTATCACTCCGGAGCGTGGCTGCTCCAGAGCTTTGATTCTACAATATAAGGAAATTCTACAGGCAGTCAAACACTTTGGCAGTCTGCAAGTGCTGCGGTTTAAAACAGAGGAATGTGTTAATTAGAAGACTGTCTGAATAAGTTTAGACATAATATATTATATAGATATTACTAGTCAAACGTTTAGATGCTCCCAACTAAATGGATGTTGTTGATCACAAAGACTCTACAGGCTTACACTTAACAGTTCCAACTGATGAGATTGTCTGAAACAATACATATCCTGATATACCACACATACTCTTGAACCACAGTATTATATTTCTTACATTTCTCACAGTATTATTTTTATTATGTTTATATATCGCCACCTCTAATATATTTAGTTGAACAAAAAACTTGTATCTCTTTTTTTCTGCACAGTTTAAAAGCTCTACCCTTTCAATTTATTGATGGACATGATGCAGTCATACATGATGGACAGATCAATAGAATTGGTCCAAAACTGCTTAGAAACAATATCTTGTTATATTAACCTTCATTGCAGGTTAAGAAAGTTGTTTTATCCTCCTGTAAAGTTCCATTTTGTAGGCTTTCTAAGGTCTTCAGGACCCTACAATGCTCCCCACAGATGCTCAACTGGAGTTTAAGTCTGGGGAATTAGAAGGCCAGGGCAGTACTTGGAAGTCTTGGTCATGCTCTTCCAACCAATCTCGGACATTTCTAGTCATGTGACATGTCGCAGCGTCTTGCTGGAAGACCCCATCCACCCCAGGAAAGACAATCAGCATCTATGAGTGTACATGATCTGTAAGGATGGATTCATACCCACTTCCACATGGATGAGCGGGCCAAAATGTATCTTCCTTCATGAGTTACGCGCTGCCACCATCCAAAGTAGGAAGTGGTCATAATAATGTGACTCGACTGTGTATTTTGATGTCTTTATTTTTATTCTAAAGTAAAGCATTAAGCTAAAAATAAGGAGGACCATCTATGAGTGGCCTTGTCAAATTTGGTACTGTACAGTGGTTTGGGGTTCGGTAGAAAAGCTTGCTGACCCAGATTCTTTACAGTGGTCGTGATAGGATCCAGGGGTTGCAGTATAATATGTATTTATACGTAATGTGAATGGATGGTTTTTCCTTTGCATTCTGCCCTGATTAAATGTTCTAAACTATCATAATGTTTCAGGCATCAGGCGACATATTTGTAGCTACTTCATGCAATGACTTTCAGTGCGGTGTGGCATTAAATGCTTCTGACATCTACTTCATTATATCTGAATTTTTATCAGTTTGTTTTAATGACCTAATACTAGCTGTCCTTTACATCCTGTGGAAATGTAAGGATGAATGGACCAATAGGAATGGTTCAAAATTGCATAGGGAAAAATAGAAATCCTTATCATTTTGGGGATGTGAGGTTTTGGTTCCAATAACGATGCTATGCAAGTTTCTGTAGAATGGAGCATTTCCCGTTGACCTTGTTCGCACGCATCATGGCCATTTAATTATGATCAGACTTGATTGTATGTGGTTCTGTATGGCATACTGTGATATGTAACAATGGGCAAAAGTCCAAATAAAACATGTATCTCCATTTGTTGTCGATTTTTACTTTTACACACCACCGGATTACATGAGCTGCCGTTTACACAATGTGAAAACTTTGTGATGAATGGAACAATTCCTTGGAAAAAAGTCTGGCTCCATTGACTTACATTAAAATTACATTAGGTTTTTGCCCTTTCCTGTAAAGTTGCCATTTTGGAGATACTTGTTTTTCTTTGGACAGCGACAATATGTGTGCCTAGACGTTGGATATCAAGATACCCTGGCTAATCAACCTGCATTTGGAGCCAAGGGAAAACCTGTAAAGTAGATTTTTTGTCCAAACTACTCGCGAGAACTGAGAACCCTCGGCTCTTCCCTTCTCAGTTGTTTCGTATTCTATGGCTGCAGTTTGCTACACGGTCCAACCTCAGCCTTTGTCTGACTTCTTCTTTAACTATTCACTTTTCCCCAAGGTCACACTTCACAAACCCAAGTGTTTCCCCCTCCAGGTCTATTCTCAATTCTTCATCATAACCTCCACCTCTAGCTCCGAGTTATTCTCCTCCTCCCCGTCTCTCCAGGCCGTCTATAGGGAGTCTGGAGCATGTATACTTAATTGATTCCGAAAGGCGTTTTGATTACTGTCTAACCATCGTAAACCAAAGGACTCCCTTTGCTTTTTGCATAATTAAGAGCAAATTGCTTTTGGTATGTATCTTTTTATGCTTTTAATCTGTCCATGGGGATGTGGCAGAAATTAATTACGCCCTTGCAGACCCTTCAGTGCGGAGCTGGCGATGGAAAAGGCCGTGACTGAATATTAAAAAGAGAAAATCAATGTAGTCATTTGCGGACGGTGTTAATCTCGGCAACAGGAGTCATGCGCAATAACGCGTTAGGAATTCAACCTATCTGGGAAAACGGCCTTGTCGCTTTCGCGCCTCGACTGAAGTCGGTGCGAATGACGGCTGGCTGTAACCTTTGAGGAACGAGGTAAACAGCAAAGTCACGGCCCATGTTAGCTTCTTGCGTAGCTTCAAAATAATGAGCAGAAACGTACAGCCCTGCTTAGGAACAGGAACGGAACGGGTGGAGGGGTGGGCCGTTTAGCTTTTAAGAAGAAAGACAAGCGGAATGTTGTGATCCTAGCTCCGGGAACGTTCCGTTTCACAGTCGCCCCGTACAAATTCCGTCAGACAAACATCAGGCAGCAGCTGCTGCTAACGTGGTCTTGCTTTGATCTGTATGTAAATGGCGAGGCTTTAGACGGTGTCCTCATGCAGCGCGATTGTCTTCGGACAGAGGGAACTCAAAACTAATGGTTCAGTCGGGAACGCTCCTTTCATTCTCATAGAGAAAGATATCTGCTGGATCGCCGCATTTCAGACCCTCTATTTCATCATATCATTCCGTCACTCTCTCTTTCTCTCTGTGGCCGGCTGCCATCTGAGGTCATTCACACTGATCAACGCAATTTTGGTGTTTTACCCTTAACTGAATAGGATACAGCAGAAAGCCAAACAGCGGGCTCATTTTCCAAAGCTTGTCGCTGCAAACAAAAACACACAATCAATTCATTAATCAAAAGGAAGAATAGGCTTTTGAAGGCTGTTTGTGTGGAAAGCCATTATAGTCTGATGAGCTCTGATGATATGCTGGAAAGAGGCACCAGCTAAATACGCCATACAAATGAAAGCTTTCCAGATCATTAGAAAATATTGTGCGGCATTAGGCCACATGAGGCGTAAGCTTATTGGTTGGAGCCTTCAAGCCGCAAGCGTGTGTTTGGGGCAGACATCACCTGATATCAGTCTAGATCGTATTAACTTTAATACGGTTGATTAATGATAAATGGGGGCCCTTATGAAAGAGCCTTTTCCCTGCTCTTTTGACTTTACTGTTGTTTACTACAGTGTTGCTGTCTACGTCCAAGGTACAATACAGGATGGAACAGGACTTGGAATGCTCAGTGAGAACCTTATGTTTCACATTCTCACGCCGGACAAAGTCTGACTGACGCACACTGAGCTAAAATCAAGGCTGGGTTTATTTAACAGGCTCAAAAACAGAATCCAAGCGAACATAGTACAAGGGACAGGCAAAGTCATATACGAAGAGGCAGGCAGAAGTCAAAACCAAATAAGCAATCAGAACAGGGCAACCAAAAACAGAGGGTAGAAGAAGAGAAGGGGCGAACCAGAGATCAAACAGAGTCAGAAGCCAGAAAGTCAGAATAAGTATCACTAGGCTAGAACACTTGCTAAGGCAACGGGAGTTGGCAATACTTCGCGAAGACTGAGAGGGAGACCAGGGGTATATAAGCAAACAGAGTTAATANAAAACTCAAACATCATGCTTTCTTAAGCAGCAAATCTCTTTACTAGAAAATATGACTATACATCATCTAGACCGTTGTTTCTCAGTCCTGGTCCTGGAGACACCCTGCCCTGCACATTTTAGTGGTTTCCCTGCTTTAACACACCCCCTATAACTCTGAATGGGTTTGTTAATGAGCTGTTAGGTTGAATCAGGTGTGCTGGGAGCAGGGAAAGCACTAAAATGTGCAAAGCTGGGTGGCTCCAGGACCAGGGCTGAGAAACACTGAACTAGAAGATGTAGGATATTTAAATTCTTCATTGTGTTAAGCATGTCGTTTCAGCGTCGTGATGCCATCTCGTGGTGGCTGTGTTACACACTGCATGCTTATTTCTGAAAGAAATCAGAGTAAGGTGTGTTCATGCGCCGAAAAACCTGATTAATTCAATCTAGGAAATCAAAGTATTCTGTTTACATGACCACTTGAATAAACAGGTAACTGCAGAAATCTGAAGTGCATGTAAAGTGCATACTCAGTGTTCATCAAATGCTGACTTGACATCTAAATTCAGTGCATCTATACTCTTGAAAACAAACCGAAAATTTTATTTTGACTCAAAACAAAAAAAAGAAAAGAAAAAAAGTGCATTCCAGAAGCGTAGCCATGGCTGGGCTTGGGCCTGTTCTGATTAACTGCAGTTGTACCCAATTAAATAAGAAAAGAACATTTTTTAAGCTGCAAATATGATTTGTTGTCTGTGAGTGGTGTCACTGTATTACAGCTGTTTTAAAATCATTAGGCTTTCGGCATCATTCCTGAATTTGCGAGGTATAGTCCAATCAATAAACCCCAATCTTTATTGTTTTCCTGGCCCTCCAGTCACTTCTTAGGAGCCGTTTCTATATGTCTTTGACTCGAGTCTTCGGTTCTACATCAGTGCGTTTGAATTGGAAGCTCCAAAAGATGTTCCTGGGGGAGTTGTAAATGTGAGATCCCATCCAGAACAGAGCAAAGGATATCGTTTCTACTCGTCTAGCTCTGCTGTCAGGAATAGGCTGTAGCCTGATGTGTTGACATTGCAGGACATTAGAACATCTGGAAATTGTATCTACTAAACTGACCTAGCCATTTTTTTTCCACAGGCCTGCCCATAAATGTCTCTCTACCTGCACCACTGCTGCACACTACATACTGAAACTGAAAGGAAGCAAACTTTAGCCAGCAAGTTAGATGCCACTGTTATTATCTCATCCATTTTATTAATGAGAGGAAGTATTGCAAGCCTGACAGCCAGTGTTTACGACATGCCTAAGTGAACTCAAGAAGGTGGTTCTTTATATTAATCTCCTATTTTGTAGTATTTTCCTATACATGTACAGCACCAGTTGAAAGTTTAGACACGGCTACTCATAGATGATTCTCCTTATGTTTATCTTAATGCTTTACTTTACAATAAAATTTAAGACATCAAACTATAAAATAGCACTCATGGACTAATGCAGTCCACCTTAGAAACCTCCAAAATGGAACTTTGGAACTTACAGGAGGATAAAACAGCTTTCCTAACCTGCAGTGGAGGCGGATAGAACAAGGCTTTTTTCTAAGCAATTTTGGGCCAATTCTATTGGTCGGTCCATCATGAATATTCACCACACTGAAAGGGGAACTAGAGCTTTTAAACTGGGTAGAAAAGAGAAAGTTTTTATGCACAACACATTATACTGTATATTAGTGGCGGCAATATGGTAGAAATATAATATTGTGATACATCCAGAGTATATTTGGTGTGGTGAAATGGATAACACCACTGTCTGCCAGTTAGCTACCACCTCATGTGGGAGACTGGGGTTCAGTTCCTGGGCTGGGTAAGAGTCCCTGGGCAAGACTCCTAACCCTACATTAGACTCTCTGTAATAGGATTAAGCTTGTAAGGCGCTCTGGATAAGAGCATCAGCTAAATGCTATAACTGTATATGTGGTATATCAAGATGTGTACTGTTTCAGACTCTCATCAGTTGGAGCTGTTAAGTGTAATCCTGTAGAGTCCTTAAGATCACCAACAACATCCATTTAGTTGGGTGTGTTTAAACTTTTGACTGATACTGTATATGCAAAAGGCAAAATGCAAAACAGTACTTAGATCTTCCCCTTAGATCAGACAGAATCAAGAAAAGCAGACAGGAAATGAAGTTTCATTTGACTAGTTGGAATTCTCCAGCATTCCTTTTTTGCCGTCTTCTTCTACTTATTAATACATTTCTCCACTGATTTATATTTGGTATGCCTAACTTTAATTAACAGTAAGTCTTCTTCTCCCATAACATCAAAACCATATTTTTCCCTGAACTGCAGCGAATGTCTCTTTCATCTGCATATTTGTGTTTTAGATCATAATTCCATAAAACAAAGTAATACTTTATTCATTAGGCCCCTCTCGCAGAACTCACAAAGCACATCTCGCTAAAGACACTCAGAGAAAAGTACAAGGCCAAGATAAACGTTTAATTGGAATTATTTGATCATCCAAAAAGCCTTAAAAATGTCTTTGAAAGAAGTTTAAAAGAAAAAGCAGAAAAATGAATAAATAATAAAGTATCTGCTACTGCTTAATGTTTGACAGAAATAATAAGCCTTGATAAGTAATGGCATGAAATCCTATTTTCCTCAAAGAAAGTGTTTATTAAACTGTATCACAGAACAGCCGTATCTAAATTTATATATTTATGGAGATTTTATAAGCTCACTGGGCAAAAAAAAGACTCAGCTTGCGTGTTTAAGGTGGTCGTAACTTCAGGCTCCTGCAGATGCCACTGCACGAGGATGAAGGCATATAAATGACGGGATTCATAGATTGAGAAGAGGTGGTACAGTGCAGTGAATGTCTCATTCCATGTGTGGAAAATGGCTCCAAAGCAGATGTTAATGATGGGCTAAAAGGAGTATGACCATACGCTTCCATACATCTGCAAAATTACCTACTTCCTTCACACTATGGCCTTTGGCACGCCCAAATGCCATAGTGTGAAGGAAGTAGCCGAATCTGCAGGTGTATGGAAGCATATGGACATACGGGTCTACCAGCAGTGGCTAAAATCCCAGTCTACAGGAAATTCTCCTCGGAATTATGCCAGGGAAGGCATCTACCAAATCTGACCAATTCATGACCAAGTCTTTGATGTAAGACTGACCAATTCTTTGATGTAAGAGTGGCTGAACATTGAAATCTGTATTTCATGTGTGAGATACTATTTGAGAGTAAGGCCAGTCAAGGTGAAATTATGGATTTAGTGTAATTTCACAAATGCAGTAATTGTTATGTAGTGCTCATCTCTAAGAAACATCTGATTCGTCCTTTCCTTCCTTCATGCACTACACTGACCATCCGTTAGTTCGTCCATCCTTTTAAAAAACAGTTCTATTGATACAGATATGAAGTTAATGATGCCCTAGGAATCCTAAATATGTATTTCCTTTTGAATGAGATTAATCTTGTTCTTCCAGCCAATCAGTAACATGTACTAAGTCAACTCGTTGCATAATTTTCCACTGACCAATATATGACTGATATATGTCATCATATTTCTCTCCTCTCCATGTAAACAGGGTAGTCCTAATCTTGAGTACCTTTTATATTCTATACATATATATTCCTAACCAATCACAAGGCTGACATCTCTTGCCCCGCCCCCACAAACCAGTTTTAGTGTCAGACAAACTTAGCAAGCTATAGCTAATACAGTATAACCAAAAGCTAGCAAGCTAGACCACCTGTCTGTAGCTACCTGTTGTCCGTTCAGTCGTTCCGCCATACACCAACATTGTTCTTCCATTCGTTTGTTCCTTTATCCATATACCAACATTGTTTTTTAATCTGTCTGTCCTTCTGCGCATCTGTTCATCCCTGACTTCTTTCCATTCAGTTACCGCCCCATAAAAGCTGGATAACGACGTTAGTTCTATGTGAGGGGCGGAGCAGGCTAGGAGTGTTCTGGTGAGAACTGTCAATCAAGCTGCTCATTAGCCATACCCACACAGTTCTCAGTTCTCATAGGTCTGAACAGTACTTTTAAACTGTGTTTTATCACATTTATGTCTTAGATATATCCTACAAGATTTGCTGGCTATATATTAATATAATAAGCACATTTAAAGTCATAAAAACAGTTTTAATATTTAATATTCTACTGTTTCCTTTAAGTGGAATTAAACAACAACAATTACTAACATGACAAATGACTCCAAACTTTGACAGCAGAAAAACTTTAGAGTTCACAAGTGAATGAGCATTCAATCGACAGAACTGTTGTACTTGATTCCAAACCAGCCGTATCTATATTAGTTAATTTTTAGAATTTGACATTTTAGGGTATTTAAGTGTAACATAGTCAATCTGATTATTAGTTAATCTGAATTCTAAACAAGGAGAGCAATTGGTACTGTGTTGTTATCTGTACAGGGTCTTATATGAAAGATATTAGCCCTGACATGATAAATATGTAATTAAAACCAATACACTGCATGTGAAAGACACTTATCATTAAAAGAATAACTGCACCCAGAAGGAAGTGACGGACTGCAATACTATTGGGAAGGAAGATAAAGGTTACCAGGAACAACAAATGATGATAAATTTAGACTGATATGGACTGATATTTATTGAGCTGCACATACAGAAGTAGTGTCTCTCAGTATGGTGTCGGGCCGCCATGTTTGCTAACCTAACATGCCAGACGTCTCGGCATGGAGTTGTAGAGGTTACTAATGGTGTCCTGTGATACTCCATCCGATGCAGCTTGAATATTCTCACACAGTTCCTGTGCGGTAGGGTTGGAGGTGGAGTGACACCAGGCCTACTGGACGTGTGACGCGTGACAACAAACCGTTCATCTTGGCACTGGCCACGGTGCCTCCACCCATGGATTCGTTGGTCGTCTCCACCAAAACAAAAGCAGGACTCATCACTGAAGATGACCCGCTGTCATTCTGAGTCACTCCATGACAGTCTGGCACGACACCATTGGTGGCACTGACGTGGTGTTAAGGGCAGACATCATAACTGCATGTAGTCCTGCATCATGCAGCCGTCTGCCAATGGTGCTGACACAAACAGGAAGACTTACAGAGGGCTGTTGGGTCAGTCAGGTACAGTGATAAGGCCCATCTTTGCCTACGTCACATCCGTGGCCAAGCATGAGCTTGAATCATTCATAAGTGTCACAGTGTCAAACCTACCCACCAAGTTTCATTCCTGTCGGTTGATTCCTTCTGGGTATAGCTATTTGTGGAACAATTCTTTTGACCATGAGTGTATAAAAATAGAAGTATAAAAATCACCCAGCCTTTATTACTTACCTGTAAATGAGGATTTCATCTGTGGAGCTGTTGTACTGGATCTGGTACATGCGAACACCAGGGATATGGCTTTGCGAAGGCCAGCGGACGGTGGCTGATGTGGAAGTAATTTCGGTCACGCTGACCCTGTGCTCAGCCCGTGCCTGCCCTCCTCCGCTGCTGTTGGACTTAATTGAGGTGGGCATGTCCGAGGGTCCGGGCTCAGGCTCGAGTTTGGGGTCGTAATGTGGTGAGGGGTTGACCACCAGCTCCACCGGAGCAGTTGCCTCCCCTGCAGCATTGGAGGCTATGCAGGTGAACACACCCGAGTCTTTGACTGTGGCGGTCAGGATGTCCAGTGAGCCGTTCTCAAAGGCGGTGGTACGGGACGTGTTTCCGATCAGTTTTCCATCAGGGCTGACCCAATGCGTGGTGGGCTCAGGGTCACCCACCGAGCGACACCTCAGGCTGACCTCCTGACCCTCCATCACGAACATTTTGGAGGTATGGCGGGTGATCATGGGAGGCTCGCACACAAACTCCTCCTCGCGGATGGTCCAGAAGTACTTTCCGGCCAACTCTTTGGGGGAAGCGCAGGTTTCTAAATCATCCTCGCGTGTCAGCCGCCGCAGCCACACCAGCTCACAGTTGCAGTGCAGCGGGTTGCCCCCAAAACTCAACACGAGGGCAGTTAGAGGCGATCCCTTCATCTTAGCGTAGACTGGGATCCGTAAGAACAGCGGGTCTGGTGGAATCTTCTTCAGCTTGTTGGATGTCATGTCCAGCCTGGCCAGCTTGTGCAGATTGGAGAAAATCCCCTCCGGCACAAACTCGATGAGATTGTGGTCCAGGCTTAGAGTGTTGACGCTGACCAGAAGGGCTATGGTGTCCCACGGGACGTCCACCAGATTGTTATAAGACAGGTCCAGGTCCTCCAGGGTCTCCAGAAAGTCCTGAAAGCAAGAGCAGGCAATGTGGAAATATGTACTTAATGTCATGTACTCGTATATGCAATATTACCCATATATTACAATATTACCATATAGGTGCACTCCGTGGTTCGACAATCACAGACTGCATACTCAATTAGCCTCCTTGTTAAATGTGACTATTTGCATGACATCACAGAAAACTGAATTCAAACTGGGCTTTGTTTTCATATAAAGGTAGTATAGACTGTGGAGTGAGCCGCATGTTTTGAAACTTGTTTACATGCTACATCAAACTTATTTAAGAAATACTATGGGCCATTAAATTTGTGATATATGGTCATTGTAATGTAAGCTAATTAGTAATTTTGCACCATCTCTAATGGTCCATTCTTCATAAATGATCACACAATTTTAAGGGCAATTGGCCATTTGCAAAATTCAGAGTCCTGCCTCTCTTAAGTTATTGTTGCCTTGTCCATCTACCTTTTAATCCAGGCTTACAGGTAGTGTTGGTGCTAACAGTTCAAAAAGTACAGTAGCATAAGTTGACTTTTCAGGCTGTTGATGGCAGACATAAGCTCACCGGACACCAAAAATGAATCACCTGTGACTGAAATGTACCTAATAGCATGTAATACCTCCACAAGAACAAATATCATCTGAGATTTAATTTGGCATGGGCTGGACAAATTTTTAGATGTAGGCCACATCAGTGTTCAGAAACTCTTGCATCAAGGAATTGCTCAGCTGGGGCAGAGTTGGTGGATGCCTTCCCTGACACAATTCCGAGGAGAATTCCCTGTAGACTGGGATTTTAGCCACTGCTGGTAGACCAGTATGACCATACGCTTCCATACACCTGCAAATTTAGCTACTTCTTTCAGACTATGGTCTTTGGCACCCCCAACTGCAGTCACTCCTTTTAGCCAAACATTAACATCTGCTTAGAGACCCATTTTCCACACATGGAACGAGACTGTACCACCTCTTCTCAATCTATGGATCCCATCACTCACACCACAGGTGTTTATAGCCCCATCATCCTTGTGCAGTGCTCAGTTACTACCACCTTAAACACACAAGGTGACTAAATTTTTTGTCGGGGGAGCGCATGTTTGAGAACTGATTAAACTGACCCTCCCAGTCAGACCTAGACTAGCGTAGCTGGTCCCCAAAACCAGGATATGTTGTGTTTTGGATACTGGTCAACCAGCATGACCATGACCAAGAAGGAATGATTAGGGTCAGTTGTGTTATGACAGTAACTATATGTCCAGACCTATATGCAGACTAGGTCCAGACTTTGGTCTAGTCGTTTTTTATACGTGCTGTTTTCTAAAAGAACTGATGTTCCTCAGAAAAGCATACCGTGACCTGATATATCATGATAACGATAACATATTGGTGTATCGCCCAGCCCTACCTGGAAGGCTCCGTCAGAGATGCTATGTAGCTGGTTGTTGGCCAAAATGAGGTGGCGCAGATTGACTAGGCCTTGCAGGTGTGTGTCATCCAGTGTGGTCAGCCGGTTGGCGTCCAGGTGCAGGGCATGAAGGTCCTGCAGGTCAGCGAAGGCGTAGGGCAGGATCAGGCTGATGGTGTTGCGGGACAGCGTGAGGTGGATGAGGCTGCTCATGTTGGCGAAGTCGCGGTGGCGCAGCGTGGTGATGAAGTTGTCCATGAGGCGCAGCTCGGCCGTCTGGCGGTCGATGTTGGGCGGGACGAACAGCAGGCCGGTCTTGGCGCACAGGACGGTGTAGGAGGGCAGCAGGTTCTGACACGTGCAGCGCTTGGGACACAGCATAGAGGCCGCAGGCAGCCAGAACAGAGCCAGGCACAGCAGAGCCCTCTCCATGGCTGCTCTCCTGCAATCAGGACAGAAAGAAAACACACAGAGAGAGAAGCTTTAGCACACATGCTGGACACACATTCAGGCTCCGTTTCTCACACATACACACACCAAGAAGGAGAGAAAGGAGCTCATACTCTCCCTCCGTCTCCCACACAACAAATTCAGGGAGGATCCTGTACACTATGGCATTTTTCAGCATCTGTAAAAATGCAGAAATCCACAGGGATGTTTTTCCACACCTCCAAAGTTCAGTCTTAGAAACTGGTTGCACATTGTGCTTCTCATAATCCCAAACACACTCAGTGACATTGAGGTCTGGACTCTGAGGTGGTCAGTCCATTGTTCTGAGAACACCAGCTGCTTCTTTGTTTGATGTGCCTATCTCTGTTTCTCAGTAAGGAGCTTCTTGAACGGCTACACATCCTTTCAGACCCATCTCATTGAGCTGAGTCTTCTCACATAGCCCTGTTAAATCAAACAAACCCTGGTTCTTGAACTGGTTCCATTCAGGCTTATTAGAGCCTTGGTGCTGTTCAGGGAACCAGCCTACTTTTGCACCAGTTTTTGTTGGAACCAAGGAACATCAAGGGACATGTCATCCATGTCAACAGAGGGTGTTACACAACGGTAGTTAAAGGACTAACAAGATGGCGGAGCGTATAGATTACCTGCGAGTGTTTGTGCTGTTATTCCAGATGTTTGTTTCCACCCAGAAAGCAGCACGGATCAACTACCGGCGATAAGAAGACGTAGAAGACCACTGGGTGTCCCCATTGTTGCCTTCTCTGTCCTCAATCACTGATACACCCACAAATGTCATCACGGTTCGAGGTGAAGACCCAACTATTCTTTGGTTCCAGCTGGGAACCAGCTTTTTGGTGAAAATGCGCAAGTAGTTTAAAATCAGGTGCAGGAACCGGAACGGAACCCGTTCCACGTTGGTAGAAAAAGGCTAACAGTGGAAGGCCGTACTTGTGCAAATAAATACGGATGGTCACCAACTTTTGCACAGTGCTGTAAGTCCAACACACCTAACAGCTTAACTCATTATATGCTCTCTGGCCACTTTATTGGAAACACCTTTTTGTAGCTCCACCTTGCTGGTGTACAGTTAGCGACTGAAGTTTATCTGATGATGCTCAATTTTGTGTTGGCCATCTTCTAGCCCATCATCAATGACCAGTTTCTTGACCACAGAGCCGAGCAACCCCACTGTGTCTACACTCATACCAGCACAGGAAACTACCATGCTATTACCACGTATCAGCGCAGTGTTGAAAATGGCCAACCACACAAATAACGTCTGGTCCTACGGTGGTGCCTGTTTCAGTGATGACAGGATAGAGGCAGGGGGCCGATACATTGTGCAGCAAACAGACTGGCTATAGCATCATCAACTGTATAGCTATAAAGAACACCTATATGATAGGTATGGCTGATACAATGACAACACTGCAGTGGGGAAGCCTCAGGCTTTCAGAGAGGGCCTAATGATTTCTGAGGACAAAATAATAATAATAATAATAATAATAATAATGTCTTTATGTACGTTATAGATTGAAAACCTACCACTTTGAAACACCCAGGAGAAACTTGTCTAGTCAGGACTTATTCCCATGTTATCTAGGTGTATACAGCTTTCACAGTGGTTAGGGGTTCAGGAGCTACACTGAAGGCTTAACGCATCGGATCAACCATCATCATAATTTGGAGGTTTCAGTAGAATCCAAGCCAATCGGGTTTTTGATCAAGAGGGATCAATTTCATGAGGAAAGGAAGTTGTAGTTATGTCACAAATATGCGCAGCAGCCTAACCATAGGGTGTATGCCAAAGGTTTGGTTGTCCTGGGTCAAATAACACGTTTTGCTGGTTAAGTACTATTTATTTCGTGAAGATATTAGGAATAAAAATAATAAATAAACCCCAAAACATTCCATCTAAAAAGGCCATAAACAAAGTTACATGTTACATACTTTGTTTCCCCCCCCAATATGTTAAACATAGCTGTTACATAAGACTATAAGGGATATTAATATCTGTTAAAGCATCAAATAAAACAAGTAAAGTCCTTTACGAGCTTCAAAGATTTGTGTTTATTCTACAGCATGTCAAAGAATGTTCATGTGCACCAGTGTTACCTTAGCGCTAACATCCTATTAACAACCCTATGGGGTAATATAAGAAAATCAGCAGAAATCAATGCAACGCTTTACAATAGGGTCCTGTATATGAGGTTACAAGACACCTACATAAGCCTGCATAAATTAATTTAAGTACTTATGCCAATAGGCATCATCTGTCAAAAAGGCAAACACAGAGTTGATTCTACTGCTATGGTTGATGGCAAAAGCCACTACGGAATCACTGCAATTTTCAGGTTGAGATATTTTATTGAAAACAATTGTTTGCCATCACCCGTCCACTGCAATCATGTGAGCGCAGCATTATAGTCATTATTCGCCACACCAATACTCATTTATATATGATACAGTGAGGGAAGCCTCAGGCTTTCAGAGAAGGCCTAATAGTCACTCTAGGCCTTTTTGAAGTCCTAGATACATCGCTGGCTGAAAGTACAAGCAGTAGTCTAACCAGGTCTCCGTTAACTAAACAGCCAATTGTGTGGCAACAGTGCACCGAATCATCCAAATATAGCCCAGGAGCTTCAGGTAATGTTCACATCAACCATTAGAATCGGAGGGAAATGTAATCTCAGTGATTTTGACTGTGACACGATTCTTAGATCCAGACAAGCTGGTTTGAGTATTTCTATAACTGGAGGCCTAATGATTTCTGAGGACAAAAAAATCCATGCCTGTATGTATGTTTTTTGGTTGAAAACCTACCACTTTGAAACACCCAAGAGACACTTGTCCAATCAGGACTTTTTCCCCACGAGATCTAGGTATATACAGCCAAGCGAGCTTTCGGGCTGGTTAGGGCTTAATGCACCGAATCAACCACCAACATATCAGTATATGTAGGGAGGTATCAGTAGAATCCAAACATGTGAATGCAGCACTATAGTCATGATTTGCCACAGAAATATAGTATACACAGTATACACTATACCTGCCTCAGGTAAAGAAGACATATAGAAGAAGCTGCAGCTTTGCAGTAAACAGAATGTACAGTACATATAGCCTATTAGTCTATGATACTCATTGCAATGTGCATAATTACATTCATGACTAAACAGCATTCAGTCTGTGGCTTTTCTTGCATAGTGCTGTTGAATGCTCTGCAATCTTTAATTACTCTCCATTTCTGTAGCGATGGCAAGGCATACGGTGGCAAAGAGGATCTAATTATTTAATCGCATATGAAAATGGATACTTGACCCGCTGGATTAAAAAAAAAATCCCGACCGCCACGAGCAAAGGAGCATGGCAGAGGGATTCGGCCATTTAATTTACTCCATTCCCAAAAGAGCTTCTACAAAAGAGCAGAATTAGTCTCTATTATGTACTTAAAGCTATTAAAGCAAACTAGCGTGGTAAAATGATGCTGCCACAGCCTTCCAGAACATGGACAGCCAGGAGCCGCAGAGAGAGAGAGAGAGAGAGAGAGAGAGAGAGAGAGAAAGAGAGAATGTGTCCGTGTGACACGGAGTAGCCCATCTCCTCTGGCAGCGCGTGCTAGTTTTAATTGCCCTCCACCACGTCAAATATGACACGCGCCTCTGCCTCGCGCAAACGTATATATGATACCGCGAGGCCATCTCACATCTTTGGGGTATGAATATGAATCACTGTTTCTGCGCTATCGCTCGCTGTGGATGCTAATGAATATCAGATTTGGGCCTGCTTTTGTTTATTGTTTGTGCATACGCTTCCATTTTAATAACTTTTACATAAAAGCACATAAATGTAATTATTTTCAGCGCCTAGCACAGCCCCTCTCGGAATATCAAGAAGCTTTGCGTGTGGAGAGATGAAAGAGGCTTGTCATCTGCAGAGGAGGAGGAGGAGGGCGAAGGAGGACGAACGCAGGAGCCGTTTTGCCCCGCTCAGCCAGCAGGGGGAAGCGTTGAGCTGCACGCATTGTGCGCACACAAAAGAGACACGGCAGGAAAAGCAGGGCTTGGGGCACACTAGTGCTCGGGTGAGAGGCGTTGCGTTCGGTGATGCATCCAGACCAGCTTAAGCTCCTACTACATTACAAACGCAGCCATGGCACATCTTCAGAGAGAGTGAGAGGAAGACAGAGAGAGACATTATCCAGACAACTAACTAAGAGGGCTGTGATGGTAGGGTGAAGAGGAATTCGTTATTGCTAGCTTGCTCTCTCTTTCTCTCATTCCGTCTTTCTTTTTCATACTCACTGGGCCAGATGTACTACACCTCGTGCACCAGTTTCTTCTCCGACCAATGAAAATGCATGTCTGTAAACAGCCAGGCTAGCGCTGCCATTGGTTGGAACATTGGTTAGGAGCAGACCAGAAGGTCTTAACTTCCAACGTAGTTAGAAACTCATCCTCAACACAACCTCTTCACACTTCTCCCATCTGGCAGATGATACAGGATCGTGACATCAAGGAGCATCAGAGCTCTGAACACCTCACTTCCTCCAATCACTGTTCCACCACGCCTACCTCCTCTGCCACAAGCATCTGACCAGTCCTGAGTAGTCCATGCTCAGTCTTCTCTCCTTTGAGATGACCACCAGAACATTACAGACTGCTTAACTACACAGACGGACCACCAGAACATTACAGACTGCTTAACTGCACAGATGGACCACCAGAACATTACAGACTGCTTAACTGCACAGACGGACCACCAGAACATTACAGACTGCTTAACTGCACAGATGGACCACCAGAACATTACAGACTGCTTAACTGCACAGACAGACCACCAGAACATTACAGACTGCTTAACTGCACAGACTGACCACTAGAAAATTACAGACTGCTTAACTGCACAGACAGACCACCAGAACATTACAGACTTTTTTCTCTGTGCATGTGACAATAAACGCTTGAATCTTGAAGCGGAAATGGCTGTGGAATCCATCAGTAACATTTTGATTTCCAATAGGCAGGACCAATTATGTGAGAAAAGGGTTTCTGGAAGTCCTAGATACATCGCTGACTGAGAGCACAAGCAGTACTCTAACCAGGTTTCGGTTATCTATTCGGCCAATTGTGTGGCAACAGTGCAGTACACCAAATTATGCAAACATGGCCCAGAAGCTTCAGGCAATGTTCACATCAACCATTCGAATGGGAGGGAAATGGAATCTCAATGATTTTGACTGTGACATGATTCTTAGCTCCAGACAGGCTGGTTTGAGTGTTTCTGTAACTGCTGATCTCCTGGGATTTTCAGGCGTAACAGTCTCTAGAGTTACTCAGAATGATGCAATAAAGAAAACACATCCAGTAAGCAGTTCTGTGGATAGAATCATCGTGTGGATGAGAGAGTTCAGTGGAGAATGGCCAGACTGGTTCAAGCTGACAGAAAGTCAGCTTGAGCTACAATAACTCAGATAACCAGCCTGTACAATCATGGTGAGCCAGAAAAGCATCTCAGATGGCCCAGATGGAGAACAACAGCAGAAGACCACATCGACAGAGGACCTGAATCCAGTAGAACGCCTTTGGGATGTAGGAGAACCGAAGATATCCAGCATGAAAGTGTACCTAAAAAGTCTACAGGAATTGTATGATGCAATCGTGTTAACATCTTCTGGAATCCATGTCATGAGGAGTTTAGGTTCTTTTGAGAGCAAAGGAAGGCCCTATATAAACAGCTCTGGAAATAAAAAAGAGATCACTAAATCAGTATCTCCACATGTATAGCAGGTTCTTAGTGAGGAACAGAAGGTTGGGTTCTAGCTTTACTGGCAGATACAGTGAGCGTCCGGTTCATAAGAACAAGGTCAAGCAGCAAACACACAGGACAACACAGCTACAGACTGGCAGAGGACCAAAACCACTCTCTACTGACCGTGATGAGCGCCACCTCATTCCAATGTCACTTAACCACCGTAAGATGACCTCAAGTGACCTACAGAAAGACCAGCGAGTGGTGGCTGGGGTGAAATGCACAGCGAGCATGGTTCAAAAAACAGGCTTCTGGAGGCGTCATTAGTGATTTTCTAAATAAACAGATCTAAAATACAATATCTGATCTGGAATTTGGGAGACGTGTTTCCAGTAGTGCGTAGAATAAAACAGAACTGCTCATTTTGGTCAAACACAAACCCAGAAACTAGAGAAAAGGATCATTTTGAGGTGGTCTCTTCAATTTTTACAGAGCTGTATAGTGAGGCCCTATATATATTATATATTACATCTCTACCAAATTAATAAGGTATACTAAATGAATTACTGTCAGTAAACTGAAGCACATAACTTCCATATAATACAATTTAAGTCATTTTATTCATCTGCTATTTTATTCATTCATCACTTGATGCATTTGGATCAAGTAAACAATGCACACATATACACAGATATAGCACACTGAGCTTCATGTCTCTTTTTCTTCCAGCACGGGTGGCTTAACACTTCCCTTCCACCATCCTTCCACACCTGCCATCTTCTCTCTCAGCATGAGGCAGTGAGTCAACCCCAGCATGGGCAGGGATAAGAGGGATAAAGGGAGACGAATTACGCACAGTCGCCTCTTCGGGATCTGCCATGTTCAGTATTTTAATACGAGGGATTGGCACGTTGGGAAAAAGCATGTAAGAGTGTACGCATAAAGGGATTTTGGCCCATATGCTTTTCCATAGGTGTTTATGGCATTCACTCCAGCACCACTGCTATGTATTCCAGTAGCTGGGAAAAGGGACCAAATTGATTTAAATCATGTTAGAGAACAGTGAGGGGTCTCGTTAGCCGGTGCTACAGTGCCACCTCGTAGCCAAATCAAACCAAGCCAAGTAGAAATTCTTACCCGTATAGTGTTTTTCATTCAAACGCTGCAATACAAAGTGCTGTTATATGAAGCTTCCCAGATATTAGAGTTAGTGCTTATAATGCATCTAATGCTTTGACTCTTTAACCCTATCAAACCGGGCATATTGCCGGTGATCCATTCTGCAATTCTGGGCAAGGTTGCTTGAATTCGTTTAAATCTGCTTTCAGATGAACTGCAAGTCCACACTGACCAGAGCTGACCACGTTGAAGACAAGAATAAGCCATGTTTTTCTGGCTGCCCCAAAAGTGTTAAAGCAATCTGTCATAGTTAAGCACAAAACAGAGTTAAAAATGAATGTAAAAGAACAAATTTAAACTAGGGAGGTCACAATGAATGCACTGATAATGTGCTAACATGAAAGCAACATAACAAATGACCACGTTTTTCTAGTTTGACTCTTCGTACCAACTGTAGGAGCGCAGGCTGAAACCTAGCTGCAGCACCCTGTATGTAGCTAAACTAGAACCAGTGATTGTAGCCCTTTCATTCAAACACAGCTTTATATTGGCTTAAAAATCCAATGTTTGTACCAAAGTCACCTTAAAATAACATCTTCAAAATCTCTTTAATGGTGCACTAACTTCGTGTCACTGGCACTCCGAGCCCACCATACTGCCTGCCATACTGCTATGCAACTTTGGAGGAGCGGGCACGCAACACTTCACAGCACCATATCACACACCACCAAGAACTGTGGATCTTCAGCCAGCTATAAGAAGAAGCTAGCACAGTATTCTCAGCATGGAGAGGCTGTGAAGAGACCCAAAAACATGTTCTTGGAGGAAGCAAGGATAAGCACAGAGCAAGTGGCCTGACAAGAGAAAATCTCAGACTGGCTTTTACATGTTGGCAGGAGCTAAAGGTCTCACGGCTAACGGGAAAACAATGAAATCATGTCTGCCAATGTTATTCATGAAAGATTACAATGTAGGATGTAACCATATCTGTGTCATCCCACATAGTTTTGTAGCTTTGTAGTTTTTAAGACCAGCATGCAAAGAAATAGGTGTGGTCAGTCTCACATCAAATTAGCTGAGGCCAATCATTCTCCGAGTAGAGAGTTTAGGGCCATTTTGTGCCATTTGTGTTTACACACAGAGGAATTTGTCTTCCGCATTTAGTCCATCGTGACGTGAAACACCCACATATACACACTCTAGTGAACACACTTGCGGAGCGGTGGGCAGCCCTATCCACGGTGCCCGGGGAGCAGTTGAGGGTTAGGTGCCTTGCTCAAGGGCACTTCATTCATTACTGTCAATTCAGGCAATCGAACCGGCACCCCTGCGGTTAGAAGGCTGGTTCCCTAACCTCGAGCCCCCTCATGCCTGGAAAATTTGCAACCTCCTGTAATATCTCACATACTACCCGCTCATGGGTCTGCATGGTACCTTCCTGGATCCACCCATTTGCACACACCTGCAGCTGATGGACTCACTGAGGCTTCTTATACCCCTTAGTTTGCAGAGTCAGTCCTTAGTTTGCAGAGAAGTCTCTGTGTGTATACCTGAGCAGTTCTGAGCAGTGTTCTGTTTGTTTAGCTTGCCTGTTTTTTTATCTAGCCTGTGTTTTTGATCCTTGCCTTGTCTCCTGGCTTCTGCCTTCTGGTTTTTGGATATGTGTCTCATGTTGCCTGCCTGTGTTATGACCCCTGTCTGTTATCTGGACCGTGAGTATTGGAATGCCCCAAATAAAGCCATTCAGCGCGTGCAACCTGTCTCACCCTCCTCTGTACATAGTAAAATCCTGTAATACACTCATCATCCAAAGAATAGCTGCACCCAGAAGGAAGTGTGGGATTGCAGTGCTATTGGGAAGGAAGATAAAGGTCACCAGGAACAATAAATGATAATACATTTAGACTGATATGGGTAATATTTATTGAGCTACACATACAGAAGTAGTGTCTCTCAGTATGGTGTCGGGCCGCCATGTTTGCTAACGCAACATGCTAGACGTCTCGGCATGGAGCTGTAGAGGTTCCTAATGGTGTCCTGTGATAATCCATCCCATGCAGCTTGAATATTCTCACACAGTTTCTGGAGACTTTACAGTAGAGGTGGAGGTGGAGTGACACCAGGCCTTCTGGATGCGTGACAACAAACCGTTTCTCGGCGCTGACCACGGTGCCTTCACTAAGACAAAAGCGAGACCCGTCACTGAAGATGACTCGCTGCCATTCAGAGTCACTCCATGACAGTCTCCCACTACACCATTGCAGTCTTTGGCGACGGTGACGTGGTGATCAGGTCAGTCGTCGTAATGGTCTGCACGCATGTAGTCCAGCACTCACAGGATGACTAATGGAGGCCACCGCTGCTCAATCCTATCGGTTGATTCTTTCTGGGTGCAACTAATCTGTGCAACTGTTCTATTGATGGCGAGTGTATTACTTGTTCTTGTATTACCTTTTAAGTCAACATGGTCCTTTCTCTTCTTTGTTGTCTTTGTTGGTGCAGTGGAGAATTCAGAGTCCCCATTACGTCCTCCACCCCAACTGTAGGGGGACTCCAAGAGCAAAACATACCAGTTCTTGCATAATGCGGCTTTAGAAGGCCATGTTGGACAGCGCTCCTGTGAGAGCACTGGATAAATCAATGAGCTGCAAATGAATAAAAGCAACAGGAACCCGGATATCTCCAGTTCCACTCCAGAGCCTGCATTGTAACAAGAATCCACAAGCTGAACAAGAGCAAGCGATTATTTCTGCATTATCATATTTGAATGAATAAGACAAATGTGCTTCACTGAGATTGACGACACAAAAAATGCCGCACTTAGTGACAATTCATTATTTCATCGTCTGACAGCCTTTATAGAAACGTAGGAAGGAAATCAAGAATCAAAAAACAGTTTTCCGTGCTCTGTTCCTCCCTCCCCTCGTCCTCCCTTTCGCTATGAGTATTGACAGGATGCATTAATATTTCAGAGAGGACACAGGCGAGTGCGTGGATGTTTGACACTGTGTGTAAAAATTAACCCCTCTCCGGGCCCGAAGCCTTTCAAACCAAGTAAAAGCACACGCTGAGCATCCTTGACCGTGTGAATATTTAATACAACCTCCCAACACGCTCCGTGTGCGGGCTGTATGGTGGATATACAATAGAGGATGCGCGCTCGCAAGTGAAACTGGGGCATTACGCTGTTTTCCATATGAATTGTTAATGGAGTGGCACAGAGGGTACGTAATGAGGACATTCTGGGAGAAGCAGCAGAGTGCTATAAACTAGAACGCCGGCTTGCGACTGCACACGCACACACACACAATATTACTCAGCATCCGGATTCTTAAAAGCAGACATGCAAAGTGTCTTATTTGCTAAAAAAAAAAAAGCCTGTATTGATCCTGTCTGATTTGCAAGAAAGGAACATTGAAATTGTCAATTCTTTGACTGGGGCTTCAAAAGGCAGCCTTCAACACGTTAACCGTGTTTGCTGGAACGAATCAATGAAAAGTGCAGTAATTATTGCTTGGACTGAGTCTCAGGGAGCGTGTCTGTCTACTGCTGGCTTTCAGCTCTGCTACGTGTTAAAGAACGCACTAAACCTGCAGTTAAAGTTCCTACATTTCAGTGTCAGAAGCAAAATTGCATTCATTTGAATGGAAATTGCCTCACTGAAGAGTTTTGTGTTGAACACATAAGGTGCAAAACAGCTTGTGGGTAAAACTTGTGGGTTGCATTGGTCATTCATATAGCAGCACTGAGGGTCCTCAGTGTAGTACGCAATGTTTTAGCAGTGTTGAAGCACTAGACTAGTATGTTTCTTCCCAGCTGACTATAAATTAATATATACATGCCAGGAGGCATAGTATGCAGTCAGGCAGGATGTAGATTAGATGGTATAAACATTGCCCTTTAGATATGAGAACCGTCATCTTGGAATACAGGGATAGGAATGTTATGTTCCTCAGTTAGATAAGCAAAAGGCAAAACCTGGTTGTCCAGCAACTCAGTGTAGGCACTGCGGTTCAAGTTTACTGTCACCTCGACCAAAGAATCCATTTCCCATTAAACCAGCCCCAGAACATCACAGAGGAGATTCATTTTTGGAGCTTCGATAATAGATACTTTTAGGCCTGGCAGTAACCTGCATTCCTGGTGATCCAATCTTAATAATCAGCACAAGTACAGCACATATGTGAACTCTAAAGCACTCTGAAGTTTCCTTGACTGTGTCAAAGTACTTGTATCCCAGTAAACAATGGTCGTCCGTGGACATCTAAAATGTGTTTAAATATAGTCATATACATGATTTCAACGGTTCAAATGGTTAAAATATTTACTGGGATACTTGCAGACTACGCCATAAGAGGTGTGTCCACAAAAATATATAAGCAATCAGGAATGATGTGGTTTTCCAAGTCAACTTAATAATACACTCATCATCAAAAAAACGGTAGTGTCTCTCAGTATGGTGTTGCACCACCATGTTTGCTAACACAACATGCCAGATACCTCAGCATGGAGCTGTAGAGGTTCCTAATGGTGTCCTGTGATAATCCATCCCATGCAGCTTGAATATTCTCACACAGTTCCTGCAGATTGTGCGGTAGGGGTGGAGGTGGAGTGACACCAGGCCTTCTGGACGTGTGACGTGTGACAACAAACTGTTCATCTTGGTGCTGACCACGGTGCCTCCACACACGGATTTGTTGGTCGTCTCCACCAAGACAAAAGCGGGACTTGTCACTGCGTGTCATGGAGTCTCTCCATGACCGTCTGGCATGACACCATTGCTAGCTCACAAGGGATGGTACCAACACAACAGCATAAGTGCAAAGCATGCACAACAGGACGACCATATAGTCAGTCAGGTACAGCGATAAGACTCGCCCTTGCTTACGTCACATGTCCAGCTGAGCATGAAACTTGAATCACTTCCATGTCTCAAACCTACCCACCAAGTTCCAAGTCGGTTGACTCCTTCTGGGTGCATCATATTTCGCTACCTAGTTAGCTCAGCTGCTAAGTGTTTTACTCAGAAATGCACTATGAATACCAAAATTAGGTTGAGTTCAGGAATAATAAGCCAGAAATACACTGAGTTTGCATGGAAATCATAAGACACATGTTATATAATCATGCAGTGTGAATAATGCCCTTCCACTGGAATAATCCCAGTAAACTGATGAAGTAAGTCAGGAGTACTCCAAATTTCCAAGAAGATTTAATTGATTTAAAAGACTGAATTGACTGACACGGCTTTGAGTGGTGAGCAGTTTGCGATCGCTATTCTTACCCAGTCGCTGCCTTGCGGATACTTTTTAGGCTCTGAATTGTGAACTGTGTAAAGTGCTCATCTGCTCTTGTGGCGACTGAATGTGTATATTCACAAAGAACCAGAGAAACCAGCTCCTCAGATGTCTGCGAAGAGCAGGATCATCTGACATGAATGAGACAGAGCTGCTTTCCGTGGAGAGTTTCGCTACAGTCTCCGCTGCTCTTCTGAATCTTTGGTGATGAGCGGAGCGCCTTTTTCCGCTTTCATGCACCTAGAATGAGAGATTTCCTGTACTACAGAGACTAAAGTGTGTATAAGGACAGACGACGGCGTTCCAAGTACTCTGAGGGCCTCCTTTGCGTATTCAAATTACACTACACAAGAAGCTACACAAGGACCGGTGTACCGCTTTGTCCTTGTTTGCACTGTTTTTCACCATCACAAATAAGTCGCTTCCATAAAACACAGAGACAAGACAGAAACACCGCTGGAGTTCTGTTCGTTACGGCAAGCTATTTTAATCAGCGCAGTAGTAAATGCATCCCAATTACTCTCCCTGCAAAAGCGCAAAGATCTGGAGGGAATCTCGTGCATGCGTGCGTGTGGTTGTAATGCACTGCAGAGCAGAGCTTCCCACCTCATGCTGAACTTCAGCTTCCCTGAAAAAAAAAAAAAGAATGCCACCAGCTCCAGCATTACATCTATTTGCCTATGTGTTTGAGTGTGTTTGTGCGTCTTGTCTCTTGACACTGGTTGCGGCAGAGCAAACAGGAGAAGTAGGGCAGTGGTATTTGAACACGGGGAGCTTTCCTCCACCGCCTCCGGAACGCTCTGAGCTAGGACAGTCGTCCCATAGCTGCAGTCCATCAACTTCCACCCCAGGCATCAGGACATGTCCAATAAAACCTCTTTCCACAGAGATCAAGCAGAGGTCACTCTCAATAGGGGTCGACCCTTCGTCTTTGCTAGCCGGCTTGTTAACTGAAGAAGTAGAGAGTCATCTTTTACTGTAGTCGCAAGATGGCTCTGACTACCGAGGTTTCAAAATTGCATATTCCGCCCTGTTACCAGCAGCTAACAGTGGACGCTTATGTAATAGTCCAGCACAATCATCCACCTAAGTACCCCTAACTATTGCCACATGCAATCCAAGTGCATTTGCCTTCAAAATCCTCCAAAAATGTTTCCACCACAAACCACAAGTGCATTTCAGCCAATTTTCTGCACTTATGCTAGATATCCACCCCCACCTCTTTAGCCAAAACACAGTGCAAGTGGATCACTGAGGCAAAAGAAGAGAGAGTACTCATGATTTACTTTAGTTATAAGGAAGGAAAGTGATCAGATTGCCCCCTACTGCTTAGCATACTTTAACAATGTTGCACAATATAGGTTGTGCAGCATATGGTACCATGTCACCCAAGTTATACTGTATTTCACACAATGACAATGTTCCAAATAAGCAACATTAAAACACTTTACTTTGGATAACAACACCATAAAACAACATTATCAACAACATTGTAGTTAAAGTATTGTAACAGTATTGTAGTTTTCACAGTTATATGGCTATTGAACTGTATTTATAGCTCAACATTGCTTGTTAATGTTATATGGCTAATGACCTGTATGTGTAGCTCAATATTGCTTGTTAATATCATAAGGCTATTGAACTGTATTTATAGCTCAACATTACTTGTTAATATTATATATCTATTGAACTGTATTTGTAGCTCAACATTACTTGTTAATATTATATATCTATTGAACTGTATTTATAGCTCAACATTGCTTGTTAATATTATATAGCTATTGAACTGTATTTATAGCTCAACATTGCTTGTTAATATTATAAGGCTATTGAACTGTATTTAGAGCTATATTGCTTGTTAATGTTATATGACTATTGACCTGTATTTATAGCTCAACATTGCTTGTTATTGTTATATGGCTATTGAACTGTATTTGTAGCTACATTACTTATTAGCCTTATATAGCTACTGACCTGTATTTGAAGCTGCATTGCTTGTTAATATTATATGGCTATTGAACTGTCTTTGTTAATGTTTAGTATTTTATTCTGCAACCTTATGCATTGTCATTTGACCAAACAGAAGAGTTGTACCACTCTGTAAAGTCTTCTTCATCACCTATCAAAGACTTTCAGTGGTGTTAAGTTCAGGACTCTGTGGTGGCCCATTCATTTGTGAAGATGATTCCTCAGGTTCCCTAACCCACTCGTTCCCAATTGGAAGCCCAATGAATCTTGGCATTGTGTGGAAAGTGCCCGTACCATCAGGGAAGAAAATGTTCATTGACCGTATAACCTGGTCATTCAGTACATTCAGATAGTCAGCTGCCTTCATTTTATTGCCACATACTGTTGCTGAACCTCAACCTGACCAACTGAAGCCCCCAGATCATTCCTCCAGAGTCTTGCTCAGTGTGCACTACGTGTGATGGGTACATCACTTCATGCGCTTCCCTTCCTACCCTGACGCCCCCATCGCTCTGGAATAGCGTCAATCTGGACTTATCAGACCACATGACCTTATTCCATTGCTCCAGGGTCCAATCTTAATGGCTGCTTGCAAATTGAAAACTTTTTCCCTGATTATCCTCACTAACACCAGATGGCCACACAGATGTTTAGTTCCAATCCTGTGAGTTCTCGTCATGCGGAAACGCTCTTACCTTCACTCTTACCTTCCGTGAGTCCTTCAAGATGTTTTCCCAACCACATTTCTCCCATGAATTTGACAGTTCACCACTCTCCCTTCAGGTCTATTTGCTGGACAGTTCTTAACCCAGTTCCTGTCTTTTCAGCTTCTCCTTAGGTGTTTTCTTTGCTTGATGTAGGACAATAATTGGTCCCTTCTGAAACACAGTTAAGTCTTTTCCATGACCACAGGATACGTATTCCCACATGGTTGTACAAGAAATGAGAAGCTACTCCAGTAATTATCCAATCAAAGGCTCTTAATTATTTACTTTTGTGTGGATCCAGGCAGTTTTGGCTACTTGCATGTCAGCCATATGCAGAGTTGAGGCATCAAATTTCATGCTTTGAAGTGATAATAAATGAGTACATCCTCTATAGAGAATGCATTTCTGCACACATACAACAAAATTGCACATTCGGGGGCAGTTGTGGGCTGGAGGTTAGGGAACCAGCCTTCTAACCAGAAGGTTGCTCGTTCGATTCGATTCCCTGAACGGACAGTATCAGCTGAAGAGTCCTTGAGCAAGGCACCTAACCCCCCAACTGCTCCCTGGGCGCCATGGGTAGAGCTGCCCACTGCACCATGCAAATGTGCTCACTACCCCCTAGTGTGTGTGTGTGTGTGTGTGTATGTGGGTGTTTTGCTTCTCGGATGGGTTGAATGTGGAAGACAAATTCCTCTGTGTGCAAACACAAACGGCACAAAATGGCCTCACCTAAACCTAAACTCAAGAATAGCTGCACAAATAGCTGCACCCAGAAGCAATCAACTGACAGGAATGAAACTTGGTGGGTAGATTTGACATTGTGAGACATGCAAATGATTCAAGTTTCACACTCGACTGCACATGTGACGTAAGCAAGGACGGGCCTTAACACTGTACCATGACTGAGGACGTTCGGGGAGAAGTGATACCCTCCATGAGTCATCTTGTTAATGCCAGCACCATTGGCAGACTCACATTTGTCTTGGTGGAGACGACCAACAAATCCATGTGTGAAGGCACTGTGGTCAGGGCCATTGCCAGACCTATCCCCAATTGAAAATGTGTGGGATGCTATCAACACTCCACCTCCACCCTCCTACTGCAAAATCTACAGGAACTGTGTGAGGATATTCAACATGTATGGGATGGATTATCACAGGACACCATTAGGAACCTCTACAACTCTATGCCGAGACGTCCGGCATGTTTCATTAGCAAACATGGCGGCCCGACACCACACTGAGATACACTACTTCTGTATGTGTAGCTCAATAAATATTACCCATATCGGTCTAAATTTATCATCATTTATGGTCCCTGGTAATCTTTATCTTCCATATCAATAGCATTGCAATCTGACCCTTCCTTCTTGGTGCAACTATTCTTTTGATGATGAGTGTTTATATACTTACAATACATACATATACACAAAAATGTATCATATACACAGATTTATTTTCTCAATGTGTTAAATAGAAATTTTGTACTTAAATCAGTAATAAAAAATGCCATATTTATGAACGTTCACTGATGATGACTATTGCATACGACTGTAGGTGCCAACCGCTGAAGACACAACCCTTGCATTCTGAGGTTAACGGCTGCCAGGTGAGAGGAGATTAAGGGGGAATTATGGTCATGTCGTTGCACGCGTTGACCACTTGAGTGCTGAATAATTGCAGGCTGTTGGGGTTTTAAGAGAAAGGCCAGGTCAGACGAGTCCTCGCCTAGCAATTAGCCTTTACTGTGTATTAACTGGACTGAAGCTGCACCTGCATGAATTACCCAAACCAGTGCTTACACAAAGCTCAACATTCAGCCAGAATAAAAGGTGAGTGGAAGTGGAGCCACACAGCATACAGCAGCTGGGTGTTTAGGGCACTCCATAACTGAACACTAATCCACATACAAGTTAATGCTCATAACCACATACGTCAGCGTGATGAACAGATATCAGCTTGTTTTATCAATTTATAACTGTCCACTGCCACTGAGTCCAGTTCTTAACTAGTGATTACCTTGAAGTCCTTAACACTGTCTGGAGCACCTCGGTTAGTTAGTGACAAATCCATTACATACTGCTGTACTGTAATTGCTCAGTGTATGAATATCATAAGCTGTCTCAATTAGCATAATACAGCTAGTGCTTTGGGTGTGGACAGGGCCTGAACATTCATGCTGAGTATATTCACAATACAGCGCTCAGTGCAAAAAACAGTACCATTCCTGGAGCTCCATTTACTAGCACAGATTTCACATTTCCATATTTACTTGTCTATGAATATTCAGAGAGAACTTCCTGTTAAAATCATTCATTTATAATGTAGGTTCTTGTACGCCCCCCCCCACCCTCCTCCCGCCTCCCCCCACCCCTCACATGTAGACAGCTCAGTGATATTTCAGCACATCACACAACACACAAAACACTCCATCTACTATGTTGGCAGGATGGCTGAAATGAAGCTGTCCAAAAGTTTGTAGACACCTGCTTATCCAGGTTTCTGAACTTTAGATATCAAGGGTGTTCGTTGTGAGTTTGGCCTTCTTTTGCTGCAGTAACATGCTTTGCATTAGATGTTAGAACATTGCTGTGAGGATCTGACTGAAGCCACACAGGCATTAGTGAGGTAAGGTACTGATGTTGGATGGTTAGTTTTAGATCACAAATGCCACTATTGGACGGAGATACTTCACTCATTGCATGTCTGTGGAGAATACCCAAGCCTAGTATGGTCATTTGAATGCTTTAGTCAGCAAATGGTGGCAGGACGTCACTCATTGGAAGGGCTGTGCAGATACTTTGGAAGTATAGTGTATATGCATGGTCACTTGGGCAGGGAACAAATAAGAACCTATCATGTTTCACAGGGACGATTAGGGACCAATCATGTTTCAGCTTTGTGAATACTATAACCTGAATTGGCACAGCTCCATAGGCAGCATGCCAGAGTGAGGTTCAGTAGAGTCTATTCCATTCTAACTCTACAATAGTCTACTTCTATATCATGATTAAATGCCCCATATTCTGGGAAAAAATGGAATCATGGAATTTCCCTTACTTGTTTAAACTAAAGGAGTCTGAAGTTATATGTAAACATGTCAAAGTTTCAACATTTAACATTCACTCCACAGTCTATACAGTCCATATATGGACACCAAGCTGGAAAAACAGCCTGTCTGAAATTCATTGTCACAGGAACCAACTCATTTACATATATCCATCTATTTAGCTACATCCATTCATGCTGAAGTTCTAAGAAATGTTCAACCCCTAAATGTTTTTCTGAATGAGTTCATTTAGATTCCTTTGTCGAGATGCGTTCTCACTAGCAACATACTAAACCAGGTTTCAGTGGGACATTGGGGCCAAGAATGTTTTTGGAGGTACAGTTCTGTTGTTTAGTGCACACCTGAGTACAGGTGGGGTGTTCACACCTGGCAAGATCAATCAAAACACACCAGCAAAACAGTAGTACTGCAATTAAACATGCTATTGGAGATTACACTGACATACCGTATGCAGTATGTAAAATGATTATAAAGTGGTTTTACCTCAATTGTGTGGTA
>CM067486.1:30813759-30879348 GCA_034552555.1 Semaprochilodus insignis | reverse complement strand
AGAAAATGAGAGAGGAAAAGAGAGTGAGATGAGGGAGGAAAAGAGGCAGAGAGAGAGATGAGAGAGGAAAAAGAAGAGGAAAAGAGAGAGAGGGAGGAAAAGAAAGAAAGAGATGAGAGGAGAGAGAGATAGGAGAGGGGAAGAGAGAGATGGGAGAGGGGAAGAGAGAGATGAGAGATGACAAGAGAAAAGAAAGAGAGATGACAAGAGAAAAGAAAGAGAGAGATGAGAGAGGGGAAGAGGGAGATGAGAGGTAGAAACAGTAAAAGAGAGAGAGAGAGGGAGAAAGGGAGAGAGAGAGGAAAAGAGATATAGAAATTAGAGGGGAAAAGAGAGAGGGGGAGAGAGAGAGCGAGAGAGAGGGAGGGAGGGGCTCGTTAGAACGTGTTAAATTACAGTCATGCACAGAGACGCTTTGATCCTGAATAACAGCAGCAGTAGCGAGTGTGTGGATGAATGATATTCTTTGGCAGAGAGAGAAATAAAAGAGAGTGAGAGAGAAAGAGAGAGAGATAAAGAGAGAGCTAGCTATCTGTCCTCCGAGCCAGCGTGGCCTGCTCGTGTGGACCAGAATGCTAATGCTGGGTTAGCGTTAGCCTCCAGTCATTCTGGCATGACAGCTGAGGAGGAAGCGTGTTAGCAGCCATGTTGGACACTGGCTTCTCTTTTCTTGGCAGACATCAAACAAATGCCTTTCCTTTTCTTCCCCCCTCTTTTCACGCCCATGGCACAGAAGGAGCAGTGTTGCTAGTGATAATGACTAGCCTTGCTCGTCCAGGAAGAGGCCGGAGTGAAAGCTAGCTAGCCGCGGTTGCTAATGAGAAACAAATACGGATTTGGGTTTTAGAGCCATGTACCTGCTGGAGTCTGGCCAAAATATGAAAGTAAGGCTTTGCTGAGGCGCAGATACGCCCTGTGGCAAGTGTCTCTGTCATGTTGCATTCTCTATGGCAGAACCGATTCATCAAGTGCTACTACTTACTGTATATCAGGATCCGCACATACTCACACCTCAAAGCATTTCAGAGTGCATTACCCCTCCACCCACACGCTCACAACAAACCAGCAACCCACCCACGCAACCACTCCGTCTCAAAGACACGCTTTCTCAGCGCTCGCACAACCAGACAGAGTGCACGCAGAGAAGTCATGACTCTCTTGGGGGGGGCTACGGTTATGACGTCCTACCCTCAGAGCATCTCAGAGAACGGGGAGTGTGTTTTTCACCCAGAGACATTAAAGGACAAATTAGATTAGGCTTGTTTTGTTCTGGAGACAAGAAACGTAATGTTCATTTCTTGAGTGTCAGTTATTAAGCATGTATTCCATACGTATGTCATACACAGGAAAACTTTACACCATGTTTTGCAATACCATTAGCATTAGCATTTGTGACACGATTTCAAATGTGTTCTTAAAGGAGCGGTATGTAACATTTTTAGTTTAAAACATTCCAAAATCAACTAATCTTATCAACAGAACATGAATAAATAACGGGTTTGATACTACATCCATGACATATATGTACTGCGTTACAGAGATATCTACTGAAGTTAGCATGCTAATCAGCTAGCCCCAGCCTGTCCTGGCTCATAAATCCACTTTGCCACTGTAGCATCCAGTCTACCATCAGTTCAACACGAGAGGAGATGTCTGGCATGTTAGGTTAGCAAACATGGCGGCCCGACACCATGCTGAGAGACACTACTGCTATATGTGTAGCTCAATAAATATTGCTCGTATCAGTCTAAATTTATCATCATTGCATTTTGAGGAAATATTACGGGAAGACAGGAATTTTGTCTTTTAAATGGTATAATATGACGGATTTTACTTTATGCACAGTTGAGTCACATTATTATGACCTAATATCCAGAGTAACCGCCGTGTGCAGCACAGATAGCAGCTAGCCAGCTTGGCAGTGACTCAGTAAGGTCCTGGTAGGTTGTCTCAGGTATCTGGAGCCATGCTGACTGCAGGACTTCCCACAGCTGCTGGAGGGAACGTGACGATCAAGGTGGTCCCACAGATGCTCAATTGGGTTCAAGTCTGGGGACTAAGGGGGCCAGGGTAGTACATGGAAGTCTAGGTCATGCTCTTCCAACCAATGTCAGACATTTCTAGCCGTGTGACACGTTGCATTGTCTTGCTGGAAGATGGGATGGGATCCGCCCCAGGGAAGGCAATCAGTATGTATGGGTGTATGTGATCTGCAAGGATGGATTCATACACAAATCAGTTTAGAGTGCCTTCTACATGGATGAGTGGGCCCAGAGAATGGCACTAAAACGTGACTTCCTTCATGATCTATGCACTGCCAAAGTAGGAAGGCAGGTCATAATAATGTGACTCGAGTGTGTATAACCAACAACATGCACACAAAAGTTTGATTTTCTGGTTGACTTAAAAACACTGTTGGCTGTTTTTGTAGAACCAAAGATTCAAGGCAAAAATAAAAAGAGATAAAACTATTTTAGACACCGCTTTGAGTGCCATACCGTTGTTTACAGCAGGAGTGTTTCTGTAAGTGTTTCAGTGAGTCATGCTGAGATGTATTGGCCCCCATCCCCTCCCACCCATCACAATCTGAACTCTAACAAATACCAAATTTCTTTTTTTGGGTACAAAGTAAGTGCGTTTGAGCATGACATGCTAATCCCTGGTAGACTTAAAGGCTAACACATTAGCGTTGTGACTGAAAGCTAAATCACCCTGGCCATCTGAATTAAATTCCCTCACATGTACACGCTCTCTTGTCCTCAACACGAATGATGACATGGCAGGTAGAGATAGAGAGATAGAGCAATAGCGATAAATCACTTTCCCCGCAGCAGCGAGGCCACCCAGCGGCAGGTCAAGGTGAGCTGGTCTTCTCTCTGTGTGTCAGGCTTACAGGACTATAGTTCATATACAGCTCTGTTGGGCATTAGATCACTTTTAAAGGTGGAGAGGATTAGGATTGAAAGTGCAGGCTCTAAGAAACTGGACAGTGACGCAGTGTTTGGTGTTTAGGCGTTGGAGTGGATATGTTCGAAGACGGAAAGTGCATTTTAACATTGGGCTGTTTACAAGATGCTGCCTTTACTGTTGTATACACTGCAATACACAATTTGAGCACAAGCACACATATTGAGAACTCAATTCACATCGTATTATGATAGTTTTGAGATCAGGTTTTGGCCTAAAATGTTTTTTTAAGGACCTACAGGCCGTTCTAAGGTAAATAACATTTTATCATTTATTTATTCGTCTTCTAAGCTGTTTATCCTTCCGGGTTGCGGGAGCTAATTCCAGCGCTTTTTGGGTAGAACGCAGGAAACACCCTGGGCAGGAAACACCCATCACAGACCTGACACACAGCCATGCACATTCACTCACACACTCACACCTAGGGGGGCAATTTAGCATCTCCAGGTAACCTGGCTGCATGTCTTTGGACTGTGGGAGGAAGCCAGAGCACCTGGAGGAAACGCACACAGACAAAGGGAGAACATGCACACAGAAAGGACCCTGGAACACCCCCACCCAGGCCCTGCTACCCACTGCACCATCATGCATGTACTATATATATATATGTATGTATGAAGTGTGTGTGTCAGAAGTGTGACCCTGGAGTGACCCAATAGTCACGATTGTGGACATTCAGTGAACAGTGATAGCCTCCATGAGTCATCCTGTTAGTGTCAGCACCATTGGTAGACCGCTGCACGACACAGGACTACATGTACACAGACCGTTATGACGACTGTCCTTAACACCACGTCAACATCGCCAAAGACTGCAATGGTGTCGTGCCAAACATGTCTATGGTCTTTGGCACGCCTAAATGCAGTCACTACTTTTAGCCAATGGTTATCATCTGCTTTGGAGCCATTTTCCACACATGGAACGAGACATTCACTGCACTGTACCACCTCTTCTCAATCGTTGGATCCCGTCACTCACACCCCACAGATATTTATAGCCCCATCATCCTCATGCAGTGCCATCTGCAGGAGCCTGAAGCTACTACCACCTTAAACACACAAGGTGCCTAAATGTTTTGTGCAGTGAGCTTAGACTGTCCATTTGTTCTAGCTCATATAATTGGAACCTGATGTAGACTTTATGATGGTCTGACTTCTGAAGTATGAAATCATTTCTCTTGAGGTTGGATTTCTAGTTTGGTGATGCTCCAAACCCTTGAGTGGTCCAGCATGAGTTACAAACGGGATGTACACAGGCTGCAGTTCGTCTTGGTAAGAAAACCTGCAATCTCAGGCTAATTATGCAAAACTCCTGCGAGAGCAACCATGGCAGAAGTTTACCTTCAGTATAAACTAGCCCAACGAAATAATATTTGGTTAAAGTAATTGGGGGTTTTATACATTATTAAAGTGCAAAGTAGAAAATAAAAGTCCATGATATTTAATGTTAGCTGGTGCCCTGCTTGTGCTGTAATAGCAATTAATTAAATATGTTGTATAAATGTATTATTTACACACACACACACACAAAAAAAAATCTAAATAGCCCAGAAAAGCAACACTGAGCAATTAAAACAAAATAGCATTCTCTATAATACCACATGCCATGAGCAGCACAATCACAAGCATTTCAAAAAGGCGAGTTAAAAGAGTGCAATCAAACAACAGCACAGCAAACACAGGAAAGCAACAGTCACAGGTGGAAAAGCAGCCTCGTTTTGTGGGCAGATGAGACCACATTTGCATTCAGACCATCTCAGATCACTGCTGTGCAATACTCTGCAAATCTCACTAAACGAACCTGAATGTTTCTGTTCAGATCACTGCATTATTTATGATGAAGCACGCTGCAAAACAAGACTGGCCGTGATCTGGAAATACTCTGAAATAACACAATAACAGATGACAAGTTTAATTCACTGTAGTGGGAACTGGTCAGCAGTACTGCAGGGCACGCCATCCCGGCTATGCTCATCTGCGCTCTCTCAGAGATAAGGTGTGACAATTTGGAGACACCCCGGTGTTTTCAGGCTTGTAAAAAGTAATGATATGAAATTCATGCACATTTTTACAGATAGCACTTTGTGCATATCATAAGAAGTACTTACATCTCTACCCTAATGCTGGATAATTCCACTTCTACAGCCTTTGTTGCTTTAGTGATATGTTTTGGGTCACTGTCCTGGTTTAAGGTGAATTACCATCAGGTATCGAGCTGGACCGGAGCCATTAAGATGCTTCCGTACACTTCAGAATGCATACTGCTGCTGCGACTGCTGGTGGTCACATCATCAAAGAACACGTATGATTTATTGCCACTGGCATACGTACATGCCCACATGTTTTACATATGAGCTGGTTTGCTTTGGATCATGACGAGTTCCAGTCTGAGGGTAGTAACTCGGGAATAATTTCCCTCCAGTATGAACCTGCAGGGTGCATGTGTGACACATCTAAGGCTAAATAGTGTTTTGGTCTCTTCAACAGCTTTTCTTCAGAAGGAATCAACTGACAGGAATGAAACTTGGTGGGTTGGTTCGACATCGTGAGACATGCAAATGATTCAAGTTTCATGCTCAGCGGCACATGTGACTTATTGCTGTACCTGACTGACCCAACAGCCATGATCACGGACATTCAACGAGCAGTGATACCCTCCATGAGTCATCCTGTTAGTGCCAGCATCATTGGCAGACGGCTGCACGACGCAGGACTACATGCACACAGATCGTTATGATGACTGGCCTTAACACCACGTCAACGTTAGCAAAGACCGCAATGGTGTCGTGCCAGACTGTCATGGAGTGACTCAGAATGGCAGCAGGCCATCTTCAGTGACAAGTCCCACTTCTGTTTTGGTGGAGACAACCATTGAATCCGTGTGGAGGCACCGTGGTCAGCGCCAAGATGAACGGCTTGTTATCACACCTCCACCTCCACCTCCACCCCTACCGCACAATTTGCAGGAACTGTGTGAGAATATTCAAGCTGCATGGGATGAATTATCACAGGACACCATTAGGAACCTCTACGACTCCATGCCGAGACATCTAGCATGTTGCGTTACCAAACATGGTGGCCCAATGCCATACTGAGAGACACTACTTCTGTATGTGTAGCTCAATAAATATTGACCATATCAGTCTAAATTTATCATAATTTATTGTTCTTGGTAACCTTTATCTTCCTGCCCAATAGCATTGCAATCCCACACTTCGTTCTGGGTGCAGCTATTCTTTTCATGATGAGTGTCTCTTTATTTTTGTCCCTTGTGATAGTCAGCTTTACTGACATTCACACATATTTAGTCCAGAAGCAATTGCCAAGTCTATAGACCTTTTCTTGGCTGTTGTGTCCATGGATCAATGATAAAAACACCCATCTGGCCAAGTAAGCAAACTGCACTTCAAATACTTTTGGTTCATCAAAAGGTAACAAATCCTTACATACGTGTCTTACATGTCTTAATTCCTACATAATTCCTCCTAACTAATAAATACAATGCTTCATTTCCAATCCAATATACAATATATGTTACTTACAGCAAGCACCACATGTGCATTCATTCATCGTAGGAGATGATAATGAACAAACTGCAGTCATTTACATGTAAATGACCAACATTTGTCACCTCATCACACGGTGTTATTTCTAAAACCCTTTTTTTCAGAAGTCCTGCCTCCAGACCATCTATAATCATGACAGGAAAATAAAAGTATAAAGAGGCCAGCAGTGGCTGAAATAACACCTATGTGGCATTAAAGGAACTTTGTCTAACCTTTACTGAAGAAAGATTTTACCCTGAGGTGCTTTATTCCCCCCCATATGTGCCTATATCACCTCAGCCTGATGGGAGTGGGGGGAGGCTAGAATACTTATGTGTGATATTGTCTTCCTGCACCTTATACTGAATATTTGTAGTCATTGTTTGTAAAAAAGGACTGTCTGTCTCACGGGATGGAGCAACACTGGAGCAATTTCGGAGTGAGAGAGAGAACCCAGATGCTCCAATTTTCTGAATAGGAACTGTACACTCTTGACCAAATTCATGTCGTTCCACTCTTATTCCTCTCCACTCACATGCTCTGGTTGAGCTGTCCAAAGATACTGCATGTAAACTGCAGTTTGTAGTTATGTGTAGCTGTAGTGACTTATGACCTCGGTTGAAACACAGTTTGGGGGCTCATCCGGGATCTGAATCCCGGACCTTTCACACCCCACGTCAAAGTCATACTGCTATAGCATGGGTATTGGAGAGATCCTATGACTGGAGGGGGGGTGATAATAATATACTACAAAACAAATATACACTCATTGCACAACTGACAGGAATGAAACTTGGTGGGTAGGTTTGACATTGTGAGACATGCAAATGACTTAAGTTTCACGCTCGGCCACTCATGTGACGTAGTCAAGGACAGACCTTATTGCTGTACCTGACTGACCCAACAGCCACAACTGCAGACATTCAGCGAGCAGTGATGCCCACCATGAGTCATCCTGTTAGTGCCAGCACCATTGGCAGACGGCTGCATGACGCAGGACTACATGCACACAGACTGTTACGACGACTGCCCTGAACACCACGTCAGTGTCACCAAAGACTGCAATGATGTCGTGCCAGACTGTCATGGAGTGACTCAGAATGGCAGCGGGTCATCTTCAGTGACGAGTCCCGCTTTTGTCTTGGTGGAGACGACCAACGAATCCGTGTGTGGAGGGACCGTGGTCAGCACCAAGATGAATCGTTTGTGTCACACGTTCAGAAGGCCTGGTGTCACTCCACCTCCACTGCAAAATCTACAGGAGTTGTGTGAGAATATTCAAGCTGCATGGGATCAACTTTCACAAGACACCATTAGGAACCTCTACAACTCCATACCGAGACATCTGGCATGTTGCGTTAACAAACATGGTGGCCAATGCCATACTGAGAGACACTACTTCTGTATTTGTAGCTCAATAAATATTGCCCATATCAGTCTAAATGTATCATCATTTATTGTTCCTGGTAACCTTTATCTTCCTTCCCAGTAGCATTGCAATCCCACACTTCCTTCCAGGTGCAGCTATTCTTTTGAAGATGAGTGTATAACGTGTCTCATTGTTGAAGTAAGTGAGTATGGACCACCCAGTGGACCTTTAGAGATTTCGGGGTTAAGAACTATAGGCTAAGGCAGACACTCCACTTCACAGTCGGAGTGGGTTCCTGTAGGCGCTCAATCAATTCTCTGCTCTGTGCTCTTCCCTGCAGCCTCAGCAGGCCACGAAGCCCTGCTGGAATTTTCCGCTGTGGTGGTTCTCCACCTTACACTTGAAGAGCATGGGCCAGATTGTGGGCATCAGAGGCAGCAGCAGGGGCCGAGAGGCCTGACCTTGGAGGAACAGGTTGGCTCTGCAGTGGGAGGCTGCCAGCCCTGACACTAAACACACGGCTAGCGGCTAGCCGCCTGGTGCTGTTTTGCAGGTCTTTCGCTTGGGTAAAGGGACCACATATGTTATTGTCAGCGATCCTGAGCAGCTGTCTTGTATGCTTACTGAACATGTCAACCAAAAAGACCGGTTCTAGCCCCACAAAACCACACACACACGCCCTGTTTAACATACTGCTGAGACGGCAATGAAACAGCGTTAAGATTAAGCCTCGCCAGCCTGTTTATCAAAAAGTTTATACAGTGTAAAGATACTGTGTACGGAAGCCTATGCAAACCCATATTCCGCATTGAACCGGGCCAGAAGGGTGCCATATCACTTCCTTTCAAACAGCTCAGCGTAAGCCAAAGGCACTTAGCATAAACGTCAGAGCAGCCACAGATATACAGTATCCACACAAATTCATATTTCACTGCGAGATTAACTTTGGACACTTCGACTTTCCTATTCTCGGAAAAAAACTATTCTCTTGGGAAAGTTACCTTCCCTTCCCATTTCTGTCACGGCACATTAAAGTATTTCAAAGAAGACAGACGGAACCGGATATATTAACTACAGAGAGAACACATCTCATATTGTACAAGTTGAATAATAATCTTATCCTCACCTTAGGGACACTGGCTTTGCTGATTTCGCTGCACTTCGAAAAGAGGTGTCATATATACTATTTACATCTCTCATTTCCTCTCTTTTTTCGCTCCCCCGAGGCTAGCAGCATATCACTTATTAAAATGGAAACCAGGGAAAGAGAGTGTGCTTTATGTTGCTTGGGTTAGTGCAGCACGCTGAAAGGAAGATGTGGCTGAAAAGCCCATTTAAGACATCCAGCGTAATATTGCAGGATTCACTGGTATAGGCTTTTGCATTTTTTTGTGAAATAAAAGGCTATCACTGTTTAACATGGTATTTCAAGGTAGTACATTAGGCTGAGAGGAGATGCACTGCATTTCATCGCAATTTTATACCATTAGAAATGTCCAAAATGTTTCAGAACAGCAAAGGAAGCATGCAAAAAAGGACTTATTCCATAACATGACATGTAACATATCCCTTGATATAATTCACAGCTTTCTATCATATATTTTCTATCATTTTTGGACCAATTTTGGACCAGTTCTATTGGTCTGTCCATCATGAATATTTACTAAACGAACTACAGCTTTTAAATTCTCCAATAAAAAAGAGATTAGCTTGCCCAACTAAATATATATTAGAGGTGGAGATATCGCAAAAACATAATACTGTGATCCATCAGGAGTATATGTGGTATATCAGGATATGTATTGTGTCAGACATCTCATCAGTTGGAACTGTTAAGTGTAAGCCTGTAGAGTCTTTGAGATCCATTTAGTTGGGTGTGTCTAAACTTTTGATTTGCATTTCAGGAATGTGCAGCACTTCAAAGGTGCCATAGAACAGAAAAAAACTGTATTTACATCATCTTGGCTGAATAAAGAAAGTTCAGTACACAGACAGACATGAACCTCAAACATTGTGTAACAGTCTTGAGTTATTAATTGAGTTATTAATTGAGTTATTAATTATAGTAATATAGAATTAATATTTACGCCCACAAATTTTACATACAGTGACTACAGCTCAACAGCAAAGAAACTGATGGACTAATGGTGGATAATTCTACAGTTCCATTTGATGCAAAGGAGATGTCAGCACTCTTTATAGCCTTTGCAAGGAACAGAACTGTCAACGGTCATGCTTATGGCTAAATGAGGCTGAGGCTGGCCTCCTATTCGCCAGCTTCTTAATGTAATGTTCCGCTCCACCTTAAATGTTACAACTTGTACAGATCCCAACAGCATCGTTTAAGGTAGAATGAAAAAACAAGCTGGCAAATAAGATACAAGCTTCAGTTCCCACATCTTTAACAAGACCCTGGGAGACTTTAAGTCAAAGGGGTTACTTTGCTCTGCACATTTCATTACGGACAGTTTCTAAAACCTTTAACAACATGGAGCAGTTTTGCTCAGCATTTGACCCTGAAGAGAGGAGCAGCTCCACCTTTATTAGCATCACAACCCCAGCAGCAGCCTGTAAGTAGCAGCCATGCTGTGCGATTGTGTCTGTGTTTGCTGGTTGATCTTAAACTGAGAGTTTCATTGTGAGGAACAACTTCAATCTACTTTGTATTGATGTCCAGATGGAAAGCGAGTAGGCTAGTATAGGTAGCGTTGGCTGCTAGCAAGCTCCAACTAACCAGCATAGCGAGATTAATAGTACAAGGGCGGAGCTTGTTCACACAGAGGGCCATTTTATTTTGTCTATTTGGACATGTTGCGTGAACGTCGTAAACCTGCCAATCACAGCAGAGCACATCTAATTATTCATGAGCTCTCCAAAGAGGGAAAACAGCTTCTTTCTTTCCAGGACCAAATCATAGGGTGTAAATAGGCATGTAAAACCGCATCTGGGCATTTTTCACACCAATCAAAGTCATTTACTTTCTATGTAGACAGAGAACAATTGAAAATGCTGAATAAGTGTATTCTGAGGCATCTTTTAAACCAGAGGATCTCTCAAAGCTTGAAATTTGTATCACTAGCATGTTCAATCAGGCAGATCCTATCTTTATTCAGCACAAAGGAATACCAGAGACACGTTTTTAACCTTTCAGTTAAAGAGCCAAACTGAGCATAGGGATCTGCATAGCCAATTTCTTGACTTTATTAAATAAACTCACTTGACAAAAAAATTATCACATTGCGTGGTTCAGGCTCCTGCAGATGGTGTTGATTGGGGATGATTGGGCTATAAGTACCTGTGTGGTGTGCAACGGGATTGATAGATTGAGAAGAGGTGGTACAGTGCAGTGAATGTCTCGTTCCATGTGTGGAAAATGGCTCCTAAGCAGATGTTAATGGTTGGCTAAAAGGAGTGACTGCATTTGGGCGTGTCAAAGACCATAGTGTGAAGGAAGTAGCTGAGTCTGCGGCTGTATAGAAGTGTACGGTCATACGGGTCTACCAGCAGTGGCACAAATCCCAGTCTACAGGAAGTTCTCCTCAGGATTGGCCTACATCCAGAAACATGCCAATTTGAATCACACCTGTTATTCGTGCCTGTGGAGGTATTACACGCTATTAGGCGTGTTTCAGTCACAGGTGACTCAGTTGTTGTCCTGAGCTTATCTTTAGTTTGAATAATTGATTCTTTCCACTGTGGTGATGATTGAACAGTGGCTTCCTAGCAGTAACGCTAACCATGTGTCTTCCAGAAACTTTCACGAGCAAGTGGGGAAAAAGAGAAGAGAAGAATTCAAACCCCCCTCCAAACCCATCCCAAAAGAAGTTGAAGTTTCCTGAATGTCTCTTTCACCTTCAGTATGAATCATCAGAAGGTGGTTTTCCTAGTTTTATAAACTATAAATCTCAGGCTCCCATTTTCTGGGACAAGATGGGTTAAAAAAACAACAATATAAGAACTCTGTTTCATTTTGCTAGTGAACAGGCAAAAGTCAACATGGTAATGATGTAATAGGAAAGAGCAATAAAATCAAACCAATGAGTTCCATTTAGTGTCACGCTATGGACTGAATGATACGGTGTAAAAAGAGAGACTATGCTTATAGGAAAGATGTCATTCAATTCCAGAGCACTGATCAACTCCATTTGAATTCATTGTTCTATTTTCCAGGAGCAAACCCTTACATTCAGGAACCATATTTCAAATCCAACACAGCCATTTTCCTCCAGCGAGGGAACCACATAACCACGGAGATGTGACGAGGTGGGATTTACTGCCGGCTTCCTTTCACGCATGGCATCCTAAACCAATCAGTATTTGGCTCTCCTCAATTCCACAGTGAAATTGTACCAAACCCAGGCAGCGCTAGGGAACTCACGGTGAACGGGGCCTGTCGAGACCGCGGTTGTGCAAGTCGTCTTGATTGTGTTAAAAAGTGACAAGCAATGTCCATATGCTCGCTCCTCATGCTGTGTACAATGCCTCAATTGTTGAATTGTGGGAAAGCATTTTCCTCTCCTAGCAATGGGATGTTTGCTGTTTTGAAGCTGTTCCATGTGTTTCAGTCCCTTGATCAATTACTAAGATAATATAATGGAATAAAACTGATGAAGATGCAGAATATAATTAAAAAGGCTTGTTCTCATTCTCAGCTAATTAGAATCAATACACAGTGACTGGCTTTATGCTCTGGGAAACATAGAGACAGAGAGAGACAGAGAGAGAGAGAGACAGAGAGAGAGAGAGGGAGAGAGAGAGAGAGAGAGAGAGAGATGTAGTCAAAACTTTGGTCGTATCCACTCCTTGTACACATTTAGCTGACACATCATACCGCTCACACCCCTTCTCCTTCTTTCTCTACTCTCTCTTTCTTGACAAACCTTACAATGTCAATCATTGTCAATAGAATAGCTGCACCCAGAAGGAGGTGTGGGATTGCAGTGCTATTGGGAAGGAAGATAAAGGTTACCAGGAACAATAAATGATGATACATTTAGACTGATATGGGCAATATTTATTGAGCTACACATACAGAAGTAGTGTCTCTCAGTATGGCATTGGGCCGCCATGTTAGCTAATGCGACATGCCATATGTCTCGTTCCTAATGGTGTCCTGTGATAATCCATCCCATGTAGCTTGAATATTCTCACACAGTTCCTGCAGATTGCGCAGTAGGGGTGGAGGTGGAGTGACACCAGGCTTCTGGACTTGTGACACACAAACTGTTCATCTTGGCGCTGACCACGGTGCCTCCCACACATGGTTGTCCACCAAGACAACGAGACAAAAGCGGGACTCGTCACTGAAGATGACCCGCTGCCTTTCGGAGTCACTCCGTGACAGTCTGGCACGTGGTGTTAACTGCAGTCGTCGTAATGGTCTGCGTGCATGTAGTCCTGCATCGTGCAGCCGTCTGCCAATGGTGCTGGCACTAACAGGATGACTCACGGAGGGCATCACTGCTTGCTGAACGTCCGCAATCGTGGCCGTTGGGTCAGTCAGGTACAGTGATAAGGCCCGTCCTTGCTTACGTCACATGCACGAGTGAGCATGAAACTTGAATCATTTGCATATCTCACAATGTCAAACCTACCCACCAAGTTTGAGTCATTTGAAGCTTGTAAAACACATTCCATTTTGGATTTGAAGTATAATATACAGTATAACTATAACCAGTATTTTGTTATCCTATTCATTTATTATTGCACTGTTGCATAACTAATTACATAACTTACGTATAACCTCAATACTAATGTATGGAATTGTGTTTAGGCAAAAGTCCAACATGTTTTTTTTCCCAAAATGATACAATAACCTTATATTACACAATAACCTTCCATCAAACCCAATATTGCAGATGAAGTACCACCTCTCCTATTTACGAACATAAACATGCCACTGATAGAAAGGCCAGAATTCAAACTGTTGACAATTATTTTTACAGTAACTACGACTTCTAATGATTAACACAGAAAGCAGTTATTCTCTTGTCATCACATCCACACAGCACTTTAGCAAAAGCCGGTGCCCTTTAGCTTTTGTCCTTTCCCCACTCAAAGTCATTAATTATATTAATCACTGGGGCTTCATTAATGTAAATGACTCTGTAGTAGTAGAGCACGGCAGGATGAGCAGGGAATGGATGGGAGCACATGATGAAGGGTTGTGATTTAAAACAGATTCATGGCGTCTGCTTTACACACTCCACAGTGTGCTCCGTATGACAGGAACACGGAAAAAAAGCGTGTCTTCGAGCAGAGCTGTGGCTAATGTACATCTTAGCATGGGTCAGCGCAATGGCCAGAACCGAATGTTATAGGCTAAGAATGAGAGAGGAAATTATATATCCATCTCAAGGGCATGAGCTTTCTGCCATTCACTGCTGCCCCTTTAGAAATGATGAAAGTACAGCATCTGTATAAATTATGACCTTGCGGGATGTGTTATTGTGACAATCCAGGGTTAAAGGGCAGATGGTCAAGTGCTATGGTTTTTAAGCTTATATAAATATATATAATGACTTTGTTTGTTTATTGAGTTTGTTTAAATGATCATTTTGTTGCATTGTACATGACAGCTAACATTTTAAACCAATGTAAAAGCATTTAAATCAAATAAAAGCTAATAAACCTCAGCATGTTACAACGATAGCGATACTATATCATCATACTACAGTACAAATGTTTATATTCCCGGGTACTAAGGGCGTTTTGCTAATTCCTTAGGCCTAAAATGTACAGAAAATGGCTATTGGTCCCCTTAAACTTAGCTTTTGTGGTCAGGACAATGATGTTTTGCAAAGTTCTCTATTGTCCAGAACATACATTCCATCCTGAGCAGACTTCAGGTAGCTCCTGGAACTGTGAGAACTCTCCAGAAGTTTACGGAACTGTCTGGAAGTTTCTAGAACATTCAAGAATTTTGTAGAACTTTCTAGAACAGTCTGGGACTGTCCAGTAGTCAACATAGCAGTATAAATACAGATGTGTTAAACAGCTGAGTGAGTGGATAGTGGATACAGAGCTATTTAATTTATTTAATTTATTTAATTTATTATTTAATTTAGATGGCCTTAAGAGGCTGGAGCATCCGGCAGACACATTCTGCTACGTCTGTGGCCAATTTGTCAAGACCAGAGCGGTAAAGTACTCCATGAAAGCATCTGCTAAGATGCGTGAGGCCTACAAAGCAATTCAATTCAATTCAATTCAACTTTATTGTCATTATACCAATACAGGGTTGTGCAGTATAATGAAACACAGTCAGGCTCTTTCTCCAGTGCAGTTACAAGAATATATGTGTATATATATATATATATACACACATATATAAGACAAACAGACAAAAACGATGTGTGCAAACAGTACAGTACGTGTACAGGACATGTGCAAAGTGTAAGAGCAATATCAGTTAAGTATGTGGTTGTAAAACAGTATAGATATATAAAGGGTACAGTGCAGGTAGGAGAAGCAGCTTAATGTTCAATGTTCAGGTACAGCTAAATTGTTTAGTACAGATGTTCAGTATAGATAAATAAATATAGATAAATAAATACACAGCTGGATGTTCAAGTATAAAGTGCGGTGCAAACAGTCCTGTGAGGTAGTGGAGTCCAGTGTGTGCTGGGGGACCCTGGCTAGAAATCAGTAGCTGTCTTTAGTGGTGTAGTCATGTACTGGTAGGCACGTCCGGTGTGACCAGTTTGACAGCTCTAGGGTAAAAGCTGTTCCTGAACCTGGAGGTTCTGGCTCGGATGTTCCGGTACCTCTTTCCGGATGGCAGAGGTTGGAACAGGGGATGACTGGGGTGTGTGGGGTCTGAGGATATGTTGACTGCTTTCCTCAGACATCTCCATACTCCAGCATGCCTGTTGGGGATCAAGACAAACTGTGGGCACCTCATTTCATGTGCGAGCACTGCAGGAAAGCTCTTGAAGGTAAGGTGGATGGTTGCTGCTTTTATTCTGTGAGATTTTGATGATTCTATGAAGTTTAAAGTGCTGTTATATGGCTGTTTCTGTTTGCATTTTACACATAAGCAACTGGAATATAACACACACATAGAAGCCAGGGAACAAAAATCTGGTTACGTAGTGTTGTCAACACCAATACTGGCACCTAAACGCAGTATCAGCATCAGCGATGAGGATACCAACACATAAAGGCATTCTCTGACGCAGACATGTTCATGCATGCTCATGTATGCACGCCATTACATAGAACTTAACATGACAAGCAGAAGTAAAATGCTTGTGGCTAAACAAGTACCTGTCAGTCGTTTCCTTGACTGTCTGAGCCAGGCGTCTTTCAGTAGTCACTCATCTGCCCATGTGTAGTCATCTACAGTCTCAGATAATGTTATTCCAGATTGTTATTAAGGGAGTGGAAGGAAGGAATAGCAGCCTGGGCTAATGCACCAAAGTTGGTCAGCTGTATTGCTCAGTAGAAGGGTCTCGTGGACCCTTTGCTTGAACCAAGCCATGAAATTGTAATTTTGTAATGCTGTATTCTGCCCAGTTCCTACACTTATGTTAAACATTCATGATACACGGTATCACAGCACTGACATAACTTTCAAGTTATTGACATTCATCGCTGGAATGAATGAAGAATGAAAGGCAGACATCATAAAGACCCAGACTATAAAGTCTTCAGCGTTACGTCTGCAATAAAGACAAATCCAATCTAGCGCATCATCATGGCCTTGACCATAGAGCACACGTCCCCCGAGAAGATTTGTGTGCTTGTTAATGCTCCTGCCGCATTGCCGATCAAAGTCACGCCACACTTGTTAAAGCCTTTCTCGGTGACACCGACTCAATACTTATCGAAGGAGGCCAGAAAACCCGGCCAATTTTCCTTTCGGCCAGCCGTGGTCAATCGGCACCAGCCCTGTGTGTTTCGCTCTGCAGCAGTTGTGTCCTTATCCTTAATTTGGTGGTCGAAATAAAACATGAGCAGCCCTAGGCATACTGACAGCGCACGAGAGCGGACAGACCACAAACGGCTCGGCCTAATGTTCCAAACCGCTGCTCTGCAAGGCATGAAGAAATGTGTGTGTGTGGGGGTGAGGGGGAATCCAATCCAAAGCTTCCTAAATGGGTCTGATGCAAGTGTGTCCGGAGCATTGCAGTGATGCAAGAAAAAGCTCAGCGGAATGGGAGCATATTCTGTTTCAGCATTTCGACATATTAGCGAAAGGCCAAGAGCATACTACTTAAAATGATCACTTGATATCTATGAATTCCCTCTTTATAGCTATGAAGACGGAGTTTTGTCAACGTAAGTAGACAGCCGGTGCCGTTTTAGAAAGGAAGAAAAATGACGGTCTATTCTTCTACGATCCCTTACCTTCTTGACCCACTCACTGTCCACTTTATTAAAATTCCTAACTTGTATTTCCACTCAGTGTCCACTTTATGGGCTCCACCTACCCTACAGGTTTACTATACTGTACCATCCCACTGTTGGCTCGCTTGACCATGTATGGATGCTGAGACATTAATTCTTGTAAATAGATGCGACTATGTGGACATTAGCCTGTCCAGGGTGTTTCCTGCCTTCTGTCCAATGAACACTGGGATATGCTCCAGCCCCCCATGTGGCCCATAAGAATAAGCATCTAAGAAGAATGACTATGTGGACATTATGTGCATTATGAGCAGTTTTGGATGTGATATTCTGTGCTGGGCTGTGGGGAAGATGAGGGATGTGTGTATTTACCGGTAACAGAAAGTGTGTGGTTAGCCCGGACCTGCCTACTGCCTGGTCTCCACTGCTGCGGGATCAATAAAAGGACTCCTAGCAGTCTGGAGGGGAATGGTACTACCATGAACACGAAGGTGTGCAGCGGAGTCTGGTGGAGGACAGAGGCTTCCGAGAATGTGCAGGTGTTGCAGTGTGGAGGCCTGGTAGCCACAGCCCTGCAGCAACACACTCTCCAGCTTTCAACAAGGGAGTGCAAAGGAGTCGCCCCGAGGCACTTCCTGGGTGCACTGCTGCCAGAGGAACTGGGTGGGCAGATGCAGCTCACCACATTGACTGGACTTCAAGTTGTCACAGGCAAAGCAAGCAAGGAGTGCCACTGTGCAGGGACGAGGGCGAGGGACTTGGAGAACACAGTTCTGGGGGTGGACTGCTGTCATGTGCAGCCAAAAGCATGCACCCACATACATGTATGAATGGATCGAAACCGCTGCTGAGAAACTCTGCTCCAGGGACTCTGCCTGGACTTTGTGGACTTTGTAGAAGTGACATTGTGGACATTATGTGTAAAATAAAATAAATTTTTGTCACAGAAAATAATGCATAAAATAAATGGAATAGGACAACCTGGTGCAGCCTCACTGGTTTCAGATAATTAGCAGGAGCTATGAAACTGTAAATAAATAATTAATACATTCATTTTAGATGGTAATTAACTGAGCTGTAGATCATTCTGAAAGGACTAAGAAAGCTGTATAGCACCAAGAATTAGGTTATAATAAAATGAATATCCACAGTGACTCGTTTTCCAAAATTGAATATGAAACCTCAAGGCATATAACTGGACAAAAGTACTGTCGACAGAGAATTACAGTATACTACTTATCATTTAACCCCTTAAAACCTGGTGTAATGGACTTGTTGTTCAGAAACTAAAAGGAGAAACTACAATGCAAACTGTTTGGGCTATTCTTGGGTTTGTCATGATTTCCTCATTTGGTGTTCTCTTGAAGAGAGAAGACCACTCTGGATATGATCTTAGTTCATTGAGCCTAGGTTGAAGAATGCAGACTGAACACACAAAAAAAATAGGGATGGCCTTTTTTACTATTGTTACATCAGCGTTTCTGGGGTCTTAAATCCTGTCTCCGGTAAAGCAAACTCTCCCCTGGGGTGGTATTATAAAGACCATTTGGACTGTCATGTGGGCAAACTGTCCCCAGGGGGGAACAAATATGGTATCAACACTGCCTACAAATGTTGGAAACCAACAAACATACAGAAGAACATATATAGAACAAATAGAGGAAAATAAAACAGATTTACAACAAGTTATTGAAGTGTGTAGTAACACTGTGGACCCACCGGTTGCTCCTGGGCTTTTAAGGGCTTTTTAAATATTTTGGTGTCTATTTAATAATATCACCATTATTTATGTTATTCACTATACAATAAAGCTTGTTTGGTTCTCGGCTTAGTTAAACAGATATAGAAAAAGATAATTGGCATAGAACAGTCCAGTCGTATCCAGTCCAAGGGCCAGTGTGGCTGCTGGTTTTTGTTCCAACAAAGAAGACGATCTGATTAGCAGTTTGAGACTGGGACGAGCAGGTTGAGTCAGATGTGCTCCGGCTTGTATTGGTGTGAAAACCTGCCGCCACACCGGCCCTGTGCGAATAAGACTGGATAAGACTGAAGTGGATAATGAATGTCTAATATATCTAATCCCCTCAATTAATACACTCATCATCAAAAATATAGCTGCACCCAGAAGGAATCAACTGACAGGAATGAAACTTGGTGGGTAGGTTTGACATTGTGAGACATATGAATGATTCAAGTTTCACGCTTGGCTACGCATGTAACGTAAGCAAGGACAGGCCTTATCACTGTACCTGACTGACCTAACAGCCACGACTGCGGACATTGAGTAATCCTGTTAGTGCCAGCACCATTGGCAGATGGCTGCACAACGCAGGACTACATGCACGCAGACGTTACATCGACTATCCCTAACACCTTGTCAACGTCGCCAAAGACTGCAATGGAGTCGTGCCAGATTGTCATGAAGTGACTTGGCAGCGGGTCACCTTCAGTGACGAGTCCCGCTTTTGTTCGCTGTGGAAATGACCAAGGAATCTGCTGGTATAGAACCTTTATATCGTCACTGTCCAATGAAAAACATGTATCTCCATTTTTGTTGATTTTAACTTTTGTGCATCATTTGAACTCAGCTGCTGACAGCTGCTGTTTACACCGGGTGAAGATCTCATGGTGAATGGACCAACAGAAACAACCCAAAATCACTTGGTAAAAAGTCTGGTTCCCTTGATTTACCTTATAATGGAATTAGGTTTTTGCCCTCTCCTGTAAAGTTGCCATTTTGGAGATACATGGTTTTCTTTGGACGATATGATATGATCTCCATTTTTGACAATTTCTACTTTTATGCATCATCTGATCACATGAGCTGCCATTTACATGCAATGGTGAATTACAGGTTATTGATGAATGGACCAACAGAAATGGCCCAAAACTGCTTGGTAAAAAGTCTGGTTCCATTGACTTACATTAAAGTTAAATAACTGTCTTTTTGGACAGCGACGAAATGGCCGATCTTTAAAAACATTTCTTCACCCTCACACTTCATTTTCAAAAGTCGTTTCTTCACAGAAACATTGTTTAGTTAACTGAAACATGGCTCTTCAATGGCATCGCTCCAAAGAACCTTTTTGCCTCCATTATTTTAGAGTGCTGGTTTACAATTGCAGATGGTGGCCCATCTGTTGTCATGCACAATTTATTTATCTATTTGTTTGCTCTATTTATGTAGCATCATTCTCTTAACCAGGCTTGCTTTTCAAAGTATATGTATACTAAATCAAAATCCAGAAGACAGGTTTCCAACAACTGAAAGAGAGAGGGAGATCTTCTATTGAGATCTGAGCGGTGTAATGTCAGAGCAGCCTTTGATAGATTGGGGGGAGAGCATGTGGTAATGAAAGCAGTTTTCTGCCAGAGAATGTAGGAAGGAGAAAACTGAGGAAAAACGTATTTGACAGAAATATGAACAGCATATACGTGTTTATCCAGAGCGACAGTTTAATCATGTTGCTGACGTAGGCCAATGTAGTGTTAGGAGTCTTGCCCAAAGCCTCTTATTGGTGTAGCATGATGTGCTTATCTGGGCAGGAACTTGAAACCCAGTCTGCTGTGTGAAGGGCAGTCATATTACCCATTACGCTATATCAGCCACTATTTATCAATCTGTTGGTGCACAATATGTGTTAGCCATCCACTATTCCATTCATCATCTGACCACAGGCCTACCAACTAAGCAGATTATGTGGGTGGTGGACCATTTTCATCAGTGGCACGGTATAGTGTGTTTGGCGCTGGTACATCAGACACTGCGTCTCCTTGGTCAGAATCTGACCATTGTTAAAGGGCTAGAGGATGGCATACACAAACTGTGCATCAGCAGATAGGTTACAGTCTTTAGGCCACCCTTTTATTCAGCTCTGAAGCAAGAGTGGAGTGCTACTGTTTCACAAAGATGATTGAAAGGCACCATAAAATTCATTTATTCAGCATTTATTTTAAACTGTTATTTGACGTCTAGATAGAAATATAGATAGATATGTACCTTGGGGGTTTGGGGGGGTAGAATGCCCCGATGTGATTTGACACACCCATTTACACCCTTAGATTTGGCCCTAGAATTAAATGAGCTGTTTTCCTTTTTTGGTGAGCTCAGGAATAATTAGATGAGCTCTGCTCTGATTGGCTGGTTTACAGTGAGATGCCATGATGATCACACAGACACAACATGCCCAAATAAACTAAATAAAATGAGCCTTTGTGTAAATAAGCTCCACCCTAATACTATTTAGCTAGCTATGCTAGTTACTTGGAGTATGCTAGTTGCTAACGTTACCTATACTAGCTACTGGCTTTCCATCTGGACATCAACACATTGGACATTGGACACATTGGACTATGAAACTCCTAGTTTAAGATGATCTGCTTCAACCAGCAAACACTGATACAATCACACAGCATGGCTGCTACTTACAGGGCTGTTGGCTACTGCTCCTCTCTTCAGTCTCTTCAAGGTTAAATGCTGAGTGAAGCTGCTTGATATTGTCGAAGGTTTGAGAAACTGTCCAGAGTGAAATGTGCAGAACTAGCTGGCAGTAAACATGGAGTCAACAGTGCTTACAGGTCACTGTAGGTCAGTTCTATGTACTGAACTATTCTTAATGAACTTTGCAAATTTGAAATTCTGTTTTCCATCCTATGACACCTTGTTTTGGTGGTCTACCAAGTCTTGTACAGGTGTTAGGAACTAATTTCTCTACATCTTTTAATAATTTCTGAACTCCGGTTTATTTTCCATCAACTTTCCTCTCTCTTTTGCAAGTGGATTATGAATATCTAATATACCTAATCTCCTAAATACTGTAAATACACTCATTGTCCAAAAAATAGTTGCACAAATAGTTGCACCCAAAAGGAATCAACAAACAGGACTTGGTGGGTAGGTCTGGCATTGTGAGATGTGCAAATGATTCAAGTTTCACACTCGGCCACGCATGTGATGTAAGCAAGGATGGGTCTTATCTCTGTAAGTGACTGACCCAACAGCCACGATTGTGGACAGTCAGCGAGCAGTGATACCCTCCATGAGCCATCCTGTAAGTGCCAGCACCACTGGTAGACTGCCCTTTATACCACGTCAATGACTGCAATGGTGTCATCCGGGACTGTCATGGAGTGACTCAGAATGCCAGTGGGTCATCTTCAGTGACGGGTCCCGCTTTTGTCCTGGTTGAGACAACCAACTAATCCGTGTGTCGAGGCACTGTGGTCAGCACCGAGATGAACAGTTTGTTGTCATGAGTCCCACATCGAGAAAGCCTTGTGTCACTCCACCTCCACCCCTACCGCACAATCTGCAGGAACTGTGTGAGAATATTCAAACTGCATGGGATGGATTATCACAGGACACCATTAGGAGCCTGTACAGCTCTATGCAGAGACGTCTGGCATGTTGCTTTAGCAAACATGGTGGCTGGACGCCATATTGAGAGACACTACTTCTGTATGTGTAGCTCAATAAATATTGCCCATATCAGTCTAAACTAATCATCATTTATTGTTCCTGGTGACCTTTATCTTCCTTCCCAATAGCACTGCAATCCCACACTTCCTTCTGAGTGCAGCTATTCTTCTGACCGTGAGTGCATATCTAAATAAATAACTTTTTGTACTTTTGACTGTTCTGATTAGACATTAACGAACGAAGGATGGTCTCTGACTTTTGCACAGTGCTGTCGGTGTCTCCCATAATTTGACCAGCAAGCATATAGCATTTGGTCCCTGATGAATTATGAATAAGGACACCATGGAAATCATTACAGAATGGCAGCCAGAGAAAGTCTCCTCTGCTGTCTTGCTTAGACGGCTCCCACTCCAGATGATTGCTACATGATTTGTGGCGCGCCTTCGTGTGTTTTATGCTACGCGGTGCTGCTGATCGAGGCTGAGCCCTAAGGGAGGGCTTTAGAGCTGCTGGATGTGTGGTGACGATAATAAGGCAGGCGAGCGTGTGTGCGCGTGTACGTGCGTGCGTGCATGTGTGTGTGTTTACAATGCGGGGCCAGTAAAAGCGAAGCAGAGAAGACACACAGCAGCAAAGGTGGGGGCAAGTGTTATGTGCTCGAACTGTGAAACAAATTATTACTGCGAGTTAATTAAAACACACACATGTGTGCACACATTGTGCTGTGGATGGTGTGCTGTGTTTGCATCTCCAGGGTAAAACATTTACTCATTCATTACACTTCTTTTTCACACTCGTATCAGCACACATAAGGCTGCTTCCCATGCAGTGAGTGTACCAGGCCATAATGTGCTGTAGTATATTATCTACTTTCAGCCTTTAATGAGATTACATGATTCCTCAACGCATTTTGATATGCATATGTTGCATTTTTCTTTGCATATGTTTGTGTGAATGAGCATAGGAATATACGACCATGTCAGAATATTAGGTACACCTTCTTATATTTACACTCATTGTCTATTTGGCTATTATCAGCTCATCAATTGCACCCAGAAGGAATCAACAGACAGGAATGAAACTTGGTGGGTAGGTTTGACGAGACATGCGAATGATTCAAGGTTCACACTCAGCCGTGCATTGGCCATTATCACTGTACCTGACTGACCCAACAGCCACGACTGTGGACATTCACCGAGCAGTGATGCCCTCCATGAGTCATCCTGTTAGTGCCAGCACCATTGACAGATGGCTGCATGGCGCAGGACTACATGCAGGCAGACCGTTACAACGACTGCCCTTAACACCACATCAACATCACCAAAGACTGGTGGTGTTGGGCAAGATTGGCATGGAGTGATTCAGAATGGTAGCGGGTCATCTTCAGTGAGGAGCCCCGCTTTTGTCTTGGTGGAACGCCTTCTAGTTCTACAATTACAAACTGCAGTCCATCTACATACATGTTCTTCAATGATCAGGCCCCCCACACAGGACCACCCCAGAGCAGGTATTATGTGGGTGGTGGATCATTCTCAGCACTGCAGTGACACTGACGTGGTGGTGGTGTGTTAGTGTGTGTTGTGCTGGTGTGAGTAGATCAGACACAGCAGTGCTGCTGGACACCTCAGTGTCACTGCTGGATTGAGAATAGTTCAAAACTATCCAGCCAACAGCGTCCTGTGGGCAACGTCCTGTGGAGCAGCGTCCTGTGACCACTGATGAAGGACTAGAGGATGACCAACACAAACTGTGCAGCAGCAGATGAGCTATCGTCTCTGACTGTACATCTACAAGGTGGACCAGCAAGGTAGGAGTGTCTAATAGAGTGGACAGTGAGTGGACACAGTGTTCACACACTCCAGCAGCACTGCTGTGTCTGATCCACTCACACCAGTGCAACACTAAAGGGAGAAGGGAGAGGGATAGAAATGTTGCTGATCCATTTTACCAACTAGGTCTCATTTAAATGGGTTAGAGGAGACAGAGATAAACACATTGAATGTATAGCTGATGAGATGTCGGGCAGGACAGGGTTAAGTGGGAGCTGGAAAGGAGATGGTGCTTTTCCAGATCTGTTTATAGATTATTCTCACAGCGCTGCAGAGACGGATGAAGAAGGAGTGTGAGATGAATGCAGTTTAGACTCTAGGGCTCTATGGAAGGAACGCATGGATTTACAGGGTTACAGAGTAGGTTATTCAGCACAATGAGGGCTTATGAAACAGGAGAGAGCGAGAGAGAGAGAGAGAGAGAGAGAGAGAGAGAGAGAGAGAGAGAGAGAGAGGAATGGAAGAGAGAAGGAGAGGGAGAAAAAAGAGAGGGAGACAAATATACATATAGAAACAGAAAGAGATACAGAGATAGAGAGAGAGAGACAGAGGGACTAAGAAAGAAAGGAGAGATACAGAAAAAGGACAGGGATAGGAGAAAGGGAAAAGAGAAATATAGAGAGGGAAAGGGGGAGAGTGGTCAAGAGATGGAAGGGAAGGAAACAGACAGTATAGAGGGAAAGAGAAAAAGAAAAATAGTAAGTAATGGAAAGAGAGAGCGAGAGGGTGAAAAAAAGAGCGACAGAGGTCAATGAAAGGGAGAAAAGGGAAAGAAAACAGATTTTTAGGATGGAAAACATACAGAGAGACAGAAAGAGAGATGGGGTTAGACAGGGAAATAGAAACAGAGAGATAGATAGAGAAAGGAGAAGAAGAGAATGAGAAAGGAAGAAAGAGACAGAGAGACAGATATGTAGAAATAGAGAAACAGAAACTGAAAGAGAGATACAGAAAGAGAGTGAGATGGGGTGAACAAAGATAAATGAAGAGTAAAGGAGAGATATAGAAAAGGACAGAGAGAGGGAAATGCGAGAGAGCTCGAGGGATAGAGGGAGAGGGAAAAGAAAGTGGAGAGGAAAAGAGAAATAAGAAGAAAGGGATAGAGAGAGTGAGAGAAGAAGAGAGTGAGAGACAGTGGGGTATGAAAGAGAGAGAAGGGAATAGAGAGAGAGAGAGCAGAAACCTGGCGTGGTGGCTCATGTGCTCTGCATGCTGGTGTGAATATGCATGTTTGAGGGTGAGTGTGGGGGGCTGTAATTAGAGTGTGTATGAAGGGGTCCCGGTGGGAGAGTGATAATAAGCTAGAGCGCCAGGACCACTCTAGGATAGGGGAATAAGGTTCTCTCTCCTTTCTTGCCCTCTCTCTCTCTCTTTGCCTATTTTTATACCTCCTTCTTTCTTTATAGGAATAGTCCTGTATGGATACACAATCAAACGCAAAAGACTGATTAGCCCTGGTCGGACGTTTTCTTGATTTTCTGAGTGTAAATAAGTGAACACATCCTCTAGAGATAAATGCCAATTTTAGTGTGTTAATTATTATTCACTCATCGTCAAAACAATAGTTGCACCCAGATGGAAGTGTGGGATTGCAGTGCTATTAGGAAGGAAGATAAAGGTTACCAGGAACATTAAATGATTATACATTTAGACTGATATGATCAATATTTATTGAGCTACACATACAGAAGTAGTGTCTCTCAGTATGGAGTCGGGCTGCCATGTTTGCTAATCCAACATGCCAGACGTCTCGGCATGGAGTTGTAGAGGTTCCTAATGGTGTCATTAGTCACCCCATGACAGTCTGGCACTACACCATTGCAGTCTTTGGCGACATTGACATGGTGCTAAGGGCAGCCGTTGTAACGGTCATCGTGCATGTAGTCCTGCATCCTGCAGCCGATGACTCATGGAGGCCACCAGTGCTTGCTGAAAATCTACAATCATGGCTGTTGGGTCAGTCAGGTACAGCGATAAGGCCTTTCCTTGCTTATGTCACATGCACGGCTGAGCGTGAAACTTGTATCAATAGCATGTCCCACAATGTCAAACCTACCCACCAAGTTTCATTCCTGTCGGTTGATTCCTTCCGGGTGCAGCTATTTGTGCAACTGTTCTTTTGATGGTGAGTGTATTTAGTGTGCTAGCATGCAGTTTGAGACCGGGTGATAATAACACTGGAGAATCTCATCTGTTTAGGTTTAAGCTTTCATTTGTTATCACTACAGCAACAAATCAAGGCAATCCTCTTAAATATATATTGGTTATAGGCTGTAAATATGAGATTCATAAAAGAGGTCCAAAAAATGTGCTTTCCTGCCTTTTCATGGCTGGTTATGGTCTTATTAACGTTATCTCATTACACACAGCCACTGCACTGCTGAATCAATGTTGCCTACCAAACTGGTGGGAGCATGACTGTGGAGTCATAGCAATACCATCTATTATTATTATTACTAATATTATTACTAATATTATTACCCGCTCCTCTTGATCTCCGTTTTCCTTCTCTCTTTTCCTTATTTACAGCTTCCCTCCCTCTCCGCCAGCCTAAACAGCCTGTCTCTCTCTCGTCCTCGGCCAGCAGCTGAAGTGGTGACAGTACGTAAAAGCACACACACACACACACACACGCACACACACACACACACACAGAAATCAAAAATCTCCATGGAATCTTCCTGGAGCCACCTCTGATATGCGTCTGACAGCCAGGCCCATGCGGCCTGATAAGAACGGAATAATATGCATAAATATCAGCATGATGTCAAAAGAAGCACCGCACACTGATGCACTTTCTATAGCGTTCTCCAAAACTAAGCTGTTTATTACAACAGCTTTATATTGATATTCTCTCATCGCCACAAAAATAGCAGCACCCAGAACGAAGTGTCAGATTGCAGTGCTATTGGGAAGGAAGATAAAGGTTACCAGGAACAATAAATTATGATAAATTTAGACTGATATGATCAATATTTATTGAGCTACACATACAGAAGTAGTGTCCCTCAGTATGGTGTCCGCCACCGTGTTACCTAACGCAACACGCCAGACATCTCGGCATGGAGTTGTAGAGGTTCCTAATGGTGTCCTGTGATAATCCATCCCATGCAGCTTGAATATTCTCAATATTTTGTGGTGGAGTGACATCCGGCTGACCACGGTGCCTCCACACATGGATTCGTTGGTCGTCTCCACCGAGACAAAAGCGGGACTCGTCACTGAAGATGACCTGCTGCCATTCTGAGTCACTCCATGACAGTCTGGCACGACACCATTGCAGTCTTTGGCAACGTTGACAAGGTATTAAGGGCAGTCATTGTAACAGTCTGCATGCATTTAGTCCTGCAACGTGTAGCCGTCTGCCAATGTTGCTGGCACTAACAGGATGACTCATGGAGGCCATCACTGCTTGCTGAATGTCCGCAATCGTGGCTGTTGGGTCAGTCAGGTACAGTGATAAGGCCCATCCTTGCTGATGTCACATGCACGGCCAAGCGTGAAACTTAAATCACTGGCATGTCTCACAATCTCCACCCTACCCACCAAGTGTCATTCCTGTCGGTTGATTCCTGCTGGGTGCAACTATTTGTGCAACTGTTCTTTTGATGATGATGATATAACAGCCTCTTTTGTGGCAATCAGTCAAAATGGGCCATCTCTTCTGGCAAACCACCTTGGGTTCTTCAAGGATGCCTAGTTAACAAAACATTTTACTTAATTAATTAAATGCCTAATATGACATCCAGGTGTCAAACATGGCTTGAATCTGCTGTGTAAGAGGACAGCCTGTTGACTCATATGAGTCCCTGTAGTAAGTCGTGCTAGTAAGGCAATCATTTAGCAGTCGCAACGCAGCAAAGGTGTCTATTCTAATACGTTTCTTAACAATGATGCATATTACAAGAGGAATGCGACTCTGTACTTCCCAAGGTGTGCTCATTCAATCAACTTAATTAAAGTTTTTCTAAAAAGAGGTCTGCTAGACATTTAATTAAGGACATTCACGCTTCTTTAAAGCTGCTGTTTCCACAAAAGAGGCATGCTCAAGGTGCTCGGTAGTGGTAAAAGTTTGATCTGTTTTCAAACTTTGACCCTATTTGTTCTGCTTCTGGTTGATCATAGGCAATTCCTGACCTATCTCTCCATGCTATCAGGCTGGGACGTTGCAGACGTCACAAAGAAAGACATGTACCTCCATTTTTTCTCAATTTTTGAAGAATATATGATGATACATTTAGACTGATATGGGCAATATTTATTGAGCTACACATACAGAAGTAGTGTCTCTCAGTATGGTGTCGAGCCACCATGTTTGCTAACCCAACATGCCATCTCGGGATGGAGTTGTAGAGGTTCCTAATGGTGTCCTGTGATAACCCATCCCATGCAGCTTGAATATTCTCACACAGTTCCTGAATATTTCACAGTAGGGGTGGAGGTGGGGTGCCGGATGTGACGTGTGACAACAAATCGTTCATCTTGGCGCACCACTATTTGAAGCACCACCACATCTTTCCACAACATCATTGGATGGAGAGGAATCTCCATCCTGCCTACTCAATGAGAGCAAGGCCAATTATGTTTCCAGGGACTCCTAGCAATGGGCGGCTCTCCGCAATCAGGGATTCAATTGGAATTTTGAAGCTGTAGACTCATATAACAATGGACTCATTGCTATGTTTAATAGAGAAAGGAGGAACATTTCCATATGCACAATGTGACAAGAGGACTCAATGGGCTGGTCATGTGGTCTCATGAGTTTCTTTCCTGATGGCATGGACGTATACCAAGCCAATACTGCCAAGATTATTTGGGCTCAGATAGTGAAAAGTGGTTCCTGGGAGCATGAGGAATCATCTTCACACATGAACTGGCCACCACAGAGGCCTGAGTCCTTAACCCCAATTGAAAGTCTTTGGGATGTGCTGGAGAAGAAGACCGCAAAGAGTGATCAGACTCTCTCCCGTCATTAATACAAGATCTCGGACCAAAAGAGCTCGACTTGATGGAAATAAATGTAATACTGCATAAAGTTATTGAAACTTTATTAAAGGTTTTTGAATTCAAAGCGGTCCATTGAAGTATTAGAGTTTTTTGGCCAGGCAGTGTATTATATGAGGTTTTCAACACTGACATCATGGAAATGTAAAACTAATAGCCTGTTTCTGTCTTAATGGCGTAATTAAGTCAACTGTAATATCTTCTGTTTTTTCTTTGACAATGATGAAAGTCACACTGAAGCCTTTAATGAACTGTATCAAATAATGATGCCACCAGTCTGACATCAGGAACCCCTCCTGTCCCATTCATTTGTATGTTCGGGAGCAGCTCATGCCTGGTTTGAAGAGACTGCTGGTAGAGAGAATACAGTTGATCCACTAAACTTATGAAAATCTTTCACCCCTGTGCAGCATTTATTGGGAGGTGCTCATTACCAGTGTTTTTCAACCTTTGGGGCTGTGGACAACCAGTGGGCCATGGGTGTATACTCAGGGGGAGGCAGTTCGTAATGGGCCTGTAATGTCACTTTAATTCATAATTCATAAGTTAAGAATCGAAGGTGAGATGTTTTCGAATTACAGTCAACATGAACAATCAGCTTAAACTGATGTTTGGAGCCAGAGAGTGGTTTGGCTATTACCAGTGAATCACAAAAGCCTTAAAACTAAAGAGACGTCTTGAAAACAAACAACCTGCCCTTGTGGGAAATGGCTCCAAATCACAGTCACCATCGTCCATTTTAATATTTGTCTTGTTTGTCTTTTTTTCCCCTGTATAACATCGCAGCAATAACCTACCACACCATCAGTCTCAGCACGTAAGAACAGAAAACAAAACTGCATTTAGCAAAGTTGATTTGAGTTTTACTGAGGGCCGCTATGCTGTGTAGTTAAAAACAGACGGGCCATGGGGTGGAAAAGGTTGAGAACCCTTGCTCAGTACCTTCGATTTGGAACAGGCTTCTTTGAAAACCCTAAAAAAAGACCTGAAAACCCCTGCCGTACCACTTAACCTCAATAACCTATGTAACTATGCTGGAAAGATGGAGCTGATTAGTTATATTAATATAGATTTAATCCCTTATTGATCCCACAGTGGGGAAATTTGTCTTCCGCATTTAACCCATCCGTGAAGTGAAACACCCACATACACACACACTAGTGAACACATACACTAGGGTGTCGTGAGCACACTTGCCCGGAGTGGTGGGTAGCCCTATCCAAGGCGCCCGGGGAGCAGTTGGGGTTTAGGTGCCTTGCTCAAGGGCATCTCAGACGTTACTGTCGGTTCAGGGAATCGAACCAGCAACCCTCCGGTCACAAGGCTAGCTTCCTAACCTCCAGCCCACGACTGCAAAGATGTACTGCAATGCCAGGTTGATGCGTGGAGCGGACGGAGCAAGCTTCTGTTCGGTCTCCCAGTTCTAAAAATCAATTTAATATTTAGTCTTCATATAGAGAACGTATCAGATATTAAACTGATAAGAACAGACACTACGCTGGATCTTAGCCAAAAGGCCGAGAAGCGATAATAATAATATACAGACTAATAATATACTGACTAATATACAGACACTAATTGTCAAATAGTTAGATGCAAGAAATATAAGTAATACAAGAGACTTACCAACCATTTAGCAGTAGGCTAAATATTACACAAAGCTGTCAAATGTAGCAAAATCCCTTTACATAGAACAACCCTACTGTATCAACAAATGTTTGATGTAGGTGAACGTTCAAGCTAACTCACCTTCCCACTGATCCAGTAGTTTAATGGATTTCTTGAAGATTACACTGAAACCAATGTACATTACACTAAAATGAACATGACTGAAGCTCAGCTCTGGCCCAGTTTAACCCCTGCCCACAACAGGCCAAGTGCCTGGCAATGTATTATATGGAGATCTCAGCATTGACATCATGGAAATGTAAAACTAATAGCCTGTTTCTATCTTTAAGAATAAACACATACTTTAATGGATTTCTTGAGGATTACATTGAAATCAATGTACAATCCCCTAAAACGAATATTGCTGGAGCTCAGCTCAGGCACAGTTTAACCCCTGCCCACAACAGGCTCAGTGGTTAGATGGTTGCACTCCTGAGAGCCCATATGCGATTATTGTTAATGAGTAGTAATCCGTTTACCAAAAACATGTTAATCTCTGTTTGAATCCCTGTTTTCTCCATCCTTACCACCAATGCTTCCATTTGCTAAAAAAGGCTGATGATTCAATATACTGCTTTATAATCAACATCAGTCAGTAAATACTGTAACTTCTTGGTGAAGAAGAACCAGAGGAAATCATTGGACATGCAGGCAAATGCTCGTTTACTGAACAGGCAGCAAGGGAGAACTGCCATCCAGGGCCACTTCTGGCCATGCACTTTCTCAATACGCCACACACTAACAGTGGCAGCACAAAGTAGCACCAATAACACATAGTCACGTGTTAAGCTAACAACAACAAACATTACCCAGTTCTTACTGGGAGCTTGGTGCCTACCAAGAGCCTCTCCACACTACCACCTTGCATATGCCATATAGCACCCCTTCAGGGGTCAGTTGTCCCAGTGATCCCACAGAGTTCAACCAGTGTCTCTGGGACCAGCTCCCCAACCTCACCCCCCATGGTCTCTAAGCGGCAAAGGTTGGGAAAGCCCGTCATCCCATTTAACAAAAATCCATAGCGTCTCTCCGTACAGCCACTTTGCACGGCCATGCCTCCTACGACAGCATGGCCAATGGAGGGACACCACTATGCTGAACTGCTTATACTTCCACAATATTTCCCTTCCCACAAAGCTTCCATTACGTGTTAGCTACACCCAACTTTGTAGCTCCACTTCAAAACCTGGCTCAGCAATTACGTTTAGGAAATGGGGGTAAATTAAACAAATTGGAAATAGTGCTGAACTATCACTTTAACAATTTGCATTATGGGGGGGGTGTCTGCTGTTGCTTCATATCCTAAATTCATTTTCCGTTTATTCTGTGTATTCAGGGGGCCAAGGGTGGCTCCCCTGGTGGCTTCTGAATGCCTTTTGATAGCACTAGCTGTGGAGTAGTGCTGGAGAGTGCTCTTTTATTAGCCATTCTTCTCCTGTCCCAATGGGACCGCAGAGTTTGCTGAAGGAAAAAAAAAAGCACGGAGCGCTTCATAGTTGTCTGGATAAAATATGCGAAAGGTGCAGTGGAAAGAAAAAAGAAAGGGGGTTCTGATTCGGAGCTGGGCTGGAAGATCTAGAATTGGAAATGCAACATTTCAAACTCGTCACTGCCTCAAAGGAGCGTTCCCCATCTACACAGCCCTCGTCATCATTACTACAACATACAAAACCAGGGCAACACACAAACACTTCATCAGCCCTTCATGATGACTTCAACTTGCTGTGTTTGATATACTAGAGCAATATATGGAACTACACAATTCAAAAGTATTATACTGTTCTGTTCTGTTATCATTGTTGCATTAGATTCTACAGACTACATCATGATCTATTTCATATAATGCAATACTACACTATTACATAGCACCATAAAATTACTACTATGATAGTAATACTATAATATTATGGCATTATATTACAGGTCAGAGGCCTTTAAATCCAAATCCAAGTTCTATAGTATTATATTGTATTATATAGTACCATAGTATTGTATGGTACTTATGTATTAAGAAGTACCATAGTGCTGTATTATACCATGGTACTGTTTAACGCTATACTACTAGTATTACATAAGTATTTTATAGCATTATATTGTACTGTGATAGTATATAGTACTATAGTATTAAGTAATACCATAGCATTATATAAGTACTATAGTATTATAAAGTACTAAAGCATTATACAGCATTATGTAGTACTGTGGCATTATATAGTATTATATAGCCTTACATAGGACTGTCATATTATATAGTACTATTGCAGCATTATGTAATAGCGCCACAACCTTATGTAGTACCATAGTGCTAGAAAGTACTAAAGCATTATACAGCATTATACAGTACTGTAATATTATATAGTAAAAATACTATACAGTTATAAAGTATTAAACTATTCCATTGTATTATCATTATTGCATTGTATTCTATTATATAATGCAATACTATAGTATTACATAGTTCTCAAAAAGTAATACTATTGTAGCGATGCTATAATATTATGGCATTATGTTGGAGATCAGTGGTCTTTAAATTCTAATCCAAGTTCTATAGTATTATATAACATTATATAGTACTATAGTATTGTATACTACTGTTGTATTAAAAAGTACCATAGTACTGTATAATACCATCATACTACTTAATGCTATGGTAGTAGTACTATACATGTAGCACTACAGTATTTTATAGCATTATATAGTACTGTGCCATATAATAGTGGCATTGTATAGTATTATATAGATTACAGAGAGACAGTTAAATTATATAGTACTATAGGATTGAATAGTACCATAGCATTATGTACTATAGTACTAAAAACGCATTATACAGCATTGAACTTTACAGAATAACCATGTTCTACTTGATATAGTGTCATATTATAGTATTACTTTGTGCCATTGAATTACTAACATCATAGCAATCCTATAAAATTATGGATTTATATTACAGATCAGAGGTCTTCAAATCCAAATCCTGAATCTAATTTTTGATCCTGGAATTTAGGCGTGACACCGGATGGTCAGTCATTTAACATTAATATTATGTAGCATACAGCACTATAGCACCAAATACTATTATAGCATTATGTAGTTCTGTAGTGTTATATAGTGTCAGGAACAAAGAACTTGGGTCAGGAGAACAGAAGGAGGTCGAAAACCAGCGAGGCAAGCAAACAGGCAACCAGAACCAGGGAAGAAGCAAAGAGTAAGTCGGAGACGAAGAGGGAGTCAAAGCCAGAGTAGAAACGAGTAAGAGAAAACGTTCAGTAGCGCAAACAAGGTTTGTCAAAACTTTGCGATGTGTGTATGTGTGTGTGTGGTGTTTAAATGCAGTCTGTAGAAAGAGCCACAGGTGCAATCAGTACTCTGGAGAGGCAGGGGCGTGGGAATGAGGTGTGATTGGGTGACTGGGAACATGTGAAGGTGACGTCATCGGGTAATGCACTCTGGGAAACGGAGTTCGGGAGATCGGCGGTGTCAGGGAAACCCGGAGGCATGACACATAGCTTTCTATGAAGCATTATACAATATTATATAGTACTGTTTCCATTATTACAACTTTAGCATTATGCCAGCAAATCTAGAAAACCACTCAATGGCCCGCAGCAGCAGCTTGGTAAAGGTAATTTTATATCCCAATACCAAAGAAAGGAGAACAGAAAGACTGTTGTACATTTCGCCTTATATCACACAGCAGTACAATTACGCTCAAGATTATTCAGCGCAGATTAGAGCCTTACTCTGAAATGAATGAGTACTCTGCCAGAATGTGAAAAGCAGGATTTAGGAAAGGCAGAGGAACAAGAGATACTGCTGCTGTATGCTGAATATTTGAAAAAGTCAAAGGACTGATGGTGAAGATGTATATGTAGTGGACAGCTCTCGCCTACTCGAATCGATTATTAATAACAACATATCCAGCAGTCCAGAAATATGACACAGATTAGTACTTTGGCAAAAAACGAATGAATAAGCTTGAAGAGATCGTTAAATGTATCACTGCACCTCTACAAAAAAGAGAATAATTGTCCAGGCTGTAGTCGTTTCTGTGGTCCTTTGTAGATGTGACAAATAGCTGGACAATGAAAAGCAGGACAAGAAAAAAGGGCCCTTTGTATTCTAGTGTAGGCAAGCAGTCAACTCTCACCTCTGCCTTGACGGCCTCCTGTTTTGGACACGTTCTAATAAGAACTGGTTGATTAGAAAAGACAATACTGTTTGCAACAGTTGAAGGTAATAGAGACAGGTGGACACAGGATAGGAACAGCCGTAAAACATCTGGGTGACACTTCGTAATTGCACTGTAGTATTCTATAGTATATGTAAAAAATATATAGTATGATAATATTTTTGAGCTCACAGCTTCTCAGGAAATGGAATGGTCGGTAGGAGGTTCAGTAGACTACAATGCATGCAGTCATGGGGCTATAAATACTTGTGGGGTGAGAGTGATGGGATTGAAAATGGGTCCATAAATGGGCTATAAATACTTGTGGGGTGAGAGTGATGGGATCCATAGACTGAGAAGAGGTGGTACAGTGCAGTGAATGTCTCAGTCCATGTGTGGAAAATGGTTCGAAAGCAGATGTTACTGATTGGCTAAAAGGAGTGACTGCATTTAGGAGTGGCAAAGGCCATAGTGAAGGTCTATGGAAGTGAAGGAAGTAGTTGAATTTGCAGGTGTATGGAAGCGTACGGTCATGCGGGTCTACCAGCAGTGGCTAAAATCCCAGTCTACTGGAAATTCTCCTCAGAACTGTGCCAGGGAAGGCATCCACCAAATCTGGCCCAACTGCACAAGTATCTTATATACTGTTCATTTAATAGCCTTATATAGTACCACAGCATCATCTAAAAGCTACACCATATATAATTTACAGTTTGCTTGCAACTACATAATACTATATGCATTTCCAACATGTTGTGTTTGATGGCAACAGTAGGCTGATACTCCAGCTGTCTCTTTTAGCACACACACATTCTACAGTGTTTGGGTGGTGACTCATGTCTCGCCCCTATCTCTCTAATGCTAATAATTATATTAGCTTCCAGCTCCACTCTTCTATCCTGGATGTGCAGATAATATGCATGTGGCATGTCTCCATAGGCTAAGAATAGAGACAGGACCAGCGTGAGAGCACAGGGATGGGTGGAGGTTGAGGAACGAGTGTGTGTGGGGGCGTGTGTGTGTATTGAGGGGAGGGGGCTCTAAACAAACAGAAAGCCAGCTCGCTCTCTCCTCCCAACACAACTGAGCCCATCGAGCGCTCTCTCCAAACAAAATAAATCCATGAACCTGCCACCACAAATGTGTCTGTGTGTCTCTCCCTGAGTGTGTGTGTGGAGGGATAGAGCGTGTGTGCACATCTCTTTATCTCCTTGAACCGCAGAACTGATTTCCTTGCCCAAATTCATCTCGGAGAGGGGACAGTTTGGCCAAAAAAGTGATTTCCGCAATTTCGCCTTCACTCCAAATGGAGTCCATCAGCCAAGACGAGTTTGGTGGCGGATGTTTGCTTCCTTAGGCGTGCGCTGGTGCTGGGAGGCTAGCGTAGCTAATAAGTATATAGCAAGCCAATTAGCATTGAGCAAACTTTCATTATGGATTAATCACGCACTCTGAATAACTGCACCACACAGAGTTAGGAAACTACAGGTACCAGTAATGCACTGCTCAGTCGAGGATTTAGCCAGCCCAACTGATAAGCTGGACTTCTGAAGTCATGTGCCATTTTGTACTTGGCACAAGCCCATGTTTGGGGCTCCAGCTCTTGGCAGGTTTCTCTGTGAGAAAACTGAATGCTGGATTCAGGAATCGCTGCTATGATGCCCTGTGGCAAACAATAATGTCCCAACCCCCTAATACATAAACCCAAAGTTAGCACAAGCTAAAATACGGTGAGTGCTGCATGCAAGCCAACATCGCTATGCACTGATTTGACATCATAAGACTGCCAACCACACCAAACTACACCATGCAAACCAGCATGCTTTGTCAAACTGTAGTTGTTAAGTTACTTTAGCAGTACCTTTACAGTATTTGGCAGACGTGATTTCTTACAGAGGTAGTATTAGGAGTCTTGTCCAAGGATTCTTATTGGTAGTAGTGTACGGTACTTGCCCAGGTAGGCGATTGAACCCCAGTCTACAGTATGGGAGGTGGACATGTTACCAACTACACTATACCAGCCACTACAATTAAAATGGCAGTGAGTACTCTTCAGAGTGGGCAGGCTTATCCACAGTGCCTGGGGTTGGGGATTTTAAGTACCTTGCTCAAAGGCATTTCAGTCATGTCCTGACGGTTCAGGCAATCGAACTGGTGATTGGTTAATCACAAGGCTGATTTCCTTAACCTCAAGCCCACCACTGGCCACTAGTAGTAGCGTAGCATACTTAGCCCTCTCAGGTCGATGATGTCATATGCGACATCAAAGGAGATTGCACATAAAACAATGCATGCCAGAGATCTACTTTATGCCTGGAAGGGTAGAGTTGTTCTGTTGGCGAGTCAGAAACACTTATACATGTCTCCTGTCATTGGTCAACAGACTCATCCTAAGGCTTCGTCCATAACAAGCAGCATTCCCAAGATATGTATTCTTTTAAGTGTGGCATCCTTTGAACTTGTAAATTACGTCATCAAGCTGAGAGGGTTAAGCAGCTGCCACTGGTATATAGTAAGGCTTGTTTTCATGCATTGTCATTTCAGTGCATTAGCTTGGAAATATGTATGTAGCACTATTTGTTTTGATTTTCAAAAATGCCATTCATCTTAGATCTGCCTAATATGGGCATAGCAGGAACTACAGAATGATGCAGGACTTCAGAGGTCTACTGAAGGAGCTACAGGGTACAATGTGCTGAACATACAGCCAAAGCTAACACAATGTGCACTGTTTTATGATTTCAGGTGAGCATAACTGTGTCAATGGTACTGAATACTGATTCTAAATGATTGCATATGATTATGAATTATATTAATATGAATTATAGTGGAAAATGTAAGTCACGTGCCAGCTTTGGAAGTACATACACATCTCATCAAAAGAATAACTGATACAAATAGATGCCCCCAGAAGGAATCAACTGACAGGAAAGTAACTTGGTGGGTAGGTTTGACATGGTGAGACATGCAAATGATTCAAGTTTCATGTTCGGTCGTGCATGTGACCTAAGCAAGCATGGGCCTTATCGCTGTACAGCAAAATCTGCAGGAACTGTGCGAGAATATTCAAGCTGCATGGGATGGATTATCACAGGACATCATTAGGAACCTCTACAACTCTCTACAATGCTGAGACGTCTGGCATGTTGCATTAGCAAAAATGGCGACCCGACGCCATATTGAGAGACACTACTTCTGTATGTGTAGCTCAATAAATATTGCCCATATCAATCTAAATTTATCATCATTTATTGTTCCTGGTAACCTTTATCTTCCTTCCCAATAGCACTGCAATCCCACACCTCCTTCTGGGTACATTTATTCTTTTAATGATAAGTATATCAGAGAAATCTGTACTACTTAGCACAGGCGCTAATGTGTTCAAAGACCTTTTATGAGCCACATATGAGCAATCTCTATTATGTGTGAGAGGCAGTGTGTTGTGCATCCCAATTTAGAAACTAAAACATTCAGTTGATGGGGTTTTTTTATTACTTTTGCTGTACTGAGCATTTTACTTCCATACAGTTACTAGCGTACAGTGCAGCCATGGTGTCCTAAGCAAATACGTGTGTTGAAAGAACTATATAGACTATATAGACAAGATTTCAGAGCTGACAAAATATGCATTGTGGATTCTGACACTGCATGACATACTGCTACACATAAAATGGGCAAAAGTATGAACAAGTATTTTGGGCCTCAACATGGCTGCTGCTACTGTTTTTATATCTGTCCCATTATTGTAATCCATTTTTATCCACCCAGCAGGTCTTATAGTGCCAGAACCCACATAAGCAAGACTGCTTAACCACCCAACATGCTTTGAGGCAAGTGTGTGATGATGTAGGTATCTAGTTTGCACAGTGCTAATTGCCATAGTATAGGTTTTCTGTGCTTGTTAGCTACATTAGCTTCATAGGTCCAGTGCACAATTAAAGAAACAGACTTGAGCCACAGATCATGTCTTGGCTGAGCAAATAGTTTTGGTGTAAGGGAGAAAACTGAGTAAATATGAGTTTCTGACAAATTAACACTTCAAGTTGTCTCTGGGCTGAGCCTGCTCCCTGCCTGCTCTTTTTTGTCCGCTGCTGTGACTTTTTGGCTTTGGCTTTAGCCAGCCGGAGAGATCTGCAAGTGTTCCCCAGTGAACCTGCAAAGAAACCAATCCAGCCAATCAGGGAGCAGACAGGGGGAGCCTGCACCACAGCCAAAAACAAGGCTGGAGTATCTGATTGCTCCCTAGTCAGCTAGCTGCTGAGCACTGTATTTCTTCATCTTCCTTCTTTCTGTTTATCACTTCCCAACATCTCACTGGTGATACTTTCAGATACAGCCAATTAGAAAACGCTGTGTGCATGTCCACATTGGACATAGTAAAATGGATTAGCATATGGAATCTGTACTTTCTGTGTCCTGTCATGTTTCCTATCACTGTATAAAAACAACTCTGTGCTGCCTTTATTGTTTGATGCATTGGGATAGTTTCTGAATAAGCCTGCATACAAATTCAGGACACAATTCAGTGCTTGGAATCACTTATTGATTACACTATGCTACACATTAAAATTTTCCCTTGTTGTGTGTTTTCTTAATTAACATATTTGTGAGCAATATGAATCCGTTTTGAAGCCTCAGTAAACACAGAGTAAAATATTAAAAATGTCTGGACGATAAAAATGTGAATCTTATATGAATCATCCAGCTTAACATCATTATCCAGCTTTAATATGATACTACCTAGTCTAAACAAAGTCACAGACCAACAATATATATATATATATATATATATATATGATAAATAAACAGCAACAAGATGGACAAAGCAATGCATGAAGGAACAGACAAATAGACATGCAGATATATGGATAAACGAGTAAAGGAATAACGACGTATCAAAAAGACAAATAGACATGCAGATATATGGACAAAGGAATGAAGGAACAACACTGCTGTATGAATGAAGGAATGAACGGATGAAGGAAGAATGTTGGTATACAGATAAAGGAATGAATAGATGAAGGAACAATGTTGGTATATAGATAAAGAAACAAGCAGGTGACAATCAGATCAGATCAGGCAGGTGACAGCTAGATGCTAATTAGCTTAACCTTGTTAAGTATATCTGATTTGTTGCTTGCCAGTTGCTTAAGGTGTTGCTTGAAAATGAAAGGGAGGGTATGGGAGAAACGAGGTATGAATAAACGACACATAGAGGAGTGGAGGTCACTATGGCTGAGTTTGGAGATCTGCCCTGAGTGAGTACATGCAGTTTGGTCACTGTAGGTTAAAGGAAACAACTGAGTTTGGGTAGGGCCAAAAAAGAATAGGACTGTATGGGATAAACATGGGGTGGGGAAAAAAAAGACAAACAGACGAATGCGGGTCAGACCAACACTGAATTTGTGCTTGGGGGGCTACCCTGAGAAACAGTGTCTGTTGGTCTGGCAGAAGTACAGTAGATAGGAGTGTACCTTTGCACTCCATTCATTCTTAATGGGAAAATAAATCAGAATTTTTCTGAAAGTGCAAGTCTGTATTCAAGCACGTCATTCCCGATCAGACCAAATATTCCAGAGTTGGAACAGTGTCAATACCTTGAAAACTGTGGGACTAGTTAGTGGACAAAAATTCCTTGACCAAGAAGAAGGAGAACTAGAAAAGTGCACTTCCTGAGGGATATGTGGAATGGTTGTGCAACTTAAATGGTTCCCACTTCCTGCTAGGCTGTTGCTAGGTTGTGGTTGCTATAGGAGGACCAAGAGATGAATAAACCACACATAGAGGAGTGTGTGAAAATGAATGAGACTCTATGGGGGGAAAGAGGGATGGAAAAAAGAGACAAACAGACGAGTGCAGCTCAAATCAACATTGAAGCCAGGAAAAAAAACATTGTTACATGGAGACCATACATCCGATCAAAAAGCTGTACACAAGCACACCGTTCCTGATCAGACCGAAGAATTTGGAGTTGGAACAGTGTTGATGTCTTGTAAACTGTGGGACTAGTTACCAGGCAAAATAATGTGTACCAAGATAAAGAAGAAAAAGAAAAGAAAGAAGTAAAAGAAGAATATACCGTCGCATAACAGCATAATTAACCCCTCGTCATTCACAGGCCACATGCCAAAGAGCGCGGGCTTCTGGTACTTGCCCCCATAACTAAATAATAATGCAGCCATTCTGTTTTCTGTGTAGTTACTGAGAAACATGCCTCAGGATGTGGACATCTGTGAATATGAAGGGGTAATTGCCCATGTGGTGGGCATTTTCAGCACCCCCTAAGGCCTGCTGAAATGATATCATTGCCCCCCCATCCCCGCAGGCCGGCACAGGCTCCAGTGCAGTGTCCCCCTGCTGTCCTACGAGTGAATCTCTATCAGATCAGGCTGGAGCTGAAACCTGAGAGCACCAAAGAGCCCGAATCAATCAGAGACACAGAGATAAGGCTGAGAGAGTTTCTTAGTGTCAGCAGCCGCCATCAGGACAGCTGCTGAATCATAGCCCTTCTGCAGTGTGCACATGCACATGCACATGCACACACACTTGTTTTCATAAATTGGCTGTGCACAGGGCCATAGATATTTCCCATACGAATTCCATCAATTTAAATACCTATATGTAACATTAATATGTCCCATACGTGTTAAATATATATTAAATTACCTATATGTTATAATAAAATGTCGCTTAGGGAGGCCCGGCACCGGATCTGAATTATGAATTCAGCCAGTGGGGAGGGGGTGGGAGGTTGTGCGGTGCATCCAGGAAAGGAACTGTATGGTAGATCTTTCCAAGGGAGCCACACGTTCAAGGGAGAATCGTCAGAAAAAAGAGACAAACAGTTGACTGTGGGTCAGACCATTGAATTTGGGGGTCTGGCCTGAGTTTATGTAAAACAGTGTGTGTTGGTCGAGCAGAAGTACAGTAGATAGGTGTGTACTTTTGCATCCTATTCATTATTAGTGAGAAAATAAATCGGAATTTTTCAGAAAAGCGTAAGTCGGATCAAAACGCTGTATACAAGCACACTATTCCCAATTAGACCGAACATTCCAGAGTTGGAACAGTGCAGGACTAGTTAGTGGACAAAATCTCGCGACCAAGAAGAAGAAGAAGAAGAAGAAGAAGAAGAAGAAGAAGAAGAAGAAGAACTGTAAAACTAAGTACATTTTCTTAAGGAATCAAGGAATGTTTGCACGACTTCCCACTTCCAGCTAGGCTGTTCGGAACACACGAGCAAAGGTCTGCTCATAATCTGCGGTTCTCTGATTACAAACTGTGCAACCTAAAAGTTGCCAATATAAAGTAATGCATACAAACACACCTATTGTGCCCATTTGGCTATTTATTTCAGGCATGCGCAGTAAGAAGTGGAGTCAAAATTGGTTGGCGCCCCAAAAACGACCCCCCGATGCCGGGCCTGCCTATATGCATTACAATAACCAACCACCACAAGTATGCACCAAGTATTACTAGCTAGTGCTACATTTTTACTTCCTGTCATTAAATTCTGCATAACTAATGCAATACATACCTGGCATGCAAGCCCACCAGACAAAAAAAATGAGTCGCCTGTGACTGAAACGTACCTAATAGCGTGTAATACCCCCATGAGCACGAATAATAGCTGTGACTGGATCTCGCATGGACTGGAGAAGTTTCTGGACGACATTCTGGCATCAAAGAATTGTGCAGTTGGGCCAGATTTGGTGGATGCCTTCCCTGGCACAATTCCGAGGAGAATTCCCTGTAGACAGGGATTTTAGCCACTGCTGGTAGACCCGTATGACCGTACGCCTCTATACACCTGCAAATTTAGGTAGCTCCTTCACAGTATGGCCTTTAGCACACCCAAATGCAGTCACTCCTTTTAGCCAATCATCAACATCTGCTTAGAGACCCATTTTCCACATGTTGAATGAGACATTCACTGCACTGATCTATGAATCCCATCATTCACACCAGGTATTTATAGCCCTATTGTCCTTGTGCAGTGCCATCTGCAGGAGTCTGAAGTTACTACCACCTTAAACACACAAGGTTACTAAGCTTTTGTCTGGTAAGCTTCCTATGCATGTGCAAAGTACTTACATTACCTAGTAAGTACTAATTACTCCTTTTGTCATAAAAGTGGTGCTTAAGAGCTTTATAGAGTCAGGACACTGAAACTTTAGAGAGAGTTGTGCCAGTGGAAATGCTAATGTTACAGCATTCATTATTCCCAACCAATTATTGGCCTGCACCTAAATGACTCTGCTTGCTTATCCCATTCTATTGATTACAGGTGACTACGTTTCCCTCCTTCCTGCCCACCACCACCAGTTTGGCCAGGCTCAAGGTTGTCCCAGGGGTGGGCTACACCCGCACCATCCTGATCCAGCAAAAACAGCTAGGGTCTAACCCTCTAGGCCTTGTTATAGAGAGAGCTGAGATTGTTCTGAACATTGTGATATAAAGCACATGGGTATTTGATTGTATGCAGGTGCTTTTAAAGTTGACCTTAAGCACACAAGAAAATGATCCCAAAGGGTTCAATTCCAATGAACTGTGATCCTTCAAATGGTTCAATTCAATTGACTGCATTGACTTATGGACTTCACTCCTTTCTTCCGAGCCTTTCTTTCTGGTAGAACTTTTATTTTCCCCACAAAATGTATGAAAACAAGTACGCTCTTTCTTTCTCTCTCTCTTTCTCTCTCTCTCTCTCTCACACCCTCGCTCTCTCTGTGTGCTCTGCCTTCGCTCTTCTGATCACCACTCCAGAAATCACTGATCACTATCACCACCCCACTCTCATCTGTTCTACACACACGCACACTCACTTCATCCTGCCTTCACTCCAAATATCCTGAACCAGCTCTCCTCTCCCACTCAGTCACTTCCCTTCTCCTCTTTCTCTTTCTTCCTTCCATACTCTCTCTCTCTCATTCTCATTCTAGTAGGTACCGCTCTCTCTCTCTGTCTCTCTCTCTCGTTTTTACTCTCTTCTTTCTCTCTCTGCTCCTCCTGAACAGGGTGGGGCTCTGCTGTGTTGGCTCAGCGGTGGTGCTTGTTGTTGTTTTTGTTACTGTCGGTGCTGTTTTTGTTGTTTTTGTGTGTTTTCTTTTTTCTTTTCTTTCTTTTTTTTTTGCCTGGCAACATGGAAAGCTGGCCATAAGGTAGCTCTCAGGCCTGTTCCTTTTAGCTTGCAGGCAATGCTTCAGTGGCCTCACTCACACAAACACACACACCTTTTTGAAGATATCTTCTCAGAGTGGAAGGATGGACAGAAACCGATCTGGATGTTTTCAGAACTGAAGCATGAGTGGAGCTTGATGTTCTGCTCTCTCTGAGAGAGGGAAGCTTTACGAGTTGTTTATGTGAGTTCTGATGGCTTGCCAGGTCCTTCTTTCAGCTTTTGGAAACAACCATTTTTAAACTTATTTAGCCATGACTTTGCCATCCCAATGCAATCTTGTATCTAACATCCTCAGAAATAGCAGAAATTAATAACTTGTACTTAAAGCTACATTATGTGACAATTTTAAGCTTAATAGTGTCAATACTGTGGCGAACGGCCAGCTCACATGGGCTTTCCGCACCGAGGTGTGACGTCGGCATGTGCTGAGTAGGGAACGGCCAATGAGAAGAGCTGGATTTGCATACAGCGGTGTAGGACTTGCTGGGGGATTTGTAAACAGTTGTATTTGGCGTTGCCAGTTTGTTCTGTTATGCGTGTGTTGTATAAGTAAACAAGTGCTGTTGGGTATCTTAAGGGGGTGATAATGTGTGTGCGCTTATTATGTACCATGTATCAGATCACCTGTGACATTAGTGGCCTGGCCACAGTTGCGGCCATTCAATAACCCCCAAGGGATCGTGTTCTGCTCTTTAGCTCCACCCATTTGGGAAGAGCTTTGTGCCTTTCAATAAAAAGAGCTGACATGTTTCCTACCGCCTCCGCTGTGTCTGTTCCGACGCCACAATACCTTGAAAACTGTGGGACTAGTTAGCGGACAAAAATGTCTTGACCAAGAAAAAGAAGAAGGAAAGCTAGAAAAGTGCACTTCCTGATGGAATGGTTCCACAGCTTAAATGGTTCCCATTTCCTACTAGGCTTCTGCTAGGCTGTGGCTGTGGACTGAGGGATGAATAAATGACACATAGAGGAGTGCAGGTCAGTATGACTGTGCATTAGAGTTTAGGGATCTGCTCTGAGTGAGTACATGCAGTTTGGTGGCCTTAGGTTAAAGGAAACAGTAGAGTTTGGAAAGGGCCAAAAATGAATGGGACTCAATGGGAGACATGAGCGATGGAAAAAAGAGACACACAGATGAGTGCAGGTCACACCATCAGAATTTGTGATTGGGGGTCTGTCCTGAGAGAGTGTATGTGAAACGGTGTCTGTTGGCTGAGCAGAAGTATGGTAAATAGACTTGTACTTTTCTACCATATTCAATTTTAATGGGAAAAAAAAAATCAGTTAGTTAGCGGACAGAAATCTCTCGACCAAGAAGAAGAGGAGGAGGAAGAAGAAGAAGAATATAAATCAGATAACAATATACATAAAACAAAAATTGATGGTACACTGACTTATAATAGGGAGAATTGCAGCTCTGTCAGACCTCTTGAGAGAACCGCATAGTGCTTTATAGCACCATGTCCAACTGTATACCAACCACTATGGGCTTTTAGCTAGCTGCAAGAACAAGTTTGGTACTCCCAGCATGGAGATCACGGCAGAGGCGGAAGGAGCGAGGAAGAGAAAGAGAAAGTGACTGAGCAACAGACTGGACAACAGAAAATTTCAGACTGGCTTTGATTCATTGGCGAGAGATAAAGAGATGCGCCCACGAACCAAACCAGTCCACCAACCAAAACTATCCAGCCGACAGCATCCTGTGGCCACTGATAAAGCAGAGAATGAGAACCATCTCATGAACTTTAGCTTGAAAACTAGCAGGCTACATGTTCATATCACGTACGTAGGCTACAGGCTACACTACACAATGACTTACCTAAAGCTGCGAGAGGCAACATGCCTCTGAGAGGGCCTTTGGCTTGCTCTGGGTTTGAGTGTTGTACGTCATACAACAGCTGAGGTTTGCCCCAGACTTACATGTCATCTTCAGTGACGAGTGCCTGGTGTTACTTCACCTCCACACCTACCACAAAATCTGTGTGAGGATTTCTGAGCTGCATGGGATGGATTATCACAGGGCACCATTAGGAACCTCTACAACTCCATGCCGAGATGTCTGACATATTGAGTTAGCAAACATGGCGGCCTAATGCCATACTGAGAGACACTACTTCTGTATGTGTAGCTCAATAAATATTGACCATATCAGTCTAAATTTATCATCATTGATTGTTCCTGGTAACCTTTATCTTCCTTCCCTATAGCACTGCAACCCACACCTCCTTCTGGGTGCAGCTATTGTTTTGATGATGAGTGGACTATGCTATAATGGCCGTTTTGACTGTAAATGAAATAAACGGAAGGGGGTCCCTGACTTTTGCACAGTATATGACAAATGTTATTTTGAGTATACCTGTTGTAGATGAGGTTGCCAAAGTGCTTCACAAAGTCCCAACAAAACACAGAGGGGACAAAAAGGACTGAAACAGGCAGATAACATTTGGAACATTATCAGAAAACAACGAGATCAATCAAACTGAAACACAAAAGGGCCGGACAGAGAGCACGCAACACAAAGGAAAAAGGAACGGATAAATAGCAAAGGGTAATGAAACATAACAAACAATAAAAAATGCACACAAATAAACCATAAACATACACACTTGGCAGAAGAACGATGGGTGGATGGAGAAAAAACAAACAAGCAAACAAACAAACAAACAAACAATGGACCCCTTTCTTGAGCACACGCACAGAAATATAGGACCAATTACTCAGGCTCACTCACGCACTCACAGGGAGACAGAATGAAGTGGGTTAGGTTGCGCTGGCTCTTTGGCACAGCATTAGTGCAGCAGATGGACGGAGCTGGAGCAGGTCCCTCTTCAGGGAGGGGCAGGCAGAAGGGCCAAAAATCTTCATCCAGCGCCAGCCAGGAAGTCCCTACTTTCAGTTTAGGACCTGACAAATATCCCTATCTCTCTCTCTTTCCATCGCTCTCTCACCCTCTCTCTCTCTCCCTCGCTCCCTCTCTCTGGTGGCGTGGTCCTCCTTTCATCAATTCATCTAATGACCTCTTATATCTTCATGCCAAGCATATTTAGCAAGAGATGAATTCAGTTTTATCAAGCAACAGACAGACTGGTCCATCTTCTTCCATCACAAAAGCATTCCTCCAGTACATACAGGACAGGGCAAAAGTCAGAGACCACCTTACACTTATAGTCATAATGGCCATAAAGTGCAAGTTATTCATATTTCAGGAGATGTTTCTCAGGAGATAAGACATAGGATGCGTAAAGGAAGTCACTGGGGGAGAAAAAGCTTTAAATTTGAGTTTTCAAAACTGGAATTGGGAAAAAATGAGAAGACGTTTTGAAAGGCGTTTTTGCTCTTATCCAGAGCGACTTACAACCGTGCTTAGTGTTAATGTTTCCCAGCTAGTATAAGTAGGTTAGGAGTCTAAAACTCACCCTGAGCTCAGACACTGCCTGAACAAGGGCCAGTGCTGCTACCTAGACAGAATAATACACAGACATATATAGTATAAGTGCACTACCTGGCAACCCAACCCAGTGCTCATACCTAGAGAGAAGAATAGTTATGGTGAGTATAATTGCAAAACTAAGTATTTCAAAGTATTTCTTCAGAATTGTTATCCTTTATATTGTATATATTTCCAGCAGAAATACAGTACAACCATCCAAGAGCTGGTAGACCACCTCACTATTAGATATGAGATATTTCTGTGGATATTAGATAGAACACAACCCACTGAGGAAAGCCAAAGTCAAGGACAAATATGTGAAAAACAGCAGTTTCTAAAACTTCAAAAACGTATAAACTCCTAACAACCACCATGACGACCTGGCAGATAACACGCAACAGATAAGCACCAATTTAAAGCTTCCATCTTTGAGAGAGAGGAGAACATCAAGCTCCACTTTTGCTTCAGATCTGAAAATATCCACAGGTGTTTTTGTCCTTCCTTCCACTGTGAGAAGACTCCTCAGTGCTACTGAGAGGTCTGAAATGATGTGTAGCTCCTCACTGAGTAAATGAGACTTTTCAGTTTTTTTCCAATATCATTTCCAATTTTCACCTAATAAGAATCTGAAAATGAAGTGATCTACATACATACATACAGTTAGAGCCAATGAAAATTAGAATGTAGAAAATGACAACTACAAATTTGCCACTTTGCTAATTTTATCTCAATTACAACCCAAAAATTATACACCCATTATTATTTTTTTTGTTTGTTTGTTTGTTGTACAGTTATATCAAAGTAATGGTTTACACCTTTGGACATTGAAAATGAGTGCTTTGGTTTCCTATTAGGTGAAAAGGGATTTTCATATTATCCTTTTTTTTTTGCTAAATTACATTCTAGAATTTGTGGAAAGCTCATTATTTCCAGACATCCAAAAGCACTTGACTGATGGCATTTACAGCCAGTCCACTAATCAAAACTACAAAGTCAAGAAATCCCACCAAACAGCAACGTTGGATATATTGAGGACAAATTACTGTAAATGTCAAATGTCTGGATGGTTTAGAGCATGTCTGAACAATTTAATTACTATAATGCATACAAAGAAACGTCTTACAGGATCCATTTCTATTACCTTCAGTGCTGGACAGAGACAGTTCTTTTAAAACCCTGAATTCTCAGAGGCTTCATCCCTGTGTTCACTAGTATATCGCCATCGCCAAGCACAGTTGTCAAAACTCTAGAGGCATTACAAAGCCATGAAATTAATCATTCCACATGACGGTATTCCAGAGGGAACGGCGACCAAATTACGCATGTGAGTAATCACCACGTCTATACACGTATGACAAAGTGCTGCTAAAGCAAAACATTTCTCAGCGTTGGCTTCCTGCCATTTTATGCTGGTAAGTTACGATGGTGGTCTATCATTAGCATTTTTACAGTCAGCTTCAGAATTACTTGCATCCTTGGTAAAGCTGGCTGAAAAAAGGTCTTGAAAAATGTCTTAATTAGCTCCATCCCACAATCAAAATATGCCAAAAATATAACCTTACACTTCAGAAAGCAATACCATTTTAACAAATACATGAGTCACAGATAATTGGCATATCTATGAATGTGACAAAATATGGGCATGCTCCCAATTATATTGATCTATGATAAATATAATGTTACAACCAGGTGGTTGCTGGGAACTAGCAGGGTGGTTGTTGGTGGTTGCTATGGTACTCCACATGGTTAATAGCTGGTTTACTGCATAAAAGGTGAGCAAAATTAGAATTCTTATTTTTCTTTATTGATTGTTGTAAGCTAAAGGCACATATTTGTTTGCCTCTCATTCATATTTAATAAAATAAGGGAAATAAATCACTATTGGACACTGACTGTACCGTACATACCAATGCTGCATGCAGGTACACCCTTCCTGATCACACTAAACATTCTGGAGTGTCAATAACATAAAAACTGCTGAAAACTGAGAAGATAAAGAGAATAATATATACACATAACTTTAAATCAATGGGATCTAACAGGTTACCATGTGGTCACGAGGAGACAGTGATGCAGTCTCAATTCCTGCTCTAAGATGCAGGGATATGGCTAAAATAAGGCTCCGCCTACGGATTACAGCTCTTCGTGTTTCAGTAGCAATATAAAAAAGTGGGACAGCATTTTTTTACAAAATATATATTTTTAATTAAACTTTTATTAAATGTAATTGTTTCAACTTCACTTCAAAGAAATCAACAATATCTAAAAAATATATATATATATTATTTTCACAAATTGTAAGAAAATAAAACTATATATAATATGTAATATTTGGGACAGACATCTGTCAGTAGAAAGTACTTTATAAATGATACTTTTATATATATTTAGTTTATTACTAACTCAGTTATTGTCTGGGGTTTCAATTTACCATAATACAATTTGTTTCAATTCTTAAAGTCTGAATGATGAATTGTTTTCACATGTGTATATATTTGACTAAACTTTTTGTTTTCTTACACAAAACTTACTTTAATTAAAGATTTTTTAAAAAGATTTCTTTCTATTATTTTTCAGGGAGGGACCACAAAGCCATTTTTAAAATGATCTGTATTGTTCATCTTCACCAAGGATGCTAATAATAATGGAGCTGGTTGTATTTTAAGTGGACAACCCCAAAACAAACAAACAAACAAACAAACAAACAAACAGAAAAACAAACAAGAACAACAACAAAAATAATAAAAGTAGTGCATAAACGGCAAGCTGAAGTGTTATAATAAAAACAATCAAATAAATAAATAAACATCCAAACAAACAAACAAACACATGACAAGAATAAATAACTGCATTATTCCATCATTAACATGGTAGTTCAATTACTATTACGTACTCTGACATTAATCTCTGCGAGACGCCTCTAATTAAAACCGACATTTTCATTAAACGCTAAATGACATTTTTTCCTACATGATTTTTGTTGGAGATGGAGTTTTGCGAGAGGGGCAGTAATTTATAGTGATTCCAAAGAGCATCCAAACAACAGGGTTTAGAGCCTAATGGCCACACACTGCACACTGATTAAAAGCCTATAAAAGCCATCTCGGTCATCCACAGTGTGATGTCTCGCCAACTCTCAATCTGAAATCATTATTCCGCCGCCGTGTCGTTTCAGGTGTAATAAAGCTGAACTTGTGTCTCGTGTTCCATTTGCTACAGTGAAAGGGTCCAGGTGGAGGCGTCTGTGTGACGGGAATGACTAAGCATTTTCTTTTTGTCCTCTTACGGGACTGCAGGGTCGACTCGCTTCTATTGTGACTCAGCACTTCCTCCATTAATCTGCTGTAATTACGCCAATAGAAAGCCATCTCACCGCGGTGCCCTTACCCCGTCTCGGCTCTGATTGAAAATTACGGCGGCCTTCAGATGGACTGAACCGCTGGCCTCACCAAGTCGTATCTTCAAACCAAGACGAGCCGCGTGCGATAAAACAAAGCTAACACTCTAAGATCATCTCAGAAACGAGGCCCAGGACACCACGCTCCAACCCTCGCTCGTAAAAAACACCTCCTTTCCCGGGCTGTCCTTGCACTGCTAGCAGATAGGACTGTGGAAATAATACTTGAGATTCAATTATTATATTGTTGTAAAAAACGATTTCAACCGAGAAAAAAGTCCACTGGAATGTTAACATCCATCAGCCGCAGATCCCAGTACGTTCCTAGCCAAGAGTTATTAAAGCAATAAGAGGCAGTTAGTTACCATTCTTAGACACGATGTGCACGGACAAAAGCACACTGTGTAAAACCGGTAGTAGCAGCTCTCTTGAAGCTGGAATCACTTACATGTACATTATTCCACCATGCCCTCAACACGGCTACTGCCTGAAACACGAGGGCTTTAAATTGAACGTGATTATTGTGCTATTTTTGGAAACATTTTATGGACAAAAGGTGTCTACTGAAGCAAGTAATGATTTAGGCAGGCAAGCTTACTTAAAGCTGCTGCTAACGCTAATGCTATGGAAATGACCAGGTTTTACTGGGGGAGGCATTTCACACTGAAGTACCTCTTAAGCCCTGTAGATCAATGCAGAAATGTTAGAACCAAGCCACACCCCACAGGTTAGTAGAATGAGACGGCCTTTGCTAACAAGCCCTGGATCACATTGCTAGCCTTCAACCAGCTGGAGATAAAGGCCCTGAAATGACCAGGCTCCTCATCTGTTGTCTTTCCTGAGGCATCCTTTTGATAGCCTCATAATCAAAGCACCTGCAACTACTTGACAGCAAGCTCCTAAGTTTATTATGCTATCTTAGGAATCCTTTTATGGACAAAAGGTGTCACTTAGCCAAGTGATGTCTATTGAAGCAGGCAAGCTTGCTTAATGCTACCGCTAATGCTAATGCTATGGAAGTGACCACCATTTACAGGCGGAGACATTTCACAATGAAGTACACCTTGAGCTCTGTAGATCAGTGGAGAAATGTTAGAATCAAGCCAGACCCCACAGGTCAGTCAAATGAGACGGTGTCATCTACTGTGTTAGCCTCATAATCAAAGCATCAGCAACTACTTGACATCAAGCTTAAAGTCTCATTGTGCTATTTCAAGAAACCTTTTTTTAGACAAAAGCTGTCACTTATGCTGACCGTACACCAAACGATTTTCATGCGATTTTCCAAAGTCGGAACAAAATCGTGAGAGTCTTGCCAGAGTTGTGTCGCGCTCGCGTCATCTCGATCGTTAAGTGTAAGGTGGTCAGGATTGCAGTTTTAAGTCAGTCTGTTTCTCGTCCTGGCGTTCCGATAAAATCAACCGTGTTTAATATTATCATAGGTCGTAGGTCTCGGCTCACGCACATAGTCACGTGAACATTGTCGACAACCAATAGGAGAGCTCTTTTCAGCTCCAAACGGGAAGCCGCGAGCCAAGTACAGGAATGTCTGGCGGAGATTCGACATGGAGGGGAGTCTGGCGAGGGCTCGGAAACCGCGGTTCTCCTGGACTGTTCAAAAGGAGGAGAAGCTGGTGGAGCTGTGGAATGAACAAGAGTGCCTCTTTGACGTATCTTCCCATTTTTACCACGACAGAGTGGAAAAGGAAAAAAGGTGGACAGAAACTGCTGAAGCCCTCGAAATACCCAGGGCTAACGCGAGCCCGGGTCATGGGCCCGAGACCTCACAAACGTAAACACATCCAAGAGTTCATTAATGCGCAGAAATGCGCAGTAAACAGTCCGATTCTAAATCACGCACGTTTTAAAGCTATTTTCACGTTATCCTATCTGGTAGTTATGCTATGCTAAAGCTAACTAGCTAGCTAGCTAAAACACTGCCAAACGGGGCTACAGTGTTTACATTTAGCCTACCAGCGAACATGATGTGAAATAATCTCAAAATCTAGTTGGAGTCTTGTAAATTGGAACTCTGCAAGATTCCCAGTCTTTGGAAAATCATAGCCTGTGACTATTCTGTGACTAAAAGTCTGTGACTTGTCTTTAGATGTGAGAGGGTGTCAGACTTTAGTCTATTAAATGTCTTTTCAGAGTCTTTTCAAAGTCTCCTAGTGTATGGTTAGCATTAGCCAGCTGATGTAAGTAATGATTGAAGTAATGAGTTAGGCAGGCAAGCTTGCTTAATGCAACCGCTAATGCTAATGCTATGGAAATGACCAGGTTTTACTGGAGGATGCATTTCACATTGAAATACATGGCCTTTTTCCATGCATGGAATTGTATAGACCAAGCAATAAACTCTTAAATGTAGTGTGTAAAAATGTGTAAAAATAATATACATTTCCGGAGCTGAAAGCCTGATTGTTTTTTCTTAGATGAATAAATTTGCATCAAGGGTCTCCGACCCTAACTGAAAGAACAAAAGCAAATCAAATTCATTTGACAGATTGCTGCCGGGAGTCGACAGTTATGTGTTGATACTCAAGTCGACGTTGACTAATCGCTGATGATGTCATGAACAAAACCACAGGAGATGGCAATGCTTTGCAACAAGTGACTTTAAAAGTTTGTGATGAAGTCCAGCTCCACAGGTCAGTAGGGTATATGAAGTACCCTTTCCAATTAGGACTGCATTGCTAGCCTTCAGAGAACTATAGATACGGTCCCTGAAATCTTACAAATTTCTGTGCACCCTAGGTACCCCTGCCCGAGGTGCTCATTGGAGGTCTGGAGAGCTGGAGAAATTTCAGGCACCATAACTCAGCAAAAACAAGAGTGACCAACTTCGAAGTTTACATATGACTTTTAGTTGTACTGTTAGGGAAACTGGAGATAGTGATGTTCGATATCTGATCTCTGAAGCTCTGTAGATCAGCTGGGAAATGTTAGGCCAGACTCAAAAGGGCAGTAGAGCAAGATGTGCCTTTTCCAACAAGCCCTTAATGGCATTGCTAGCCTTCAAGGAACTGAAGATACGGTCCCTGAAATCTCCCATTTTATTGTGCACCCTACACCGGAGAGCTGGAGACATTTAGAGCACCATAACAAGCATAATTGCCTTTAAACGTATGCCTTCAAACTTCAAACATATGATATTTGTATTGTACTCTTGGGGAAACCGAAGATAGTGATGTTTAGTATGTGATCTCGGGTCGCGTTGCAAGCCTTCAACCAGCTGGAGATAAAGGCCCTGAAATGACCAGGCTCCTCGTCTATTGTCTTTCCTGAGGCATCGTTCTTGTTAGCCTCATAATCAAAGCATCTGCAAAAACTTGAGATCAAGCTTTAAAGTCTTATTGTGCTCTCTTAGGAAAACTTTTTGAACAAAGGGTATCACTTAGCCAACTGATGTCTTTTGAAGCAAGTAATGAGTTAGGCAGGCAAGCTTTCTTAAAGCTACCGCTAATGCTAATGCTATGGTACTGACCAGGTTTTACTAGGAGAGGCATTTCACATTGAAATACACCTTAAGCTCTGTAGATCAGTGAAGAAATGTCAGAATCAAGTCAGACCCCTCACATCAGTAACACGAAATTAGTGCCTTAGTAACAAGCCCAGAATCGCATTGTTAGCCTTCAACCAGCTGGAGACACAGACCCTGAAATCATTAGGCTCCTCACCTGTTGTCTTTTCTGAAGCGTCCTCTTGATACTCTCATAATCAAATGATCTGCAGCTACCCAAGATCAAGCTTTAAAGCATCATCGCTGAGCAGTCAAGACGACTAGCCGACTTCTTTGTTCAACCTGTGCCAAATTTTGACGCCACTGCTAAAAAAAACAGTGAAGTGCATGGGTTTCTAACTGCAGGCGGTTTTATCTATGCTCTCTTCTCTAATAGGACCGTTAACGAATTTGGAGTTAGGCCAATAACAGTTCCAACTCATTAGGCACATTAGCCTCAAAGCCCTAGAGCAAAGCTATAGAACTGAGCTTCTGATGCCAAACATGTCTTGGCAGATCTCCTATTTATGGTATATTGAAATGATATAAATGGTGTACATTAGATTACTTGCCCGTCTGTTTCTTCGGGAGGAACACAACTAAAGGTTCCACAGTAGTTATCAGACCTGGAAGCACAGGAAAGTTGAATGTGTGTGATTACGTTAAAGTTAGGAGGGCGCTGTTACACAAGCACTTCTTTCTTATCACTCATGCGAGGCGAAGGCTGCAGCTAATGCGGCACAGGAACCCTGCGGAGCGTCCTAGCTGCGGTGAGTGGAGTCATCATTACCTCCTTAATAGCCCCGGCATAATGACAACTCCTCCTGCTCTCAGCACCTGAACAGAGTGTGCATGTGCTGATGGTGGGCTAATGGAGACTAAACAGGATCACTCAGAGGCCCCTTAATGCCACGCCTGCACCTCTCTTTCATTTCACTAGATTTTTTCCTTAACCTCTTCAGCGTCCAACGGTGCCAGTGATGTTTACTTCCTTTGAAACTAACAGCAGGAGGAGAACAAAGAAAAGACACGCCATTGTCACCGTGGGCTTCAAAAAGGCCGCTTTGGGCATCAATCATGTTTTTTTTTTTCCCTGTCTCTCTCTCCTTCTCTTCTCCTCTCTATCTCTCACTCTCTATATTAGACACAATCTCTGGTCAATAGAGCTGGTAGCGGAGTCAAACTTGCTGCATGTAGCCGTGGCGCTTGGTTAAAGATAAATTGGCTGGGATGTGCTCGCTGCTGACAGGTTATATATCATGTGGATGTATTTGCTCTCCTCAAAGTTGGATGAAAACCGCAGCGGCGAGACAGCTAAATACATCAGGAAATATAGCCAATACCATCTCCGGCAAAGGCGCATCTACCGGGGTCGAACTTGGAGGAAAGTGATTAAGTCTTAACTGAGATCACTCAGGTGCATCTCCGTGCTCTCAGAAGATCTCTCGTAAATGCATTAAGGGCATTAGTTTTGTGATATGGCAGCCGAGCTCCACATGTATCGAACCGTGCTGTATTGCTCATGAAGCACTAGCAAATCAATTTCATCCGCCTAGCGTTGTGTACAAAGCAGTGGTGTCTGTATTAACCTCTGTACGCACTGATACATTCCTCATAGTTACAGTGTCCTTTACTGAAACAAAGCAAAGCTGTCATCTCTGAGATCATCTCATCTCACTCCATGCTCCTCCGTTCCTTTGGTTGTTCTTGCAAGGCGTTAGCCATAAGTTCCCACCTTTTTACCCCAAATATAACCAATCATTTAAGACCTGTTTGGTGGCTACAAGGCCAACGTAGATAACAAGACTGCATGCTGGCATCAGAATCTTGAAGTATAGGCGTCTCTAGGATATCCTATAGTAGCAAACAAGTAATAGACGCTATATACCACTAATTATCATTGCTCAAACTGCATGCCTTATCATCATAGGTTGTTAAGTGATCGCAATCTGACTTGCTTATGTGGTTTCTGATACTGCATATTGGTATGCTATTCGCTTAATGTGCATTAAATACGAGAACGTTTTTATATCTCTGGAAATAAAAGAGTTTGCTGCTTCAACTTTAGCCATGACTGGCAATAATTGTGTTGATGCAATATACACTATATGGCCAAACATTTGTGGACACCTGCCTTCACACACATATATTAGCTTGTTGGATATTCCATTCCAGAAATATGCGCATTTAAACGTAGCAGCTGTAGCATTAGCATAGTAGCATTAGCATCACCTTTCACTGGAAGTCAGGAGCCCAAACCTCAAAGAACAGTCCTAGACAGCCCTAGACCATCACCCCTCCACCTCCACACTTAACATTCCTTCTGGTATCCACCAAATCCAGGTTCACTCATTATTCATAATCCAGTGTCCATCATCCAGAGTCCAGTGGCAGCCTGCTTGACATTAGGCTACTCCAGCTGAGGCTTGGCATTGCACGTAGAAACCCTAGGCTTGTGGCTTGGAAGCTGAGCTGTTGTTGCTGCTATAGGTTTCCATTTCACTATTATAGATAGCATGTGCAGTTGACTGAGGCAGAGCCAGCCAGGCAGAAAGTTCACAAACTGGCTTGTGATTTTGATACAACTTACATTTTAGGCATGATTGGCAATGACTGGGTTGATGTAATATACACTACATGGCCAATTTTATGTGGACACCTGACAAACACACATATATCAGCTTGCTGGACACCCCATTCCCAAACCATGGGCATTAATATGGAGTTGCACCAGGGCACAGTGTCACTGGAACAGGAGCAGACCTCCCCCAAAGTGTTGCCACAAATTGGATGCATATAACTGTCTAAAGTGTCTTTATATGCTGTAGCATTTACATCACCCTTCACTGGAACTAATGAGCCCAAACCCTGAAAGAATAGAACCCAGACCATTATCCCTCCTCCACCAAACTTTCCTGTTGGGACTATGCGTTCTGGTAGGTAGCGTTCATTTTCATCCAGGCAATGTGTTTCATGCCATGCCAGCCAATGCTTGCCATTGTGCATAGAGATCCTAGACTTGTGGCTAAGTGGCGGTGAGTTGTTGTTGTTGTTAGACACTTGCATTTCACAAAATTAGCACTTACAGATGACCAGAGCAGACCAAGCAGGGCAGAAACTTCATGAGCTTCATGACTTCCTGTGACAGAGCTATGTTTAAAGTCAATGAACACTTTAATACAACCCATTCTACTGCCAACGGTTGTATATAGATAGCATGACTATATACTTGACTTGATACACCTGTTAGCAATGGGTGCATCTGAAATACCTGAACCTAATTATCTTTGGCCATACAGCATAATTAACTCGAACGGAAACGATGTAGAGAGTAAATTTAAAGCAATTCTTTCAGTGTTCCTGTCTTAGCAGCAGAAGATGGATTCGATCTGAATCTGGCGGCAACAAAAACAGAACCAAAACCCATCTGAAGCCATTCTGTTAGAGGAGGAACCTGCTGCCCCCGCTGCAGATTAAAAGCGAATTTGTAGCCTGTCCTGTACAGTTATTGATTGAGACTCAGGCCTGGGCACAAAATGGAGAGGCCCTAGAAGCATCAGAGGGCGAAGGCAGCCCAAATCGGATGAAACAGGCTGAAAGTGTTATTGAGTCACCCTCTGCTAACCCCGCCATCTTTACCTCACTCCCAGAGTCAACGGAGTTCACACGTAACAAGGACAGAATAGAATGGCAACCTTCTTTCGCGCAAAAAGAGATTGAGCATGAGGGACACAAAAAAAAAAGGGAGGTAGGGAGGAAAAACAGAAAATCCCCCGTGCAGGAATCTCTTGGTGATGAGCTGAGGGAAGACCCGGTCACGGTTCTAGCCGTTAATCCTCCGACAACCTGCTTGTTCTTTCACTCTTCAGGTGCTTTCACACACTGCGACTGTGAAGAAGCTGCAGAACTGAACTGAGCAGGATCAATTTTTTTCCCCCTTTTACTTGCCACTTAGAATCCCGAAATTCCGGAGGGGCTCTAATTTATTAAAGCCAAACACGGAGGAAATATCTTTCTCTCACGGTGCTTTGAGGAGTATGACTTTCCTAACACTTTACACAGCGTCACACATACATGGGTTTCTATTCTATTCGTCTTTAGGGCTTTCAGCAGTTGATACTTCATTTCCCCCTTTCGGCTCAGTTACTGCCTTCATGTAATTAACACACATATGGTTAATTTTAGAACGTCTTCATGCTGTAGGGCATAGTCTACATCGTTTCATCTTCTGAACTAAGCTGTTAGCTACGTCTGCGTCTTTTGAACTGAGCTGTTAGCTTAACACGACTCTTCTTAATGCAGGGATTTCATTTCTAAAGAAATGCTTCTTTTTATCATGCGCTATTGAGACTGCTTTCGGCTTCCATGCTTCAGATAGCAACGTTCCAGATGGATTCCAGATCGCACGGAAGCGCGTCAACACCAGCATTCAAAGATACTTATCTTAGTAATCTATAGTTATTACTGTTACACTATTGCAGTGTGATCGATTGATTGATTGGCTAGGTGTTTACTAGCTGTATTGACTGCACACCCTATAAGCCCCCTGATAACAAATGAGTCACCTTGTGTATTTAAGGTGGTAGTAACTTCAGGCTCCTGCTGATGGCACTGTATGAGGATGATGGGGCTATAAATACCTGCGGGGTGTGAGTGACGGGGTTTATAGGTAGAGTAGAGGTGGTACAGTGCAGTGAGTGTCTCGTTCCATGTGTGGAAAATGGCTCCAAAGCAGATGTTAATGATGAGTGTATGGAAGCGTACGGTCATACGGGTCTACCAGTAGTGGCTAAAATCCCAGTCTACAGGAAATTCTCCTCAGAACTGTGGCAGGGAAGGCATCCACCAGTTGAGTACACCATCAGGTGGTTATAGTGCGTTCTAGTAAATTACTCCATTCCAGTTGACACCTGATATTATATGGTTATATACTATTGTTTATAACGCATGTCGCATGTAACTATAAGTACTTATAAGTATGACACAAGCCTATCCCAAGTATTATAACATATTATAACATATCAGTATGCCATATAACACATTATAAATGCATTTATAAAGCATTATGAATATGGGATTCATAGTTCGTACTGCCAAGAGTGATTAGCTCACAAGTTGCTTTTTTTGTGCATCATTTAAAGAGAAGAAACAGCCCATGAGTAGGCCTCAAATACACGTTTGCAGTCAACTTTCAAAAGGAATGGTGAAATATTTTGCTGATTTGTTATTTAATACTTAAAGTTATTTCATGTATTTAATGTGTGATTTTCATTTGATCTTAAAAAAGCATATAACCTAAAGACAGCATAGAAAGGCCTAAGCTGCAGCGGACTATGTCTGGCACAATTGATCATCTTGACTTTCCGCACTACTTTATAGATATAGCCAGCAGTTATGGCTTTTATGTTATTGACAGCATAAATTGCAACTTCTAAGGGTTAGACTTAACCTTGTAAGGGAAGGAGGAACACAGATTCAGCAGCTCCTCTAACAAGGAGACATTTGATCATCATCGTCATTTCTATTGCCCTTCTGTGGCATTGCGTCCCCCCTTAAATCCTCCGTGGTGGAAGACCACTCCATGTAATCATTCGGTTAAGAACTGGCTTGGGACCCTGCGGGACAGGGATTTGAGTCTAACCTTGGCCTCATCCCGAACACCAGAGCAGTGACCCACATCGATCTGCTGATGGGTGGCGTTCCCTAGGCTGATGCAGCAGGGAAACGGCTAGGAGATGATGCAGGTCAAGGCGAGGCATGCTGTCGTTAGAGAGTCATTACAGCAGCAGAGTGGGGAATTCTATCATGGTTATTATGGCAGATTCATTTGGTAAAGCAAGGCATGGCATAGGCGGCTTCTGAGTGCTGTTTTTAAGGCTTGACTTTAGGGAACAAATGGTGCGGGGGGGATCTCCTGGACTCTCTGCCTTGGGTTTGCTCTTGCCCTTGTTTCATTCTGACCCCACCCTGACACTGATTACAGGGAAGAAAGTTCTGAGCAAGGCTATCTACTGGATAAATCTATAGCATTTTGAATCACCATCCATTTTTCCTTAGCAGAAATTTAGGTGTTTTATGAAACATAAAGCTAAGCTGTTTCGTTAGCTAAGCCATATGCAATGATGCTCAGTTTGACATAGTTTAACTTCTCTATCCACGTTCTTTATGGAGAGGAGTTCATGCCAAACTAACTACAGTGATAACTACAGTGGCAAAATGCAAAGCACACACGACATGACGTTCTACAGTGGCATGCAAAACATCTGTCTGAACGCAAAACAAAACCTTTAGTACCTTCTTTTCATGTCACTTTACCTCTTAAACACAATACATGAGGATTTGCATTTGCATCAGAACTGAATATAATCCACTTTGAAATTAAATGATGGCATGACTATACTGCTTTCCAACATGCAGTACTTGCAGTACAGATTGTCCTCGCTGGAATGTAGTCATAACAGTGAAAAACATGAAACGCACACAACGTTCCTTTTTCTGCAGGTCACATGCTGAATACACGCAAAAACGGAAAATAAACCCCCTACTACATTGCTTTCATGTAATTTGGCCTGTTTTGGTACCCACAAAAAGTCTTTGCCTCAATGAAATCCAGCTAAAACAGTGAAAAGGAAAACGTACCAAAATGGAAGCTAAAAAATCAGATATATTGATTTAACATTGTTTTAGGTACCACACAGTGGAAACCAATAGAGCTGTGCCTGTGTTACATTTACATTTTGACATAAGTTCAGCATTTCATGTATAAAAGTCATTATCGTATATGGTTCTACATAGAACCTTTTTTTGAAAAAATGGTTCTGTTGAGTTTGCAGTTGAGCTTGTAGCAATAGTAGGACCCTTTTAAATGCTATATAGAACTATGTTTGAAAGGCTGAATGGTCATTGGCATAGCTAACTGCAATTCTTCTCCATGCTAGAGAATATATTGTATATCGTTGCTGTCCAAATAAAAACAAGTATCTCCAAAATGGCAACTTTACAGGAGGGGACAAAAACCTCATTTAACTTTAATGGAAGTCAATGGAACAAGACGTCTTTCCAAGCACTTTTGGGCCATTTCTGTTGGTACATCCATCCTGAGATTTTCACACAGTGTAAACAACAGTTGCTGTGGTCAAATTATGCATAAAAGTCAAAATGGACAAAAATGGAGATACATGTTTTTCATTGGACAGCGACGATATGGTTCTGTATACAACCGTATTTTGGAAAACTCGTTCTGTTGAGTTTGTGGTTGAGCTTGTAGCCATAGTGGAACCCTTTTAAGTGCTATACAGAACTATGTTTGAAAATATTCTATATAGAACCACATACAGCACCATTCAGCATGCAAAGAACCATGCAAGCATGAAATGGTTCTTAGGAACCCTTGAAGAACCATCTTTTATAAGAGTGTAACAAGCTGGGTTATGGTGTTAATCATATCTAGGCAGGTTAGAAACGGCAAAAACTCACATTCACAACCAGTGCTAACTTATGAGACATAAATGCATACAAAATAAATAGCATTTGGAATGAATAAGACTCTAAATTTAGGCATGGTGACATTTTCAAGTCTTTCCAGCCTGGCAACAGGTGCTACGGATGAATGCATGGGTCAACTGCATCACAAGTAAAAGCTTAAACTACTTTGTTCTGAACTGGGCAGTTTCTCCAGGTCTGAACTGTTTCTCTCCACTGTAAATAATACAGGTTAATAACACCCAAGGTTGTTGTAAATCAAATCTGGGTTCTGTTTTAACAAAAGAAAATTGTGTTAAAAAAAACTTCATTTATGCTCTGGAGTTGTCGAAAATCATATTTTCAGTGTTCAGTTAGCGGCGCACTAAATCCAGTTAGCTGAACCAGATTTAATTGAGTGCAAACCAATGTACAGCCCTGTGGCTCTTCCTGCACGTTTTGATGGGATTTGTAGGAGCTCTAATGTTGCCCTAACCCTTTTTCACTGTAGCCACAAATTGCAATTGCCTGTTTTGGAGGTCTCTCAGTTGAAAACTGGAGGCGAGCTGGATTTTCTTCTTTGTGTCTGAGCACGCTAGTCATCGTTCATTAATGGTTTGTTATTGCTCCACTTTCTGTTTGATATGAGGGTAGCTGCAGTTTAGTGTGTTTAGAGGCGTAGCTAAAGGGTGGCCAGGGTGGCCAGTGCCACCCTGTAATGAAGCATGGCCACCCTCCTGGCCTCCCCTCTGGCCATCCCAATTATGGAAAGTCGGCCATCATTAGTCAGCCATCATTAATAAAGCACCAGTTATTCTTTATGGAGAGAATCTGACATCAGGGTAGTTAGCAAACGGTTATAATGCATTTGATAGTTTGTGTATCTTGTAATGATAGGCCAGTTTACTCAGAAAACAGATGAGCGAATGTGCACTGGGTTTAGCTCAGTAAGCTAATTATGAAGTAGGCTGTTAAAAACTATATATCAATATTATTAAGGATTATTAAGGATTAAAAATAGTGAGCTGGAATACATTATCATTCTAACTCATTTCTCCGTACAGTTGAATACATGCATGTGTTGTAAGGTAGCTTATACAGTGAGGTCTGGTTAGCTTTCTAATCATGTCTCATGTTCATTCTGTATTGTCTGCAGCCTAACTTAAGTGAATAACTCCAATGGCCTGTATATGTAAAAGGTTAATATTGGGCAACGTAATGCATTTAATTCAACTCAGTTCAAATACATCATTTTCTCATGAATGACTAAAATATGTTACATCAACACAGGTTTGTCTTTCAGTTTACTTTCGTCAATAGTTAGTATTGTACAGTAGAAATGATGAACAGATTTGTTTATGTACAGACTTAATACAACAGTTAACATGAGGTACTACATTACTGATGGTTAACTAATGTTAAGTAAACATGTAACAACTATATGTAATTATTTTGTATTATTTTAAAGCCTGGCATAAGCCTGTGTCATTGTTTATAAGCAGTTATAATAGCCTGCATAACACTTTATGAAGCAGGAAAATGTGGTTATAATGTCATAATATGACGTAAACATGAATTGAAATGCACTATATCAAGATTCTGATATCTTTTCTACATTGCATCCAGATCTAACAGTTGTGACCGCTAACCAGCTAAAATGAAAGAGAATTTGATACAGTAATTTATTGTTTGCTACCTCCTAACTGTACTACACTTTCTACTATATGTTATGCAATATTTTGTTCAGTTTTTAAATCTACTTTACAGTTAATTCTGTATAGCATTTTGTGCAGTGTTTATATTTACTCTACACTTTATGTTGTATTGTATTTTGGAGAGCATTTTCATATACTTTCCATTTTATTTCATATAGTATTTTTGAAATAGAAATAAATATATTTTTTTATGGTATTTATATTTACTTTACAGTTTTTATACAGTATTTAGTACAGTTTTTATATTTACCTTACATTTTATTTTATGCAATATTTTGTATGATATTTATAGATACTTTACATTTTTATTGTTTATAGTATTTTGTACATTACTTTTTATATACATTACACTTTTTATTGTACATATTATTGTGTGCAGTATTTATGTTTACTTTGTTTTATGCAGTATTTTGTACAGATGTATATATACTGTACACTTTATTTTATATAGTATTTGTACAGTTTTTTTATATTTACTTTACAATTTTATTTTATTCAGTATTTTGTACAGTATTTAGAGTTACGTTGCACTTAGTTTCGTTTAGTATTTTGTAAAGTATTTATATTTACTCTACATAATTTACTATGAAATTTTGTACTTTTTTATATACTTTACATTTTTTATTTAGTACAGTATTTTGTACGTGTTAATATTTACTTTACACTTTATTTTATATAGTATTGTGTACAGTATTTATATTTACTTTACACTTTATTTTATATAGTATTGTGTACAGTTTTTATATTTACTTTACACTTTGTATAGTTTTTTTGTCTGTGATTTACTTCGGATTTGCCTGTGATGTTGCATCCATCCCTCTACGACCTGCTATGTACTGTAACAGTGATTTTTGGAAAAATAAAGAAAACAAATAAAGAAGACTTGTGCTTACATCCATCTGCCTCTGGCACTCATATATTCCAGGGGCGCTGGGGATATGAGTGAAAATGGAGTAGCCTGTGAGAACAGAAGACCTTTGAATGTATGGAGGTAACAGCAATAGACAGGAACATACAGGACATACAGGAAACTGAACTATCATTGGACAAGCTGTAAGACACTGTCCAGCAGGACACAATGCAGTTCTGCATAATTCATCACTGCTGAGAACATGCGGCTGGGTAAGTTTAATCACCAGCATGCAGGGCTTCACAACCAAAGGCATCACAACAAGACCATGACCTTTACATTTGCTGCGATTAGGACCGAGGCTTTAGTGTAAAGAGTAAATAGTCTGAGCTGTAGGAGTTTACACTGTAGGCACTGAGAGTGTGTTGTGTGACAGTGCACCATTACCCCCATCCCCCCAAAACACACCCCCATCAGAACACAGCAGAGAGGATTGTGGGAGTGATCCTGCCTGGCTCTTTGCACTGTTTAAACAGATGGGCCCTTCGGCTCAGACAGACAAACACACACACACGCACGCACACCATTAAACGAGAGAAAGTGGCAGAGAGGAGAGGAAAAATGCCCTTCGAGGTTCAACATGAGTGACACTGGCACTGACAGGATGGGAGAGAGAAAGAAGGAGAGAGAGAGAGAGAGAGAGAGAGAGAGAGAGAGAGAGAGAGAGAGAGAGA